>OY754964.1:2742500-3487500 GCA_963576475.1 Molanna angustata | reverse complement strand
ATAAATTTTAAGCGATGCACTTTCAACAGAAAAATTGTTTTTCGCTGGCTTTTATACGTGCACATTTTGTGTGCACCCATTTTTCACATAACATGCATTGGATCATGCTATCTTTTTTAATTTTATTGCAAAGAAAACAATACCATTCAGATTCAATTATGTCTTTAGATTTGCTGGTTGATGGCATGTTCAATTTTTTATTTACTACATTCTTTTTTCCTCTTTCTTTCATCTGTTCCAATTCTATTTTGTATGGACTGCTAGTTATAAGAACTGCTTTCTGTACTTTCCCATCACCGCATCTTCGCTTTCTTGTGGTACTATGTGGATTCCTCGAAAGTTTCGGCTTGGGTGATATTTCATTTAGCACATAATTTTCTATATTTTTTTTTAGGCTGATAGTTGGCATCATTGTCGCTGTCGTCAATTTCATCTGAAGATTCAGAATCCGCTTGTGTTAAATATTATGTTGTTGGTACAATGTTGGACGGTTGTTCAGGTGGCTCAGGAAGAAGAACATCAGCTGGAGCAAAATGATGGTCTTGGAAAACGTGACGATTTATGGTTGTTTTTGGCACACAATATGTTCTCGCACACTCGTTTAATCCATAGTCTCCGTTTTTATATGCTACTATGGCTCTTTGTAGATCATCTTCAGACCAGCTTCCATACTTCCCTCTATAGATTTTGTTTAATTCAGACATCATTTATCTGAAATAGAATATTACATAATAAGACTTTCGTTATTGATATATAAAATAACATCAGAATTTTTTTGTTTTGTTGTTCTTAAAGTTTCTTAGGTTGTAAAAAATGAAGCGAACATTTTTTTGTAAAAAGTTTCTTAGGATGGACCAGTCCATCTTAGGAAACTCTAAGTGGTCCAAACCAAGCAACACGTAGATTATTTAATAAATTTAAAATTAAAACTTTACTGAAGCATTGAATATGAAAATAAAGACAACAAATTGTAACTAAATAAGCGCATTATAGATTAGTATTAATTAAGAAATTATTAGCATACCGTCAGAATCAGGAATCCCTTAGCCGCAACAACAAAAAAAAGCAACAAAACTGCACAAAACACACAACGCTGCTCAATGCCGTACAGAAGGCGACTGAGTGGCGTTGCGAGATTGGAAGAACCACGAGGTTACATTAAGAATGCACTGTTGCCAAACAAACGTATCACATGTTCGAGGATTGCCGAAAACAGGACCGGTCCAATCTAGGAGCCGGTCCAACTTCGGCAACCCTCCCCTATATATATATATATATAAAATGGACGTACGTATATTTGTTTTTTTGTATATGGCCGATGGACTCCCAAACCAACCATCCGATTGCGATGAAACTTTGGGAAATTGTTCAGCTCATTCCGGAGAAGGTTTATGCATTATAATTTATTTATTTATTTATTCGATATCTCACAAAAAAAATTGAAAAAAAAGAAGTTGGTATTGAATTGATACTTAGTGGGTTTGTTCAGCAAGAATCATATATTCCCATACATAAAATGGTATATTATATGAAACTGGAATAATGCTAAAGGTTTAAGTACATATATTTGTTTGAATAATAAAATAAAATTATAAATGAATGAATGAATATGGACGAAAGGGACTGTAGGGATGGATGGGAAAAAAAATACGGAACTATAATTAGCGAATCTAGATAAGAATATAAACTTATAAAAAGTAAACATACCGATCAACCATTTTTATATATTTGGAGGTAAATAATTAAACAGGCAGGACAACGTCTGCCGGGTTTTACTAGTAATATATAACCCCGTCGATGACTCGATAGCTTTCGAAGAGTACCTACCTCTCCTTAGTCTGAGTACTCTTCGGAACCAACTGAGTCACCGACGGAGCTATATGTGCACCATTTTTTTTTTGTTAAAAATACTGTTTCCTTGTCGAATATAAAATATTGTTATTTTGTCGAATTAAAAATGAAAGCGAACATAACGATGAAAGCATTTTAGAAAACTTGTTACCTACGTCATAACGATATTGAAGAAAATAAATAACCCGCATCGACGTCGACTCGAGAAGGTAACTTTATCAAAGGTCGTTTTTCATCATCATCCCGTACTTATTTTAAATGACGTGGAATTAAGCGATGTCGTCAAATTGCCTCCAATTATTTCAGACAAATAATGCCATTTTTCTGTGGCTTTACCCCCGAGTTTTGTTTCATATATATTTTACGAAAATTATTTTTCAGAAGCAAACCACAATGAAATATAAATGTTATACATGCAACCTGTCCATATATGCCCTTAATAGAGGCCACACTATTCTATCTTGACACGCATCCATCGCTTCATCAACATTCGTGCATCATCTCGTACAAGTCCGTTTACTTTTAGTTCAAGCTTATTTCTTTTTCGTTTTTTAGTATACCGCGCTCACTTGGTCGTGCCATCCTTTTTTTGGGTGACTCCGGTATATCAGAACATATTGTGTCTATTTGCAGGTACATTTCCTTCAAACAATATTCTTTCTATCAAATTTCTCCGACCTTTTTGATTACTGTTGTAATAACTACATATTTTAAGTTTAATGTTGAGCGTGCTTGATGTGAGGTCATACTAAAACGGCGCTATATTATACTAGTTGCATGTACCACATGAGATCCAACTGTCGATAGCGATAGTAAGAATAAGTACCAAACTATAAACCCATAAATACAAATTATTTAATATTTTAAGATATTTGGTTTTCTATTCAACACATGTACCTAGGTATGTATGTAAAGATAGGATAGTATGGAGGTCAGTCCTTTGATCCTACCCAGAATATCGAAACAGCATGATGGTATGTATGTATGTTTGGAGATTAGTATAAAATTATTAAGGCCTATTAGATATATTGTGTATAGGTGACTGCCATACAAATTGTATGAAGCGATGTCGTCACTACATAAATTGGGGACACGGAAGGAGCCTCCACGTAGATTGAGTTTCGGTTAACTTCGGAAAAGCAATCGGGCGTCCCTGGAAACGGCAGAATGCCGGCCAATCCTTCCACCACCGGAGCACCAACCAATATGATGGTGTTCCGGACACGGAAAGTAAGTAAGTACTACATAAATTCAATTTTTATAAAAATTGTTAAAAAAAAATTGAGATGTACCTACTTCTACAGTATTAATATTTTTTAAAGACAATTAAATAATCTAGTTGGGGTGAAATATAGGCAGTTAAACTCATAAATTTATCATAAAAAAAATATTTTTCTTAATAAAAAATGTTTGAGATATGTGGAAAAATAAACCAAAATTTCAAAAGTTGATAACCCCTGACTGAAACAAATATTCACTATTCTGAGTATAAAAGTTTTGTATGCCTATAACTTTTAATATATTCTGAAAATTTGGGCTCTGTAAATTCAGCGGATCAAAAGTTATAAGGGACACACACACACCACACACACACACACACACACACACACACACACACACACACACACACACACACACACACACACACACACACACACACACACACACACACACACACACACACACACACCCTCACACACACACACACACACACAGAGACACATACACAAAACTCACATAAAATGTTCTACTCCAAATTCTGAGTGAATCCATGTATGGGAACATATATGCTGCGAGGCCTCTAGTTGGTGTTATTAGCTTACAAAAAGTCCACTACACCATACAAAATGTTCCCTCGTACACGCATCTTGGCTTAATAATGTCGATTCATTCAGAGAATTGAATTCTCATGAACGAATCGACAGTTGGATTAATTATTTTTAATTTCGTATAATATGTTATCTTTACTTAGGTAAGCGTTTAGCAACTTAACCCTTAATTAGGCGCATGGAGTCATGACAGTTTCAAATTGAAAAAAAAAATCTTATAGTGTTTGGAATGCGACAGCGCTCATTCTAGCTTCCTACCTCCTCGCGGGGTATGCAAATCAGTTGCGGTTGGAAAAACAACGCGTACGCACATGTAGGTGCTGACCCCATGCGACCAATTACGTAATGCTTAAAATACTTCAGACCTTACTGCAATGGATGCAGAATAGATGAATCTTCTAATGAATCTGAATAATATTTTTTTTTATGTTGATCTTGGCTCTACCAAAAATACATAGTCTTAAGAGGAATTAGAAGTTGTCTTGTGTTTTTAATTGTTTAAAGTCAATTTTATGTTTTTATTTCTTTATCATGATTATAATAAAGCATTTAAATATTTTTGATAATACATACTTCATTTTATTTATTTCTTCTACTCCATTTGCATTTATTTCTTTGGGGTCAGTAGTGACCCCATGCGACTACTTGTGTGATTTTCTTCATGCGCATAATTAAGGGTTAAGGCACATACATACTTTAGTATTTGATTTTTTTACTCTTTAATCTTCGTTTTACCTACTAGGAATGCTTTTACACTACGAATCAAAAATGCCTTTTACCGTCTTTCTTTTTTCAAACTAACGTATAATTCAGGGATGACATCTATACCAAAGCATTGTCACCTCATGTATTATGGGCTCTTTCTTTCATTGTTAAGAAACCAATTTACGGCGTTACCAAAAAGTTTCTTCGTCATTTCATAGATGGCGTTGGAGTTTTTCAACTTATTCTTTTATATAGAACTTTAAAAAAATGGATTGATAGGGAGCTCAATTAAAAGCATAATTGGTGAACGTTGCGCAAGCGCATGAAGCGATTATCTAAACCAGCGGATGACAGGTAAATCCCTATAGGTGCCTTGATTTCCCGGTTCTCATACAATTTTCAATCCAAGGGTCCTGGGTTCGATTCCCAGAGGAGACACAGTTTTTAAATGTGTTTTAATTGAGACACAGTTTTAGTCTGGAACTGAGAGACTATTAATATCGTAAATCTCCATAATGTGGCAACTTGTTATTGGTTGCGTGTTAAATTAATGTTTGACAGAGTACTTGAAAGTTGCACGAGATGCATGATGAAAATAAAACAAAATAAATTTTTCCAACTTCGTCTCTATTGAGATATTAAAATTACTTTTATCCATTTATTAATTCATAAATAATCTGTAGAACTCTTTCCTTTAAAAGAATATTGAAATGCCTGTTCATGAATTCAAAAAGAAAAATCTCTGTATGTAATGACTTTTCGTTGGGTGAGTGTTTAAATCTTGGTTTGATACACATGGGAAATCCAATATAGGTACTTTGACAAATATATAAATCATGTCCCTAAAGATTTCCACACACAAACCAATTCATTTTCTCATGATTTGATACAATTTTATATTTTTTATGTAACAACGAGTCATATTTACAGGAAATAAATAAATTGACATTGGAGGTAGATATAATAATACGTTAGTTGCAGAAAAAGCAACATAAAATAAAAATAAATGGACAAGAAATTCAGTACCAGGTTTTAAGGAAGTATTTTGTGACGTAAATGTACGTGTATCTAAGACATAATATTCGTCTTCCAAAAAGAAAACTGGGGCTTAAAATTTCGTATGGAAAAAGCTGTGTAGGTACGTACAATTCTTTACACACCGAGTTTTATCAGGATATACAGACGTGTAGAGCGATTTTATTTTTACACATTAAAAGAAAATAAAAAATACATTCGTGAGAGTAAGCATTTTTCTGTGTACGTTTTTTACTCATGTCTGTGGTTTTCATAGATTAATCTCCTTTGATCTACAAATATTATCTATATTTTCTGATTCCTTTAAAATATTACGTCAATTTCATTTTTGGAAGAATATTATGTTTACGGTAAGTAAAAGTATGTTTTATATAAAAAATAATGTTAAGATTTCTGAGAATTATATACCTATACCTAATAAATTATATACAAATAAAATTAGTTGTAAATTATCTCTCGAGGTCATGAAATTGTTTAGGTATCTACTAATGACCTTTATAAAGAAATATTTATTTATTTATTTTATTTCAGAAAACTACAGCTTTGTAAATTGTGTGGTGACATTACGTTGCTATTAAAATTAGCACAAGCCAATAATGTTTATTTCTAAATAAAAATGAATGAAATAAAAACATTTAAACAAGTATGCTGAGTAGTAGGTAAAAGAATAAATAACAATAATAAGAGAAAAAAAAAGATTAAAAAAAATACAATATATACTGAGGAATGAATCGTCGGCCTTTGTGGCTCTGATGATTAGGTATCTGACTGCTGATACAAAGGTCCCGGGTTCGATTCCCGGTAGAGAAAGTTTTTAATTGTGTTTTCAGTCGGGATCTGTGAGACAATTAATATCGTAAGTCTCCAGAAAGTGCTAATTTGTTATTGGGTGCGTGTCAAAATTGAATATTTCTACTAGGTATATATTCTATTTCATTTTGAAACGTGAGGGTTGTGACAAACATAAACGAGTTTCATTTTTAGAATGCATACAATATTTAACAAACAAGGTATAATAATACTTATAATATGTCTCTTATTACAGTTCGATATTTTTCAGCATTATTGTCATAAATTTGATAAAAGAAGCATTTTGTTCCTACATTATCAAATTATCAATACTATGAGTTTTTTGATGTTGTATTGGGTGAGGGCTAATAAGACTTCCCATCAGATCCGAACAATACAACTAAATAAAATCAGTTACGTGTCAAATTTTAGATCTACTTTTTTAATTTACATATATTAATATTATTTGAATTTAAAATAAATAAGAAATTTATTATAGGATCTATATAATGAAAGAGTTGAACTTAGATTATTGCTGCTTTATTCGGATTTAAAAATTTAAGAATTCATTCAAAAATTATTGTTTAAAATATATTTTCGCAGGCGGAGAATTCCTTCTCGACGTCGAACGAGGGTGGCGTGAGAATGAATTCTCGAGCTAGCGCACCAAGTCAGCATCCTCAGGAATTGAATACTTAGAGTTGTTGCCAAATATTTTGAACTTTTAGCCGATGGGCGATTTGCACGTAAACCAACGAAGCAAAAAGACACAAAAAAATATACTTTGTCTCTCTACGTCACGTCCTCCCAGTCTGAAAAGGTTGCCATGTAACAGAGCTTCAACCTAACTTGTTCAGTCTGAATTGTAAATTCTATTAAACATACTCATATTGATATCATAATGTGTGTATAATATCAATATAAACTTGTAAAAACAACGTTATTATTTTATCTGTCGATATGTATAAAATGATGTTATATTTTTTTTGCTTCTATATTTTTAAAATAAATTAAACACTTGTTTTTCTTTCTACATTTATTTTTACTCTCCAGAACGACCGTTTCGCCTGGTGAAGGCCTTTTCAACTGGTGAAGTACATGGTGTGGTTTTTTCTTATATACTATTACATTATATGGAATTTATACAAAGCAAAAAAGGTGGGTGGTTGTTACAGTTTAAGAATTATATCCATTTCTAATCTCTTATTCTTACCTGAGAATTTGTACCTAATTGCAGCTGTGGGGAATTGTCATCTTTGGGATATACCCACATTTATTGCCTAGGTATCTACTTACTAAATATGAGAAAAAATACACGTTGAAATAATATCTTATATTATGCATTAATTGCTTTGGGGTGGGTGGTTGTTACAGTTAAAATATTATATCTAGTCCTAAACAATTATGTCGTGTTGCAGCTGTAGGGGATATTCATCTGTGGGATATACCCACTTTTGGCAATCTAGATACCTACATATATACTTACTAAACATATAAGATTAAACATATAAGATAAAATATACACTGAGATTATATCTAACTATACATTATACATTATTAGGTTTGAAAATATTAAGTAAGGGAGAACTATATGTGTTAATCTGTTCGTTGATGATATTATTATTCAGATTCTTGTTAATTTCTAATTGTTCTAGTATGTTTAATTTTAGTCCTTTGTTGCAAAATTGTAGCGGGGTTGGTTTATTGTCGTCTGTAATATGATGATTATTGTGGATGAGATGTTTGGCAAATTGTGATGTTTCTTCAGGCGAAACGGTCGTTCTGGAGAGTAAAAATAAATGTAGAAAGAAAAACAAGTGTTTAATTTATTTTAAAAATGGAATTCTACATAGTAAACGCTGTCAGTGTAAACAAAATTAAAAGTGCTTCTATATTGTTGAATTTATTTATTTTTATTCAGATTTGTTTCTTTGATTTTGATTTTGTGATTTTGATTTTGCATTGATGATGTTTATAGGAGTCCTACAGTAGTATATGATGTTGAAAAGAGAAAAAAGTGAATATATATGTGTATGTGAAGTAATGTAATATAATATGATGTAATATACCTAATATATAAATATTGTAAATTATAATATAATATAGACCCCCAACACGGGTAGGTACTCGCCTACCTAACGGGGGATACTATAATGCTAATGTGTTATGTGACTTAATTGTTAATCAATGAATAAAAAAATAAATAAATAAAATTCTGTGGAATAGAGGCCAGAAGAACGTGGGAGAAATGTCGCCTAGTGCGAAAATTATCACAAGATTTGTGTGGACGTTGGCTCTCTCTGCTAACCTCAAACAGGTTTGTGGTGTAAAAATATATAACAAGATCAGAAGGAAGTATCCATTGTAAATTGTACCATCAAATATCCATACAATATATCTACATCTTGAAAAAGATCCCAGCTTGTGTCACCATCCCCTGAATGGGTATTGAATACGATACAATGAACGAGAAAAAAAGGATGAACCAATAATACCAGGGGACTGTATTGAAGATATTCTAAAGGTTTTTTAGGCTTTGGAAAGGGACACGTATGAGCCAGATCTACCATACGTTACAAGAGGGCAAATGCACAAGGGGCACATAAATTAAGAGCGTTAAAAATAAACTATTCGAAAGAAAGTGATATTTTGATTTGGAGTATTTTTTATCGTTTTGCATTGTTTCATCTTTGCATAATCAGATTTTAATACAAAAATTAGTTTGTATTCCAGTTCGTGAGGGTGGTGTAATGCTACACAAACCATATTAACCATACAAAATGTTACATACAGTAAAATAATAAAAAAAAACAATATAGTATAACTAATATATGTATTGTTACTTTTATCTCTATCTTAATTATTTATAAGCACGTTTTTTTTTTGCTTTGTACTTTTCTATGGGAAATAGTTTTTTTTGATTGTTTATTTATTTCCATATTAGAGAAAAATAAATTCAATGTATCAAAAAATTAAATAATATAATGAAATTTACTACCTCACTAGGCGTAGCCTGTTCTGAGGTAATTCTAATAATAAGTATGAAATACATTTTTGCTACATAAATTTTCAATAAAGTATAAAATTAAAAAAGTATAAAAATATTAGAGAAAAATAAATAACTAAACAAGTGGACTCTAAAACAAGTGTATTTATAGGGGTGAGGGTGTGTTTGCATGTGTAAGAGGACAATGAGATAATTACACATATTATTATATCAACTTTATTTATAAAACAAAAATGTATAATGGATGATGTATAATTGTTTTTTCTCTAAATAAATAGTTATGAAAATAAAAATATAATGATAAATCAATATATAAACAAAAATAAAAATAAAGTCAAACCGTAAATATCTCTAATTAATATTACTTATATCACAGCATGACTGATGTCGCCTTTAATGAATCGGAGAGTCAAGCCACTTACCAGCACTTGAATAATGGAATTGCTATACCCCTACCATCCTTATTCTTGCTCTAGCTATCTTCAGTCTCTGGAGAGCGTCAATGCCATGGACCCTGCGCTCTGCAAACATTTGAGATTCCCCGCTAAACTTGGGTAGACCAGTTTTGTTATATTATTGAGATACCTACCCCCAAGCGCATAACGTTATTTTCATAATATTATTATTTTTATTATTATTTATTTATCATTAATAGAATGAAAGTGAACACACTGAGATGGTTTGGCCACATGGGTAGAATGAATGAAGAACGCCTGACGAAGAAAATATACAATGCGGATAGGATTGGATTGAGAGGCCGGGGCCGCCCAAGAAAGGGATGGCACGACCATGTGAACGATATTCTGAAAGACGGAAATGTTAGAAGCATGTACAATAGACGAACATGTATGAGACGATGTATGAATGTTGACGAGGCGATGAATGTGTACCAGGATAGAAAGATATGGCGTTCGGTTCTCTCTGCCTACCCCGTAAGGGAGATGGCGTGATGGTATGTATGTATTTATTTATAGGCAGGCAGCCAAGGCTGATGTGCCTATATCGACTGTCAAATTTTATTATCTATTTTGCTGTGTCCAAAAAAAGTCCAGTCTATTCTTGAAAATATTAACATTTTCAGCAGTTTGGAGCAGTTTATTCCAAGTATTCACCACTCATCACTCAAGTATACAAAAAAAAACATATAAAAAAATGTACACAAGTAGCTTTGTTTTTAGCAAAGAGAAGCAAGAATATAGCGAGGATCTTTTAATAACCAGTTAACCTTTTGTTGACCAGTTTTGTCTCTGAATTGAACTATCTCTGTAGTAAATAATATCTGCTTCCCTGGAAGTCGAACTAAAGAAACTCATCCACTATGCTGCTCGCACCACAACCCTTTCTGCGTATGGGGTCTTTTAACTGCCCCCTAACCACCAATATGCTACATAATTTAATATGTTTATATCAGTATTGTATTTCACACCAATTTTCCAAAGCCTTGAAATTTTAAGAAATCAAAATCAAATAACTGCTTTGGAATTGTTTGAAGGTAGGTACTCTTTCATGGGTAAAATTCGAGGTGAGGTTTTCGGATACCCAATTAGCATTTGAGGCGACAGAAGGGCGCTGTTTCTCTGTACCAGAATCTTGTAAACAATCTCAAAGTATAATAAATTCATAATTAAACATGGTGTTTTTGTGTCCTATAAAACCTCCAAAGGTAGATACTACATTAATGGAAATATAATTTATGCATAAAGTTGTCAACAGGCAAATTCGTATTGTACTTAATCTCTTTTTAAGTATCAGTGCATTTAAAGAAGTTGTTAAAAAAATTTGCTTACATCGTATTTCCTGGTAGGAATTAGAAAAATCATTGCTTAGTGATGACATGATAAATACGAGTTAAGGTAATGCTATTGAATTAGGTTATAATATTTAAAAAAAAAGATAGCTTATATTTGTTTATTAAGAGAAAAAACAATTATAGAGAATATTCATTCCTCAGTTGAGATCGGATCTCGTGTTCGAGGGAAGAGCATAGTCATTATCTTCATTCGTTTCTGGGTGAAGTCGAAGTAAACAGGCATCAGATTTCGCAACAGAAAGCCAAAGCTCATAAGTGAAGTATATAATATTATGTGTAATCACATTATTTCCCATAGAGAAATTACAAAGTTTTTTTGTTCTTTCGATATTTTTTTTATTTACCCGGAATCAATTTTTCTGTCCAGCCCCCTAGACAACGTGTCATTTAACTCAAGAAAAGACAGTTGCCAGTCACGTGACAACTGTCACTTCCATACATTGAGTTATCTTTTTTTGTTTCTTTTCTTGAGCTAAATGACACAT
Organism: Molanna angustata; assembly: GCA_963576475.1. Lineage (NCBI taxonomy): Eukaryota > Metazoa > Arthropoda > Insecta > Trichoptera > Molannidae > Molanna > Molanna angustata. Next base: position 3,475,989 of record OY754964.1, on the reverse strand, counting down.
TGTCTCAAATTGGGGGCAGATAGACTACTCAATAGACTACTCATGGTAAGTTCTGAATACGTTATTAGCTTGCCTTCATCTCAAAAATGTATGTACTGGATTATAATATAATCTTAAACTTTCTCTAGATTTAATCATGATTTTTTTTTTTAATATCAACACTTCGTATGAATTTGTAATTAATAGTTGTTTGAATAAATATTAATATTCAATTATTTTAACCCTAAAGATTGCTTAAGTCTGAAGCTGATCATAATTTTACTTTAATCAACTTCATAAGTAGCTCCATGCTGATTGCAAAATATTTACTTAAAGTTCAAGCCTATCTTTCATATTAGGCCAAATTCACACACTTCTAATTCTTCTCTCGTGTCAGCAGTAATATAAAATTTCTTGACTTAATAACTTGGCAACGTCGACCGGTGCACCGCCGCTGCAGAGCAGCAGATCCTCGTTTGAGTTGGTAGCAGGCCAAGTAGGGCCGTCTCAAAGGTGGTGTTTGGTCTGCGGCCAGCCGCATTCGCACGAGAGGCAGTCAACGTCTGTTAGGATTCCCCATGTCCGTAAGTTGTCTTTGGATCTGTCGGCACCCATTTACTTAGTGATTTACAGGTGCGCCAATCCAGACTTTATTTCTGCAGGAGGTATTCATGAGGTTCTATAAAATCAATAGGTGAATTCTCTCACCTTAGGGCAAGCCTGCTTGCTTTATGAAATATTTGCGGGATTTTAGCCTGGGTTGAAGATGCCTTTGTATGACATGCATGCTGGATTATTGGTGATTTGTATACTGGATGACACAGAGGACGACATTAGAGCGGTCAGAATTACAAACTGGAGAAGAGCGGCGGAGGACAAGGAAGGCTGGAGAAGGATTCTGGAGGAGGCCAGGGCCAACCCACGCCTGTACCGCTAATGATGATAAGAGGTTTTTTCAAGAAAAAAGTATTCTCTTTAAAGAAAACCAAATATTTTATTTTGGCAGGAGCGTGTTTAAATTTAAAATTTTGAATCGAATTCATATTTTTTTATATTTACCAAATGTTGCATAAATTTATTGAATTTTATTACTTGACGTGCTACGCAAGTTTTTTTTTGTTTGTTTCTAAAACATTTATTTATTTTCAATAACATCAATTTATTAATGGATATACCTAAGAGGCTGATGAAATGATCCTCGTAAATATAAAATATATTCTTGTTCCGTCTCCGTTGATATTTACAAATTAAACCTTGCTAACCGCAGCTTCAATTTTTTGTCATTGAATGACAAATTCAAAAGAGGTCTAAGGACATCTAGTTGTACCTCCATCAATCTAAATTAAAGTATCAAACTAGAAATACCCATTTAGGATTAAATAGGAAGAAGGACACAGAATGTTAATTAGTACAAAGTGGAATAATTTAGCAACTAGGGAGGAAAGCCAGGGAAGACGTGTGTAGAAGAATGTTACGATAAACCGGACGATTAATGTAATAAAGTGAAAGTTTTATGTGAGATTTTTGTCCACTGCAAAGGATTCGTCGAGGGATAAGTGAGCTCTGACTATTGTCCCTGAGATTTAATTATACGCCCTAAAATATAATGGAGTCACATAACAAACATTATGTCCAAGAACAAGCTTCATGAATTGCGGATGGATTTTAACGCAGCTAGCAAAATACCCTGAAAAAATCATGTATGTAGGTACATTAAGTATGCATAGTGATCTTTAATAAATTGGTTCAACATGCACTGGTCAACACATGTTTTTAATGACTAATATATACATTGTTCATTTCAATAATACGTCGTCTTCAGAATTTAACCCATTGCTTCATTTAAAGAAATAAACAAATAAATAATATGACCGAATGTTTTCGCGAGGTTTTTCCGCATTATCGAAGTATAAATAAAACTAAATTTGACATTTCAATTTGCTAGCCCGGAAATTTCCGATTGCGTCTTGGGCTAGCAAAAATTAGTGGTATTTTTTAACGGCGCGTTATTCACGGCAATAAGGTTAATAACGGGATAATAAGAAATGGATTGAGGAAGGAAATCACCTTCCAATACGAATTAATTCCTCGTCTCGAATCGCTCACCCAGACCGACGAAAGATGCGTAATAGATGTGCCCAAATACAGCACCATACATATTTTGATGTTTTTCACAACGTGTATTCACTATTACATAATATGTCGACTGAACACAGCAAAGTTCGAAAGAATTCTCCCTAAATCATTCGCAACAGCGCATATATACATAGAAGTCATCTGCCCTAGACAGGCAATGGCGTGCACTTCTATTAGCGACGATCGCAACTCAGTCCGGATTAACATGCGCTCAAGGCCGTGGGCGAGCAAGCACTGGTTGTTAATAGGTATGACTAGTTGTAATAATACCGAACACTAATCCAACACTACTTCAAATATTTACAATGTTGCCAAATGTAAATATTTGAAGAAGTGATGTCAAATTTAGTTTCATTTAGACCTTTGGGCGTGTGCGAGTGTGCATTGTCTTATAAAAGGTATCACGACATATGCGTGTATTCCCCAGCATAAGTTTCGTCTCAACTAAAAAGGCAACATTCAGAAAGGATGGCGAACCTCATTGCTGAACCTCGAACCTGAGAGAGATGTTATTTTGCCAGTTGTATGTTCGATTACCCGGCTTTTACGGGACACCTGAAAACGATGATACAAGAAAATGTTGGAAGCATTATTCTAAACCGGTGTCTCACATCAATTGTAATAATAATAAAAACTTCCTTGCACCCTGCGCAAGTGGCGAGTTTATTTCCATATGGCAATTTCTTCTAACTAACCAGTGTTTCCAGCCCAGCGAAGCAATATTTGCGTGAGAAATCAATTTAAATAATTTCTTCTCTGCTGGGGATTGAACCCTGGCCGCCCTCACAGAAACCAAACGGCTTACAAACTGTGCCACAGCGGTCAAATTGTATGTGTTTAATTTGAATAAGTTTGTTTTTTCCTATGACTATTATTATGCACATAAATTTAATCATTAGAAAAGTCCAATCAAGCGTACTAGTGATATTATATTGAATATTCAATTTTAATTATATTAAAAAAACTCGTTTCTTAGTAACTACTTTCATCTTGGTAGCAATTAAAAATCAATAAATTAAAACAAATAATAATATTATATGAATATAAAATAAAATTGGATAAAGATGTTAAATTGTTGTTTCCAGACGATAAAATACAAATAATTCCCTTGGTTGTTTCATCGAGAATGATTGTCAACATTAATACCTATATTTTTCCAAGGAAAAGATTTAACCGCTTACAACGAAATTGGCAAAATAAAATCGATAAAATGTTATTCAGGAGTGTATCTCGGTCTTAAGTCGCACGTGTTTGGCTCTAAAGGCTCGACCATATCAATCCAGCACCGATCTGGTAGCAACAATTGAAACATGATTAAAACGACTGACACTTAACTCTACACTTCATGAATGAGTCTATACTTCATAAATTATAATAATATATGAATGTATGTATAATGAATTGAACTAATAATTTCGGCTATATGGAAAATAATTATTTCTTCAAAAGTTGAAATATCTGAATTTACGTTAATAAGGCATTTATCTTTAAAATAATAATAATAATATAACATAAAATAATGAATATGTCCTTGTAATATCGTCTGAAGTCACACTTTTTATCCACATAACTACAAATTTACGTAGTCTTTTTCCCTTTGTTCTTCTATCCTTTCTCCTCTCCTATCCCCCGATAAACATAGTGTCTCTATCTGGTATATTTTTTAATTGGTGTCATTTTTGTTCTTGTGTTGATTTTATTTTTTTTTTATATTTTTTTTTTGTATTTTTATTTTTTAATTTTGTAAGTATTCTTTTGTTAATTTTTCCTGTAACTGAATGAATTTAAAGTGGTGGTTGACTGGTAGAAATCACCTGCAGGCAATAAGTCCGCCACAATGTTTATCACAATATTTTTTTTTAATTATTATTATTATTACATATAAAACCTGATACATTGCCTAAATAAAGCATAAATTATTTATTTGTTTATTTATTTATTTTACGGTTAAAAAAACCATAAAAACAAAAAAATACAAAAATAAAAATACATCATCTTTAGAAAACAGACAACATTATTCAATGTTAAAGCATAAAAAAGAAAAAAAATATATACATAGAAAATAATAAATCAAGAGAAAAAAGAAATATTGAGAACATAAAGTAAAAATAAACAATGTTTTTCATACGTTGCCGATCGATCAGTGGACGCACTTGTATGAATTCCTGTACAAAGAATATTTAAATCCGTCTGATGCGCTACGTCCGATACATCCGCTGTTATTATGTGGACCCTAACCCTAGCGTATGTATGTAGGTAGTATGTGATAATTAGGACGTGCAGTTCAGGAGTTCCTCAGGGCTCTCATTTGGGTCCTATTCTCTTTATATTATATATAAACGATATGTCAAATTGTTTTTCCTCTTCTAATTTTATAGTATATGCAGATGATATTAAAATTTTTAAAAAAATATGTACACAAAATGATTCACTAGCTTTACAATCCGACCTAAACCGCCTATATGAATATTGCTCCAAAAACAGTTTGTTTTTGAATACTGATAAATGCAACTGTATCACTTTTACTCGATCTAAGCATATTGCTCTGGAAAACTATTCTATCAATAGTAAAACACTTGGCAGAATGTATGAAATTAGAGACCTTGGAGTGTTACTCGATGCGAAAATGACTTTCAAAAGTCACGTAGATAAAATTATGGAAAAAGCATATAAACAATTGAACTTTATCTTAAGAGTATCTAAACATTTTAAGTCATCAAAAACTATTAAGATTTTGTATTACGCCTATGTCCGTAGCTGTTTAGAATAGGTACTCATCTGTTGTGTGGAACCCACGATACACAACTTATATATGTAGATAGGATAGAGAAGCTTCAAAATAAACTTCTCAAACATTTAGATTTTCGAGAAAGACAGGCATTCAGCAGCTCAAACCAATCCGCTAAATATCATGGACTAATTTCTTTAGAGAACCGATGCACACTGGCCGACATCATGTTCTTATATAAGATTACAAACAATATTGCAGATTCGAGCCTCTTGTTGAGTAAACTTGCCTTACATGTACCAATAAGGCTTACAAGAACTGCCCATACCTTCGGTCAGACCTCCCAGCTGCGATACCAACTATGCTCAGAACTCTTTGATATACAGATCATGTAATACATTTAACGGTTTCAACGACATTGATTTGTTTCATAATACGTTTTTAAATTTTAGGACTTCCACTACAAACTCTTTACTTCGAGCGTCATCGTAGTGCGTGCGCCCCCCCCTCCCTTCCCATTCCCCCTTACTGTCTCCATTTTCCTTTTCCCATTAATCAAGCATAACTCATTCAATTTTTTCTTTTACACTTTTAGTTTCAGTTCTTATGATTTATCTTTTTTAATGTACATGAGCTAATAGTAATATTATGTTATCTTTGCTGGCTAATTTTTTGGTTATATGTGTATAAGATTTTTGTTTTGTATTGCTGTATGTTTACCGAAATATATAAAATAAAAAAAATAAATAATTACTATAGAACAATTATTAGTCATACACTTTTGGAGGTAGGTATATGTTTATTTATTATGTTAAAGGATTATTTTTCAGAAGGAATATAAATAATATATGTGTGTGTTGAAAAGATTTATTATTTAAACATCTTGGTACCTCCAAATATGATATCGTAAAAGTCAGTCAGTTCAATATTTAATACACTTACAATTTATAGTGATGAAGGGTTTCAAATAAAATATTACTTACATGATCAACGTTTGTATATTCTTAAGTACCTACATCAATATAATAAAATAATAATTCAGCTGTTCGAGATACCATTGTTCGGAGTAAATAAAACTACGACTAACGCGATACTGTATTGAATTAAACGGTCGACGCATGAATGGCTGCTTGATTGGTTTGTACGAACGGCGATGGGTTGGAGTTCGTCAATCTTCGTAGATCGTCGAGGACTGCCGAGGATATACAAAAAGCAGCTTTTGAGGAGTGCAGCTTCACACTCATTCTTTGTATATTTACTGAAATAATATTATAATAGATTGATTATATTTTAAAACAACAATACCGTTGTTACTTAAAATAGTTTTGTTTGGATGTTCCTAGTCGAGTAAATCTCCCAGTATAGTGACTGGAATAATGTAGACCTTAGATTATGGAAGCCGCTCTTGACTGACTCTCACGTCTACCAATTCATATCCTTAAGGCAACACCGTATTTATCTCTTCCTACCCTGCAAAGGATTCCCCACCCTTTTCTCTCAAGACTTGAGGAAAAATTGGAAATGAATTATTTTGCGGTTAGGAAAATTTTATCCTCTTGGAGAGGAGTAAGTAGCTTAACGTGGCCAGAATGGATCAAAGCAGTGGTTTCAAAGCATTGATATGTATAATATGCTACATGAACAAGTTCCTAAACATTGGGATTGTTTTGTGATCCATGATTTTTTTAAGTAAAGATCGACTCAAAATAGAGTAACGCCATTTTTTAAATGAGTGAGTATTTAGTATAATGATGTAGAAGTTTTAAATCCAATTAAAGGTGCATGAGTTTGTGCAAGAATATAAAAACAACCTGTTTAACCAAATAAAAGAAAATGCGAGGCTATACAACGCTAAATCTAGTGACTGAAAATATGATTTATTAAAACCACCTAATATACTATGAAGTTACGTGTTTATAAGGATAACTGTCTGTATATAAATGGTATATTAAAAGTATTTATACGTGATTTAAATCATCGGAAACCCAAAATAAGTTAACTTGAAATTAAAAAAGATTATCGGTCGTTCACTTTGATTTTTTAATAAAAATAGAGGATTTTATATAGCTCTGTTTAATGATTCAAGATCATTTTAACGGCGCTGATAAATAATTTAATTATGTTGCTCTACGAAACAAAGCTGTTTTCAGTCTTTTAGTGAACGTGATTTTGTTTAGAGCACTGCGAACATCTGGAAACAGTGCATTCGACTTAATTGAACCACTCACATCAAAGCATCGGTCATAGTAAGCTGCTTTGTTGACTCTGTCCAACTCATTTAGAGAGTTGTTACTCTGTGATCCGGAGTGTGAGATGCCTCCCAGAGAGCTCTTTTCTCTGACACAGCTCTTGGATGTTTTGTGGTGTTAGATTGTTTAAAGCGTTAAATACGGTCAAACAAATTTTGTAATCAACTCGCTCTGGACACTTCTACCAGTTTCATTCGTATAGTAGTGGAGTTATTTGACATCGTTTTTCCAAACCAAAAATAAACCTTTCCGCTACATTAAACACTATCTGTAATCTATCGAGATGATACTTCGGCAATCCAGCATAAATACCGTTGCAATAATCGAGTCGAGAAACGACGAATGCATTTATAAGTGTTTTTGTTTCACTCTTGTGTAAACTTCAACGCATGCACTAATTGCACATAAATGATATTTTATTCTCTATGACAATATTCATCATTTCCTGCCCCTCTATCCCAGTTCATCCGGGGTCGGGCCTCCTAATCATCAGTCGCCATGATCTGCGACTCTGGGTAGTCTCCTGTGGGACACCTTGTGCCACCAACTCCCTCTCGATACTCTTCCACCATGTCGCCGGCGGTCTGCCTCTTTCTCGTGGTTTTGAGGGGATACCGAGCACAGTTCAGACGTAGTAGGTATCCTCCCTTCGCATGACATGGCCATACCATCGCTGTCTGCCCTCTTTCAATTTCTCCTCTATTGGGGCTACCTTAAAAGATCCTCTGACGTACTCGTTGTGAACTCTATCAAGGCGTGTCACACCATCTGCCCAGCGCAACATCTTCATTTCAGTCTTGTGCAGTTGTAGAACAATATTTATTAATTAATTTAAAAAAAAATATTAATTTATTTAATTTAAAAAACATTCCACTTTTTTTATTTAAAAAACAATATTAATTAATTTTAAAAAAATGCTGTATAAAGGATATACCTGCTATTGAATTTTACCAGAGAACTTTATGCTGAATTTAAAAATTGTGTGACGAATATTCTCTTGAGATTTTTTTTAGAAAAACACTGTTTAATAAATTTTAGAAATTTGAAGTCAAAATGCGATGTTTAGGTTTAAAGTGACATCAACAAATTGAACATGGAATTGACAAATTGGACAGGAAATTTCTTACATTTAACCAGATACGGAAAACAACGATTACATGTAAAGACAAGATACAGGTAAAGAAATTCCAAAAAAACAGTTTTACAGTTAACAGGTTTACTCATATTATATTGATTCAATATTAGCAGATAATATGTATTTACATAAGGTGTAAAGTAAATAACAGTGAAAATGACCTATGTATATAGCAAACAATATTTTTTATACATAGTAAGTTCCCAACCATTATTTTCCATTACAACGAGCTAAAATTGACGACACACAATACATTATATTTTATTCATTTTATGGATTCATTGATTCTCATTGTGAAACATGGTATTGTATATAATTTTTCTCTATGACTGTTGACTACTCAATAACGTACCGTTTTGAATTGATTTCTATAAACTTCAACAAATAAATAAATAAAACCTACTCAAATTACATTCCACAGAGTTAATCTTGTCGTCGTTGTGTGTATGAACTCAAATTAAATTAGAAGCAAACGAAGAGAGAGAATTTACTTGGAATAATATTTGGTTAAAATGTTGAAAATCCCTTTAAGTACAGTTTGTTGCTCTAGTATTAGACTCTAGCGAAACACATAACGAGCAAAAGCTTGTTGCTAACTAAGAGAGTGTGTCCTCTGGAGGTACCTACCTTTTATACGACCAATGTTTTCAAAGTGACAAAATTACAACTCACCGCAACAAGAAAAAACACCATAACAACGCGACACGCGCTCAAAAGGAGTCACACATCACTCCGCAGATATTTTTCCTTATATTGTGAAAACATGACTTTTTCGCACGAAGCCCTTTACTAAGTCACATTTGCTCCCTCGAGAGAATGTATCACTTTAACGTTAGCCATGCACAGAAGAGAAAATATTATACAACATTTCACCTACTTCTTAGTGGTATTTTGTGTTGGGACAGATAAAAGTTTGGCGTTCAGGGGAATAAGTAGAAAAGTACACGTTTCGGCATGTCGTTTGTAATAAACGTCAATAGAGACGTAATGAGTTTCGACAAACAACACGAAAACTAAGCGATGCAGAGAATTTCTTTAAATTGAGAGTAGGTAAAAAATTTTCTGATTCGCGAAGAAAATAAGTTTGAGAATAATATTCAAAATACAAGTAGCTTTTGTCACGAGTCTATTACTCAATATTATGTAAATATGAAGGATTTTTGGATGAATGAGTCACTCTTTAAGGATAAAAAGTACAGATTAATTCAAGAGCATATACCTCGTAAACCTTGGTTTTATAGATCAAAATTCAACAGATAGGAGATATCTATGATCTGCAGGATGAGATTTGGCCACTGCAGACTCAATGTGTATCTCTTTTTAAATTGGAATCTTCCAGAGCCAATACTGCAAGTGCGGTCTGGACGAGGAAACATTTAACCATGACTTCCTGGGGTGTCATATTAGGGACGCCTATGACACATGTAAAAATTTCCCAGCTTGGCTTCGGAATCTACTAAAGCGATCCTCCTAAAATCACTTAAGACCAACTTTTTAATTTTATAATTCTTATGCTTTGGTAAATTTTTACATTTGCGTTTGAGTTCCATGCCTGAGTGAATTTGTTTATTTGTTTTTTTGTATTAATTTGTTTACTTGCTGATTTTTTGGCACAAATCATCCAATAGTATTCATTGCTTTGAAAACATCATGAAGGCGTTACTATTCCTATATTTTTGAATTAAACTTAAAAACAAAACATCATTGAAATGTTTTTAATGTCATTCAAAAGGTGTTCAACTATTATTATAGATACTTACTTTTGAATCCTATACACAAAAATGGTCCAAAAGAGTTATTGAATAATTACAGACCCATCTCTCTTGTATCCAACATATCCAAAATTTTTGAAAAAATAATAAAAAAACAACTGGTCACCTATATTGAAAGATTTAAAATACTACATAATAACCAATATGGATTTAGAAAAGGTCGAAGTACAAATGATGCCATTGCTGAATTAATTGAGTCAGTTGGAAAATCTTTGGATAGCGGTAAAAAATGTATCGGAGTTTTTTTAGATTTGAGAAAAGCTTTCGATAGTATCTCACATATAAGACTATTGAATAAATTAAAAAAATATGGTATATCGGGCACCGTAAGAAACTGGTTTTGTAGCTATCTCAAAGATAGGATACAAACCGTAAGAATAAGTTCATCCATAAGTGATCACCTTTCTTCCAAGTTTGGTATCCCACAGGGTACGGTCCTCGGACCAATATTATTTATTTTATATGTAAACGATATTTTTGAACAATGCAATAATAGTACAGTTATTTCATATGCAGATGACACTGTTGTTCTGTGCGAAGCTCCTACAATGCAGGAGGCAACGCATAGAGCTTCGGAGAATCTCACAAAGTTGAAGAACTGGTTTGATGATAATTTATTATCATTAAATACAGAAAAAACATACTTCATTCCATTCACACTAAACAATAGACAATCCGATACCGATATTAAATTATTATTTTACGAAGACTTAAATAAGACCCGATTAATAGAAATATATAAGACTAATGAAATAAAGTATTTAGGAATAAAAATAGATAGAAACCTTAAATTTAAAACCCAAATAGAAAATATAGTAAACCGTTTGAGAAAATCCATTTATATATTCAGGAATCTCAAAAATATATTATGTAAAAATAGTTTAAAAATTGTATATTTTGCATTTGTGCACTCTGTCCTTATGTATGGTGTTTCGGGATGGGGTGGTACATATAGGACAAATCTTTTGCCTGTTGAAGTTACGCAAAGACTGATTATAAAGATTATTCTAGGCAAACCTATAGATCACCCGACGGAACAAATCTATATAGACTTCCCGGTCCCAACACTAAAGCAGATAATGGACACGATTGCAACTGTATATGCTCACAGACAGAACCATCCTGAAATTTTTTCTATTGGAACAGTAACGACTAGAGCAAAATTTAAAATCGTCATACCAAAGAAAAATACAACTGCAGCACAGAAATTACTGTCATATAGGGGAATTTTATTTTATAATGACCTGCCCACTTCCATTAGAGAAATAAAAGATCTAAATAAATTTAAAATAGCATTAAAAGGGCATATTTTTGGCAATACATAATCCTATATGTTGAATTTTTCTTTCTTTATGTAATTACGATACTCCTCTCTCGAACACGAGTTTTTAACTCTATCGAGAGAGTATCAATACGGTAATTTTTGTCATATATTGTAACTTGGTCAAAATATTGTGTAATACTCTTATAAAATAAATAAATAAAAAAAAAAAAAAAAAAAAAAAAAAAAAAAAAAAAAAAAAAAAAATCGTCTATCAATATTCAAAATAATTGATTATTACATGATAAATGAATGAATGAACGAAACATGAATGCCATCAAAATAATTGGTTTAATAAATCAATATAAAAGCGTTTTTCTAGTTTTTCATGCCATGTTTTTGCATTTTTTCTACTTTTGATATTGCTGGTGACTAAAACAATAAACGTTCTGCTATTTCTTCACAGCCAGCAAGAATCCCCAGTCCATTCGCAAACTTTTCTCAACCAGGACATTTTTCTTCTGTCTTGGCGAACAAATTTCCCTATTTTCCCTAATGCTTTCTTCCTCTCATTGTATGCACAAGTTCGGTAAATTCAATAAACCTATGGAGGTTTCGAATACGTTATGTAAGTTATTGTTGTGTAATAACTTTGTTTGAAACGCGATTGGTCAGTGTTTGCAAGTCAACTTTGTATGAATCATGATTCAAACAAAATTGACTTGTAATATTTTTTTTATTTGACAAACTTTTTATCATCCCAATAGAGACCAAGTTGGAATATTATAGAAAAACCAGGAACTCAAGGCAGGGCTTACAATCTGTCATCGGTCGGTTTACGTGATAACTTTATGCGCTTGTGCAATGTTCAATGTTGAGTTCCTTTATCAATAATTTATTAAAAAAAATCCAATGTTTGCCTTTAAAAAATATTCGATTGAATTGCAACACTGACCAATCATGATTCAAGCATAGTTGACTTGCAACACTGACCAATCATGATTCAAACAATGACTTCATGAACAAAATGTGAGACATGATTGGAGAATGTGCAATTAGTACAAGTATAGATGAACATTTATACTAGGGAACCTATGAGTGATAGAAGATAAGAAAAATAGTTGAAAGGAGAGTAAAGGCAGGTAATAGAGTGAATGGTGCATTAAGATCTTTAATGTCTGGTCTACTTATTTTTATTTATGTACATCTAGGTAATAATTTATTTGTTCTAGTAATTATAGCGAGTACTGTTTTCCGGTACCTATTCTGTATATACCTTCGTACCTATCTATATATTTGTTTTTGTATTGTGGGGATTGAGGAGGCAAGCCCCTCTGGCTTGCCTATATAAATCCCCACCAACGACGAGCCAAGACAGTTCTCATTTAACATTCTCGCGGGCCAGTCATTTCCAATAAACAATGTAACCCAATCAGCAGTTTTAATATCTTCCCACTATAGGTACCCACCATACTTCTATACAGTGGTGAAACCCGACGTGATATATACCTATAGTGGGAACAGTGTTGATGTTTGGAAATTTTGTAATATGAGCCTTCGTGAACCGTGGACTTGACAACGAATCCGTCCTACACATTCATCACAGTGCAAGCTTGCAAAAATAAACATCAAGCGATAACACCGCTGTGAGAATTCAATACTGCTGACACCTACTTTGTTTTGACGTGAGAATTCATAATCTGAGAAGTGACTACTGCTCCATCGTGACGTCCACCACGCTACCAGCAACTCCCACCTGCGAACTTTTCTGCATCCCGTCAAGCTAAATCCGCTTGACCACGACAGCCCAAGCTGCTTGCTCTCGTCTCATCGCCACTACGACAAGCCCAAGCAGCTCGCTCTAGTCTCATCGTTTCCACGACAAGCCCAAGCTTCTCGCTCTCGTTTCATTGTCACCACGACAAGCCCAAGCTTCTCGCTCTCGTCTCATCGCCACTACGACAAGCCCAAGCCTCTCGCTTTCATCTCATCGCCTCCACGACAAGCCCAAGCTGCTCGCTCTCGTCTCATCGCCTCCACGACAAGACCAAGCTGCGCGCTCTCGTCTCATCGCCTCCACAACAAGCCCAAGTAGCTCTCTCTCGTCTCATCGCCACTACGACAAACCCAAGCCACTCGCTCTCGTGTCATCGCCATCATGACAAGCACAAGTAGCTCGCTCTCGTCTCATTGCCACTACGAGAAACCTAAGCCGCTCGCTCTCGTGTCATCGCCATCATGACAAGCACAAGCCGCTCATCCGTGTCTCGTCGACATGACAAGCCGATACCGCTCATCCTTTTCATATCGACACGACAAGCCGAAACCATTCACCTCGCCTCATCGACAGGACAAGCTGCTTGAAGGAAATTTCTCTCAACCTTCGTGCTCCTGCCAGACATGGACTCATATCTTTGCTGACACACGTAAGAAATCTTACCGATTCACAACCATGATGGATGACCTAGTGCGCACTTTACAGCTCCTGCAAAAGGAAGTAAAGTCACTAACAAGCATCCTCATCAGGCTATACTGGAATACCATTCCAAAGCTGTAAATCACTTGACACGCCGTAAGCAACAAGCAAAATCAACAACACCATCTCGCTCATAGATTTCCTCTCCAACACCTTTTCCTCATCTGGAAGACGTCCTGCAACTACCAGTACGTTTTGCAATACAACCCACTCAAGAAGTCCAAGATCCAACGTAGGATCAAGCCAAAAGCAAAGTAGAGCACGACCAAGAAACAATTTCTCTGTCCGGCCTACACAAACACCGGAAGCCCAGGATTACGTATGCCAGTACCTACAGCTACTCGATCTCTGGAATTCAACATCCGGTCAAGTTAACATACTTTCGTTCAACAAGAACCAACAGCAACCAAATCAACATTTTCATCAAATCGTTCTACCGTTCTAGTGTCCTCTAAGTGTTTTCAAAAAAAAAATAAACTTGTATTGTAACAAAAAAACTTCAGTCTTGAATTTACGCAATCTCGTTTATATTATTCGTGTTATCTACAACATACTATACAGTGTAAAAATACTCCTGCTGCATATGTAAACTTTTCAGTATCTACAATATCATACAAGCAAGATTTTTTATGTATTTCGTTAATTTCCATTATGCCAACTAATCATTCTCACACGGCTAAGTTCAGGTGTTTTTCCAAGGAACTGCAGACCTTGATTAATAACTGAACTTCAATCTCAGCAAACCTGATCAATTTGCTGACTAAAAAATTAAACATAAAAAATCTCGTTTTCTTTGTACCATTTTAATTTATTTTTCTTTGTAATATGATACGCAGCGCCCAATGCTTAACAGCAATCCGAATGTTATCTATTTATAATATAGTCAAACAAGCAACACATAACATTATGCAATTTGAGACATTTCTTCATATCTTAATTAATAATATTTTTCCATTCAATGTACACATTGCACGATTCCAAGTTTCTCAAACTTTGAATATTTATTTTACATGTTTGATAATCTTTTATGTTCACACTGTTAAATCATACAATGTATTTTACTGTTTTTACAAATTATGTATGTCAAATTTAATTGTTATATGTAGCGTTATCACTTAGAGGGGAGCACTGTGGGGATTGAGGAGGCAAGCCCCTCTGGCTTGCCTATATAAATCCCCACCAACGACGAGCCAAGACAGTTCTCATTTAACATTCTCGCGGGCCAGTCATTTCCAATAAACAATGTAACCCAATCAGCAGTTTCAATATCTTCCCACTATAGGTACCCACCATACTTCTATACAGTATATACCTATCTACATAATATCTTTTTTTACGGCGCTTGCCGATTATTAATTTTTAATAGTATTGTTTTTGATTTATATTATTATCTATTCTTTTTTCTCTTAGTATTTTACTCCATACTTTATTAAAATTTATTTTTTTATTCACTCTTCATATCGCATGTTCCCTTGTCTCCTAGCATCTAACTTCCGTCGTTTATTTATTTATTCATTATACTCCTACCTGTCCCAGTCACTTGTAAGACTGCAATATCTGAAATTTTCTTGGGCTAGGTCTGGTCGTACAGTCTTTTGTTATTATTTTAGGGCAGCTCTGTTGCATAACTTCCAGTGGTTTACCTTTCCTGCTGTCCAATCCATGACCCTTCACCTCGATGGAGGAATATTATTATAGGATGACAAAAAGGGAACGAAAGCGGAAGAGGCAGAAAGAACTCTTGAGTCTTCCTGAAATCGCCAATGACTCCCCTCCCAGTTCAAGAACCAGAACTTATAGTCCTTCTGTCGTCGCTTCCTCAATTGCCTCCATAAAGCCTCCTCCCCTGCCCTTGTCATCCGCAGTCCCTGCCCCGACCAGTGAAGCCAAGATTATGAGTTCAGACTCTGATACAGAAGATGGGCGAGAAGATGAGCGAGAAAATGATTATGTGCCATCTTCTAAAATAGAAGCAGCCTACGTATGCCTGAGTAATATTCAAGACATTGTGGAAAAACACTCAAAAATTTCGAAGTCGCATCTTATTCGAGTTGGTCGTGAAGCTCAGCGCCTTTTATCATTTATTGGTGATCTGTCAACTGAGTTGTCGGAAGCAAGAGGCGTCATATCTTGCCTGAAAACAACGATTTCCAGCCGAGATGAAAAAATCTTGCATCTGTGTGAGAAGATTGATACCACTGAGACACAGATTGCACCGGTAATGAATAAAATTGCCGATAAACTCAAAGACCGTCCGACCTCCCTGTATGCCACGCAAGTGACAGGTCCACCGCCCTTATCCAAGGGAGGATTTCCTGCACTCCCTGCAAAACCTGCCGTCTGCATTTTTCCCACCAACAATGAAGTCAAGTCATCGATGGAAACCAGGAAAATCCTGAATGCAGCCATTAAGCCTTCCGACGTAGGTGCTCGCGTCACAAGTGTGCGTACCATAAGAGGTCACGGCGTTGGAAAAAGCCATGTTAGGATTAAGTCTGAGAGACAGGGTGCGAAACGACACCATCAGGGAAAGAACAAAAATGGTTGATGTCGTCCACCGTGATTGGAGACCGAGAATGACAGTCAGAGGTGTTGGAATACCGCCAATGAGATGGAGAGATGGCATCAGCCGTCATGCTGGTGTCAATTGGTTGCTCAAAGTACAAGATAGAGTGGCGTAGAAGGAGATGGAGGAGGCCTTCGTCCAGGAGTGGACGGGATTAGGCTGAGAAGAAGAAGAAGTATGCTATGTGTTGGAAGACCGCCAATGAGATGGAGAGATGGCATCAGCCGTCATGCTGGTGTCAATTGGTTGCTCAAAGTACAAGATAGAGTGGCGTAGAAGGAGATGGAGGAGGCCTTCGTCCAGGAGTGGACGGGATTAGGCTGAGAAGAAGAAGAAGTATGCTATGTGTTGGAAGACCGCCAATGAGATGGAGAGATGACATCAGCCGTCATGCTGGTGTCAATTGGTTGCTCAGAGCACAAGATAGAGTGGCGATAGGGTGAACTTTGAAATAATTCTACTCAATAGGTACTTGTTAAATTACATACATGTGCATAATGGGTCTCACTGAAGACCATATCAAAACATAAAAATTTAATTTTATATTCTTTATAAAGATTGTGGATCTATATTTCAGAAAAAATACTATTGAGAAGCTGAGCTTAAATCTTTGTATTAATTAATAATATTAAAATTTATGCACCAAAAAAATAATAAAACTGTGGTAATTGGTACTTCGTGAAATAAATTAAATGTAATTTTATTTGATTCACAAAATCATATTTCTTCCCTCACTTTCAGAATGGCTATTTTGATAGTACAAAAAAGCTATAAATTAATTAATTCTGTGGCTTTTGTGTTTAAAAATCTCTGCCCGTAATTCAAGAACTCAGAAGTATTTGTATTCATTGTTACCAGTGAAATCTGATTATTTTCATAGAGAGAAAAAAAGGAACTTTTTGTAAGACGTAATTAAAAACTTAAGGGAACACGTAAATTTATTAATGTCTTAATTACATTTAAAATCTCAGAAATTCTAAATTACACGATTTTCAAAGAGGCCTCTAATAAAATGAAAGATGCGGGGTGGCCGCAAATTATTAATGTGCTCCTTTGTTGCATATTTTATAAAGATTTAGGATGTTCGTAAGGTGTTCAATTTTTTCATATCGCTCTGAAAATGTTTTGAATCTCTGATGAGATATATTTAAAGCTGCAATGACGAAAACCACACATGTCACGTTTTATTGTCGGTAGTAATTTTTTTTTTAGGTGTATTATATATAAATGTTGAAAAACGAAGCTAATAACAAATTTGGTCTTGAGTGTCACTATAACAATCAACAACCAAACAATAGAAGAGGTTAACGAATGTAAATATCTAAGCCACAATATATTCCTCCTCCGAGATAACCAGACCACAGAGCTTCCACGAAGAATCTGTCTTGGATGGGCTGTCTATGGTAATCTTAAGGAATTCTTCACCAGCAATATCCAGCAAAATCTAAAACGCAAAATGTATGACCAATGTGTGCTCCCAGTCTTGACATATGGAGTAGAAACATTTACTCTAACGATAGCAACTGTCAGAAAACTAATAGTTGCACAGCGAAAACATGAAAGAGCCATGCTGAATCTCAGACTCTCAGATAGAGTGAGAAATTCAGAAATACGTAGAAGATCAGGAGTTACTGACGCCGTTGAAAAAGTTGCAAACCTGAAATGATCATGGGCGGAACATATTGCCAGAGTGAAGGACCAAAGATGGACCAAGACGATCCTGAAATGGAGACCACATGAGGCTAAAAGAATTAGAGGCAGACCACCTTCGCGATAATCCGATGACATAAAGAGGGTTGCTGGTGACTGGATGCAGAAGACTCAGGATAGAGAAACCTGGAAAGATATGAGGGAGGCCTATGTCCAGCAGTGAACAGAGACGGCTGGATAAAAGAAGAAGAAGAAGATTACTTTATGTCCGCAACACTGTAATAAATCATCAATGTGACAAACAGTCCTTTATATTCCATTGCTGTTCTGGTAACTGGAAAACTTACGGTGGTAAAAACTAAGAAGTAAAGCAATTAATATGAGAAACAGTTATTAATTGTGTTTTCAGACTGAATTTGTGAGACCCATCATAACTCTTCAGAATGTGGCAACTTGTTATTGGGTCCGTGATAGATTATTATTTGTCATAAACCTGAATATTAAAACAAAAGAAATTATTTGCTGTGCCAATGTTTTTTTTAAAAGAGCTTAAGAACATAAAATATATGTACCTAGTAATTCTTGTAGCCTTACAATCCTTGAAGGGTCTTAGCTGCCTCCAAGATCAGTCGCCACCCTCTGCACTCACGTCAGTCGCTACGTACTGCACTTATAACCACCAGAGTCCGGCATTGTGTTTTCTTTTCCAGACACCATTCTCACAAACTGTACCATATATGCGTCGCAGGATCCGCCTTTCAAATATGTTTAGGGTTTTTTCATCCTGCTTTGTTAAACTCCACGTTTCTGACGCATACAAAAGGAAAAAAGGACGCATGCAAAAAATATAGACGAGTGTTAATACGTCGCGTGTACAATATTATCTATGTTTGTAAAAAAAATACTAAAGGCTGGGTTGTTCCAACAAAAGTATCGGTAGTAGTATACTTAAAATTCTTTGATTTCATGAAATTGTCCAAAATTGAGTTGTTTGGCGGCATTAGATTTTAATGAAACAACCAAAGGCATTGAACAGTTTTATTATGGTTAAAATACTATGATTTCATAAAATTATTCACAAGTTTTGGTTGTTTCATAGAAATCTAAAGCCGCCAAACAACGCATTTTAGAACAATTTCATGAAATCAAATTATTTTAACTATACTACCTATTACCGATATTTTTGTTGAAACAACCCAGCGTAAACAATTGTTTCAAACCTAATATCTATTCTATTTAATCGAATATTTTTATTATTGCATATGCGCAAACATTGGATTTTTTTCCATGTCGGGAGTCAAAGATATTTTTTAACAGATTTTTAATTATCTCAATAGAGACGATGTTGGAATATTTATTGTAGGAGAACCGGGAAATCAAGGCACCTACAGGGCTTACGACCTGTCATCGGCTGGTTTACGTGATCACTTTATGCGCTTGCGCAACGTTCACCAATTATGCCTTTTTAATGAGATCCCTATCAATTCAAAATAAGACAAAAATGACCTTATAAGTCTGGCGCAATTCAGGGGTGACTTCTATGCGAAAAATGCATTGTCACCTCAGATATAAGAATTGTAGCTTTCATTATTTACAAAAAACCAATTCTCTCAATAGATGGCGTTCCAACAAAATAAATAAAAATAATAAGATTGTTGTTCATAATTTCACCCATAGATGGCTGTAGTAAAAATTCCTTATTTTCAAGGGAAAAGAATTTCAGTATTACAATATATAGAACTTTCAAAATTGAATTGATAGGGATCTCATTAAAAAGGCATAATTGGTGAACGTTGCGCAAGCGCATAAAGTGATCACGTAAACCAGCCGATGACAGGTCGTAAGCCCTGTAGGTGCCTTGATTTCCCGGTTCTCCTACAATAAATATTCCAACTTCGTCTCTGTGGGAGATAATTAAAAATCTGTTAAAAATATTCTATTTACCCTAATATGACATCACCCATGTATTTTTATTGCAAAGGAAGCTTCAAATTCAAAATACGATGTGCTTGGTTTTTTATATTTTTTTAAGCTAGACATAATTGCACATTACTACAAATATGTTACTTCGATACACAACATGTTTTTGTGGCAGCTAGGTAAAATATAGCTTGAAACTATTCTATTGGTTTTGATTAATATTTTATATTATTACAATTACATTACAGCTAACAGCATACTCAAAAAAGAATTGATAATTAAAACACAATTTAGTTTTATTTGTGTGCTTTTTGTGATTGAATTCAACGTTTGACTTGTAAAAACAAATTATATATTATAATGAGACGGAAAAAGGGTTTAAAGTAAATCGTTTTTCATTTAACGTATCTATCTTCATTTATTTAATTTACTTTTCCTCCAAATTCAGCGGTTAACAAGGGGCAGTGATTGAATTGAAGTTTCTTTCTTGGTATGGCGATGATCATGTTTATTCTGATCTCATCTTGTTTAGACGCAGCATCCTCGTCCATCCTTTTTCCAAATTTCTTATTTAAGTCTTAGTTTATTGACTCAACAAGTCGCAAGACAAACAAAGGCAAAAAAAAAACGAAGTGGTCTAGAATATTCGCTCAATACAGATCATTGCTGGAGGGTTTCTCAGAAGATGGAGTATAACTTATTTGACTTGGTTACAATATAATATCGGAGTTTTGAAATAATGTTATCGTTGTTTGTACAAAACGTCAAATTGTATAAAGTTTGTTCAAATATACGGACATATACGTGAAGACAAATTTGAACACGTTCATGCATAACTACATTATATACTTTTCAATGAACAGGTATCTACCAATTATTTAGAATTTAAGATGTTTTTAGGATTTCTTTTAAATTAAAATAACTTAATACCAATGGATATCAAAAATAACGTACCTACTACCTGTTGTGTTTAAATTCAATGTGTATTTCAAACATATCAATAGCCACTACATGTATTTATCAACATAAATAGCAACATAATTCTTCATATAGGTATCTGCCTCAACAGAACAGGCTTTGATAATGCATTTTCTTGAAACTGGATGCCCCGTCACAAAAATGAAAATATGCTACTTGCATATTTAATAATGTTATCGAGAATGCTTGTTTCGACATCTTACAATTTTCGCAGGTGTAGTCAAATCATTATATATGATAGTCAAAGCTTTTTTGTGCATCCTGTGGAAGCACTTAAGTAAATTCTAAGTATGTATGTACAATATAAAATCATTTTCACGAAAAATGTATCAATACTTTTTTATAAACTAGCTTGCCCGGTGAGAAACAAAACCCACCATAAAATAAATTCTACGTTAAGTGATCTTTTTTGTAACGAAAAACTAAATTCACTGAACTTTTGGATTCATCAAATATACATTAGATCCCTTTTAACAGAATCACATTGGTTCGCGTTGATACCGATATAAAAACTTATATTTTCTTGTAAAAATATGGGGTCGTCTGTGCGACATATTGGATTAAACCTCATGGGTGTTGGATCTTATAAATTTCGTCCAGTTTTTGGATGACCGCAATCATACAATACATACATACATACAGCG
This sequence comes from Molanna angustata, assembly GCA_963576475.1. Lineage (NCBI taxonomy): Eukaryota > Metazoa > Arthropoda > Insecta > Trichoptera > Molannidae > Molanna > Molanna angustata. The sequence goes on along the minus strand of OY754964.1, from coordinate 3,454,495 downwards.
AATCCTTAGAGATTTAACCCAAACATCTTTTATCCACAAAATGGGGCCGTACTCTTCAAAGTTACATACAGCAAATTTGACGAAGGTCCTTTCGTTTCAAGGAATCAGATAAAACATTATCGTTTCTGTACGAATTTTACCAGTTTCAAATACATGATTTAACCACAATGTGGGTGCTAATTACTGTGTACGAGAATAACAAACTTGATAATGATTTCGACGGAATTATGAAATTAATCAAAATTCAGATAGCTGAACACATGTTGATGTTGTATGTATTGTTATCTAATGTTTATATTGTTAATTAAGATAATTCCACAAGGCAAAATTTAGTGTAACTACACGTCATGATCTTATGTAGATATTAATCTAACCATATTTTACTAGTTGCATGTAACACGTGAGCCATATTTTCTTTGTAAAGCAGCGGTGGGGGAACCAGGGTAAATTACCCCAAATGGGCTAAAAATATTTTTTTTGGGGTAATAAGGAAATTTGTCTAGTTTTCTATTTCATAAACGTGTTAGTATTTTTACAAACGTAATCAATTCAAGTGCTACTGACATCAAAAAGTCCCAATTTTGAAGTAATTGCATCAAACACGAAGCAACATCATTTCTCCAAAAACTGAAAGGGAAACCTGAAAATCTGAATTTTTGTTTGATCCAATTTGAGAATTTTATTTTGTTTGTCTATTACATACTTAATATTTTCATGTATTTTATTTTTATTTACCGTGTAAATTAATTCAATAAATAATGTTTATTTAAATATACATTAATTGTCTTCTTTTCAAAATGGGGGAAAGGGGTAATATCGACTTAAGCAAAAATATTTTGGGGTAATGGTTAAAAAAGTTCCCCGACCTCTGTTGTAGAGCATTCACTCTCATTCCATGGACAATTTTTAGTCTTGTATACTATTTATTCGTTCACCATTCAAATGTGGATGAACTATTTTAGCGAATATGTTTCAATTAAATTAATTTCAAAACAAAACCATAGGTACCATATACATTGTACACGAACAAATGACATTGTCTTTTTCGTAGATCTAAAATACAAAACAGTTTGTGTATATTCAAGATCAAAGACGTAGCAATTGGCTGCAGGTATCAGATATGGACTACCTATTCAACGAGGAAAGCAACCAAAGTACCTACGATAAAATAAATATAACATTCCTATGTAAGATGTCCAACACAAATCATTTTCATAACTCATCAATATTTCATCAGTTGGGATATGATTACGGTTATCTGATTGATTTATTCTTCCATTCTATTAAACACTTTAACGACACTTAATTGAAACATTTACAAAAACATAACCTACAATAAAACGTGTATTTTTCTAGTTTATATTTATATTTCATATTTTGCTTCTCAATTCCTCGCAGGGCACATGTCTCACCATATTTGGCTGAAAATGGAATGTTGAACATGGCAAACCGACGGAAACTACACCTTTCTTGTCAGATATAAAAAGTGGTCCAAAATAAGAAACCCAAATACTTGTTTGAAAGATTGGAATGGTCTGAAAGTGTTCACAACTATGGTACGAGGGCCAGAGGCTTCTTATTGCTTATTCCTAGGCATAGAGGGGCAGCGTTTGAAGGCAGTTTCAAATACGCTGCAACAAAATGTTGGAATGACTTGCTTCCACCGCTAAAAGCAGTGGAAAAAATCCATTTTTTTAAAAAGAATTGTCGAGCAATGCTTCTGGCCTCGCAATCATAGTGTGAAGTATGTAAGCATTTATGTGTGTGGGTGTGTATAAATAAATGTATGTATGTGCGTGTATGTATATATATGTGTTTTTTTTAGCATTTTTTTTTGTATCTGCATATAAATAAAGTAGACCTTGTATTCTAATACAGAAGCAATAGGATCATGCTGAAAATCAGCTGCAGGGGGGCTTGTCTTCCTGCAACATAGCTGAGCATGGTTCTTTTGAGTCGGAAAAGTTGTTTTTCTTTATATTTGTTTTTTATATGTCCTTGTTTTTGTATATAACTTATTTTCGTCTCAATAAATGTTTATTTATTTATTTAATGGAAATGAAAGAAGATAGAAAATCAATTATGTAGATAGGTTTTTCCTTTTTTACGTAAGTTAATTATTGTATTCTTTTCTGTGATTTTGTTTCCTATATGTGTATTTATGTATATTTGTAAAACAATATATGCAGTTAATGATTAAATAAATAAATCAATTAAATCTTCGTTCACAATTCCAGTACAAGGAGCAGTCTTCGAAGCCAACAGTAAAGGATGAACTAAACCGCCCGATGGGTGAAATATAATACAGGGCTTTGTTATAAAAACATGTTGAGGTTCTTCGCTTTGAAAGATTTATAGGTTAGAGATTGCATTGTACATTGTAGCCGGTAACAATAGGGGGTTGAGTCTTAATGCGAGTTGCCCATATTCCCTGTCCATCCCATTTCACAATCTTGTAATAAAGACCTTTCCCGTGGATTCCCTGGATCGTGTAATAAAAGGATTAACTTGTATCCGAACCATTGCCTCTCGTCTTAATTTATCAACAACACGAACTACGCACTGTGTCTATAATGCGAAATAAATTTGAAGATTAGTTGGCAGCGGGACAATTAGTTTAGTACATGAACCCAAGTTATGGTATTACTTAAGTTTCATTTATGAGCCATCTAGATATGAGCATACCGACCTATCATATAATGATATGCTATAGGTACTTAATAAATTATATACACCATATACATTGGTTTTGTAAGACAAAGGGAATATTCATTATTCATACAAGATGATCAAAGAATTTTAACATAAAGAACAAATCATTATCTTAAATTATTGTTCAATAGTCTAATTCAATTTTAATCGCTTGTTTCGAGAAGTCGGCGGGACTTCAGACTGTCTCAGACTAACCTGACAGGTATTTTATATGGTATACTTTGTATTCTCCTGTGGAAGGGAACTTTGGTCACGTAACATGTAGAGGAATTTTAATTCAATTTGAATAAAAGTTATAATTGTAGTGGTGTACACAAAGTTGTGTTTTATTTCATTTGATTAATTTCAAAATGATACCACAAAGTAAAAAACAATCGTTTGTCGATGATGACATAAATATAAGTTATCACATTATGATGATGGGATTAAATTCACCACTGTGAAGTGTTCTCAAGTTTCTCAGGCAAAAGTTTATGTTATACAATTGTAAGAAGACATTACATTGGTATATTGTATAGCTTAGGTTGTGTGAATTTATGTAGAATATTATATATTATATACAGGGGTTGTTTTCCCCAAAAGATTCGACTATAATGGTGAGACATTCCTTCAAAGCCTCCTCCTAGATTGATGTTATCTACAGAGCTACAGGGTGTTGACAGTGACATTTATTACACTTTACTTATCAAATTTAACACAGTGAAAGTGTCATCGTAATGTGGTATTATCAAGATGGCGGAGGCATAATCGTCTACCCACGCAAGTGAAACAATTCCAATAAAGTCTAGTCAAACCATAAATTATTATAAAATATATAGTATACTCTTGAAACTTATTTGATTTAAAATCGATTCAACTTTGTCCCAGTTTAACAAGATATTATGTGAAAAGGAATCTGAATAAAACTTTTGTCGATTGTGAAACGTGAACTATTAGTCGGAGAAAATCTGGACGTCTGGTTTCTTTCAAAATGTGGTACTACAGGCGCATGGTTAAGATCCATTGGTCAGAACTCATTCCAAAATACATGGTTCTGAGCAATGAGTCTCGTCGGACTGAATGACATATCATTTATATTTAATAATACGAGTTTTTTTGCAGAAAATGATACCCAATTTTTATAATTTCATCATTTTACTCGTCTTAATTCATTCCACGAGTATCTTCTACACATCATCATGGAGCGAATGGTTGAGGGAACAAAGTGTGAGGACATGAAAAGCTGCATGAAAAGAATGAAAACAAAGAAAAAGAATCCATACCCGTCTTTCGTTTGTGACATTATAAATTCTTGATTTTCTTTTCGTTTGACAAAACAGCTTTCGAAAAAGTTGAATAAATATGTGGTATTAAAAAAAATATAACATCATTACTATTTGGCGCATTTTAACTTCTTTGAAACAAAAATAAATGACATATTTTCTAGAAAACGAGAAGATTTAATAAATTTGAAATCAAAGACATGAAAATTACTGGTCTCATAGATATAATTATCATATGGAGTTTTATAATATATATTCAGATATTTTAGAACTCTATAAGATAATTATATCCATGATATAGGTAGTCAAGAGGGTTTTGATTTCAGCGCTTGACTAGACTTGCCCCCTGGTCTATTTAATGTACATAACACACGTGTAATTATTATTACTAGTTGCATGTAACACATGAGATCCAACTGTCGATAGCGATAGTATGTATAGTTGAAGAATATGTACCAAACTATAAACCCATAGATACAAATTATTGAATATTTTCAGATATTTTGTTTTCTATACAACATATGTAGGTATGTATGTCAAGATAGGATAGTATGGAAGAAGATCCTTTTTCCTACCCAGAATATGCAAATTGCATGATGGTATGTATGTATGTTTGGAGATGAAGTAACAAACTATTAAGTCTTCTTACATATTGTGTATAGGCGACTGCCATACAAAATGTATGAAGCGATGTCGTCACTAAATTCAATTTTTAAAAAAATTGTTAAAAAAAAATTGAGATCTTCTACTACAATGTTAATATTTTTTATAGAAAATTAAATTATCTAGTTGGGGTGTTTCGGCTTTTTTCGATAATTGTAAAAGTTTTGGAAATATAGGCAGTTAAACTCATAAATTTATCATAAAAAAAATATTTTTCTTAATAAAAAATGTTTGAGAAACCCTGGAATTTTTTTGAAAAAACTAATTTGAGATTTTGTATTTGTCTATGTTTGTACCAATTTTCAGCGTTCTAGCGTTTATGGTTTCTGAGATATATGGAAAAATAAAATAAAAATTCAAAAGTTGATAACCCCTGACTGAAACAAAAATTCAAAATTCCGAGTATAAAAGTTTTGTAGGCCTGTAACTGTTTATATATTCTGAAATTTTAGGCTCTGTAAATTGAGCGGATCAAAAGTTATAAGGGGGGGGGGGGACACACAGACACACACACAGACACACACACAGACACACACACACACAGACACACGAAATGTTCTACTCCGAATTCTGAGTAAATCCGTGTATGGAACATATATGCTGCGAAGCCTCTAAGTTGGTGTTTTTTGACTTCAAAGATGGAAAAGCCGTGAAAAAAGTAGACCTCTCCATACAATTCTCGCGTATTCTGGCTTGATACATTGTCGATATGTTAAGAGAACAAAGTTCTCCTGAACAAATCGACAGTTGGAAAACAACTAACATCAATATTACTAGTTGCATGTAACACATGAGATCCAACTGTCGATAGCGATAGTATGTATAGTTGAAGAATATGTACCAAACTATAAACCCATAGATACAAATTATTGAATATTTTCAGATATTTTGTTTTCTATACAACATATGTAGGTATGTATGTCAAGATAGGATAGTATGGAGGAAGATCCTTTTTCCTACCCAGAATATGCAAATTGCATGATGGTATGTATGTATGTTTGGAGATGAAGTAATAAACTATTAAGTCTTCTTTCATATTGTGTATAGGCGACTGCCATACAAAATGTATGAAGCGATGTCGTCACTAAATTCAATTTTTAAAAAAATTGTTAAAAAAAAATTGAGATCTTCTACTAGAATGTTAATATTTTTTTATAGAAAATTAAATTATCTAGTTGGGGTGTTTCGGCTTTTTTCGATAATTGTAAAAGTTTTGGAAATATAGGCAGTTAAACTCATAAATTTATCATAAAAAAAATATTTTTCTTAATAAAAAATGTTTGAGAAACCCTGGAATTTTTTTGAAAAAACTAATTTGAGATTTTATATTTGTCTATGTTTGTACCAATTTTCAGCGTTCTACCGTTTATGGTTTCCGAGATATATGGCAAAATAAAATAAAAATTCAAAAGTTGATAACCCCTGACTGAAACAAAAATTCAAAATTCCGAGTATAAAAGTTTTGTAGGCCTGTAACTGTTTATATATTCTGAAATTTTAGGCTCTGTAAATTGAGCGGATCAAAAGTTATAAGGGGGGGACGGACACACAGACACACACACACACAGACACACACACACACAGACACACACACACACATACACACACACAGACACACACACAGACACACACACATACAGACACACGAAATGTTCTACTCCGAATTCTGAGTAAATCCGTGTATAGAACATATATGCTGCGAAGCCTCTAAGTTGGTGTTTTTTGACTTCAAAGTTGGAAAATCCATGAAAAAAGTAGACCTCTCCATACAATTCTCGCGTATTCTGGCTTGATACATTGTCGATATGTTAAGAGAACAAAGTTCTCCTGAACAAATCGACAGTTGGATTAAGTCAAATGAAATTATATGAACTTTGGGCGGTACAGAAAATACAAATATAATAATACCTTTCGGATAATGATCGGGTTACTCAGATTCAGCAGTTCATCTCAAATGTTTGCAGAGCCCGGGGTCCATGGCTTTATCGCTCTCCAAAGTCGCAAGATAGCTGCTGCAAGAATGAGGATGTGGAGATCGACCAATTCTATTGTGCGAGAGGCTGGTATGTGGCTTGATTCTCCAATACACAGAAGATGGGCATCAATTATGCAGTGACTGAAGTGATTTCAATAGATATGTTTACAAGTTATTACGGTTTTATATTTATTTATTTATTTATTAAGATCCTTTTTACAAGTATAATAATAACAATAAGTACAATATAACTTTATACAGTAGTTAATAAAAATTATAAGTTATACTATAAGTAAGAAAAAGTTAAGTTTGTCATTAGTGTATACGTTTATATATTTTAATTTGTGGATTAGGCTACTAGGCTATGCCTGTACCAGAGTAGCGTTATATAAATCAGTTCTATTATTTTAATTCGTCATAGTGTTAGTTATTTTTGTAAGGTTTTGTGGTAGGTTGAAGTAATGATGTGCAAGTATGTATGTATATATTTTAGTGTTGTATGAGAAAAAAAAAATGCTTGATGTAGAAAGGGCTAATGATAATATAATTTTGATTTTTTTTATAAGTCGTCTAAGCAGTAATATTAAATAATTCTTCTGTTTCTTTTCGTCCTTTGGTAATTAACCAGTTGTTTGCTATGGCTTTCAATTTGATATGTGAGTAGGTTCTTAATAGTGGAAAGTCAGTTTTGAAGAGGTTAAATATTTTTGGACCTATGTACGCGTAATTTTTCTGGCCATGTGTTGTCTTAGTTTTTGGAATTTCGTCAAGGTTTAGTAGTGCTTGCCTAGTATTGTGTGAATGTGAGTTGCTGGTTGTCATTTGGTGGTTTGAAGTTTTGATGTAGAAAGTGAGAGTTGACTTAACAAAAAGCTGTCTTACGTCTAGTACATTAAATTCACTGAATAGTCTGTCTGAAGAGTATCTTTTGGGTTAGTATATGTTTATATTTATTTATTTATCATCTTTTGTATTGACAAATTGATGTGTTATTCTTTTCATTTTTTTTAATCTTTTGTTTGTTCTTAATGCTTATTTTTCTCTCTGTTATTCTTTTTTATTTGTATGTATACCTAATTTTTAAATGATGCATATATGATATGGTTTGTGTTGCATTGCACCCCCCTGCTAACGAACTGAAATAAAACCTTATTATTATTTTTATTATTATTATAGTACCTACGCCATAAGCCAACACATAAAACCATCACCAGAAAATTCAATACATTGAATGTGAAGCGAAAAATATGTATAGTTATCGCCAAATATCAAAAAAAAATTCAGCTTGGAGGCGAAAGGTTTGCGCACACACAAATATAATCAACAAAACAAAAAAAATGTGTTATTAGCACCCACTTGAAGTTTCTAGATGTTTGGAAATAACGATCGCCGCAAATAATGCGTTGAAAAATACATATGTAGATATAATGGAAAACAACGATGTGTATAAAATAGAGTGATACTGTTTGAACATACGGTAGAACATACCATAAAGTATAGATGTTGGTAGGTATGTATTTTTATGAAGAAGAACTAACCTCAGTAGAAAGCTTAGTGAAAGAATGTGAAATCTTCACAAGACAACGTAAAACTTTTGTGAATCTTCCTGTTCCTTTTCAAATAAATTCATTTCCTTCTTTACATCGTGCCATCAATTCATTTTTCTTGAAAGTATATTTACATATTTATCTTCATTGTGTACTTTAACTTTAAAATAATGCACACATTTTTCATTGTTATACAATATGTATACCTACTTAGTAATATGTATTTACCGCAGCATCCAAATAACACATTTATTTATGGACACGCACTTTGGCGAAATAAAAATTGGTAATATTGGCTCCGGACGATATTGCCCAACAAGCTCTGTGAAGTGGACTGTATATTTTGAAGGAATTGGTCGGGTTGGGATAGGACAAGATAAATTTATCATCAGGAACTGAGATCGACTTACCCAGGTAAAGTCTGATTTTTTTAAGAGTGCCAAAGCTCATAGGGTGACCATGGTGTAAAAGAAAAAAATATAATGGGATTTTTTTTATCATTTCATGATATAAAACGGTTTTTACTTTCACATGCATATATCTTCAAAACCTTCAAATCTTTTCATACCTATTCTTACTCCCGGTACCATGCGGCTTTAATGGGTCTATATTATTAGGTATTTTCTGCAAATGTTAATGGGCATCTCCTGGGAAAGTAATATTTAAACAAAATATTTATTTGATACTTTTTATTAGGAAAATAAAAGAATACATTATGAAGTAATTAATCCTTATAATTATAAACAGTTACATATTATTTTACAAAATAATAAATTATATTATACAAAATATTTACATAATAGTTCATTGAGGCAAACACACATACCTACATAAATAATATATCTATATAACTAATACAAATAAATAATGGACACTTATTCTATACTAAGACGGTGATAACACATGTTTATAATAATAATTATATATCGATATTAAACAAAAAATAAAATACATAAGTTAGAAATAAAAAATGAAATTCTTAATTTAGAACACATGGTCACCATAAAAAATCAAACGTGCGCTCACTTCGAGAGCTAGATACGTACTGTCGGGTTTGTTGATGTTTGTTGTTAAGGACACCAAATGGTGTAAACCAATCAGCAACCACGAGTCTACTAATACATTTACATGCGTAAATACTATGTATTTTTTTTGTTTATGTATAGAATTGGCACTTAAAAAAAAATCAGACTTTACTCGGCGATGCACCGGATGTTGCCTTCCGCTTTTCTCGAACAGAGCTTTTTTATTCTCTTAAAATGGTACACAACACTTTGTGGGAAATGTAAAAGTTTTCTTGAAAATATGAACGGCGAATATACAATGTGTCTGACACTAGTGAAAAATTGCAACTAACTAAAAAAATATTTGTCCGATTCAATCAAATGTACCAGGACACAATATGTCTTAATCCTATTTTTTTTAAATTTATTAATCGAATCAATTACAATGATCAAGGTGTACAAGTTTCATGATATATTTGTTTATAAGTTGAGATAAAATCTCGCGTTAGTAAAGGGGAGTATCTATTTTGAATTGCCACATTCACCAAACATTGCAAATCTACTAAATAATACATAAGACATTTTATTACTAAGGTTTATCACTAAGGTTAACATATATTTGAAGACAAATCAATAATTTACATGTAAGGATTGTGTCAAAAGGTTAAACAAATTTTTCTAGACAGTTAAAAAGCTACACAAAAACAACAATGAAATAAACAACAAAGAAATATTTAATTTTACGTTCTACTTTAATTTTTCGTAAACGCGACTCCCATTCACCGGTATCGCTCTATGATGAGCATCGTCAGAATGGTGAACAATAATGATGAAGACCATCCATATATAGATTCACAAAGAGGATAACAACAATAGATATGGAAGGGGGCAATTCTAAGAAAAAATTAAATACCCGAAAGACATTAAGGTAAATATGTATGCAGGTATAATCTCTCTCTCTCTCTCTCTCTTCCTTAGCTTGTATCCCACATGGTGGTGGGGTCAGCTCTCTTCACTGCGCTCCTCCACTTCGCCCTATCCTGAGCATCGTCCTCAGAGACATCACATTCCTGCATGTTCTCAGCTACCAGGTCTTTCCATCGTTTTTTGGGACGCCCTCTGGATCTTTTGCCTCTTATATATTCATTTCGTATTTTATCTCTTCTCGTGACGCCGCACATCCACCTAAGCATCTTCATCTCGGCTGTTTGTACTGACTGAACTTGTCTTCGAGTGACGGTCCAGGTCTCGCTACCATATGTCAACACTGGTCTGATCATTTTCTTGTATACATGACCTTTCATCTTCACTGGCATTCGCTTGTCACAGATTACTCCAGTCACTTCTCTCCATTTAAGCCAGGCTGCGGCAATACGGTGCTGAATGTTAGTTTCCAGGCTTCCTGACTCATGTATCATGTTCCCAAGATACTTGTATTTATCACATCTTGTGACTTGCTGTCCATCAATTGTAATCGGGTCAGTGTCTGTTTGGGGAATATTGCAAGCCATAAACTGTGTTTTGCTCACACTCAGCACCAGGCCTCCATTCTGTAACTGGTGTTTCCACGCCAGAAGGGCTCGCTGTAGAGAGTCCTTGTCTTCGGTGCAGATTGCTATGTCGTCAGCGTATATTAAAGTCCATAGTGACTGCATTTGCGCATCCTCCGTTAGCGCGTCCAGCACCAGACAGAATAGGAATGGGCTAAGTACGGATTTGGTGAACTAAGTAAGTATGCAGGTATAATAAAAATAAAATTGAAGTGAAGGAATGAATATACAAATTTTAATACAATATTTGTATATTCATTCCTTCACTTCAATTTTATTTTTATTATACCTGCATACATATTTACCTTAATGTCTTTCGGGTATTTAATTTTTTCTTAGAATTGCCCCCTTCCATATCTATTGTTGTTATCCTCTTTGTGAATCTATATATGGATGGTCTTCATCATTATTGTTCACCATTCTAACGATGCTCATCATAGAGCGATACCGGTGAATGGGAGTCGCGTTTGCGAAAAATTCAAGTAGAACGTAAAATTAAATATAATTTTTTTCATAGTTTTAATTGATTGTGGAGTTCTACTATGAAGTGACAATGTCTAATATTGAAAAAAAAAAAAAAAATAGTTAAAATTTTTGATTTTATTCTTAAATATATTGTAATCGTTTTCAAGTCCATGACATGAGTTCATTAAACCCCTTAGTACTATTATACTGATAGAAAAGTTGTGAGGCAGTTGTACGTAAAATAGGAATGGTAGATAATGGTATTTCCTGGCACCCTTCGAAATATGAAGCTAGTTAACTTCTGAACAGTGACTGGTTGTGTTTCTCGAACAAAAGTCTCAGTAATAGTATAGTTAAAATACTTTGATTTCATAAAATTGTGCAATACTTTTGGTGGTTTCATTGAAATCAAATGCCATCAAACGACACAATTTTGAACACTATACTTTTACTGGTACTTTTGTTGAAATAACCCAGCCTTATTCCAACTAACCAGTCGAACTGGAGTTTAACCCAGAATCACCCAATCAGACGATATGTCACTGCTACACATATTGGCTACATGTCACAGAAAATAATGGTTTATTTAAACGCGATGAATTATTTTGAGACGCTTATGTATTTAAATCAAATACAGCGAATATCGAGCAAACGAATCCGTAAGATTATATTTTCACAATAATTTGACTAATGTTATTTTCCCTGTAACACGGATCTGAAGTTGTATATATCCATTTATTTAGTGACTTTATCATACCTATAGATTTTCTCAATATTTAATGGCGTTGGGAATGTTTGAAAACTATTTCATCCCCTTTGCAATAAAACGAAATCTATTTCAGTATGAACACCCTTAGGGATATAAAACGAGTATCGAGATATGTGGGTACTCCTATATGAATCACCTTTTCTGGAAAATTAATGCTTCCAGATGATGTTCACGAACCCATGTACAGTGATGAAAAAATGCTAGACCAATTATTAATCTTGCAAAACCAGCTTTGGTCTTGCAAATTAATTATTTAAATTAAAAAAAGCAAGTGTTTTTCTATGGTTTAAGATATTATGTATTTACGCAAACGCTGGATTTCAGTGGGAGCCAATAAGATTTTTTTCAGAGGTTGTTAGTCTTGTAGGTGTCTTATGTTCCAGTTCTCCTACAATGTTTATTCTTAATTCATCTCTATTGAGATAAAAAAAAATATATTTTTCTCTATTGTCAATAATAATAAAATATATAAAAAATATATTTTTTAAAAATATATTATTTATATTATTAACATTGAAAATCGACTATATCATAATATAGTAATCTACATAGTAAATTACTTTACATTGAAATATGAGATTGGTAAAAGTAGGTAAACTAGCCAATAATGATATAATATTTCTGGCGCAGTTCAGGGGTGACATATGTGCTGGATACCGTCACCTCATTTATAAGGACTGTTTCTTTCACTGTTTACAAATAAACCAATATCTTTATAGATGGCGTTACAAAAGAGTTTCTTCGTTACTTCATAGATGGCAATAGCAATAATGTCATATGTTCAGGTGATTAGTTATTCATTATTCAAATATATAGAACTTTTAAAAATTTGAATTTATAAGGGAACTCAATAAGAAGGCATAATTGGTGAGCGTTGAGCAAGCGCATAAAGTGATGACGTAAACCAGCCGATGACAGGTCGTAAACCCTGTAGGTGCCTTGAGTTCCTAGTTATTCTATAATATTTCAACTTCATCTCTATTGAAATGTTGAAAAGTTTGTCTATAAAATATATTATGCTCTTATATTTTTCAGGCATTCTACATTGATATTGGTAAATATAATTCCGCTCTACATACGGTAGGCACCCTGTCAAATTATTATGTTCTGACAACTGAAATCACTACTTCAATAAACAGAATAAAATTTTTTTTTATATAAAATTTACCATGCTGCAAAACTCTTGCAAGGGTGCTAGATTGGTCTTAATGCATGCAAATTCAAGACATAGACCGAGGCTTTAAAACTTGAAAAACTTTTGCTCATCACTAGACATGACCTTTGAATAAAATCCAGATGTGTTTGAAACTAAGAGCAGTATAAGTATATGGTCGAGCAAACAAATCTTCACCAAAACTCGAAAATGTTCATCGATAACCATTGAGAATATTGTAAAAATAAATCAAAGCATCGATACTTTCAACGAAAATCTTAAAGCAAAATTATTTATATCTGTAGGTACAATTTATTTTGAAGGACGTACTACACACAACCCCCTAGGTAAATAAAATCATCGGAAAATACAAGAATAATATATTTTTATTTTATAATTAAATTTCAACCTTTCAATATGGACATATGTCATTCACAATATTGGTTGTACCATAACATTAATGACCATTCAAACATACCTACATATCATCACGCCATGTCCCTCAAGAGAAAAACAGATCTGGGAGAACCAAACGCCATATTAATACATATGTCATGACTCGCATCAATCAAATTATTGACGTTCAGCATACATAGACTTGCATGTTTGTCGTTTGTTCAAACTTCTTTCCCATTTTCAGAATGTCTTCCATTTCTTGTATGACTCAGACCTCTTATTCCATTCTTGTTGCTTTTGTATAATATCTTAGTCAAGCATTCTACATTTATTCTTCATTCATTTTTCCCATGTGGTCAAATCACATTTATGTGATCACTTTTCTTTTAATGACATTCATTCATAGTATATTCATTATATTCTTCTTCTTCTTCAATGGCGCTACAGCCCATATCGAGCCTTGGCCTCCGTCAGTCTTCGCCTCCATCTTCTTCTATCGTCTGCAGCAACTCTCCAACTGCCCGACACTTGCAGTAGTTGGGAAGCATCCCTTCCAACTTCGTCCTCCCATCGCAGTCGCGGTTTTCCAACCTTTTTCTACCTGGATATCCGCACAGAACTTTCTTTGGTATTCGCTGTGGTGGCATTCTCTGTACATATCCGGCCCATCTTAATCTACTAAATTATTCATTAAATTATACCCATCAAAATATAGCTTTGTTTATAAACGTAACTTCATTGAAATGACATTACTATTTAGTTGTATTGTTATATATATACCTACATACCTAATACAACATCAATTTTAAGTAGTATATTTGGATAGAAGAAAATTATAGGTTTTAGTCAATATAAAAAAACTGTTAAATAAGTTATCTTAATTTTACCTACCTAATCTCAATTGGGTTGGTTGTAAAAAATTGCCTTATTGTAATATTTTTATATAAACTATTTCCCATAGTATTTTTCATCTTCTTCTTCTTTTATGTAGACCTTGGGTGAGTTTTTATACAAACCATTTCCTATAGTCTAATTCATTTTATTATTTTATGTAGACGTTTAGGTCAATTTTGATCCAAATTATTTTCTTTTGTCTTATTCTTCTTTTTCTTATTTTATGTAGACCTTGGGTGAGTTTTTATGCAAACAATTTCCTGTAATCTATGTAATTCATCTTCTTCTTCTTTTTTGTATATACTATATTCACACTTGATAGTAATATATAAAAACGAATGTTTATACTCAGTCGAATTTTGAACCACTTTTCACAGCCCGATTATGCAAAAAAAATGTGAAAATATTAAAAAAAACGATTCCTTTTCTTTCACAAATTGACATTCTGGGCCAACGGCGGGTCATTCAAGCTAGTACATAAATAAAACAATACATAAAAAGTTATAATAATTAATCAAACAAACGAAAGAACAAACAAATAAATAACTTAATACATAAATAAACAAATTTATTAAATTTTGAACGTAAATTTGTTATAAGTAGATAAATTTTGGCATTTTTATTACCTACTATAAATATTATGTTTAATATTAAAATATCCAATATTTTATCAGGAGCTGGTTTTCCATTAGTTACATATATGGAGGTTGAAGTAATCTCTATTGATACCTTACGTATCCTTTGTCATATTTTTTGCTTGAATATATATCCTTGGATCTTAGGGATACTTTTTCTGAGAGAAAAACAACCTTCTCATGATAATAATGTTATAAAATACATATTTTTAAAATAAATTTCGCATGAGTCGACATATATTATTTAAAATTGCCGGTTGAAAAAAAATCTGTAACAAAATGTTATTTATTTATTGGTTTTCGGGCAAATAACAGGTACTATGTCAAATATTGATTTAACACGCACCCAATAACAAGTTGCCACATTCTTGATACTTACGATATTAATCGTCTCACAGATGCAGACTGAAAACACAATTAAAAACTGTGACTCCGCCGGGAATCGAACCCGGGACCTTTGGATCATCAGTCAGATACCCAACCAACTGAGCCATGAAGGATTATGTTTTCGTCATGACATAATCCTTGGTCCATAGAATTTAGTAATTTGATTTCTATTGCTTGCGTCCTGGGTTTGATCCTAGCAGAAGAAAATTTTATTCATTATCACGGAATTATGTCTTGTCACCATCGGTTCGTTGGAAGAAATTGCTATTTGCAAATGTATATATAAAAATAAAATAAAAAAAAACAATTATTATTTCGGACTAAATGTTTTTTTTACTTTGATAACATAATGATCATTTTGACTAGGTACTTGCAGAAGTATTTTGCTTCAAAATATGATGAAGAATAAATTGTTTTAGTCATTACAATAAAAATGACAGTAGAAACAAAAACTTATTTTTAATCCCGTTTAAAGCCAACGATGTTTGAAGCCAACGCCAATCGAAAAGCTATACCCAATAATCGGAATCGCCCCACCTTACATACGACGAAGGACTGCTGCAGATACGGAGAGATATAAACAATTTCACGACCGAAGACACCCATCACCTGCACCACCACCACCATCAGCCAGTTATGTCGCGTCTCAAGTCTAGCAATAGTTTTATCAAAACTACCTCTCCTGTTGAGACCTCACAGCAACGGAGAGAAGAACTATGGAAACTGGATTTTGGAGCGACGTCACAGACTAACTTACAAGAGGGTACACGATTGGTCGAACAGCTCCCATACTCTATTTGGACTACCCTCAATAGGCTGAGAGCTGGTGTCACTCGATGCAAGAAGAACCTCAAGAGGTGGGGGTACCTGCCTGCAGATGACGATGTTAATTGTGATTGTGGCGAAACCCAGGATGACAGCCACCTACTGATGTGTCCACTGATGAGGGGAGGCTGTTCACCTAGGGACCTGATTATGGCCAATGACAAAGTGATAAAAGTCGCGGCTTACTGGAGTGGCAGAATTTAACCCGGACACGGAAAGTAAGTAACTAATCCCGTAATGTAATGAAGAAGATACAAAAAATTAACATTGTTTTTTATCTGATTTTGAAATATACCTATATACTTTTAATATTGAATCATTGTGTATTTCTTTGCAGTGATGAATTCCAATGAAAATACTGTCAAGACATGTCACACAATATAAAAACCAGATGCTTTTTAGCGCCTTTTGATCGATAAATAAATTTTAATTTGCTGTCATTTTCACTTCATCTGATAAAATGTATCTTAGAAATATCGAAGCAAAAAAATACAATGAAAAATATAAGATTATTATGCTTTGTATAATAAGAATGGAATATCGAGGTGGAATAGAGCTGTTCATATGTTATCCTCACCATAATATTTTAGAAAGTTATATGTATGTATGTATATTTATATGTATGTATGTAAGTTTTCAATCAACAACTAGAAAACTTTAAAGGTAAAATAGTCTGCATATCGCTTCCTTTGCGACCAGTGAGTGACTTAGGCAAATAAAAAATAGGCTTTTTAATGTTTTATTATGTAATTTTTCATTTTAATTTTCCTACAAATTTTGTCACGAATGAAACGTCAAAATATGTAACTACTTTATCGTAAGCAAATATTTGTTTATAATTAAATGATATTTCATTTAATTATTTCAAAATGATACCACAAAGTAAAAAACAATCGTTTGTCGATGATGAAATATTTGTTTATTTCAATTTCAGAAGTGCGTTTTTACACGAATTACATATATTTGCGATAATAAAGCGTTTGAGAGAAAAACATTGAGATAATTTTATTTTATTTTATTGTTTTTAGTATTTATAAAATTTAAAAGTATTGTATGGAAAATGGTCATTTTATTATATTATGAACAAACAGATCGAACTTTGTAAAAACTAGCAGAATCTACCGGGAACAAAATGTACTAAAATATTCGACGTACCTATTTTGTTGGTTTTCGTTTCCATGGTTACACAGAATACTTTTGAATTTGTTATGAATCAAATTCAAAATTATAGAACTTTGGTATAGGTAGGTACTTATACTTATCTCATACTTACTAAAATTTTCCATATTCATTCCATACTTATTACGTAATACATAATATTTGAATTTGTTGATTTTTCATTTTTTTTTCGTTTCCATAGTTACAGTCAAATACTCATACTAATATTTTAGAGTGTAATATTTTTGAAGCTAGGTATTTGTCCCAAATTTGTCTTCTTAGTACCCATATGATCTATCTTGATGTTTGGTGATAACTATGTATACCAACACGACGCCATCTCCATTATACGATAGGAAAAAATATCTCATCAAACACATACCTATATATATTATATTTTCAAACACCAAAGGATTTTTTTCACAATCTTATGTACGTGTGTTTCATATTAATATGCTCGACGATTGTTCATGCTCTTATTCATATATTTAAACGATAACATTAAACTATTATGACCAGCTACAAAAATATGTTTTATAATTTTGGCAGCGTAAAACACAACCTATTTTGTTTCGTTTATTAATTCAAATAATATTCCTCGCAGTCAAGTCTTGTATTGCCTAAATTGATGTCACCAATTGCCAGTAATTTCATCGAATGACAATACAAAACGGTTGAGTTGGCATCGGCTTTAGTATTTTTATTACTTTCATCTGATAGGAAAGCATAAAATGCAGTTTGCTCTTTGAGTTTTTATTTAACATCGCGTTGATTGGATTGCCCCAAGCACACAAATTGCTTTGATCATTGGTTTTATACGATATTTTATATTATGTTACATTTAATATCATACTCAGTTTAAACAAAAAAATTAAGGAATGGCTCAATTTATATAATTTACTTATACAATAAACACCATAAGACATTTAATTTTCACAATACTCATAATAATTTACAAACAGAGATAAAAATATTCAAACAAATAAAAATATAGACAAAGATAAAAATATAGAAACATAAAAAAAATATAGATTCAGATAAAAACGTTGATTCAGATATCAATTGTCTTCCTTCCATTTAAAAGGACTGTTCCTTTCATTGTTTACAAATAAATTAATTTCTCAATAGATGGCGTTACAAAAAAAAAGCTTTCTTCGTTACTTCATAGATGGCAAAAGTATAATTCCTAATTTTTATTAATTCCAGTTTGTTGACTGAGAGTTCGTGATGGAATTCCATTATAACAAAATATTATTACTCAAAATAAGTAAAAACAATTATTTAACTTTTTTCCCACCATTCTGTAGATGCTCTTTGAGCGAAACGCGTCAGTGGTCAAACTAATTTATCAAGTGGAAAAAAGTTAAATAATTGTTTTTACTTATTTTGAGTAATAATATTTTGTCCTAATTTTAAGATGAATTGTTACACATTATTCAAATATATAGAACTTTCAAAAATTATATGGATAAGGGAACTTGATAAGAAGGCATAATTGGTGAGCGTTGCGCAAGCGCATTAAGTGTTCACGTAAACCAGCCAATGACAGGTCGTAAGCCCTGTAGGTGCCTTGAGTTCCTGGTCTTTATATAATATCCCAACTTCGTCTCTATTGAGATGGTAAAAAGTTTTAATGAAAATACTTGTCTAAAAACAAAATTAGTTGGGACACGATTGAATCCCGTGTCCATTATTTATTTATTTATTACTCGGGCAACTAACAGGCACTATGTCACATATTAATTTAACACGCACCCAATAACATGTTGCCACATTCTGGAGACATACGATATTAATCGTCTCACAGATCCAGACTGAAAACCCAATTAAAAAATGTGTCCCTTGAATCAGCAGTCAGATCCCTGACCAACTGAGCCACGAAGGCCGACAAAACATATTTCTACATGGTTCTTAAATAAATATTTTTTCATAGTACCTAAATGTTATAAATGTTTTGAAGTATACATTTGTAAATATACATGCAATCACGCCATATCCGTCAGGGTATGTGATAGACAGAAAGAACTGAAAGCCATTATGTCTATCAATGGGCATGTATCCATCCATCAAGAGCATTATTACAGTTAAGATTAAGTCTTTCGAGCAGTGTTAATGACTCTGACAGCCTAAAAATTAGTCTTGTTTACGGATTTGGCTCAATAAGCTTTTGATCTAATTGAACATTTAATTTATAAAGACTTCTACGTGACCTACGTAATTAACCTGTGTTCTTTGTATACTAGTTGCATGTAACACATGACTATAAACCCATAAATACAAATTAGGTATTTAATATTTCAAGATATTTGGTTTTTTATACAACACATATACCTAGGTATGTAGGTATGTCAAGATAGGATAGTATGGAGGTCAGTCCTTAAATCCTACCCAGAATATGAAAACATCATGACGGTATGTATGTTTGTTTGGAGATTAGTATCAAACTATTAAGTCTTCTTAGATATTGTGTGTAGGCTACTGCCATACAAATTGTATGAAGCAATGACGTCACTAAATTCAATTTTTATAAAAATTGTTAAAAAAATTTTGAGATGTGCTAATACAATGTGAAAATATTTTATAGAAAATTAAATTATCTAGTTGGGGTGTTTCGGCTTTTTTCGATATTTTTTAAAAATTTGGAAATATAGGCAGTTCAACTCATAAAGTTATCATTAAAAAATATTTCTCTTAATAAAAAATGTTTGAGAAACCCTCGTTTTTTTTTTAAAAAATTGAACGGATCAAAAGTTGTAAGGGGACACACACACACACAGACACACACACACAAAACTCACATAAAATGTTCTACTCCAAATTCTGAGTAAATCCATGTACTGGAACATATATGCTGCGAGGCCTCTAGTTGGTGTTATTAGCATGCAAAAAGTCCACTACGCCATACAAAATGTTCCTTCGTACACGCATCTTGGATTTTAACTGCCTCTTCCTTCAATAGAATTTCATTCTCTTGAACGAATCTTCAGTTGGTCTACGTAAATAACATAGAAAATATTATTTTCAAAATATATTTAAAAAGCTGTGTGATCGTATTCGTTCCGAAAATATTAACTTTATGACCGAGAAATTGGAGAAACCCACTTTCAAACACAAAATATTTTCTTTTAAAAGTACGACAGAAAGAAAGTATGAGAATTGATGAGAATTTTTGCGCCACTTTAGATTCGTATACGAACCTAGCATTTTGTTTGCGGTTCATTTCTTGTAGGTACGAGAGACCGCTTTATAGGGGTGTTTTATGTTAGGTACCTACATACAAGTCGCTTTGATGGAAATATGTTTGTAGCTTTTTGTTTGCGTACACTAGCGAAATTAATCACTTATTCATTTTCAAATTTCATTTATTTAATAAATAAAAAACAAGTTTATGAATTCTGTAATAAAGTTCCTTTTTATAAAACCATTGAAATGCCCAATCAAAAGCTTTTAAACCGTTCCGATCACGTGATTGTTACAAAGTCTTATATTTTATGTAGTTTTCTGACTTTATTGTTTGAAAATGTCATTTAAAACGTCCAAATTAAAGTAATCATATTGACAATCTTTTATTTTTTAAATATAGATTTTTTTTTGTATTAGGCAATTCACACTGCAAAGAGTGAGTGAGATGCTGTGTGTTGAATATGGATTATATTATTTTAGTTTTTTTAACCGCTGGTTTTTTCTCTTTCTCGCTGTTTTAAATGCTATTTATAAATATGTAATTATAGATAATAAGACTCTAAGATTTGAGGGGCATCCTAATCTGTAAAATATAGACCACTCAAAGGGGAGGTTCACAATATGTAGATCAAAACATTTTTTACAAATATTTTTTACAAATATTTTTTTTTTTGTTTATTTTTTACATATTTGTTACATGATTTTCATTATTTTTTACATGTTTTTTGTTTATTTTTTTTACATATTTTACATGTTTTTTGTTTATTTTTTTTAAATATTTTTGAATGTTTTTCGCATGTTTTTTTTACATATTTTTTTTTAAATGTTTTTCATTATTTTTTTACATATTCTTACATGTTTATATTGTTATTCATTTTTTTTATATTGTTATTCATTTTTTATTTTCATTTTATATATTTATTTGTTTTTTTTTTTTTAATTCTGTTGTTTTTAATATATTATGTATACTTGTATGTGTAAAAGGTTATCAAACCGTAAATTGAAATAAAATAAAAAAAATAAAATAAAACATGGTCGCAGTGCGGGGTGTGTAGGTTCCACTTCTAACTATTAAAAATAAAATACGTACTACTATATACCTACGTCATACGTCATCTAAAACTACAATAATTTAATTTAAAAAATTCTATAGTAAAATATTTAAATCAAAAATAATCATAATAATAAACAAATTTCATAAAAATGCTCAAGTTTCCATACAAAATTTGAATTCTTTTTGGAGAGACTTGGTACTGAGGAGTTTAGCGTTGGCCACAACTTACTCGTTTTTATTTTAAATGATATTATTAACGTACATCATAATATGACTATTTTTGAAAAATATTTAAACAAAACGTTATCATAAGAAGAGTTATCGCTTCTCTCACAGATTGAATCGCAATAAGTATTATCAATAAAATTGTTTATATTTTACCATTAAATTTACTCTTAAAACCTTAACGTTGCTTTATGTAAATTATATTTTAACGATTCGAATTGTGTTTACGTCGATCACATAAAGTTGAGCTTTATAATCTGAATTATCGATGAGGCCACAGTTTGGTTGAGATGATGTCTATATTATTATCCAGGAACTCAGAAGCTATAAGCTGCAGTGGCAAATCATCTTGAAATCTTCAGTCAAAATACGTGATCTAAATACTAATGGGTTTCAATATACACACCTACATATGTACTTAGGTATTGAATACATACTTCACTGACGTAGAAAGCGTGATAAGGGAATTAAAAGTTCCGTAGGAACTTCACTATTTTGAAAATGATGTCTCTTTATGATGAAACTTGGTTTCGCTTTTGAAATATAAATAAAAAAGTCGTACCTATTTTGTGTAAGAATTCCCATTTCTGGTTGTTAATAGACTAAACGAGGAAAGTAGGTTAGTGAAAATATATTTTTCTCAACAAAATAATCATTATTTTAAAAATTCCAGTAGGTAAAGTAATGGAAGGAAGATACCTACTCCGAATGTTTGAAAAATATGGTAAATAATATACAATAGAAATAATCCTATTATCCTTCCTATCTAAACGTATTGTAGGTAGTATGATTGGTTGAAAATCTTTCCATCGAATTAAAATTTTACGTGAATACAAATCTGTGTACCTATATTGTAGGTATTAACATTTTTAGAGAATTGTGTATTCTCTTTATTTTTTCCAAACCACCTATTTAATCACACGAATGTGGAATTTATGCTGTAGAAATGAGGTAACTTAGAAGATTATGTATAATAAAATGATATGTGACAGAATAAAATATAAGGATATTTATTTTTATTTATTTATTTTATATAAATCTTACAATTTATTGAGTTCAATTAATATCATAAAATATATTTAACCTCACTAGGAAAAACCTGTATCGAGGTTAAATAAATTCACATTTTAGACAGACATAAATGACACAAAAATAATACTATACAAAACAACATGTCATATAAGTAGAGAATGCAATATAAAGAAGGATATTATAAGAAAAATGAAAATGAATGACTCCAGGTGGTTAGGTCTTATTGAAAGAATAAATGATAAATGACTGACAAAAAATATACATGGGTGTAAGAGATGGTGTGAATAGCAGGGAGCGTCCCAGAAATGGATGGCACGCCCATGTGAATATGATGATATGCAGAATATTTAACCTTTAAAGTTTTCTAGTTGTTGATTGAAAAGCTCACTAAAAAAAACCCACATACACATACATATACATATTTGGCTAAGGAGTATTTAGGTTTGGAATATTTAAATTAATTAATTATCAGAAGGATATATTTGCGTGTTCAAAGATTAAATGATAATATATAAAATACTTCCTGACCAATAGATATACTTGGGTAGCAACTGATTATTTATGAATGAAATAACACTTACTCTGAATTCAATTTATTGTGGCTTATTTGGTACAATTTATTAAAACTATTTAAATATTTAATTCTCGCGAAGAGATGCCGAAGGATCGCGCACGGAAACGTCTAGCGATCTGGGCTGAGAAAATCCGAATGATGAGAGTAGGTGCTGCGCTAATATATACAGCGACGTAGCGCATGGAGTAGTGATGGTTAAAGCATTTTGGGGCCGTAGAGATGGGCCGCCACACATACATATAAATAAACAACATACCTACATACATATAAATTTTTAAAATATTGTGGTGGGGATTTGTTTTTTCTCATATCTTATAGTCAATGGTACATCATAATTGTGAAATGGCAAGTTGGATCAGTGCTAAACTACCCCCGTGGCCGGTTCAATTTGACATTTGAGTTGAATCATGGTTTATAAATAAGAAAAGTGATCAAATTTGGGTTCAACCGTAGTTAAATATTTAAACCTCGTTTATAGATAACACTATTATAGTTTCGTTTGGCCATGCCCTTGTAGTGGAACCACGGATTGGGAGGAATATAAATTTGGACGGATTTATACGATTTCATAGTACCTACTGGAAATTTTTCAGTCAATGGCAAAGACTTCTTATGGAAGCTAGGTCCTACCTTGGGATGTGAAGCCGATGTTCGTCTCCATTCATCACAATAATTCAAAGATATCTTCGTTATTTGTCAAATCATGGTTGTATTTGGTCTGCTGAAATTACTCGCTCAAATGTAGATTTTTTTAAGATCATCTTTTCAAGTACAAACAGCGAGATTTCGGAAAAGCTGGGAAGATTATAACTCAGTCTTAATTTATATATATTTTAAAATCTATACATATTTACATATTATTCTTTAATAAATATATAATTTGATAATTCGTGTTTGTGAAAAAGTGTAAATATGTCATTAAAAAAATGAAAATTCTCGTTTCGTATTAACGTCCGGAAATTCTTAATACACGTCTTTGCCAGATTTTCTTGAATGTCCATAGATGAATGTTTTTTTCCGACCCTTGATATTCTCATTTTTTGACACATCACGTCTTTTAACGTGGTGATACTTAATCTCGTAAAAACTTTCCAAAAAATGGTTTTGAATATCCTCCATACATAAACATATAAGAACCTACCTACATACGTACATTTTTCTATTTTATTTTAATTAACTAGAAGTAAAATCAATTGGTTAGGTATTTAATCCTAGCTATTTTTCACTGAATTCAAGTCATTTGAACAAAACATTCGTGTATTTTTTACTAAATGAGACGATCGTTGCAAGTCTCCAAATTATGGCAATATGTTATTAGATGCGTGTGAAATTATTATTTGACATACTGTTAGTTGCCCTTGAAGTAATAAAAAAATAAAAGATTAGAAAATAAAGTTATACATCTTTATCCTTGAAATACTTATTATTAATCTTATTACTTCAATTTCACGATCGTTTCAAATATTATGCTCAAAGCTCATATATTGTTCTTTTACGTTTTGAAGTATATTTGTTAACCATCTTCATAATTTAATACTCTACTGAAATAGTTTTGTTTCGTAGAGCAAATTTTAGAGCCCTTTAAGTGATTCTGAGTAATTAACGGTGCTTTTGAAATTATTTTTTTCTTTTAACTCCCTTTTTTTAATTCATACTAACTTTTCGGCCAGTTAGAGATATCAAACTTTCAGAATTTATGTATTCCTGATGATTATTAATATATTTTTATAATAATACACTTTTTATTTATGTCTAGTAACAAAATAGTGCATATTGTTACAGTTAAATTATATTATTTTTCTTTTATATACCAGATAATATACCTACTATTGTCACAAACTGCTTCATTGGGTACAAACTTGTTCTGAGACAGTATAAAATAATGTGTCTTCTTATTTTGCATTTTTGATTGGTAGTTATGTGAATATCAGGTGGTTAGTTTATTTTTTATATAATCTCTACCCTTTGTTAAATCCAAATTTTGATGTCTCTTTAAATATTTTCAAGTAAAAGTTGTAGGTAGTTCATTTAATAATTTGACTAAAATTATGAAAAAATTATATTTAATTTTACGTTCTACTTAAATTTTTCGCAAACGCGACTCCCATTCACCGGTGTCGCTCTATGATGAGCATCGTCAGAATGGTGAACAATAATGATGAAGACCATCTATATATAGATTCACAAAGAGGAAAACAATAATAATTTAATACTTCTCCATTATTATTACCATAAGAATAGTTTATGTCGGGTTTTTCTGTTGGCCATTATTCAATATAATTGCTGTCCTTTTAATACAATATTTATATATTCATTCCTTCACTTCAATTGTATTTATATTATACCTACATACATATTTACCTTAATGTCTTTCGGGTATTTATTTTTTCTTAGAATTGCCCCCTTCCTTATTTATTATTGTTATCCTCTTTGTGAATCTATATATATAGATGGTCTTCATCATTATTGTTCACCATTCTGACGATGCTCATCATAGAGCGATACCGGTGTTTGGGAGTCGCGTTTGCGAAAAATTTAAGGAGAACGTAAAATTAAATATAATTTTTTCATAATTTTAATTGATTATGGAGTTCTATCATGAAGTGATAGTTTCTTATATTGAAAAAATTAATAATTTGACTCCAAAATATAGAAAGTTTCTTTGTCCGATTGTTGACGTAAGTCTGTAGAGTCGAGTTTGTCTACGTTTTAAAAGGTCTTTGTTTGTTTATGTAAAATGCATGCTTAAACTGTTACCAGCTCGATTAATTTAATAAAATTTAACAATTTCGTATTTTTGAACATGAATTTTTATATTGCATAACATTCAGGCGTTCTATTAGAGCAATTTCAGTCTTATTTAACTATACTTGTCTGTTTATCTTTACTGGAAATAGGGTTTACATACCTCGGCTCCACAGTGACCAGCGACAATATTATGACAGACGAGAAGAAGTTAGAAGAAGAATTATGGCTGCTAACAGATGCTTCTACGCCCTTCAAAAGCAGCTAAGGTCAAAACTGGTTAGGAGAAATACACAGATCCACCTGTACAAAACACTCATCAAGCCGGTCCTCACGTATAATTCCGAAACCAGGGTGATGATTAAACAAACTGAAGGATCCATAGCGGATTTTGAGAGAAGGATCCTTCGAAAGATCTACGGGCCAATAAAAGAGAATAATGGTTGACGTCGTCGATACAACAGGGAGCCATACGAGACCTATTAAGAGCCCGATGTGATCAGTTCCATCAAGATAGGGCACTTAAGATGGACTGGTCACATAATCCGAATGGACGACGACAACCCCACATAAC
This sequence comes from Molanna angustata, assembly GCA_963576475.1. NCBI lineage: Eukaryota > Metazoa > Arthropoda > Insecta > Trichoptera > Molannidae > Molanna > Molanna angustata. The sequence continues at coordinate 3,427,713 of OY754964.1, read as the reverse complement.
ACCTCACACTCTCTGTGCCACAAGGTCGAAGAAGACCAGGAAGAACAAGGATTCGATAGATGGACAGTGTCGATGCCGATGCTTCCACAATAAATATTAGAAACTGGATAACGAATAGACGGGAATGGAGGAGACTCCTGGATTTAGCCAAGGCCCACCCAGCGCTGTCGAGCTTATGATGATGATAAAAAGGGTTTCCAAAGTTTTTTTTTTTTTGATTAACGTGTTTATTCCATTGATCATACTTGCATTAGAGACAAACACTTCAGTCCTAAGGGTAGTCACTAATCACATACTAAAAATACAGCGAGAAAATTACACCGACCGGACAACGTATGTAAATCAACTGTCAGCTCGCACTCAGTTATAGCCCCTAGTTTTATAACAACATAATCATAACATCAAATAAATGTGTCTTTGTTTAACCATAAAATTTCGACATCAAATGAATTTTTTTCATTTATGTTTTCACACAGGCAGGTGCAAATTTTATTTCACCTCGCATGTATACTCGTAAAATTAACGACTTGATGTGTTAAATTAAATTGAAATTGATACCGTGTATATATTTTTTTTATAACTCTCACGCCTGGTGACGCATTTTGATTTGTCAAACGAAAGATGAAAATGTTGTGTGATGTTAGCCATTAAATATTTTTTTTTATTTGAAAAAATAATCAACGAGAAATAGCGATCCCATATTTTTCAATACAAATAATAATTGATAAGAAAACAAAATTTAAAATAGACAATTGCTGAAATTAGTTTATCAGAACAAGAAAGTAAATTAATATTAAGAAAGTTAATGAAACTCCTGTTTCGCATTTTATTGTATATCTTTAAATGTATATAGTTTGCATAATACCAGGCGTACATTTTTTAAATATATTTTTTTTTATTATTACTGTTACAATTTTTGATTCGTTAAGATTAATTTTTATATTGAATCTTAACCATCCAGGGAACAACTCAAACATACACAATAAATTTCATTTGAAATTGGTCCAACCGTTTAAGAGTTCAGTGTTCAACATACGTACAGAAGAATTATACACATGTAAAGATAGCTTTATGTTTTAATTTGGTTTAATAAAAAAAAATTGAAACAGAAAGTATCATAAAATGATGAGATCTATTTTAAATTCGTCATCTTCATGGTCCTTCTGGGCAAACAGGTATATATTGCTAACGTGCATCTGATATTGTATTATCAAACTTTTTAAAGCATTACTCTTGATTATTAAGCGCAAGTAAAGTAATAAAGTTTTTTGATTAAAGCAACTCCCAAATTGTTTTTTTACTCTCTCACAAAATAACAACACGATTCGCTCAAACTTTTCGCAATTTAGAAAATGATTCTATCTCTCCCTCTCACTTCGGCGTGTGCAATATTTTAAAAGGACGAAGAAGTTGATCTTTTCTTCCTAAAACAAGATTACAGTGTGATTTATGATTTTCTTTACGCTAGACCTGTCCCTCATCCAGGCTGTGACTTTTATATGTCCAAGGCGATTTCTTGTCCTTTTATTTTTTCTCTTTTTATAGAAAATGTAACACGAGATTGATATTTCATTTATATTCCAAAAATATTCTTAAAAAAATATGTTTTAATAGGATTGCTTTTTGAGTAAGTGAATTTTTACGTATTATGGAATAATTTATTTATATCTATAATATAGTTACATAGGTTCATACTAGAACTTTTCTTTGTCGCCATTTGTGTCTCAGTTAAATAAGATATATGACTTCTTAGCCAAATGATCTGACAATATTAGATGGCGACTTGTACAATACCACATACCAAAAGAAAAATATGCGTGACTAATAATTTTCTTATTATTTTTTCGTATTTTTTCATTTGTTACACTTTTTTAATTGTACAACCATTAACCATATTGTTTGTATTAAATTGCGATTTTCTATAATTGAAGTATTCTCTGTATTCCAATTGTCGATTTGATCAAGAGAATTTTTTTCTCTTTCAAGCGAAAATCCTCGAGATTTGTATGGAACGGTCTTTATTTTTCAAGTTTAAAGTAAAAAAATTACCAATTTACAAGCTTCGTAGCATATGTTCTACATATGGATTTACTCAAAATTCGGAGTAGAACATTTAGTGACATAATAAGTACCTTTGAAGATCAATAAGTACCTTTTTGGGAAAGGAACACTATATTATAATGGATAAGAAGTAGATAATACTGAATATGAAAGGAATTCAAGGTTTGAGAGAAAGTACCTGCCGATTCGACACTATGGCCAAATACAAACCAATTTTAGCACCAAACCGATGATATCTCTATTAAATATTTCACGTACTTAATCAAAGTGTGTATTTATGTACTTATCAACTACTATGAACTAGTCTGACTACAAACTTCAATGTTTGATGAAACTCAAAATAGCCTATAGAATAGGCATGATATAAGGATTCCCGGTGTTAGATTGTAACGTTGGCATTATATTTAAGCAAAATCTCTGTTGGATAGAAACCTATATATCTATATCACAATGTGAATAGGTAATTAAGTATTAAGAAACTATCAGTTACTGACGGTAAACTAAGTTGGAGAAGATCCAAAGATTATAATAAAGTGAAGTGAACATTCATTTTCTGGAAGACTAATCTACTAAATGATTCCAAAATGAGATCAGTTTAACATATTTTAACATAAATATCAGGCATTCGACTGTACACATTTTCCACAAACAAAATTTTCATTTATATGTGTGAGGTATAAAAGCCAAATGGAATATATTATTTGTATAGGTAGAGCAAATTTAATAAGATCTCACAAATTATATTACATTCTATTCAATATGAAAAGCTTAAAGATTATGATACTCTGTGAAACATTATAATAGGCTTCTTATTAATTAATTATTAACTGTATTATATTTTATATACAAAAGCTGTTATGTTTCCAAATAAAATAAAATAAAATAAAAATAAAATGATCACAAAAAAAATATATTTATTTAATTTCCCCGTAGCTCTACACTGGAGGAGAGAAACTTTTATAGAAGTAGTCATGTCAACGCTGAAAAAACTCAGTGATACATTTTAAAAGATGGGTCGAAGGCAGAGCGGTTAGCGCATTAGGTTAATAATCCAGTGGTCGCTAGTTCGAACCCTACCTCGACCGATTTCGTTCACCTATAGCACAAGCATTTATGTTTAATTTAGGGAACGTAGGAAAATGTATATGTACCTACTTGTTTAACAAGGACATATTCTTTTAAAAAAAATATCATGATACAAGCGACTTTATTTTTGTCGTTCACCAGAGATTGGTGTTCTTCGGCATTTTGTTAAAAGCACAATTCGAAAACTAAAGAGTGCACAAGTGGATAATGTACAATTAGAACAAGTCGATGAATATTTATACTTAGGAAGCATGTTTCAGCGTGATGGAAGATTGGAAAAAGATATTGAAAGGAGAGTAACGGCAGGTAATAGAGTGAATGGTGCATTAAGACCGGTAATGGCTGACCCAATTATTTCGAGGCAAGCAAAGCTCGCGGTACACAATGGTATCGTCGCACCGACACCGACTAATGTATGCTAGTGAGACATGGACATGGCAGAAGACGCATGAAAGTAGAATTAACGCGGTTGAAATGAGGTCACTAAGACGAATGTGTGGTAAAACGATGTATAATAGAATAAGAAATGAGGATATTAGACGAGAATGTATGATTGAAAGAAATATCGTAAGTAAGATGAAAATAAATGCCCTAAGGTGGTTTGGCCACATAGAAAGAATGATTGATGACCGACTGACAAAAAAAGTATACAAGGCTGATAAAAGAGGAACGAAAAGTAGAGTTCGGCCAAGAAAAAGTTGGCACGATCACATAAATGGGATTTTGAAAGATGACCGATGTTAGAAGTAAGAATAATAGAAGAGCGTGTATGGACGTGAATGAAGCGAGGAATGTATGTCAAGATAGAAGAGTCTGGCGTTCGGTTCTCTCTGCCTACCCCAAATAGGGAAATGTATGGTGGTGGAAGGGTGCACAAACTTACGATCATAATTCTACAGACCGTTGACATTTCGTCCAATTGAGTAACTATAATGACATCAATAAGTAGATTACTGCTGCCCAACTAGGAAATCCTGTTCTAGGGCTAGCAGTTTACAATTTTTACTAACAATTATATGCAATTATAAACCAGGTGATTGTTCCCGATCCACACTAAATATGTACACAATCTCAACTTTCTGCGTTCACAATCATTACCTCAACAAACATAATATATGGGCTCACACAAAACAGATCTACCAGGTACCAATGTCCGCCATAGTACCTGTCATAAATCCAATCTCTGACGCGATTTTTATTTCAGATCCATAGAAAGAGACTAGTTAACTATGTTGGTGTAATTAATATGAAACACATGGTTCCCAAATCAAATATTTCTATGTGTTATTCAAAGAGCATCGCAAACACAATAGGGCATAGTTACAAATGTTGTTAATAATTTTAATTTTGAATTATTTAAGTAGTTATTATTGAATACTACCTATTTGTGTTCTGTCCTCCCATAATTGAAGTATAGAATTGAATTGAACTATTTCGTAACTTATTTGGAGTGAGATCGTTCCTAAATAGGAACGTTCCTATTTCAGCGTTATAGAATATCAACTCGGACGAAGTGGAATAGTCCAGAATAGTCCTTGGACTAATTAAAATTGATATATTTACAAATCGTTCTTAATGTTTAAGGACTAAGGCATTATTAGAGTGTTTCGATTCTATTGGGTAGTGGGTTCATTTTAAAGTATAGTGCAAGCGACTTGTGGACAGAAAAAATGACACAGGCATGATTTTGAATATTTTGGATTTGGTCTTCTAACCGTAACAATAAATCATATTTTGTTACATAAAATCAATACTTACCACATTGTTTGATGTAACTAAAAACGAAATTCACATTATAATCTACATACTTCGCAGTTAAAGTTTTACCAAAATGTTCAACAAAATTCAATGTAAGCGCTTTTGACTAAATACAAAGTACCCGATTCGTTTTTTTTTATTTTATAAGAACAGCAGCATTGTACCTACTTACGCCGATAAAAGTTTGTAATAATGTTACGCCATCGCAGGCTATTAGGTTCTATGGCTATAAAATTATTCTTCCGATCGAAAAATCACATTGCCTTCAACTCTTAAACTTATAACACAAATTTCATAACATTTTGTGGTCACTTATGGGACATTAAAACATAATGTTAAGAGTTTTATCGGAATACTTTTGACATTTTGTATGTTCTAACATATGTCAGCGAATTCATTTTACGACGCTGAAAATAATATAATAATTGTGGGTTTCATATTATTGTTCAATTTTTGTAGAAATAGGTTTTTTTTATCATAATTTTAACTATTTCTTCTTCATACTTCGTCCTTGATTTTATCTCATTTTGTTGCTTTTAATTCTACCACGTAAAAAATCTGCTGTTCTATACTTCAGAATTCAGAACCCTTTTTTGCAGATGTTTCTGGATGCTCTGAAGCCATATGGGTGACGATCTGGCTGGAGTCTATGATTGTATCATGTTATTCAGCCATCGTCTCAAATCATCGTAAATTTCTATAGAAATTTTATTTCTTTACAGCTTTAAGTCAGAATAGTTGACTATCTATCTATTCCAATTCATATTACCTACTGATTTTTTTTAAATAATCTTCATTTGGAGTACAATCAGCAATGCTATGGAATAGTCTTAGTCCTAATATTACGTCGGCTATCTCATTAAACTTTCAAAAAAGGGCTAAAACAAAAATATTTATCAGATAATTCCTGATTTCTTCATCCTCATCTTTTTTTTGCTTTTTTTAGGTATCTTTGTTAAATATGCGATAAAAAAAATAATCGATGTATATTGTTTATATATATTCTTGTTTATGTTTTATTTTATTTTATTTATTTTGGATATCCAACAGTACAGTAGAGTATAATGATATTAAAAACAATGAAAAAAAAACAAGTAAATGTAGACTACGGTACATAATAATAGGACATCATAATATCAAGTAATTTTTAAAGCTTAACATACAATTTACGACACATGAGAAAAAACATTATGGTGACACATACATATATTTATGTATATACTAGAGAATGGAATTTTGAGTTATGTTATCAGTGCAAAGTTGGCGCTTTATCGCAATTTTGAACGAGAGTAGAGATTGGATATGAAAAAAGTCAATGTTATTGAGCAGGTTGTTAAAATTGGAGGTGGCCCGACTAGTAAAGAAATTTTTCCTAAGATTAGTTTTAGAGTGTGACAGAAAAAGTAGGTTTTAAAAGCAAGTATGGTCGGTACATATTTTCAACTCTTTTATAAGAAAATTAAACAACAATTTAATTATAATATTAATTTTTCTTTTGTTTCAGGTGGTGTGTAATGTGGACCATCAAAGTACATCATTCCATCACAAAGCGATGTGGTTGATTAAACTGTTCCCATAAATTTACGTATCAAATTAACCGAATCGATCAGAGTCCAATATTAATTTTATTACCATCATAAATCGTCCGTCACCGAATAAACGATCCTCAGTGATTGCTATTAAATTGAATGTCTATATTCTGACATTCTTTTGACTCAGAAGTTCTGAAGACAGCAATCGAAAAGCGATGAAAAGTAAAACTAATATTGTTTATTGAAATTATTGCTGTTGCTATGCAGCACATTCAGAGTCGATGGCATAAAATAAAAACATATTAAATTTAAAAATATATATCTTATCAAAAAAAAATATGTATCATATTGCAATTATTTGTATAAATAATCATAAATGATTCATTGAAGATTAATACATATTATTTGCATATAAATATTTCAAATATTTGTCAATTATTGTTTAAAATATATTAGAGTAAGAGCACGCGAATTCATGTTGTATAGTGGTTCGTACAAACATATATTTAAGTCATAGTATAAAGGCTGATTTTTTTGTACAAGGATACTACAGTATGTAGGTAATGACGATTGTATAATATGAACCGAGAGTAGTGGTGGAATTTGGAGATAACATTCTTCAAAGTGTTCCAAATTACAATTCAAGTACGAACGGTGACTTTTTTATATTCACTGTTAGAAATCACCCATACCACTGACATACACTATGGCCGGTGGAAACTCTCCTAAAGAAACTTTTGAAGAGACATAACTCATGGTTTATATTACTATCTAATGGGTTTTACCTGCATTAGTATCCATTGACAGTAAAAAAAATCAGCCTTTAAAATATGATGTAATGTGGCTATCGCTGGGTTTTTATAAAAAATATAATATCCGAAAAATATTATCACTTTCAAATCATTTATTCTCTTAATTTATATGATATCATTTGAATTGAGTATGTTCTCTAGTTATTTTTGTTTCGTACATTGAATATCAAAGTTATTTTATTGATAAATGATGATTTTTTCGACGTATCTAAATATGTATAGCTCAAAAACCGTTACTTTTTAAATAAGCATTGAAAAATTCAATAAAAAACATACACCAAGAGTTGGTTTTCCTCAAAATGAAATTTGGACCACTGTGATGTAGTCATAAATCTTGCTGTGCTGGATCTTGATAACTCAAACAAATATCTAATAATTTGGTACATAAAATTAATATGGACTGATTGATTTTCAGTAAGTTTCCAATAATGAAAATCAAACATAATTATGTCAATATTAAATTGTGATGAAAACAATAACTTGCTCGTATGGCGGTGCGTGCAAAATAATTACCAGTGAAATGAAGTTACATATTTGTGTTTATAATTACATGTGGCAGTTAAAATAACAATGTGTTAATATAGTGATAAACAATATTGGCAAATGATGCCATAATATTTGTGGTGCTGTGATTACTTTTCGGATATTTTGGAAAACACAACCAGAGCAACATGATGGACGGAATGAAAGGTAAGAAATTCTAAAATCATTTTATTGAATTTTTCTGTAGTAAATATTTTCAAATGATATTCTACCATTTTCGTGTGGAACGAAGTCTTTCAACATCGGATTTCGCCGAGTATCTCCGAAGCCTAATTGCCACAAATATCCTGTAGGCAGTTTTATTATAAGACTTTCAAAAATGGAGAAGTTTATCAATTCGACATGAACTTGTTTTATATATTTTCAGCGATTTCCTATTACCACTTTGACCGATTTCCATTATTCTTTTTTTCATTAGAAAGGGGGTATCTCACGATTGGTGCCATTCCAATTTGGTCAAGGTATAATCATGGAATCTACGAGAAAATCATTAAACTCTTCAATTTTTACTTCAGAATTATTTACAACCTTTTCCGGTTCAAATGATTTCTTTTTTAATACGAAGGAGGTGCTTCAGATATGATCACACATTTGAATTCCATCGAGTTCTGATGATGACAACTCCCGAGAAAAATATATCAAACTCTTCAATTTGCAATGTCGTCTGCAATTAATAATAATTCTTTACCACGATGTCAGAATTCGACGCTTCCATTTTATTAGAAAGGGTATACTTCTGGAGTGGTTCCATCTGTATTACTCTAAGAGGTTTGATGATGGGAATCATGAGAATTTATGAAATTCGATTCCGAAACTAAAACCGAAATCATGAAACCGGGTTCGATTCCCGGTGAACACACTTTTTTATTGTGTTTTCATTCTGGATCTGTGAGACGATTAATATGCGTAAGTCTCCAGAATGTGGCAACTTGTTATTGAGTGCGTGTTAAATTAATATTTACTAGCCGTACTCGCTCCGATCATTTTATCAAATGCGAAATTATTGTTTTGTGGTTCCATCGTTAATTAATAACAATAAAAATACTCTGTAATAAACCACTTTTTTATTAATTTAATATTTAATAATATATTGATATTTAATAATATTTATTAATTTAACCTGTTAGTTGCCCGAGAAATAATAAATAAAAATAAAATTTTCGAAGAATTTTTGTAATAAAAGGATTCTATTCCCCACGTGTAAGCAAAAATATTTCATCATTCAATATTTTATAATATTGTCAATCTCGCTATTTCATTGGATTGGTAGTAAAAAAATGTGATATTGTCGACATATCAGAGATTTTTATTTTAATATCTGACTGAAGAAAAATATATTTTTCAATACTTTGTATAAAATACAATAGGTTAGGTCGGTTAGGTCAATTCACGCATCTTTGTATGAAGATATTTGGAGCATGTTTGTAGGAAGCAGAAATTTTAACCAAACAATTTAAATATGTGTTTTTTTTTTAACCAAATGACTAACGCAATGACGAATTGCTACATTGGTGGTGTAAGTGGACAGAGACTGTTTATTAAAAAAAAGGCAAAAAATTTTAAAAACCGAAATTATTAATTTATGATTGATGTGGCATCAATTAATACAGTGTCACTGTCTCAAGATGCATTGCCCCCGGCACAGGTTTTATGCCTAGTGGGGCATTGCTGATTCAAAAATTATTGTAATGTCTATCAGTGCATGTAATAATAAATAAATAAATATAAATTGTAAAAAAACACTTACATATAAATAGAAACACAGTTATATTCCACACTGAGTATTTTTATTTGCTTAAGCGCTTTCGCCAGTCACAGCTGGCATCTTCAGAGGCACACTATATACTACACACTATACACACTACAGGCACACTTTACACAATATATTATACTATATTCAGTATATGAATACTGTGGAATCTAACTGTGTTTCTATTTATAAGTGTTTTTTTACAATTTATAATTATGAACTTCCACTGTGTCAACGAAAAAACCTTCAAGTTATTAAATAAATAAATAAATCAAACTGTTTTCAATTGACATGGCATGAATGTTAATGCGGTGAAGATGTATGCTAAGATAGATATACGTGGCGCAAAGTTCTCTATCACTCTTCTCCATTACCAACATGATAAACAAAATAATGGCGTTTATGAATTTTCTATGCTCAAAATCCAATTTTAATACTGAGCTCAGTTTTATGATTCTTGATAACTGCGAATTTCGTAACATACTCCATAGAAAAACATGAATTTGTCCGTAATAAATATCAGAAAAATGGACGGATGGCTTCGTCATAATCATAGGGAGTAGGTGGTTGCGAAAGTTCGAAGACAGAGCGTAATGGAAAGCATTAGAATATGCTTACATCCAGTATGAAGACTTTCAAAGAACAAATATATCAAAAATAAATTTGAAGACACTTCATTCAAAGTTTCAGAATCGATCTAATAACGACTAATGTCTGTATATAATGCAATTTGTATAGCAGTCACATATTCAAGTTCCGAAGAATAAGAAAGTTCAATTTTATCAAAATATCACATGAATCGATCTGTAACCAGCAAACAAACATTTTTATCGGGAATAAACACATTCTGAAAGTATCATTTAATGATTCGGCGGATATTTTGTGGTAGTAAATATTAACCATATTTGAATTATAAATTAGCTATAAACCACTTGTTTTTTGAGTCACCTCGCGACATTCTGAAAGCTTTAGTCTTAATTGTTCGAGAAATTAGTTAAAGATCGATTGCGAAATTCCAGTATGACAGTTCAATGAAGTGAGGTTATAGAAAAGGGTGTTAAAAAAGAAGAGATATTAGAAAAAATAATATATTTATATTTTAAAATGAAATAACCAACTGCTGTGGTAGAAAGCCTTATGGCTTCAGTTGGAGCGTCCTGGGTACGATCCCTAGTAGATGAAAAATTCATGTAAATTGCGTCTATTGCTTCTCTGGGATAGAAACATTTGTTAAGCCGCGATGACACAGTCGGAGTGCGCTCGGATCGAGCACACTCGGATACCTACTCGGACGCCACTCGTATTATGTCAACCAGTAAGACCAGCCCGCTCGGATGACGGCGTCCGATCCGTGTAGACACGGACCACGTCCTATTGTTCCGAGTTAGCTCGTATACGAGTAGTCAAACAAAATGGCGGACAACAACAAACATATGTCATCTCGTGGTAAAAAAAGTGGTCTGAGCGCGATACCGATAAATTTTTAGAATTATACGAAGCGGAAGAACTTCTATGGAACGTTACATTAAAATATTATAAAAATAAAGGCGCAAGGAACGCGACAGTGCCATTTATACTTCATGAAGGAAATTTTCAGATGTGCCTTGCTCTGTACGCCTTAAAATCCATTGATGGGTCCAAATTTTCCTTTTGAGTTGCTTTTTTTTTCCTTGTAGGGGTCGACCTAGTGGTTTTCTAACTCTTTAATTAATGTGTCTGCAACAACTCCGACACCTTGCAGCAACAGATCTGTCTGTGCCATATTTATGACCTTAAAAATGAGTAAAAAAGCTTGTGTGTTAAATGAAAACGAACACCTTACAGCAAGAGAGCTGTCGCAGTTATGATTTTGATTCCGAGTAAAAAAGTTTGTGTGTAAACCGCTATCCGTGTACACTCAGATGAAGCTTACTCATACGAGTCCACTCGATCCGACCATACTCTGACTGTGTCAACGCGGCATTAGTGGGAAGAAAATGCCATGTGGCAATAAACTCGCCACAAGCGTTGGGTCCATGAATTGTTAATTATTATTATAATTAAATACTGCAAAAAACGTTTCAAATGGGCGCCTGTGAGTAATTTTGTCTAAAAATAACGATCAATATTATTTATGAAACAAAAAAAATATATATTCCGTATTTGTGTGGGCGCAAACCCACTCTATTTAATTTGACTACCTAAATAAACGACGATATTTTTAATGTGCATGATCAAAATGGACAGAAAACAAACATTAAAAGTAAGCAAGCAAGTATCTAAAGAACCATTATAAAAGAAATAATAATAAATAACGTAAAACACTTCTTTGCAAAAAGGATCCGAATGAACGGCAGGTGGTTAAAATATTCTTCGAGACTTTTTATTACTGTTTGGTGTAACTAAACACAACCTGAGAAATAATACATTACTATTATAATACGACATTACCACTAACATACGACACACAAAGTGAACCAAGGGCTACATAATCATATTTTATTTTATTTGGAAAATCCAAGAACTTCATAATATTGCAATAAAATATACATTTACATAGAGTAAGTTCATTATAGAGAAGCCACTTGGTGGATTCTACGAAATTGAATATACATATGTAGTGAATTCTATAAAATGTTAAAACGGTAGCATGTAAAAATAAAGGGAAAAAATATTTACAACAAAAATTACACATTATACATAAATTACATATGTAAGACCAAAGGAATAAAGAAATGAATATATTATGAATAAAGGCAGCGGCATCAAGGAAGAGGTAACAGGAAATGAGTAATCTAGAATGTCCATGTCGCAAACATGAGTCATAATTGCACCATGTATTGTGGACTGTGGAGGATTCATACTCCTGATAACTCTAATTGTTGTAAGTTTTGTAATTTTATTACCAAACAAATCCAAATTATTAAAAACATTGTTACATATACATATGTGATGCATATTATTATTCTATTTAAAGGAGCATTCATGCCGACATTTGAATGACAATGGTTCACACCGAATAAGTGCTGCAATCTGGTACCTACCACGTTGGGGTACTCTTAGGCTGTGTTTCTCGAACAAAGATTAAAGTAAAAGTACATATAGTTAAATACTTTGATTTCATAAAATTGTTCAAAACTTTTGGTTGTTTCACTGAATCTACATAATGCCGTTAAACGACGCAATTTTGAACAAATTTATGAAATCAAAGTATTTTAATTATACTATTACTGATACATTGGTTGAAACAACCCAGCCTAGAGTTATCAAACCGAGTAGATCAGGGGAGTCAATCTTATATTGCATAATATTGCATAGAAACATAAAATCTAGTAGGTAAAACCCTTGTATTATTATAGCTAACTTTGATTTAGTAATACATATTATGTCACTAGACTACCACCTCGGAACAGACCTGGCCTAGTGAGGTAGTAACGGTGAACTAGTAAGTCTCATCTTAGTATAAGTAAGATTTTTTATTACTGATCTTATCTTTTTTAATCGTGCGTGTCTAGTTGCGCGTTGAGTAAGCTTTTAACTAAATCAACTAAGTAAGACCGTAAGCACATAACGCTCTATATGAATTTTAAATTTTTAAATTTATAAAAAAATTGTTTGCAAAATCATTCAAAGAGATAAAATAAGAGTTGTAGGTAGGTACTTTTTTTTTGTTTAATGGCAATTCACCCTACAGAGAGTGCTTTTTCATGTTGTTTTCATGTCAAATTGTTGTATTTGGTTGAATTTGAAAATATCATGATTTGGTTGAATTTGTTAAAATTAAATTAATATGTTATTTGACTTTAAGAAGTTAAGTGTTATATTTGTTAATTTAAAATTTTGAAACGACATTATATATGAAATATTGATTGGGGATGTGCAAGTTATTTAAACAAGATTAAAATATAATAAATTGTTGGAAGATATACGGTTGAGAGTGGTGATAGCCCAGCGGTAATGTCTTCGCCTCACATGCTTGAGGTCGACGGTTCGAATCCGGGCGGGGCACACACCTCTGGATTTTTAAAAAATCTATGTGCGGATTTATATCACTAGCTATGTGTAACCATGATCCAATTTGTCTGGTTCCCCTTTCTAAGGGTTACGAAGGTCAAATGGCAGTCGCTTCAATGTAATAACCAGACTCGCCAATTCTAGGATCATGGTCAAAGCGTACCCCGATAGAAACGGGACAAAAGCGCTAAGGGGAAAGAAGTTGGAAGATATACGGTTGAAGCAATTAAAAAATAAATGGTCAAGAGTCTCCTCCTCCTGACCACATTCACAAAGTGGACTGCTAATAAAATTAATTTTGTAAAGGTGGGAAGCAACAAGACAGTGGCCAATTCTCATACGCGTAATACAAGATATGTCTCCTCTAGAGAGTCTCTTTCCCTGAAACCAAGGTTTTTTGGGAATATAGGGTTGGATTCCGGCGTAAAATAATCCTGTCTTATTTCTGGAAACTGTCAAGTTTTTTTCCCATCTATGTATCATGCTGGTTTTGAGGGTTGGTAAGTAATCAGTAGTTGGAATGTTCAGATTTGTATTAAAATTGGTACCAGAAGAAGCTGATTTGGCTAATGAATCTGCTATTTCGTTCCCTATGATTCCCAGATGTCCTGGGATCCAAGCCAGAATTATGGTGATGTTTTTAGATTGTAGTGAGAAAAGTTTTAATATAATCGAGCACATAAGTTGATCTTGAGGAGAGTATAATAAATTTGATGTGTTCTCTGAAGGGCACTAAGTGAATCTGACAATATCAATGCGTTTACGATATTATGTAATTGTATTTGTTCTAGTGCTAACTGAATATATTTGTTTTTTTTTCTTTTTTGATCAGGGTTTATTAATTAGTTGCCTATTGTACATATGTACCTACATTTTGAGCACGTACCAACGGTTCAAATGTCACACGCTCCTCAAATAAATGAAAAAATTAAATTAGTGTCGATACTCTGTCGTGGTCCCGTATTATATCGAAACTGTCCTCACACTACGACCGTCCGTATTTGTTCGACTGAGAAGTAATTAACCTCGATGTGCCCTGTACTTAATGGAATATCCGGCCTAGTGTTTACCTTGTGGATGGACTTTTAGGGCCCAACTCACACCAGAAGTTTTAAAGCGTTGTTTAGAAGAGGTAGGTCTGTAGCACAACTCATTTGCGACAAATTGGCGATAGGTACCTACGTGTACTCATCTTTAGAAAAAAGTACCATTTTTTTATAGAATTATCGGGTAACAAGCAGATACTATGCGCATTGAGTATATTCATGAAAATTTGGAATTGACATAACAACTAAGTTGTATCAAGTTTTCATTATTTTAGATATTATTTAGTCTTTACTTCATTTTAATGGCATTTCTTCTTCTTCTTCGATGATGTTATACAGCCCAAATAGAGCCTTGGCCTCCGTTAACTTTCGCCTTCATCCCATCCCGTCCTCTGCTGCCACTTTCTAGCTTCTCTCCTGGAAAAGTTGAGCCGCATCATTTCTGACCTCATATTCCCACCGCAACCTTGGTCTTCCTACCCTTCTTCTCCCACCAATAATGCAATTTAATGGCATTTCACCATATTTGTAATATTCATGCAAAAACAACGTGATGATATATTTTGAAGTTTGATGTATCAACATAATTCCGGGAAAAAGTGGATGAAATTCAAAAATTTTGTTTTATATGTAGATTATTCAAATGCCTATAGTAGGTACACATACCAATTATATTTAATGAAATGAAAAATTATTGCGTAAAGTCATACTTAAAATGATGAAGATAGAAGAATGGAGAAGTCTTGCATCATAATCTTTACTACGAAGCAAGTATTATACATTGTGCTTAATCGATACAATCGCCATGTCTCAGTGATAAGTAATCATTTCAATTCCCAACAGAAGAGAAATTAATTAAAATAACTAATATCGTACCATAGAAACAAGAGCTGACACCGCCAGAACGAAAAACCTCCTAAGAAACTCTACCACCCATCGCAGGCGTAACACTTCGTGACATAGTAAGGAACTCGGAGATAAGAAGAATCTGTGATTTGAAAGATGTTGTGCGATGGGGAAGAACACGAAGACGATTCTGGAGAAATCATGTGGGGAGGTCGGGCTCGAATCGAGTGGTGAGGATGGAAGGGAGATAACAAATGGCAGACCCCCTGGAAGACCACCCAAGCGATGGAAGGATAGCTGGACGTCCACCTCACAAGAGTAGGCTCCGAGAATAACAGGACACAGTCCTAACTAAAGCAAAAGAAGAAGAACTAATATCGTGCAATTGTATTAAAACACTGTGATTTTACCGTTGCAAAATCGCTCAGAATACCTCGCGACAAAACCTCGGGTGTCAACGTGGCCGCCCCGTTATACTGTTAGTGTGTCGGCTTTGCCTGGCCACGCACTTAAATATTAGCTTTGCAATCATCCGACCGCACCATGATGCGACTACACCTAGTGAACAAAGCTTTTAAATTTTCTTCTTGAATTAAATTATCTGTTCAATGGAAAATGTTCAGAGTGGGTACAACATGCTCACACATTTTAATTAGACATTATTACATTTGCAGCTCTCTCCCAGTCCTATTTATGTATGTAGGTATAGTCTCATCCGTTTCCTGCCGCAAAATGAGAATTCTCTCCTTACTAACTATGTGTGTCTTCTCGATATTTTTATTCAGATGTTAAAAAGGGTTTGGTCTATGTAGATTGTTAAATTAAAATGTTGTTTACTCTTCATGTATATAATCTTAATTAAATTTCTCGATACCATCATAGTCATTAGTATAAGTAACATATGTACGCAAATTTTAATACACCGGTAAAAATATAAAATAATAAATTATAACTCTCATATTTTTTTTACTTTTTTTTTTCTATGACGTATGGTTCTGTTTTGATTGTTTACAAATGTAAATAATAATTATTATGGACTTGTTCATTCGATCTCCATGAATATATTACTCGAACATTCCAATTCGTACTGAGGTCGAAAGGGTATAGTTAAATAAAGATTATTAATTAGGCTACACATAACAACACTATTTTGTAAATCTGAACCTGTTTGATTATAACTGCACAGACTACATCTGCTTGCTTTGCTATGCAAATCAGAACACCACAAAGCTCTGTTCCTACCCCTTTTTCACATAATATATTTAAATATTTAGGTATTCATTTTTTTTTGTCTTGAAATTTATATTTATAAACTAATTGCATGTAACACATAATATCTAACTGTCGATAGCGATATTATGTATAATTGAAGAATACGTACAAAACTTAAACACAAATTAATAAATATTTTTAGATATTTTATATAAAACATGAAGGTATGTATGTCAGGATAGGATAGTATGGAGGTCAGTCTATTTTTCCTACCCAGAATATGAAAACAGCATGATGGTATGAATATATGTATGTATATATGTTTGGAGATTAAGTAGGTATCAAACTATTGAGTGAGATATTGTGTAGTGTATACTGCCTTACAAATTGTATGAAACGATATCGTCACTACATTCAATTTTAATAAAAATAGTTTAAAAAGTTTGAGATGTACTACTACAATGTTCATATTTTTTATACAAAATAAAATTTTCAAGTTAAGGTATTTCGGCTTTTTTCGATATTTTTAAAAACTTTGGAAACATAAGCAGTTAGACATATAAATTTATCATATTAAAATGTTTTTCCTATTAAAAAATGTTTGATAATCTCTGGAATTTTTTTGAAAAAAAAATGAGAATATTTGTCTTTAATTATAGGTACCAATTTTCAGCGTTCTAGGTTTTATCGTTTCTGAGATATATGGAAAAATAAAATGAAAATTCAAAAGTTGATAACCCCTGACTGAAACGAAAATTTAATTTTAAAAAAATAAGATGTTGGTTCTTCTACAATGCTAATATTTTTATGGAAAATTGAATTATCGGCTTTTGTCGATATTTTTAAAAGTTTTGGAAATATAGTGCAATATTTATGCGATTTTTTAAGACCCCTTTGGCTAAGATATGTTAAAAAAATAAAATAAAATCCTAATGGGCTGTTGTATTGACTCGTATATTATTTTATTTATTTTTAATTTTTTTATTTTATCTTCTTCTTCTTTTCGTGTCGGCCAGATTACAGCCCCCTTCGCTCCCAAAATGTCACAACTCCAACTACTCTGTCCTCGAGTTGGGCTCGCTCCGCAAAGTCTCTCCAGTCATACTCCAGTTTTATTTTATTAAAAGGGTACATCGACAGACATCCAGCTAACAATTTTCATAAAAAGAAAATATTATTGGTTATTATTCTAGGTGCTGGACGTCCAATTTATTATGAAGGCACATAAAATTACATGAGCTCGTATTCAATTACACACGTAAGTTACACAAGTAAGGGTTACATAAATAAGAGAAAAATAGGAAATTTATTAATTAATTAATTAATTTTGAAGATTAATTTTCAAAAGTTAAGTAAAAAAAAGAAGAAGAAAAAAATAGATACATAAGTTAAGCAAAAAAAAGTTATAGAAGTTACACAAGTTACATAGGTAAGTCGAAGTAAAAAAAATACATAAGTTAAAAAAAAAGTTATATAAGTTAGAGAAAAGACGATTTCAAACAGATTACAATCAAATAGCGTATATATGTAAGAGACCATCTGAGACCATCTTAAAACAACACGCGCGAGTAAACTTTTTTTGTTGAATTATAATTATTATTGAAAGAAAATTAAGTTGAAGGGCTCTACAATTCAAAGATTTCGATTTGTCGTAATTTAATATCGAATACATTGTTTAATCAAAACAAATATAATAAGTCACAGTCTACTTGTTCTATGGAAGTGTTGGTGTAAAATAATTAAATTTAGAGAGACAAACGGATTAAAATGTATCGATTGGTGGAAACATTCCTCTGTATAAACTTACCTACTGTTGGTAACTTCAAATTATCGCCACCCTTCCCCCTTCAACAGTCAAATATTGAAAGTGGGTAGTAATTAATTGAAATTTTCGCTCAATAAACAGACCCTTGGAGCACTTGAACGAAATATCGTGACTTTATGTTTGAAATAATTAATCAGCGGTAAAGTAACTAAAATTTGACTTTTTCACAATGAAAGCTTTTACTTGTACCTATTTACATATTTATTTATTTAATCATAATATTACTTACTTAGTTTCCGTGTCCGGATTCATCGAATAAAGAACTTCCAGTAGTTGGCCACATGTACGGCCCTGTCATTTGCGGCAATTAGGTCCTCCCGCGTGCATGTCTCTCCGACTTTCGGACATATCATAAGGTGTTGGTGGTCCTGTATGTCCCCGCACTCGCAGGTATCGTCCTCCTTGTAGCCCCATTTTTTGAGGTTACTATTGCAGCGCGACACCCCAGTTCTCAATCTATTTAGTGCTCTCCAAGTGGGGTATGGCAGGTTGTCTCCAGCGGCCATCTCTTCCTTCGGTTTGACATGCGTGCGGTCAGCGAAACTTTCTTGCCACAGCTCAATCATAATATTACAGAGAAAATATATTATCATAGATAACTGCTTCACTAGACAGAGTCCGTTCCGAAGTAAATACCTGTATACATAGTTTGCATAGTTATATATACATTTATTTTAAAATGTTGACGCTGATATGAAATTAAAGATAAAGTGGACTGTATTTTTTGGTGCGGGTGATTAGTTGCAACCACCGCAAGGCAAAGGAAGGATATATATGGAAACTCACCAGATCCTTAGTACTCTCCCTGGTTGGATGATAGCACTTTATTCACACGCGCGCGGTGATGGCAATTTTATAGCGAGTTTGGAGGAACGGTAAAAAAGGTGGAAGACATGCGGGACAGTCTTTATAAGACGCGGTTTGAAAGGATACACGGTTCAAGAATAATACCTCAAAATATTGGTATATCCGTCTCGTTTAGGACCATAAAATAACTTCAAATATATTCAAAACATTACACATACAATTTTACAAAAAAAAACAAAATAAATGAACAACGATAAATAAATTTAAATCGTAACATAAAAAATTCGTATTAAAAATAACCATCAAAAACACAATATAGAGGAGAAAGACATTAGTAACATTATTACTTATGAAACATTTATGTCATTTTGATGTCTACCTACTTCAAGTAGCCACTTTGTAACTGATATTTTTTTTAACCCTTTAAATGCCGATGGCAGTTTATTATATATTCGTGGTGCATTAAATGTAAAAAAAAAATTGCCCAAATTTGGTATTCGTTTTCGGAACTCTATAGCTACCCGATATTTTGCTCCTTGTGTCCTTTGTATTTAGTTTCGTGAAGTTTGATTCGTTTTTGAAGGATAAATAGACGATTTATATAGTGTACAGCTGTCGTATATTCAGGACATTGAAAGATTTAAAAAGGTCTTCAGAATCTTTACCCGAATGGCTTCTTATTGATAACTCTGACTATGCATAAGGTGATTGCGGTATCACCCCATGCAGATATCATAACTGACTGCTGATCCAAAGGTCCCGGGTTCGATTCCCGGTGGAGACACAGTTTTTAATTGTGTTTTCAGTCTGGATCTGTGAGACGATTAATATCATAAGTCTCCAGAATGTGGCAACTTGTTATTGGGTGCGTGTTAAATTAATATTTGACATAGTACCTGTTAGTTGCCCGAGAAGCAATATTAAATAAATAAATAAATAACCAATGTTGTAGTTGCTATATTACATGTGGTACCTACTGTATTGATTTCCTACGAATCATTTATTTTTGAAATAATGGGTTTTGAGAAGGATCCTTTTGATTTTTACTTCATATCTTAAAGTAATCTTGTAATTGCAATTGTACCCATGTGTAAAAGTTTTGTTTTAGTTGATATTATCAAGTCCAAACTAAGAAAAACTTTAAAATATAAAAAAAAATCATGTGATGTTTCCCTAAATGATAAAATATTTGTACAAGCTGTGAAGTTGCAAAATAAAAATAAAAAAATTACATTTTTTATATTTTATATTTTTATATAACAAGAACAAACGAAAACACGTTCCACTATTTACGAATATGTTTTTTTTCATTAAAAAAATGAATATGTCTTTGTTAAATAAGAACATATTCATCTTCCTAGATCCCTAAAATAAGCATAAATGCTTGTGCTATAGGTGAACGAAATCGGTCGAGGCAGGATTCGATCTCGCGACCACTGCATTATTAACCAAATGAGCTTGTCGCTCTGCCATCGACCCGTTTATTTGATTACGACTAAAACTGCCTGTTTAAAAACTAATTATATCCAAAGCTTAACTAAAAAAATATATTTTAATTTTAAATTTATGTATGATCATTTCTGGGGTTAATTCTTTTTTATCTTATTTAATTAATATGTATTAAGTTTACTGGTTATTAAGAATAATCAATTTTTCATAATAAAATATTTAAAGAAAAAAATAATTTACAAACTCATTTCATGAAAATGCTGAATATTTTCCATACAAAATTTGAATATTTTATAGAATGACTTGTTAATGAGGAGTTTAACATTTTGCTCAAAAAATTCATCAAAATTAATGACATTAAAATTTAACTCTGTTCATAAAATTTAAATTGATCGAAGTAAAATAAATATACAAAAATAATTTAGGTTTCTCTATTTTGACAGTTTAATATTTTAACTTAGATGGCTGAGAACACTCTTAACGGGTGAAGAGCCAACAGAAAAAAAAAAAAAAAAAACTTTGGCCACAACCCACTTGCTTTGGCCGTTTAATTATTATTTTAAATGAAGCACGGATGGTAGTCTACCAAAAATTTATTAATAAATAAATCTACGCAAAACACACAAAAAATCAGTTATTCTAAATCAACAATAAAGTTTTTGAGATTGTTTCCTTGCATATAATCTCAAAACTCACGATTATGATTAGTTTATGATAATAATAGCACAACGTTAAATCCCTACTTGAAAAAATATATAAATGGTGAAATAAAAACCAACAACGCAAGAACAAATTCAAGCACAGTTATACACTTGAAATATATTATGATAGGTAGATGAGAAAAGACGGGTAAGCAGAATTATTTGAAGCAAAAACCAAGATCATAAAAGGGTTTTAACCTCAATAAAAAGGATTTTTTCGTCCTCTGGAACCTTTGACGTCTGTGGCTCTGTTTAATTGGAATGTCTGTTTCTATTTCTTTCGTGAAATAAATATCTTTGCTGAAAAATGTTAGACATATTGTTCTATATCGTTGTGATTTTTGCCTTGACGTAATTTACGAATAATGTGAACCTGACATCTAGGTCCTAGGGTAATATAAGCATTTCAATATTAAATTTGTTAGAAATGATACCTTAATATATAATATGTACAAACATTTCATTTTTAATTGCTTGGGTTTCGGATCTTGAGTCACATTATATTCAGTGTTAAAAATAACCACAGTTCATTGAGCACAAAGCACCGTTTACTACAAGATTATTCCAAATTCCAAAGGTACTCTTGCTTACTTGATGGATCGAAAAAAGAAAATCGTCTAAAAAGTGATTTAAATAAATATGATAAAACCACCCATTTATTGCATTACTAGCAAGATGAGCATGTATGAGACAGTGTATCAATGTTGATGAGGCGATGTATGCGTCAAGATAGAAGAATGCGGTGTTCGGTTCTCACTGCCTACCCCTTGAGGAAGATAGAAGGGGAGGATAAAAATACACTTGTCTATAGAGACACATATAATATCAATATGAAGTTGATCACTTCATTTTCCCTTACAGAAGCTATTTTACTTCAGTTATATACATTTTTCATACAAATATGAAATTTATTTCACATTGATATGGCAAACCATATACTTTTTTATTTAAATTTTGACAATCCTTGAATGAATTTTTGGTGAGTGTATTTTTGTTGTATCGAAATTGCAAACAGTATACAAAAAACTCGATTTTCCAGACCGTGAGAACGTTTTGAAAATTGGGACAAATGAAATCATAGAGAAGAAATAAATGGATATCTTTGGAAAACTAATATGCTCTAGGTCTATGCACTTTACACATATAATGTTAATATGAAGTCGATCGGACTTATAGTTTAAACTGTAGAGAGGACACAAAAAAACAACGGAAATGATGAAATAATAGAGAAGAAATTAAAAGTTTTGTATGGAAAAGTAATAAGCTCTAGGTCTATGCACTTTACACATATGATGTTAATATGAAGTCGATCGGACTTATAGTTTGGGCTGTAGAGAGGACACAAAAATGATAATTCCGTACGCCGAACGCCGTATACCGTACGCCATACGCCATACATACAAACACATCACGACGAAACTCACAGTGTGCACTATCTACATGATACCCGTTGAAAAATTGATGAAAAAATACGCTTACAAATTGTGAAATCATGACTCTTCACTATTCCATAGTGTGGAGAGTAAAAATATTGAAAAATATATATTGAATCGAATATTTTTTTAATTGCATTACGCAAACATTGGATTTTTCCCTGTCGAGAGTCAAAGTTGGGATATTATAGAAGAACCAGGAACTCAAGGTGCCTACAGGGCTTACGACCTGTCATCATGTGGTTTACGTAATTGGTACGAATTCAATTCATCAAAAATCTTCCAATGTTTTTTTTTTATTTATTTTTTAATTTATAACATAATCATGGATAAGTTCTTACATAAATCAAAATTATTACATTTTTTTAAATAAGTAGGTACTGTCCCAATAAAGTTAGAAACATGTGTACGGGACATGAGTAAATTACATAGATTTTTACATATTTAAATACTTATAGTTACATACATCCACGAAAATTATTGAATAAATTCTTAGTTAAATTTAACTTACTTTTTATTGTTAGGGATTAATTAAAAATTATCTGTATAAACAAAATATAATAAAAAAACCACGTCTTTTTTTCTCCCTGTTTTACAAAATTGATATGTATCTAGGCTCTGAGTAGAGAACAAGATGGTATAGTGTGATTTCTAAATCCTACAAGAGCATTATTGAAAGAGTTCGACTATATCAGAATCCCAGAGAGCCTAAATATGAAGATCGTGAATGTATCCGTGTGGAAATATCTTCTTTTTCTTGGAAAAGTCACAAAGAATAAAATAAGGTTCGAATGAATTCCATGATCCTAAAAGAAATTATATTTTTTTGCAAAAAATACGGTTTCATATATGACGTCCTATGAATTATTTTGACGATAACGTATTATAGCCTATTCTGTGCCGATTTTTTATTTTTCCATGGGTTGGTTGTAAGAGATTACTATTTGACAATAAAACTGATATTGAATACTTACCTGTTCATGCATTGAATAATTAATTAATAGGTAAGTAGTTATGATTAATAATTTTTCAATTTTAAAGAGTATTTAATCCACGTCTCAATTAAAATAACATATAAGTTTTTAGATATTTTTGGTGTTTGATTAACTGCATAGATATTAAAGTTTTCTTTGTTCAATTCAAGATATACGTAATCGAATTCATAAAAAAAATATGAATAAAAAATTAAAAAAATATACATCACTAGTTTCAGTCCTGTATTTATTCTGAAGATGTTCTTTGATGATCAATTAAATTTAATTGACAAACTTAACATAATTATTAAATAGTGAAAATTGAGAAATACCAAGAATAAACAAATATATTTAATAACCAAAACGGAGAAAAAATTACACATTATTTATATTATATGTATATAAATTTTACAATAATATTAATGGGCCAATATATTGATATTAAAATATGTCCGCTACTGTGTAATTATTATGTAATGTGTGCAAAATTTGTTCAACAAATTCTGTTTATCAACAGCAATTATCGAGATATTATATTTTCGTATGTTATATTATAAAAACTATAATTTCAAAACTACCCATATTTTGTCATTAATTACATACCTAATATTTATTTTTATTTTATTTATTTAGGGACAAATACAGTCTTAAAATACTAAAATAGAATAATACACTATAAAATATTAACAAACAGACCAATTACATAATATACATATGTCCACAGATATTACATAAATATGAAACATTTTAAACATCATAAATTTAAATATAACTAAGATTTACTGTATGTTTGCCTGTGAAGGGAGAGGAAGAGAAAATAAAAAGGATGGGAAAAGGATTGTGACAGTTAAATTGTTATATTTTTGTTACAAACAACAACAAAAAATGTAAATAAAAGTATACAACAGATTATATTAGAAAAAAAACACAAATAATGAATAAAAAAAAATTAAACATAGGTATGAGTTTATGCTATGCACTTATAGAGAGAATTTTTGTATACGTTATTACTAGCGGTGAATATAATAGAATGTGTGATACTGGCCGAGAGGTTGACATTATAGAAGTTACAAGCCCTTTTGATGAACTAATTTTGATTAGAATTAGTGTTACTTCGAGGAACGTAAAACAAGTAGTTTAATCTGCCATTTCGCAACGGCACATGGAAATTAATTTTATTATATGTGATGGTAATGGTAAAGGGTATTTATAACAAAGTTGTGGTTATCATATTTCACCTTCAATGGTTTTATTCAACTCCCTATAAAGTATCCATTATGATATTGCACAAAGGAAATATACTCAACGGAGGACATTCTGGTGAAAACATTAGGTAGGTGTTTCCTGATGGTCTGCCTCAGTCTATTTATAAAGCAGTTTATAAAAATTACTTAGTCTATGTAGGACGTAAATGTCAAGTTATTTTTCACGGGCGTTTATGCCAATATTATTTTTAATTATGTGACGAAATGAAAATTGCTTTATACATGTTCCATGGGATGTGAATTAGGAAACAAAGCTTCTCAAATAAAACAATTAAGGCGTATCTTTGTTTTTTTAATATTAAATAATAACGCATGTTAATTTTAATAGTTTGCACTAAATATGCATATTTTTAATTATGTATTTCGGTATAGATTTTTAAAGAAATAGCGATATTTTGAAAGAAGATAACGTATTAAACTATGTATGCATAAATGTTAAGGAAACTATTAATATTTGTTAGGATGAAGGTGTAGGTATATGTATTTGAAACACGGCGAGATATGTATAGTAAATATGTTTAGTAAATCTTACTAAAGACACAAAAGTTTTAAGTAATATTTTAACCGTTTCAGTGCTAATCTCGAGACGTTATCGTGATGAATCATACGCTACACCAGTGCGGATCTCGATAGGTAATCGTGATGGACAATGCTCCACTTTAACTCGCTGTAGAAATCTTATTTATCGACATATCCAAAAAATAATAATTACATCGTGTAACCGAATCATTTATCTAAGTAAATACGTTTTTAAAAAAATTTAAAAAAAATTCGGTAGATGGCAGTAGAGTGTTTACTTTTTATCTATTTCATCTCGATACGTAATCGAGACCCGCACTGAGGTACCGCTTTGTATGGATATTAATGTTGCTTATAACCCATATCCGAGTTCGTAGAGATTGTGCGCCGGTTTAGAAAAATAATTATGTTCGGTTTTTATTTAGTTTATAAAAGCAAAGTATTTTGTTGTAAATTTATATGTTTTTATTTGTGTCTTAAACGTTGATTCATATTTCAAAATAACTTTTAAGTTCATGAGTTTTTTAGAGTAACTTCGATTTTTTGTGTTACCGACTTTGAAAATTTTACTAGGTGATAGACAAAATACATTTAACATTTTTTGCTATTATGAATGAATTTTGCTTTTATAAATGTTCCGAAAAAGTAAGTACTCAGAGCCTGTTGAGTTATTTCAGTATTATATATAACAACCAATGATTTTATGACTATTTTCTACTATATAAGTTGATAAAGTCGCGGTGCAGCGGCGCATAGGTCATAGCGCTTACAGATAAACTTCATACAAACGTATAAGGTACTAAGCAATTGTTGAAAACTGTGTTTGTTTTCGAAGAAATACTTAAAAATTCATAAATTTTAAGCTGATTTTTATTCACTATATACATTCCTGTATCTTTTTTTACCTATGTGATATTTTTTTGCTAATAAGTCATGGTTTTGTGAGCTGGAATGTTGAAAAAATCAGTTAAATAGTATGCAGAAAAACAAAATAAACAAAAAAATGTACTCAACATTTAAAACAGCTAAAAACGAATATTCTCGTCGAAGATTTCAAGTATCTCAGGTGAGTAGTTATTGAGATATGACGATTTTAATTTTGTCCGAAAATTGCGCCGCACTGAGGTGTTACATTGTTTCGCATACGCTTAGCACGGAAAAGGTTAAACATTATGTAGGTATACAACTTCACATGTAATTTAAATTGGTTAAACTCAATTGGTTTATTAAATATTAAAACTTTAACGAATTTTGTTGGTATATAGGTATGTGTTATCATGAAGTTTCTCTTAAAAATTTCCATCGAAAATTAAAATGTTATTTTGGGATCGAATTTGGGATTTTCTGAATTGTTTTTTTTCAAATCCGTTAACAATATACGTATTTTTATTATTTTCAACATATCGCTGATGTTGATAACATACATACTCTATTCGATTCGTACATTACAGCCATCTATGTGAAAATCACGATGGTTTTTCCTTATCATAATAACTTACCTTTGAAAAATATTTTTCAACAAAGATTGAACAGTGAAAATAGTAACTACTAGTGACATCTACAGATGAAAAGACTTAACACTAGTAACAATCTCTTGGAAAAGTTTGTATGGAATTTTGAGGCTTTCCATTAGGTTTGAGTCTTCACTAAATTTTTAATGAAACAGAATTATTCTTTTGGTTTGGATCTTTGCTAATGAAACAACAAAGACTGAATTATTTATTTTACTTATTATATCTGGCTACCAGGAATCATATTTTGTTTTTGAATAGAAACGGTAGAAATCTACAAAATGTTATTTTGGTTGGTATCTGTGGCGAAAGTTTTAAAGGTTGATGCAAAATTCAAATCAAACATAATATTGGTGTTTTCTACGTCTGCTTTAGTACCAATGAACATCGCTAGGTTACTTATTTCAGTTTATTAAAGCTGAAATTAGTGGCCAATATAAACTGATTATAAAAACGTTGATATTTTACAGATTCATTATATATACCTATATATTTAATTATACATACATTGATAGACATTAAGAATTTTATCTGCAATGCCTCACTATGGAAAAACAGGGGCAATAACAGGGGCTAATGCATCTTGAATGACACTGTAATAGTGAATGCCAACATTAATCATACATAAAAAAGTGCATGTATATAACATTACGAACCATATCAAATAAATATAAATAAATAAATAAATAAATGGGTCGGTGGTAGAGCGGTTAGCGCGCTGGGCTAGTAATCCAGTGGTCGTGAGTTCGAATCCTGCCTCGACCGATTTCGTTCACCTATAGCACAAGCATTTATTTGCTTATTTAAGGGAACGTAGGAAGATGTATATGCACTTGTTTAACAAGGACATATTCATTTTTTTATAAAAAAAAAAAAAATAAAAAAACATTAAATATATTATATAAAAAAGGATGCTTAATGAAAACACAATGAAACAAAATATGCGTCTGGGATAGGGCTGCCATTCTTCCGTAATTCGTCGGATTTGTCCTTACAAGGACAAATTAATATTTTATTTATCTTATAAGTTTACAGGGCGTCCGGGGGCCGTTGGGAAGGCGTTTCAAAATGAGTTCGGGAGAAAATCCGGTTGATTTATTAAGAAAGGAGAACTTGATCCCATTAAAACAAAATTTGTTACTGTTTTAATTTTAATGAACTAGATGACTTATAATTTGATGACATATATTTATTTGAGAAACAAAAATTAATTACTAATTTGATTTTAATTTGAAGCCAAAAGATGAGTATTTCTAATTATATTTGTTACCAGATTAACTCATAATGAGAAAGGTGTGTATTTTTTTTTTGTTACGCTGTAGTCTATATTGCAAGCAAGCTGTGTAAATAAATGAAAAAAATGAAAATACAGACGATGTTTTTTTCCATGGGTGTTCGGATAAAAAAAAATATTTCACTCAAATGTCCGGAGTTTGTAAAGTTTTTGTCCGGCGTCAATAATTAAGGTGATGGTAACCCTAGGTCGAGGGTAAACAAACACTCCTCTGCATACTGCATAGTACTTCCCCTACTGGGAATCGAACCCGGGACGCCCGCACAGAAGCCAAACGGCTTACGAACCGTGCCACGGCGGTTGGTCTGTAAAACAACTCCTCGAAATATTACGGAATCCAACAAACATATTTTTGTTTAGTGTTGCGATATTCATTCTCATGTTTAGATCTGTTGTTAATACGACGATTTCTCATAACACGACGTTTGAGTATATATTTCAACAAGAGAAAATCGAATTAATTACCAGTCCAATATCAAAATCAAACGACCATTAAACTGGAGTCCGCCTACGCTGAACATCAATTCTCGTTCTCCCTTTGACCTCTTTATGTCCTGGATTTACTAACTACTACTACAATAATGGTTTCCATGGATTCGAATCTAATCCGATTTCAATTGAAACATTTTACATGGAAGAAACACAATCCATCTCAATCGGTTTTAATCTAATTTTAGGAGAACATTTTTATATTGAACATAAGATAAATATATATCTTTTCATTTATGTATACCTACTTACTCACTTGATATTAATATTAAATACCTACATTTTCTTGAATCATATAAAAAAGATGTTTTGTTCGAACAACCGATTTTTAATCTCCGCATTTTTGCAATAACGATAAATTATTAATTTACTATTCATAATTATTCAAAATGCCGATTCACCATATTATTAAAGTTAATAAAACGTCGTTTTCCTGTCAAATCAAGGTCTACCTCTTCAATCCACTGAGTGCACTACACTTACTATTTTTTCAAGCTCTTTCTTATATTTTTCTTTATTTAATAAAACGTTGTTTTCCTGTCAAATAAAGTCTACCTCTTCAATCCACTGAGTGCACTACACTTACTATTTTTTCAAGCTCTTTCTTATATTTCTTTCTTTATTTAATAAAACGTTGTTTTCCTGTCAAATAAGGTCTACCTCTTCAATCCACTGAGTGCACTACACATACTATTTTTTCAAGCTCTTTCTTATATTTCTTTCTTTATTTAATAAAACGTCGTTTTCCTGTCAAATCAAGGTCTACCTCTTCAATCCACTGAGTGCACTACACTTACTATTTTTTCAAGCTCTTTCTTATATTTCTTTCTTTATTTAATAAAACGTTGTTTTCCTGTCAAATAAGGTCTACCTCTTCAATCCACTGAGTGCACTACACTTACTATTTTTTCAAGCTCTTTCTTATATTTCTTTCTTTATTTAATTAATCGTCGTTTTCCTGTCAAATCAAGGTCTATCTCTTCAATCTACTGAGTGCACTACACTGACTATTATTTAAGCTCTTTCTTATATTTCTTTCTTTATTTAATAAAACGTCGTTTTCCTGTCAAATCAAGGTCTACCTCTTCAATCTACTGAGTGCACTACACTGACTATTATTTAAGCTCTTTCTTATATTTCTTTCTTTATTTAATAAAACGTCGTTTTCCTGTCAAATCAAGGTCTACCTCTTCAATCTACTGAACACACCACACTTACTATTTTTTCAAGCTCTTTCTTATATTTCTTTCTTTATTTAATAAAACGTCGTTTTCCTGTCAAATCAAGGTCTACCTCTTCAATCTACTGAGTGCACTACACTGACTATTATTTAAGCTCTTTCTTATATTTCTTTCTTTATTTAATAAAACGTCGTTTTCCTGTCAAATCAAGGTCTACCTCTTCAATCTACTGAACACACCACACTTACTATTTTTTCAAGCTCTTTCTTATATTTCTTTCTTTATTTAATAAAACGTCGTTTTCCTGTCAAATCAAGGTCTACCTCTTCAATCTACTGAGTGCACTACACTGACTATTATTTAAGCTCTTTCTTATATTTCTTTCTTTATTTAATAAAACGTCGTTTTCCTGTCAAATCAAGGTCTACCTCTTCAATCTACTGAGTGCACTACACTTACTATTTTTTCAAGCTCTTTCTTATATTTCTTTCTTTATTTAATAAAACGTTGTTTTCCTGTCAAATAAGGTCTACCTCTTCAATCCACTGAGTGCACTACACTTACTATTTTTTCAAGCTCTTTCTTATATTTCTTTCTTTATTTAATTAATCGTCGTTTTCCTGTCAAATCAAGGTCTATCTCTTCAATCTACTGAGTGCACTACACTGACTATTATTTAAGCTCTTTCTTATATTTCTTTCTTTATTTAATAAAACGTCGTTTTCCTGTCAAATCAAGGTCTACCTCTTCAATCTACTGAGTGCACTACACTGACTATTATTTAAGCTCTTTCTTATATTTCTTTCTTTATTTAATAAAACGTCGTTTTCCTGTCAAATCAAGGTCTACCTCTGCAATCTACTGAGTGCACTACACTGACTATTATTTAAGCTCTTTCTTATATTTCTTTCTTTATTTAATAAAACGTCGTTTTCCTGTCAAATCAAGGTCTACCTCTTCAATCTACTGAGTGCACTACACTGACTATTATTTAAGCTCTTTCTTATATTTCTTTCTTTATTTAATAAAACGTCGTTTTCCTGTCAAATCAAGGTCTACCTCTTCAATCTACTGAGTGCACTACACTGACTATTATTTAAGCTCTTTCTTATATTTCTTTCTTTATTTAATAAAACGTCGTTTTCCTGTCAAATCAAGGTCTACCTCTATTGCTACATTCACCAAAATATTGCACATCTACTAAATAATACAAAAAACATTTAATCACTAAGTTTAATCACAAAGGTTGCAAGGATTGTGTAAAAAGGTCAAACAAAATTTTCAAAACAAATAAGAATCTACATGAAAACAACAATGAAATAAACAAAAAAAATCAGCACAATTTTTTGATTTTATTCTTAGATATATTATAATTTTTTTCCAGTAAAAGACTCAAAGGGAGTTCATAAAACCACTTAGTACCTTTATACTTTTGTGAGGCAGTTGTACATAAAAGAGGAATGGTAATACATTTTTGTGAATTTTTTCTGCTGTTTATAGAAAATGACAATTGGTTTGAATTTGTAAGAATATCTTTATGAATTTGGAGAGATTTTTAAAAGATATTTTCAACAGTTGAAACTTGAAATTCTTGGAAAACATTAATAGTTGGGTTATCAAATCTCTTTTTTCATATAATTTTAATAATGATTCATTGAAAAACTTCTAAAGGCTCTAAAATGGTTTTAAAAGCTTCCCCCAACATATAATAATAAAATTAACATTTAGAGGAAAGCTTAAAAAATTATATTTGTCAAATAATTTCTGAATACGTTTATCGGACAGACAAATGAAGTTAACGAAAAAGGTGTTATTAAGAATGATTTTGAAATATTTAAGGATTTTGGTTACATTAATTTCATAGCGATTATCATATTCCTACCTAGAGATCTTGAATTTTGTCGCGGTTTTGGTGTCTCTATCTATGAAATTTGTCATGTTTTAGTGTCTCCAACTGTAAAATTTGTCGTGTTTTTGGTGTCTCCAAACAAAATGCATGGTTGCTGGAAGGGAGGAATGCACCGCAAATATTGTTCTGTGAGGCATCGAAATTAAGCAGGTGTAAGAGTTTATATATCTGGGAAGCAGAATATCTCAAGACAGACGTTCAACAGCAGACATCAAAAGCAGAATCCACCAAGCAAGAGTCGCCTTCAACAAAAGATCAACAATTTTTGAATCCCCTAACATTTCCATCAAAATTAGGAAAAATTTGATCAAGACTCTTATCTGGAGTGTACTGCTATATGGCTGTGAAACATGGGGACCATCAGCCAACGCGAAACGGGACGTCTGTCTGCGTTTGAGATGTGGTGCTACAGACGCATGGCTAAAGTTCACTGGTCAGAACACATCAGCAACGACGAGGTGCTAAGTAGGGTTGGAGAGACAAGGCAAATTATGAAAAGAATTGCCCAACTGAGAACAACTTGGATAGGCCACAACATCCGGCACCCAGGCCTGCTTTTTACCATCGTCGAAGGAATGATTGATGGGGGTAACTGTAAAGGTCGCCCCAGAAATAACTATATAGACCAGAAAATCGGTGACGTGCGCTGTAGCAGCTACAAAGAGATGAAGAGACTGCCGGACGATAGAGTTAAGTGGAAACATCGAGTGTTTGGTGCAGACCAATCTTAGGATTGTGACCCAGAAGAAGAAGATCTATAAAATTTGTCGTGTTTTTGGTGTCTCCATCTGTGTAATTTGTCTTGTTTTTAGTGTCTCCATCTATAAAATTTGTCGTGTTTTTGGTGTCTCCATCTGTGTAATTTGTCTTGTTTTTAGTGTCTCCATCTATAAAATTTGTCGTGTTTTTGGTGTCTCCATCTGTGTAATTTGTCTTGTTTTTAGTGTCTCCATCTATAAAATTTGTCGTGTTTTTGGTGTCTCCATCTGTGTAATTTGTCTTGTTTTTAGTGTCTCCATCTATAAAATTTGTCGTGTTTTTGGTGTCTCCATCTGTGTAATTTGTCTTGTTTTTAGTGTCTCCATCTACAAAATTTGTCGTGTTTTTGGTGTCTCCATCTGTGTAATTTGTCTTGTTTTTAGTGTCTCCATCTATAAAATTTGTCGTGTTTTTGGTGTCTCCATCTGTGTAATTTGTCTTGTTTTTAGTGTCTCCATCTATAAAATTTGTCGTGTTTTAGTGATTCCATCTATAAAAATTTGTCATGTTTTTGATGTCTACAACTATGAAATTTGTCTTTTTAACTACCATCGTTTTTCATTGGCATTTCCTCAATTTGTTAGGAAAAAAAGGTATATCAATGTACCTAATTGTGAATAAACGATCAAAAACAAGCTTCCTATCTATGTACATACTCGAACCATAAAAATTGAACTTACTAAACCATTAATGAGAAAATAATATATATTTTTCTATTTCAACTGATTGTCTTAGATATATGTATTTATTGTTAATTAGTATTTGATATGGAGTTCAACCAAGAATTGAACGTTTAGAAGTTAGGTTATATAGAATACATTCATTCTAGTTACTCATAAAATATTTGTTATTTGAAAGAAAAAAAAATATCACTCTGAAATCAGTTGGTAAAAAAAAAATTGCAAAATTTCATAACAATTACAAAGAAATCTAATACAACTCGATTCGAAAAATATTCGATTCTTTTGCTTTTTAATACAAAGATAATATTTGAAAAGTTTACGAGAATTTCAACACTAAAAATTCTAATCTCATTAATATCTCAGGAACGTAAAATACATAGAATTATAACGTATTTAAAAACTGGTTTAAAACTGGTATATTTTTTCATAGTTGGACGTGTACCGAGAAAAACGATATAATTTAATAAGGCCGACGGTTTTCCAAAAGAAAATTATAGAGTTATAAAGATGATACAAAGAAAAACGATGCCGAGGATCATAAACCCAGAGTTCTTATGAAATTATTTTTTTCTGTGCCTTGTGGCGGCTCACCAGGAAGGATTTTATCGGTTAAACTTAGTTAATTTTTACAAGGAAATACTTTTCTACGACTTTTTCAGAAATACAATTAGAAAATTATTTATTGCTCAAAATGAAAAAAGAGTGGGTTGTGGCCGACCCTATACTACATACTACCATGTCACTTCACTAAGAATTCGAATTTTGTATGGAAAATTTTCAGCATTTTCATGAAATTACATAGTTTGTTTTATTTTTTAATTCAATATTTTATTACACACACATGATAATTCTTCAATGCCATTTTATGAAAGTGATGTGCTATTTTAGCAATTTGAATATACAATTTAACAAAATTTTGACAAGAATCGAATGAGTACTTTAGTCTGTAATTGATAAAGTAAAATAAAAATATATACCGTACATAGTACCTACGTAGTACACAGCACTCACACAGGATAAATTGTGATGAAACTTTCAGCATACAATCTTAGCATGATACTATTTGATAATCTGCATTTAAAAATAGGTTTAAAAATAACGAATTCATAACCTACCAACAATTGGGACAGCGAGGAATAAAAAAATATAAATTAATACGTACGTCACATTTTTGATGGTTGGATCTGGGATTAATAACTGTTTTTGAGTTTTCGACATAAATACCAGATACATTATACATATTTACATAATTCAAAGCCGCATTCCTTGTTTAATTGTACCTACAATAGGTACAATACTTAATTTTAAAAAATATATACATCTTAAATTGACGATTTTTTGATAATGGATGGTCAGAATATATTAAAATGCTGA
This sequence comes from Molanna angustata, assembly GCA_963576475.1. Classification (NCBI taxonomy): domain Eukaryota; kingdom Metazoa; phylum Arthropoda; class Insecta; order Trichoptera; family Molannidae; genus Molanna; species Molanna angustata. The sequence goes on along the minus strand of OY754964.1, from coordinate 3,392,901 downwards.
TTCAAGCGCTAAAATAAAATGCAAGGTAATATTTCCCCACACATTCATGTTTGCGTTTTCAATTTATATTTCGCGTCATGTATGAATATTTGCTATTCCAAAAGCAATGTAAAATAATATAACATAGGTGCAAAATATAGAAAAGCAAATCCTTCGAAATGCATACAATGTTTCAGCATAATTTAGGCAACATGGATTTCACAATGGAAACACCGCATAACATAAATAATAAAGTTGGAAGATATTTCGATACAATGTGTTATAAATGCATAACACGACATCCAAATAACCAACTGCCTTTGTGATTACAGTTAAAATCTGTTTCACGCACGCCTAAATGTTAATATTATATCTGCATATATTGAAAAATAAGAGTCGATGGCAGAGCGGTTAGCGCATTGGGTTACTAATCCAGTGGTCGCGAGTTCGAATCCTGCCTCGACCGATTTCGTTCACCTATAGCACAAGCATTTAAGCTTATTTTAGGGAACGTAGGAAGATGTATATGTACTTGTTCAACAAGGACATATTCATTTTATTTATTAAAAAAAAAAAAAAATGGCAGGAAACAGAGTGAATGGAGCACTAAGACCAATTATGAATGATCGCAACATATCAAAGGATGCCAAAGTTGCCATTCATAACGCCATCGTAGTGCCATCGTAATGCACTTGAAATGAGATCGTTAAGAAGGATTTGTAATAGAACGACGTATGACCGGGTAAGAAATGAGGACATAAAGAAAGAATGTAAGATGAAGAAAGATGTCATTACTAGAATGAAAGTGAACACATTGAGATGGTTTGGTCACATGGGGAGAAAGAATGGGGAGAAAGAAAGGAATGGAATGAGAGGTCGGGGACGCCCAAGAATAGGATGGCACGACCATGTGAACGAAATTTTGAAAGACGGAAATGTTAGAAGTGTGAGCAATAGACGAATATGTATGAGACGATGCATGAATGTGGACGAGTCGAGGGATGCGTGCCAGGATAGAAAAATGTGGCGTTCGGTTCTCTCTGCCTACCCCGCAAGGGACATGGCGTGATGGTATGTATGTATATACTATCACGTCGTTTCCCTATATACAGAGAGGACCGAACGCTAGACTCATCTGTCTTATTTTGCTTCATTTACATCCATACATCGCGTCATACATGCTCTCCTATTATTCTGACTTTTTTAAATGAGATTTTAATTATGTATGTTCCCATCTTTTGAAATCTCATTTATCATAATACGATTATGCCAACTCTTTCTCGGCCGGCCCCATCATCCCATTCTTATATTATCAGCCTTTTATAATTTCTCAGTCTAGCGTTGATCGTTCATTCACTCTACAAGTCCAAAATGGTAATGAACGCAATTACAATTGTTTAAAAACAAAGTTATTTATCCACAAGGATGCGTATAAAATTTGTATCTCATTTAATGATACAAGACTTGTTAACGAAATTTCATTGAATTTAATAAAACTCAATTAGGTAGGTACTTATTTTAATAAAACTAAAATAAAAAAAATCATAAATTAACCTAACCTAACCTTATATAACCTCAAATAGTGTAAAAATTTCTATTCACCATAACCAAAACTAACCTGAAAGAAAATCAATGACAAATATAATTATCAAATACATAACATAACTTGTAACGGTGTATTTATTAATCAACAATGTTGATCGAATATTCTTTTTTAATTGCATATACGCAAACATTGGATTTTTTTCCTTTCGGGAGACACCGTCATCTCGTTTGTAAGGACTGTTGCTTTCATTGTTTACAAATAAATTAATTTCTCAATAGATGGCGTTACAAAGAGGCTTTTCCGTTACTCCATAGATGGCAATAGCATAGTCCCTTATTTTCAGGTGAAATGTAACACACTATTCAAATATATAGAACCTTCAAAAATTACATTGATAAGGGAACTCAATAAGAAGGCATAATTGGTGAACGTTGCGCAAGCGCATAAAGTGATCACGTAAACCATCCGATAACAGGTCGTAAGCCCTGAAGGTGCCTCGAGTTCCTGGTTCTTCTACAATATCCCAACTTCGTCTCTATTGAGATGTTGAAAAAATGTTTGTCAACAATGTTGATTTAAAAAGTTTACACGTACATTCTTTCTTTGTATCAGAACTAATATTAGGGTTCACTGGTTGATAAGACCAGTTTATAAGGGTCTAGTCAACCAAAATGGTCATCCTGATACAAGAAATATATAAATGTAGAACCAAAATCAATAGTGTTTTATTTAAAAATTCCTTGTATAATGGAGTTCTTCATCATGATTACCATCAGTATTGAATAAAGGTTTACATTTATAACTGTGTTGTGTACTGTTCAATTTTTAACATTATATTTCATAACAGATATTATGTATCGCCGAATTTTAAATTTGATTTCTTTCTGATTTACAATATGTTATTGTTATCTTTATTGATGTTTCTTAACTGATATAATGTATTGCTGAACTAAATGTGTTGTAGGTACTTATGTTATTGTTGTATTTATAACTGTGTTGTGTACTGTTCAATTTTTAACATTATATTTCATAACAGATATTATGTATCACCGAATTTTAAATTTGATTTCTTTCTGATTTACAATATGTTATTGTTATCTTTATTGATGTTTCTTAACTGATATAATGTATTGCTGAACTTAATGTGTTATACTTATGTTATTCTTGTATTTATAACTGTGTTGTGTACTGTTCAATTTTTAACATTATATTTCATAACAGATATTATGTATCGCCGAATTTTAAATTTGATTTCTTTCTGATTTACAATATGTTATTGTTATCTTTATTGATGTTTCTTAACTGATATAATGTATTGCTGAACTAAATGTGTTGTACTTATGTTATTGTTGTATTTATAACTGTGTTGTGTACTGTTCAATTTTTAACATTATATTTCATAACAGATATTATGTATCACCGAATTTTAAATTTGATTTCTTTCTGATTTACAATATGTTATTGTTATCTTTATTGATGTTTCTTAACTGATATAATGTATTGCTGAACTAAATGTGTTGTACTTATGTTATTGTTGTATTTATAACTGTGTTGTGTACTGTTCAATTTTTAACATTATATTTCATAACAGATATTATGTATCACCGAATTTTAAATTTGATTTCTTTCTGATTTACAATATGTTATTGTTATCTTTATTGATGTTTCTTAACTGATATAATGTATTGCTGAACTAAATGTGTTGTACTTATGTTATTGTTGTATTTATAACTGTGTTGTATACTGTTCAATTTTTAACATTATATTTCATAACAGATATTATGTATCACCGAATTTTAAATTTGATTTCTTTCTGATTTACAATATGTTATTGTTATCTTTATTGATGTTTCTTAACTGATATAATGTATTGCTGAACTAAATGTGTTGTACTTATGTTATTGTTGTATTTATAACTGTGTTGTGTACTGTTCAATTTTTAACATTATATTTCATAACAGATATTATGTATCACCGAATTTTAAATTTGATTTCTTTCTGATTTACAATATGTTATTGTTATCTTTATTGATGTTTCTTAACTGATATAATGTATTGCTGAACTAAATGTGTTGTAGGTACTTATGTTATTGTTGTATTTATAACTGTGTTGTGTACTGTTCAATTTTTAACATTATATTTCATAACAGATATTATGTATCACCGAATTTTAAATTTGATTTCTTTCTGATTTACAATATGTTATTGTTATCTTTATTGATGTTTCTTAACTGATATAATGTATTGCTGAACTAAATGTGTTGTAGGTACTTATGTTATTGTTGTATTTATAACTGTGTTGTGTACTGTTCAATTTTTAACATTATATTTCATAACAGATATTATATATCACCGAATTTTAAATTTGATTTCTTTCTGATTTAAAATATGTTATTGTTATCTTTATTGATGTTTCTTAACTGATATAATGTATTGCTGAACTAAATGTGTTGTACTTATGTTATTGTTGTATTTATAACTGTGTTGTGTACTGTTCAATTTTTAACATTATATTTCATAACAGATATTATGTATCACCGAATTTTAAATTTGATTTCTTTCTGATTTACAATATGTTATTGTTATCTTTATTGATGTTTCTTAACTGATATAATGTATTGCTGAACTAAATGTGTTGTACTTATGTTATTGTTGTATTTATAACTGTGTTGTGTACTGTTCAATTTTTAACATTATATTTCATAACAGATATTATGTATCACCGAATTTTAAATTTGATTTCTTTCTGATTTACAATATGTTATTGTTATCTTTATTGATGTTTCTTAACTGATATAATGTATTGCTGAACTAAATGTGTTGTAGGTACTTATGTTATTGTTGTATTTATAACTGTGTTGTGTACTGTTCAATTTTTAACATTATATTTCATAACAGATATTATGTATCACCGAATTTTAAATTTGATTTCTTTCTGATTTACAATATGTTATTGTTATCTTTATTGATGTTTCTTAACTGATATAATGTATTGCTGAACTTAATGTGTTATACTTATGTTATTCTTGTATTTATAACTGTGTTGTGTACTGTTCAATTTTTAACATTATATTTCATAACAGATATTATGTATCGCCGAATTTTAAATTTGATTTCTTTCTGATTTACAATATGTTATTGTTATCTTTATTGATGTTTCTTAACTGATATAATGTATTGCTGAACTTAATGTGTTATACTTATGTTATTCTTGTATTTATAACTGTGTTGTGTACTGTTCAATTTTTAACATTATATTTCATAACAGATATTATGTATCGCCGAATTTTAAATTTGATTTCTTTCTGATTTACAATATGTTATTGTTATCTTTATTGATGTTTCTTAACTGATATAATGTATTGCTGAACTAAATGTGTTGTAGGTACTTATGTTATTGTTGTATTTATAACTGTGTTGTGTACTGTTCAATTTTTAACATTATATTTCATAACAGATATTATGTATCACCGAATTTTAAATTTGATTTCTTTCTGATTTACAATATGTTATTGTTATCTTTATTGATGTTTCTTAACTGATATAATGTATTGCTGAACTAAATGTGTTGTACTTATGTTATTGTTGTATTTATAACTGTGTTGTGTACTGTTCAATTTTTAACATTATATTTCATAACAGATATTATGTATCACCGAATTTTAAATTTGATTTCTTTCTGATTTACAATATGTTATTGTTATCTTTATTGATGTTTCTTAACTGATATAATGTATTGCTGAACTAAATGTGTTGTAGGTACTTATGTTATTGTTGTATTTATAACTGTGTTGTGTACTGTTCAATTTTTAACATTATATTTCATAACAGATATTATGTATCACCGAATTTTAAATTTGATTTCTTTCTGATTTACAATATGTTATTGTTATCTTTATTGATGTTTCTTAACTGATATAATGTATTGCTGAACTTAATGTGTTATACTTATGTTATTCTTGTATTTATAACTGTGTTGTGTACTGTTCAATTTTTAACATTATATTTCATAACAGATATTATGTATCGCCGAATTTTAAATTTGATTTCTTTCTGATTTACAATATGTTATTGTTATCTTTATTGATGTTTCTTAACTGATATAATGTATTGCTGAACTAAATGTGTTGTACTTATGTTATTGTTGTATTTATAACTGTGTTGTGTACTGTTCAATTTTTAACATTATATTTCATAACAGATATTATGTATCACCGAATTTTAAATTTGATTTCTTTCTGATTTACAATATGTTATTGTTATCTTTATTGATGTTTCTTAACTGATATAATGTATTGCTGAACTAAATGTGTTGTACTTATGTTATTGTTGTATTTATAACTGTGTTGTGTACTGTTCAATTTTTAACATTATATTTCATAACAGATATTATGTATCACCGAATTTTAAATTTGATTTCTTTCTGATTTACAATATGTTATTGTTATCTTTATTGATGTTTCTTAACTGATATAATGTATTGCTGAACTTAATGTGTTATACTTATGTTATTCTTGTATTTATAACTGTGTTGTGTACTGTTCAATTTTTAACATTATATTTCATAACAGATATTATGTATCGCCGAATTTTAAATTTGATTTCTTTCTGATTTACAATATGTTATTATTATCTTTATTGATGTTTCTTAACTGATATAATGTATTGCTGAACTAAATGTGTTGTAGGTACTTATGTTATTGTTGTATTTATAACTGGTGTTATGTACTGTTAATAATATGGTGTTATGTACTGTAAATAGGCTTTCAAACCGTAAATATAATTAAATAAATAAAAATAAAAATAAATAATTTTCTTCATGAGGTGACAACAATATTGTTCCCTCTCACACATCATCGAGTTCAAAATTCTTCTTAACTATATACACAAAGATTTCGTTTTCATATTTTAAAAATGTTTGAAAATACATTGTCACATTTACTTCTTTATCAGTAAAAATCGATATATTAGAACCGATTGTGATTTCAAAGATTTAACGGTTGGCTTGGCTTGTACATACATATTTGTGAACATTTACCAATCCAATGAATTTATTCAAGGCATCTTGGTTCACGTATTAGTTCGCAGGTAAAATGGTTTGGATGTGATAAGTCAGTTAGATCCCTTAGAATATTTGAACAAGATCTCATATACTTGTCTTTTCAAATCGATTTCATTTTGATAGCTAACGGAGAACTAAGTTTAGTTTGTCGATCGACAATTCTTGATAGAACTCCATTGTACGTTAATATGTTATAAAAAAATATAAAAATATATTCAAAAACCAACATTTTTATACACCTGTCATGTAATTTTGTATATAACCACTAGTCTCAGTCTTGTAGAGCATTATTCTGACGATGTGCTTTGCACGAAACGCGTCAATAATCTAATAAAAACAATAGAACTATAACCAAGTATTTTTATATTTTTTAATAACATATTAACGCTAACGGAGAAGTATTAATAAGAGATAATTCAAGAAGGTTTTGCAAATATGTATGAAAATTTGGAGAGGTTGAATGTAAAATATACAATTAAAATAACAACATAACTAACGAAAAATTTTATAATTGCATAAACGCAAATATTGGATTTTTCCCCTGTCGGGAGTCAATAATATTGCAAACCAAATCTCGACAGATGCCATTACAAAAAAGATTCTTGGTCACTTCATAGATGGCAATTGTTTTTTAGAGCTTATTCTAAATTAAAAGGATTTAGATGAATAACATAATATATTTTATTTTATTTTAAATAGCTTCCCGGGCAACTAAATTATTAACATAAATTTAACACGCACCCAATAACAAGTTGTCACATTCTGGAGACTTACAATATTAATCATCTCACAGATCCAGACTGATCATTATATATTAATCATCTCACAGAACTTTAAAAAACTGGATTGATAGGGAACTCAATAAAAAGGCATTACTTGTGAACGTTGCGCAAGTGCATAAAGTGACCGAAAGCCATATAGGTGCCTTGATTTCCCGGTTCTTCTTTATATTCCAAGTCATCTCTATTGAGATATTAAAAATTTGTCATAAAAAATATTTGTTTATTTCCACTTTGGGGGGCAAGTGTGGTTAACCGGCGGAATCAAAACATGGATACCTTTACTCATTCACATTTTTTGATAGATAAATTAAAAAAAATATTGTCTACGTGATAGTGATATTCCCTTTATGAAATGAAATTGATTACTTCAGCATTTCATATTAACATTTTATAATTAGGCAGAATATTATACTAAACACATGGACCAATTAACGCGATAAGCTTCAATATCAAACAAATGATGTATCTTTTTATTATTTATTAAACTGTAACTTTGGGAAAGAGAATTTATTTCTATTAACATATCGACAGTTTTAAGCCAAACGCGGCGGGAAGTAACATTTTGTATGGCGAAAAGGACTTTATGCATGCTTAAAATACCAACGAGGATTCGTTAGTTATAGTCATTTTTTTGGAATAAGTACTACTCGGCTATCTAACTGTTACGCTAACGCAGCGTCAGCGAAAAATGAATTCAATGTCTTGTGTGTAAGCAAATACCTAGACAAATAATATTTTATTGCTGAATCGTCAGTTAAAAATATTAGTTTTTACAACTAGATAGTCAATAACACATTCGTCACTAATTTGCGCAGTCTTCAACTCCACTTTATTTGAGTACGTTTGAGGACCATTGTACTTTTCAACCCCGAATTGGTTGCTCTTCAAACAACTCAAGGACTACTACCTAGCATTGTTTAATCACTTCATTCAAACATCCACAGTTCAATTTAGGTCTATAACTGTTTATATATTTTGAAATTTTGGGCTCTGTAAATTGAGCAGATCAAAATTTATAAGGGGGGGGACAGACACACGGACACACAAAACTCACATAAAATGTTCTACTCCGAATTCTGAGTAAATCCATGTATGGGAACATAATATATGCTGCGAAGTCTCCAAGTAGGTATTTTTAGCATGCAAAAAGTCCACTACGCCATACAAAATGTTCCTTCATACACGCGTCTTGGATTTAAACTGCCTCTTCCCTCAAAAGAATTTCATTCTATTGAACGAATCGACAGTTTTAAAAACATATTGAATGTTAAAACATGCAATAGGTAGAGTTGTACAGAACATGTGGCGCGCACATGTTCCGTGCCGCGCATAGGTACTGTTCTGTGGTCATGACAACCAACTTAACAAAACTAAAGTCGCTGCTGTCGTATGAAATAGATTCAAAGATCGATCGATCAAAGATCGATCATTTGAATTTAATGCCGTCAAAACAAGCAATTTTGAACAATTTTAGGAAATCAAAGTATTTTAACTATACTTTTACCGATACTTTTGTTGAAACGACCCAGACTAAGTATTTATTAGGAAAAATAGTTAAACCTGTTCAATTATACATAGCTGCACAGAGTATATCTGCTCCATGCAAAGCAGAACACCACGTAACACTGTACCTCCAGGAAAAATAGTTTATTGGCTAAAAAAAAATTTAAATAATAAAATAACTTTGTTAAATTTCACATTTTCTTTTTGATACACAACTAGTTCCAAGAACTGCCGTTCAAGAGAAATTAGGGAAAATAATAATTTAATAATATTTTTATTTAAAAATTCAATTAATTAAAATTAATGAAGTTATTAAATTTAATAAGAATTTTGGCGGGGTTGGGGTCGCCAGTCGAAAGATTACCGGTAACATCACCTGTAAACAGACAGATTTTAGTGCAGGAAAATACTCTAATGTGTATCAACCAAAAAAATCAGTTGACGTTCGACGTTGTACATCGTCAGGGGTATAACAGGAGGTGGGGTTGAGGGAGAGGGTGGGCGTAGAGGTATTGAGGCATCGAGATGAAGAACATTGAGATATTGCTCCCTGTTATACCCAGTACACTGCCGCGCACCACACCAAATTAGTATTCTCTCACCTGAAGAAGAAGAGGTTGGGAGTTCTTGAAACTAGTAGTGCCACAAAAAGAACAAGGGAAATTAAACAAATTTTTGCAGTTATTTTATTTTTTCTTCTATAAATTTCCTCAACGTAATATAATTAATTCGTTTTTAATAAAAATTGTTGTACTATGTTTGAAAAAAATATATAAATTCACAATAATAAATTATCATTCGGTGAATTCTCTATCCAAATCCGAAACATCTAATTAAATTATTCATTAAAAAGTATACTTTTCAATTTATTTCGGAAGTACGAATATGAATATCTTGGCCGGATGAAAATATAATATTCATCCTTTGTTCAGAGAACCTTTTTCATTGGTTGAATATATTTTCAGGTTGAATTTTGACTAAAGGCAGGTTGCTGTTTTGGGAATATAAATTCCCAAACACCAGATTTTGCTGTATGAAATTGAGGCAATCCACCAACTTGTCAATTTTGTACACTAAAAAAGATCGTCGAAACCCGAAGAGATTGAAAGAGAAAATTAGCTCGTTGTTTTTTTGATTAAATTTATTAAAAATTTAAGTTTACAGAACGTAGAAAGATGCTAACTACTTGTTAACAGTATTGGTTATTTTTTAATACCAGTTACATGTAACACATGAGATCCAACTGTCGATGGCGATAGTATGTTTAGTTGAAATAATGCGTTCCAAACTATAAACACTTTAAGAGGACATATAACGCTAAACTTAGTGAATGAAAACATTCATTCATTCATTCATACCATCACGGCATATCCCACAAAGTGGGTTAACCAGCGAAAGGTGTGCGGGTGTGATTGCCTTATGAAAGGGAGCACAACACATCTGTGTATACCCACACACCAGTCTCGTCTCACCTAAAAGGCACTACATTCAGAATGGGTGGTGAACCTCATTGCTGAAGATATATTAAATGATGAAAACATGATATATTAAAACCACCCAATGCACTATGAAGTTACGCGTTAGTAAGGTTAAATATCGCGTGCGTTAAAAAAGGTTTGTACGTGATTTAAAATACCGGAATCCCCAAATTTGTTGATTTTTTGCATTTAAAGAACAAACCTTATATTATTTATTAAGAGTGGGTCTTAACACGCCCCTGCACCGCGACCATAGGTTGATCTATTGTGCCTCAAACTGATCTATTGTGATCACGTAAAACCAGGCGATGCAAGTCGTAAGCCCTGTAGGTGCCTGAGTTCCTGGTTCTTCTATAATATCCCAACTTCGTCTCTATTGAGATGTTATTGTCAATTAAGATACCTAGTTTGTTTTCTATATAAATCATGTAGGTATGTACATATATCAGGATATGATAGTGTTCGGAAAATGTGGCAACACTCCGAACCTTTTCCTCTCCTAATGTATTGCTACAACTCGTCGTCGTATACGTCACACACAGTTGAAGTTAATTAGTTTCGATACATTTTCGTACTACGCGCCGTGCGCCCCCTTCATATACCCAAACCGTGTTTGGAAGTGGTGCCTTTCACCATCAATATAGTGTGTGTTGTGATACCAGAGAACAGTGAGTGCCTTCCGTGAAGAACTCCAGAAGAAGGAAGAAATTCGCCACCAGGTTGGTGTAATATTCCCTTCTCTCTGTATCCAACAGATATGTAGTATGGAAGTCAGTCTGTTTTTCCTACCCAGAATTTGAAAATAGCATGATGGTTTGTATGTATGTATATATGTATGTTTGTAGATTAAGTAGCTATCAAACTATTGAGGACATTGTGTATTGCAGTATACAATACACATGAAACGACGTCGTCACTAAATTCAATTTTTATGAAAAAAGTTTGAGATAGGTGTACTACTACAACTCTGGAGTAATTTGTAGTACTGAATTCTGGTTATTAAATCAGTATTTTCTTCAAGTTTCTCAGAATAAATATCTTTTTTCAGTCTGGATCTGTGAGACGAAAAACATTAGACGATAATTTTCCTGAATGTGGCAAATTTTTAAGGGTGCGTGTTAAATGAATATTTGACATACCTCGAAGTTGCCCGAAAAGTAATTAGAAATAAGACTGGTTTCAAAAGTCGTAATACTACACGTTTTTTATGCAGTATAAAACTTATGGCGCAAACATTGTATATAGAACCGTTATTCTTACTGCAAAAATCGTACACGATAAATAGTTTTATCGAATTCAATATTCGGGTAGCGTATTTGGTTTGCAGTGACACATAATAAAAAGTAGTAATAACACAATCTCTTGCACAATAGTGAAAATCAAGGTATCAAAAATGTATCGTGTAAAAATCCACTGTTTATCACGTAAATCCGTGAAAAACGTGCGGTATATTAAGTAATCTTGACAATATACCAATTATTTTTTAAAACGTCTAAAGAGGTTTCTCAAAAAGTTATCAGTACCTACATATTCCGACTTAAAATATGATACTACAAACAATTTGTTGCATTAAATTAATGATTAATTTGTTCTCATTATAATTTTATACTGTAAACCTTGGTTTACTTATTATGTGGGTTTAGTGTGGGATGGGATGATACAAGTAAGGGTGAAAAATTAAAACGTCTGAGTGAGTTATTCCCTTGCGAAGGGTGTAACGTCAGGACGTTAATAGGCCACGTCAGGTTGACAAATTGTATTCCTGATAAGACACTTGCATTATCCAACAATACTTATACCTTTATACGTACTTCTTTTATATAAATTGCCTTCTTCGTTTTCCATTTTGTTTTGATTTTATTTCCCAACAGGTTTGTGTATCACGTAGGTAAACCTTTTTTTTATATTATGTGTGACAAAGAAACCGCAGTGTTTCTTAAGTGAAAACAACGAATTTTACTATAGTCTTCAATCTATGAATTTGTAGAATTCCATATTTTATGAAAAAAATATTTAAGCAAAAAAAATATGAAAATAGAGGTTATCGTTATTTTCGAAAAAAAAATACATTGTTAAAAATTTTATACCGACTTTCAAAAGCAGTGGAAGTTATCAGTTCGGCACAAGGTTTTTTTTTATCGATCCCATTTTAAATTAGTCAAGATATAATCATGGGACCCACGAGAAAATCATCAAACTCTTCAATTTTTACTTCAGCGATAAGAACTTTGTACAATTTTAATGATTTCTTATTTAATAGGAAGAGAATGCTTGAGATATAAATATCATCGAGTTATGATGATGCAGAAATACCTCATGGGGTATGCAGAAAGAGAATTCAAACCCATATTGTTTCTATCTTGACATCCATTCGATCATTTCGAAGTCGTTTTTTTAATGAAAGATTATAATTTATTTATTTATTTTATTTATTTATTTATTTAACATACCAATTTCAGTGGGGACAATAAGCTGGACTCATTATTATATATGAGTACGGACAAAATGTTACCACACTACCACTACCACAAACCATTCACAGTCAGCTACCCCACGTACGAAGAATGGGATGGGAAAAAGGTATATAAACCAAAGAAGCAGGGATTGATCTGGTATACAGATGGATCAAAGACCAGCACAGGCACTGGTGCGGGGGGGCATTGTTGGGGAACCAAGATGAATTTTTCATGTAGTCTTGGACAATACTCTACTGTATTCCAGGCAGAAATGTACGCAATTATTGAATGTGCATGTGAGAATATAAATAGGAACTATAGAAATAGGAACATTTATATTTTATCAGACAGCCAAGCAGCCCTTAAGGCGCTAGAATCATACCAGGTCACTTATAGGCTAGGGGAAAACAACAAAATACATTTGGTGTGGGTACCTGGACATAAAGGTATAGAAGGAAATGAAAGAGCAGATAAGCTGGCAAAGAAAGGATCAGGGATGCCTTTCATAGGACCTGAACCAGCGGTTGGCTTGTCTGCAGCAACAATCAAAAGATCGGTCAAAGACTGGATAACAGTCAAACACAAAGAGTTCTGGGAAGCTAGTTGTGGACAACGGCAGGCGAAAGAATTCATAGAAGGGCCCTCCAAAAAGAGGACAAGAAAGCTGCTGAGTCTCAGCAGAGAGCAACTAAGAACGATGACTGGTCTATTTACTGGGCATTGTCATCTAAAAAGACACCATTACATAATGGGGATCGCTGATGAACCAAATTGTAGAAAGTGTCAACAAGAGGAAGAAACAGCCTCTCATGTGATCTGCGAGTGTCCAGCCCTAATGGAATCCAGACACAGACACCTGGGAGCCTTTATACTAAGACCCCAAGATCTGGGAGGCATTTCAATCTGCAAAATATTGGACTTTATTCAAGAAACCGGATTGCTGTTGAAGTGACATCCCCCTAAGGGAGGCACAATAGATCATCCTATGGTCGCGGTGCAGGGGCGTGTTGGACCCACTCCTAATAAATAATAACATAATAATTTTACAAAAAACAAATCAAGAGATAATTCACAGGTTATAATATTTTTACAAATTTTTCTTAGCAGTGCCTCATCAAAAAGATTACAAATCTTGTGCTTGATGAGGGAAATCACTTATAAAAAAAATAAAAAAATATCAAAACAAAGCAATTAAACAAAGTCAAACAATTGAGTATTTAAATCAAATCAACATGAATAAAAAATCAAATAAACATTAAAGAAGTGTGAAAATATATGAAAATGAGAAATATACAAATGAGTAAACATATCTAAATACATATTCAAATAAAACAAAAGGAAATACATGAAAATAAATTGAAAAATGAGCAATATAGACTATTTAAACATACCAAAACACATATTTAGAAATAAAAAAAGAAAATCCTGGCAATTGACAAAAATCAAACAAACAACATCGAAAACTAATATTTTAGAAGTTAGGAGTTATGTGCAATTTTAATTTTTGTTTAAATTTTTAAATTCTTTTATCTGTTTTAGTTCATTTGGGAGGCAATTGAAACATTTTATACCCAAATAAATGTAGTTGTTTTGTAATTGTCCTGTATTACATTTGGATATTTTAAAATCATTTTGGAATCGCAGAGACTTATTTTTTTTCAATTTTTTGTAAAACATTATCTTTGAAAATTTGCACAATAGACACTTTTTTTATAAATATTATCTACTTTGGGTACTTTGAACATGTCAAATAGTGTTGTAGTGGGGAAAGTGCGTGTTTTCTTAAGTATAACCTTTATGATTAATTTTTGTACAACTCTAACTTGGTTTAAAATATTGTCATATGCTCCTCCCCAACCAACGATTCCATACTTACTTACTTACTTTACGTGTCCGGGTTAGATTCTGCCACTCCAGTAAGCCGCGACTTTCATCGCTTTGTCATTGGCCATAATCAGGTCCCTAGGTGTACAGCCTCCCCTCATCAGTGGACACATCAGTAGGTGGCTGTCATCCTGGGTTTCGCCACAATCACAACAAACATCATCATCTGCAGGCAGGTACTCCCACCTCTTGAGGTTCTTCTTGCATCGAGTGACACCAGCTCTCAGACTATTGAGGGTAGTCCAAATAGAGTATGGGAGATGTTCGCCCAATCGTGCACCCTCTTGTAAGTCAGTCTGTGACGTCGCTCCAAAATCCAGCTTCCATAGCTCTTCTCTCCGTTGCTGTGAGGTCTCAACAGGGGAGGTAGTTTTGATAAAACTATTTCTAGACTTGAGACGCGACGTAACTGGCTGATGGTGATGCAGGGGGTGTCTTCGGTCGTGAAATTGTTTGTATCTCTCCGCATCTGCCGCAGTCCTTCGTCGTATGTAAAGTGGAGCGATTCCGATTATTGGGTATAGCTTTTCGGTTGGTGTTGGCTTTAAACATCCAGAAATTATTCGTACCGTTTCGTTTATCGCTATATCCACATGTTTGGAGTGAGCAGACTTCTGCCAAACCGGACTCGCATACTCGGCAGCCGAAAGGCAGAGGCCCTGTGCCGAGGTTCTTAACACTGATGGTGCCGCACCTCATGCAGTTCCTGTGAGCTTTTGCAATATATTGTTTCTGGCACAAACCTTCGTGCTCATACAGTGTTCTTTATATGATAGAGTTCTATCTAAAGTAACTCCAAGGTATTCTGGTGTATTGCAATGCTCTATCCTCTGTCCCATCCACTCCACATTCAGTTCTCTGGTGACTTCTCTATTTCTAAGATGGAAAGCAGTAAGTTGTGTTTTCCCTGGGTTTGGTCTGAGATTGTTTCCTTTATAGTATTTACCAAGTACTCTCAAAGATAAGCTCTCCTCAACCATCTCGAAGGTGTCCTCTTGGGCTGCCACCGCTGTGTCATCGGCATATACGAATTGTTTTGTATCTAAGTTGCTGATGGGTTGGTCGTTTGTATATATATTATACAAAATGGGTGCCAGAACACTCCCCTGAGGGAGTCCATTTCGTTGAGTTCTCCATCTGCTATTTTTGCCCTGTAGAGTTACATAGAACCTTCTATTAGAGAGAAACATACCAACTGTCTGTACGAGTTTGTAGTCCTTGGTCTGGGTGTATGAGAAGCTTATTGTGGATGACTGTATCATACGCTGCTGTGAGGTCCACAAGAGCAACGCCAGTCACCTTTCCCCTCTCAAACCCGTCTTCTATGTACTGAACGAGGTTCAGTATCGATTCCATAAATAAGCAAGGAATGGACCGTCGCATAATAGATGTTTTTTAGGTTTTTTAAATTTAATACATTTCTTAGTCTTATGAAAATATAAATATATTTCCTTATTCGTTTAACTAAGTCACCTAAATGCGCTTTCCATTTCATGTTTTGGTCAATAATAATACCGAGGTATTTTATCTTTGAGGTTGGTCGTAGTGTTGAGCAAATTTCACGGCAGTTGGTGGTGTTGCAATTATTATGATGTATGGTAATTACTATGATATTTTGCTGATATTCGTTTCAGGAAACCTTTTCATTACAGGCAGGATATTTTTTGTTATAAATCTATTTAAAGATGTTTCTGCCTGGTATTGCAAGAATTTTTTTTTTATAACTGATTAAGAAATAAATGATACGATCACTTAAATGAGGTAAATATAAGAGGTTTGGTGTCACGGGGAGACATAATTAAAAACGTCTGACCAAGAAAATATACATAATTTTATTTTATTGTCATTTTAACAAGGAAACAAAACAGGTACATATATCCCACTTAAGATGACTTGATGTACATATGTATGCAAAGTAAAAAAAACGTAATACGATGTAAGCTTAGACCAGATTATGAGGCGTTCGGTTCTCTCTGCCTTAATTCAAAATATGAAGAGCTGCGGAGTATCTTAAGCAAAGACAAAAAACTGTCAACATGAAAGGATCTTCAATACATTTCTTACCTCATTTTTCCTTTATCCTCAATCAGGATACGTTCGTAGGCCGACATTGTTACAGAAACTGATTGACTCATTTTTTTATTGCGATATACAGATAAATAATATTAGTTCGCAAACAGGCGAAGAACATAAAAAAAACTTTATTACTTATATGATTTATAATGGAGTTTCTTTTTTTTATATTATTATCAAGAAACCGAAGTTTTGTGTTATTAATGACAAAAATATTGGAAAAACTCCGGAGGAACAAGATTTTCCTGCTTTTTTGTTCAGTTGAAACGAAAGTGATTTTATCAGAGGGTAAACAAGTAGAAAATTTTTTTCTGTATAAATGTTAATGAAACCATTGTGTAACGGAAATATTATCATCAAATATATTGCAAAATTTTTGAACATCCATTACTTAAAACTCCTTATTTTAGATAGGTAGGCAATTTTTTATGTAATTATATTATTTATTTCTGTATTATCGCTCAATATGAGCATCGTCAGAATGTCATCGTCAGAATTTTTTATGTAATTATATTATTTATTTTTGTATTATCGCTCAATGATGAGCATCGTCAGAATGATGAACAATATTGGTGAAGACCATCTATATAATATAGATTCTAAACGAAGATAAGAATTTTAGAAAAAGAATGGGTAATAACAAGAAAAATATAATACCCAAAAGACATTAAGGTAAATGAGTAGGTAGGTATAATTAAATTTTAATGAAGTAAAGGATTGAACATATAAATGTTGTATTGAAAGAACAATGATAAATTTTTATGTAGGTAAATACATTGAATTATTGCCAGCAAAAAAACCCAACATCAACAATTCTTAAGGTGGAGAAGTTTTAAAATGCTGAATGAATGAATGAATAGAAGCTGAATGTCACTAATTTGTTTATAGCAGAAAACCGTGCCAGAAACAAATATAAATAGGTATATCCATCCAAATTAAACACATTATTTGTGCAGCACCATTGCACATACGTTGCGGAACATTTTTGCAATGGGCTGAATATAAAAGACTGAGTAGGTAAAGACTGAGAATAATATAAAGGTCTTCTTCTGTAGGTAGTACGTTTTGAATGTGTGCCCCTCCCGCAAGGCTTCCTGCGACGCCGAGCCCCAGATCTGGTCTACCTCGAGGTATATTACCAAAGTTAATTAATTTGTTGGGAGATAATTTTGGGTAACTAATGGTCTTGTATACTCGCGGCATGGTCCCACCAGAATCGTCTTCGGCTCCTATGCCATCTGACGATATCCCTAACGTAGGAAATCTTTAATATTATTTTCAAGAAACTCAATTAAATGAGGTTTTAATTAAACATGTATGGGCTTTCACGTTTGTGGTTGGACTCTTAGTGGTAATAAGATCTCATCTTTTAATAATTTGATGTTATCAAATTGGATAATATTGTGTATAATAAAAAAGAAACAAAATAACAAATTTATAATATGTGGCTTAAAGACCTGTGCATCTTATCTCTTTCTGCATGAGTAAACTTATATCTGCGAATATAATCGCGTTTTTATTTTTCTCTCTATAATATCTCGACACACCAACCAACTAAGTAAAATATTCCTAGTTTTCTTTTGTTTCTAGTCGGGAATAAGCATATATTTCAGGCCTTTTTCTGTGTCGGTTAAAGTAACAAAATAAAGAATAACACTTTACCACTTTATTTTAACTTTGTTACTTTTAAATTGTTGGTAAAGAAAAGATTCGCCAACCAACAGAAGTGAACTTTGACAATGAATCTTCATTTAAATTTGACAGCTATGAGTTTTGGCTTTGAGACGGAAGCCTTCTATTCAAGATGGCTGAAGTTTATTGCAGTTGGTTGAAAGAAATTAACCAAACATTAACGAAGAAGGTGGATTAAATATAAAATTTCTTTTAGTTATTAAAATTTAAGTTCAAAGTGTGAAAGTAACATTTCAAGTTAACAAGGAACATAATTAAGATATATTATTTATAAGTATATTGAACATAATTAATAACTAATAAATAATTAATTTGATATCAAGCATCGTTTATTTTATATCCATCAAAACTCGTATTCAAAACATATAATATACGAGGATTTTTAACCGATTTCCTTAAACGGAGGTCGTTATAAGTTCGACATGATTTTTTTATGTTTGTCCGGGTATAACTATTTACCACGTAGTCCGATTTCAATGATTCCTTTTTCATTAGAAAGGAGGTATCTTGAGATTGGACGCTTTTAAATTTTATCAAGGTATGATGATGATATCCATAAGAAAATCATCCAACTCTTCAATTCGCAATTCAGCAATAATAATAATAATATCGTAAACGCATTAATATTGTCAGATTCACTTGGTGTCTCTCCTCAGAATCAACTTAATGTGCTCGATTAAATTAAAACATTTCTCACTTCAATCCAAAAACATCACCATAATTCTGGCCTGGATCCCAGGACACCTGGGATACGAAGGGAACGATATTGCAGATTCATTAGCCAAATCAGCTTCTTCTGGTACCAATTTAAATATAAATCTGAACATTCCAACTACTGATTACTTACCAACCCTCAAAACTAACATGATACATACATGGGAAAAAACTTCAACCCTTTATTCCCATAAAACCTTGGTTTCAGGGAAAGAGACTCTCTTGGGGGGACATATCTTGTATTACACGTATGAGAATAGGACATTGCCTTGTTGCTTCCCACCTTTACAAAACAAATGTAATTAACAGTCCAGTTTGTGAGTGTGGTCAGGAAGAGGAGACTCTTAATAATTTATTTTTCAATTGCTTCAACCGTATATCTTCCAACAATTCATTTTATTTTGATCTGCACATCCCCAATCAATATGTCATATATAATTTATATTCAAAACTACATTAACAAACATATTAGGTACTTAACTTCATGAAGTCAAATAACATCCAACTTTAATTAATTTAATTTCAACAAATTTAACAAAATTATGGCCCGAGATATCAGTTGGCCCTTAAATCGTTGGATTTAGTAATCCAAGTTAAAAGTTTAGGGAAGATTAAATTTGATTCGCGTATTTCAGTGCAAAATGAAACACGTAATCTTCAACTATAGATATATTTTACGTTTTCTATGGTTATTGTCTATAACGTATCTGTCAAATTGTAATAACCTTAAATGATACGTGACGCGAAGCTGTGACTAAATATTATTTTATTATTATAACAACTCATTATTTTATTTGTTTCATTGCACAGCATGTTACTTTTTCAATTTTTTATACCGATCGATGTTTTTTTTAATTAAAATCAATCATTGTAGTGACAAAATGTCATTGAATATGTACTACGTACGTAGTACTTCAATGCAAAATGTGTGTATATTTTACAGATGGATATGGAACTAAGTGATAATGGTAAAATAGTGTCTTATGTAGAAAATTTAAGAATACACATTATATATATAGAAACTGGATGGATCAATTTTAAAAGTGGGATGAAAAAACATCGCAAAAATAAAGTTTTAAAATGCGTGCCTGATGTTTCATTATGGCTGACAGTTTATTTCGTTTGTTGTCAGGCAATACATTATAATTATGTAAAAAAGAAAATAAATATTAAATACATGAACTACTTCTATGTCGTCTTTTATTTTAACAACAAAAATAAATCATGATTATAATTATTATGCATAGTTCTTTGTAGTATAAAATGAAATAAAACATTAAAGCGTGCGGCGATTAGTACGCCACCTGGTGAAAAAAGACTAGAAACAATACTTAACTCAAGATTAAGACACGCGATCCGCCAGAAACGTTGAGTTAAATATTTGTCGTTTAGTGACGTATTTAAGGGAAGATTAGGTACTGAAATGCGCAATATTTTTGTTAAACTTGAGTTAAACTCCTAAGGGCCGACTGAAATACCGGCCCTATGATATTTTCACCAAGGCACAAAGCACTGTCTCTAGGGTGAATTGCCAGTTAAAAAAAAATGAACGACATTGGCCGATTTTACCGATTCTTTTTTAATAGGAAGGGATTACTTCTGAGATTACTTCTGAGATAAGTCAAGAGATTTGATGAAAACAATAATGAGAAATCATAAAACTCATCCATTTGTTATTTTCTTTTATAATCACGGTTTGCCTCCCTGATCTGCTGATCGTACCACACTAGCTATTCCCATTTATTCAACTGAATTTACAAGTTCCTCTTTCACATCCCACAACATCTATCTCCCTCCTATTTTTGTTTGTGTGATTTTATATGTAATAATTTTCGTGTTAATCTTTCGGGTTGTTTTTTGTTATAAATTTAATGTACCTACCCCTAAACTATTTATTGAATCACGTTAATTTGGTTGGTTGGAAGAAATTACCTAATTGTACACTTAATATATATTCATGAAGTTATAAATAAATAAACGTAAAAATTAGCGAAGGTTTTGCAATTTGTGTAATACTTATTAGTTTATAGGTAATATTGATGTCTATAATTCAAAGTAAAACCGTTTTTTTTTATTCTACATGAATTTATTTTATGCGATAGGCCTATTTCGCCTTGCTAGGGCAAAACTGCATTAGGGCATAAAATCGCATTAACGAACTTAAGTGTTATACTTTTAATTATAGACAAAACGAAACAGGCCTATCGCATAAAATAAATTCATGTAGAATTAAAAAAGTGTTATACTTTTAATTATAGACAAGGTGAAACAGGCCTATCGCATAAAATAAGTTCATGTAGAATAAAAAAGTGTTATACTTTTATTCTAGACAAGGTGAAACAGGCCTATCGCATAAAATATATTGATGTAGAATCAAAAAAGTGTTATACTTTTAATTATAGACAAGGCGAAACAGGCCTATCGCATAAAATAAATTCATGTAGAATCAAAAAAGTGTTATACTTTTAATTATAGACAAGGCGAAACAGGCCTATCGCATAAAATAAATTCATGTAGAATCAAAAAAGTGTTATACTTTTAAGTATTAACATCAGGAATTCTACAAAATAAAAATTTTGTCGATTATTATAAAGATAATATTACTACATATTTCATTTTATTTTTATTTTATTTAAATTGGCATATCTACAGACCATATACAAACTTTTATTACAAATATGGTAAAAACATTAGTCCATTTACAGATAGCACATACAAATTAAATAATGCAAAATATTGTGGTACAAAACCAAAGAGAAAAAAAAACACAAGTCAGAACATAACAAAAAAAAATATTACGAGAAAAAATAAGAAGAAGTAAACAAAAACAGAAAGTATGCACACACAGGGTAGAAAAGAAAGTGTGCGGTTTCGAAAAAACAACAGTACATATAAACATACCATAACGCCAAGATCCTCACGGGGAAGGCAAAGAGAACCGAATACCACATTTTTATATCTTGATACACAATGTGTGAAATTGTTCATGTTCTTGTTCATGTCATGAACTCGTTTTGTTTATATGAATAATTATAAACTTAATAATGCTGTATCACAATCTTATTATTAAATAACATTCAAAATGAAGAATAGATTTTTTTAAAGTTCTAGTTTATGTATCAAAAATTACTTTAGATTTAAAAACATCCAATCGAAATTGAATGATTGACTATAATCTTGATACTATGTCATTTGTTAATAAATCGGTAATTTGATGTACAACCCCACAACCCACTGTGCCCTTCAAGAAGTCTTCGAAGTTTGACTCCAATACTTTGAAACACGAACAGCAGTCTTGAAACACCGAAGTAGGGAAAAAGCAATCACTGCTTTTATAAATAGATTTTATTGTCTTATTGCTGAACTCTCTGGTTGTGTCCCAGCTGTAAATCTCAGGTTTGTTATTGTACCGGAAGAATATTTTGGACTGTGTGTTTGTTCCAAGGAATATTACGGGTCCGTCAGCTTTGCCAACATCTGAAAATACAATTAGTATAAAAATATCGAATATTTTTATTATTGCATATGCGCAAACATTGGATTTTTTTCCCTGTCGGGAGTCAAAGATATTTTTTAACAGATTTTTTAATTAATTTATTTTGTTGGAACGCCATCTATTGAGAGAATTGGTTTTTTGTAAATAATGAAAGCTACAATTCTTATATCTGAGGTGACAATGCATTTTTCGCATAGAAGTCACCCCTGAATTGCGCCAGACTTATAAGGTCATTACACATTGGTACAAGTAGGTAAATAAGACAAAAATGACCTTATAAGTCTGGCGCAATTCAGGGGTGACTTCTATGCGAAAAATGCATTGTCACCTCAGATATAAGAATTGTAGCTTTCATTATTTACAAAAAACCAATTCTCTCAATAGATGGCGTTCCAACAAAATAAATAAAAATAATAAGATTGTTGTTCATAATTTCACCCATAGATGGCTGTAGTAAAAATTCCTTATTTTCAAGCGAAGAAAATTTCAGTATTACAATATATAGAACTTTCAAAATTGAATTGATAGGGATCTCATTAAAAGGCATAATTGGTGAACGTTGCGCAAGCGCATAAAGTGATCACGTAAACCTGCCGATGACAGGTCGTAAGCCCTGTAGGTGCCTTGATTTCCCGGTTCTCCTACAATAAATATTCCAACTTCGTCTCTATTGAGATAATTAAAAAATCTGTTAAAAAAGAAAAATATCAATTACTTGATAATGCATGTTTGATGGTCTGAATTACTTGGCTCTCCACACTACATCTGAGAACTGTGTCATAATAATGTGACATCATTCATTGAAATCATCTAGATCAAGAGTACCAATTGTGTACATTCAATAAAGTGGCTTACTGTGATGTGTTTCTAAGTATTGATTCTTTCAGTAAGTAACGACTTATTTATTTCGTAGGGCTGACATTCAAGTTAAAGTACCCTGGGAGTGATCTCGTATAACTTAACCGCGCTAAATAGATGAAGTGGATGAGTACCTCTGATTTTTCCTTGTGATTTCCCTGTATTGAGGAAGTCTATTGTTAGTGCAAATAATTCTGGACTGCTGAGATAGTTTATATAAAGCACAGGTTCCGACAGTAGAGTTTTCGTTACAGCTAAGTACAAAACATCTTGTGGATCTATCACTGGGGCAACCTTCGTAGGAAGTATTATTTTAGATCCCCGAGAATTTTGTACATCATACATCAAAATTGCTCTGTTAGGGGCATCAGAAATAAACCTAAAACAAATCAAAATATTTTAAAATGTGCTAAAATTTGACAAATGATGACAAATTATGTACGCTAAGTATGTATTTTTTTAAATTTTTTTAAGGTCCAGCCACAAATAGAGGCGAATTTGTATAATAATATAAGTGTAATAGCGGACCTGACAGACGTCTTGGCCGAACTTTGTATCGCCTGCTATTTCATTGAAATCGGCCCAGCTGTTTAAGAGTTCAGTGACATACTAAAGTATAGAAGAATTATATATTTAAAGACAGTAAATTTAAGTTATTAAATAAAAGGATATTATTATGTATATTATGTATGTTGATGGGTGAGTTTATGAGTTTTGGAGTATAAGAGTGATGTTAGTTTGGGCGACCAACTTTGTGTTTAGTTTCACTGTAATGTTGATTGTTATATTAAAACATAGATATTGTCTCGAAAACACTCCGACAAATCTATAAATTAGACTTGGCGTCACTCACAAACAGTGTTTTTTTGTAATATATTATGTTTTTATTATTTTTTAATATATAAAAAAAATAAATATAGAATATAGCGTTATAAAAAATAAAATAAACCTAATTTCGGCCTTTGTGGCTCAGTTGACTGCTGCCTCAAAGGTCCGAATTCGATTACCGGTGGAGAAACAACTTTTAATTGTTTTTTCAGTAGGTATATAAATATTATATGTCTCCAGGATGTAGAAACTTGTGATTGGGTGCTTGTAAAAGTAATATTTGACATAACACCTATTAGCTACCCGAAAAGTGATATTTTTTTATAATGTAGATATAATAAATAAATAATCATCACAATTATAATTTACTCCAAACGAATAATTCGGTAAACTATTCAATTTTGCGTATTTCTGGATATATGTGTTCCTAAATATTCTTATAACTGTATCATTTCTCAAAAAAGGAGTTTGATCCAACATTCAGAATAATACTTGTGTTTTAAGCTAAATAATTTATTAACAGTTTGTATTATATCCGAATCCTTTTATTTATTTCATACAATGACTTCAAAACATCTCTATATTTTGTAGCGTTTGGTTTGGGCTCTTGTCCTGGTTATAGAAATTACTCGGATGTGAAAAATATCGGGACACTATCACATTAAAGGTCCGATTGATATAACTAGAAACAGCAAAGATGAACGCATCTCAGGTAAGTAAAAGATTCGAAGCATTACTGTTACTTTTTCTCTCAGAAATCTGTTTTTTCTAAGGTTGACAGAAAAGAATGAAGACTTCGATGTTGAGTGTTATTTTACAGTTTTATCTCAATCTCTACTGATGGTTCATTGACGCGTTAAAGTAAAATTAAATATTCAGAATTAAAATAATCAATTAAAGAAGAATATCGAAGTCTCTGTACTTACAAATGTGGATTACGGTAGTTCTCATATTGCACAACGATATGTTGAAGTCTGGATGAGTTTGAAACGGTCAAATTTGAAATATCAATTGTCCTTTCAATCCTTCCAGTCATTGATGAAATACATATCACCTTCGGATCACACAATTTTCGGGGAGCTTCCATAGTTTCAACGATACCTATGTCAAGAATCCACAACAAACCCTGCAAGTAAAATTATAATTAGAATCAAATACAAAGATAACCTGATCGTTAATTAACAGATAAATCTGAAAGACATCGTATAAATCGTTAGCGTTAAGAAGAAAAGAAAAGATTGTAGATCTTTTTATTCTTGTAGTTCATCATAGTTTATATTGTTCTTCGGCATGTAACAAGTTAAAATATATTTTCATAAGTCTAGATTAGATCCTAAAATCATTTACTTTTAAGAAATATTAGATAAATTTCAATGCGATGGGGTCATGTGTGATAAAGAGTACCCATTCGCTTTTACTGATAGCGGACGATATGGGCTCATTTTGAAATAATGACCATTTGTATTGTATTTGAGGCAGCTAAAAAAGGCTTAAAAATCCTCCTCCTCCTCTCCACCACCACAATTACAGAGGATTGAGTATACGATATTCAACTTGTAAAAGTGATAATTAAGACAGGCAGAATCCTATTTGCATCCTTAAAATTGTCGACACCGTTATTTTGTCGACTCTGAAATTTCGTAGATTCAACCCATTAAAGCGACCAGTAATTAAACAGTTTTTTTTTTCAGTTTACCAGGATATCAGAAGATGGGGTTTTGTTTAAATAATAATTGTCCTCTAAATTTTCGGATGCTCTTTTAGCGCTCTTTAGATTGTCGGCAATTTCATTTCCCGTGATTCCGCAGTGACATGGAATTCAGGCTAAAATATTTTTTTATTCATCTGACAAAGTTGATGTATCTGTGATCACACTAAGGCATATTTCGTCTCCAGGAAAAGAGAAATATGGATCTTTTTATTATTTGCAAAACACTGACAGTCGGAATAAAAGGCTCAGATTTAATAATTGTAAGTGTTTCTTGTATTGCGACAGCCTGTGCTGTGAAAACTGATCATAGTTTATATAGGGTCACATATTTTCATAATACAAATGACTTTTATCGACATCTTAGCATAGTCGTAATTCATTTGGGTTTTGTTAGGAGTCCTGGAATCGATTCTGACCAGAAACAATATGGCCTCAAAGAATATTCAGAAGAAATAATTTAAGCACTTCAAATAATAATTATTGATCCGCTTTGCTGGAAAAACTGGTTATGTTTCCATTCAACTCACGTAAATACATTGAAATGTTTCTGTTGGATAAAACAAAATTAAATACGCTGATATTTACCCTCTGATCTAAAAACATATCGACAGCATTTTGAATGGCATTGCATTTTCCTTCCTCGTGAAGTGCCAAATTTGGATATGGGACAAATTTAGGATCTTTCATATTGAATCTGTCTAATTCCACAAGACTTGCTGGAACACCACGTTTGCACCTGAAATTTTATATCAAGACATTTATTTGTTTTTTTGGTGGAACCATGTTGTTTTTTTCACAAAGTAGAAGAACGAATCATTATTTTAATGCTCATTTGTCCTTGGCTCTTTCAACTTCATTTTCGTCATCGTGTGACGATGTTTTCGATAGTCGTTTAGCTTTGGGTATCTCCGGTCTTCGCTGAGTCTAACTCGCTCATTTAGATACGCAACCTCCACATCATTTATATCTGATTCATCTTTCTATCACAATCTCTCAAAAAAGTGCAGAAATTTTTATAATAACATTATTTGTCATAAGAGTATTACATACTCCAAATGAAATTTATTTAATTGAAGATAAATACTACACCCAAAAAACTAAAACATACCTGGATGTCAAAAGTATTAATTTGTCATTTTTGATAACACCTTTAGTTGCTATAATGTTTTTCGGAGTATATTTTCCAGATTCTATGTATAATTTACGTATACTGTTTGATGGGAATAACATCGAACCACCATCCCAAAATAGTTCGTTTGGAAGTAACAAGTTTCCATTGCATAATTTGATTACACAAAGAATCACAAACAAGTATTTAAACGACATCTAAAACAATAAATACAATTAAATTTAAAAAAATATAAACAATTAAACAAACATTATAAATAAAAACACGACACACACTCGATAAATAATAAGAAACATATTATATTTACTTTGAACGAGTCGTCCAATGATTTCACTAGCTGAATAAAACGGTGGTACTGATAATTTGAATAGACGTTTGATGGATTTATAGTTTTTTTTTCATACACGTAGTTATTTTTTTGGACGTACAAAACTCAAACTGTTACTAGAATATCACGTACATATATATTACGGTTGCATGTATTATGTCAGCTGTTTGTTAAATTCAATAAAAATTCTGGTTTTGCAAGCTATGCAATAGCGTAGTATTTAGATACTATGTCACGATCATTCATAGTTTTGGAAAATGCCAACATTGCAAATTCATACAACTATGAATTGTGTTTAATATTGAATGATGACGTACAACAATGAGGAAACTTTTATTCGCTACTCTTTACCAAATCCTCTCAAACTTAACACAGAATTTATTTCATCCTTTGTCGATATTTATTTATTTATTTAAGACTTGGTTCACGGTTAATATAAAATACACATTTGCATACATAATATCAAAACAAACGAAAATCCCACAAGGCAAAGCTTGTCTGTGGGTATACCTATTAAAATATAGACAAAATTATTTTGTTAATAACATTAAATAATAACGATATAAAATGAAAATATAGCGAAATGAGAGAATTTTAAGTACAAGAAATAAAAAGAATATAAAGAAAATAACTAATAGATGTATAAACATAAATACACAAAAAATCAATAGGTAAGTAGGTAAGTAGGTACCTATATACAAAACAGCAGACCGACCGCGGTTCTACCAAATATTATACCCGCAGTCGACAGCGACAATACTTGGCAAGTATAAAGACATAAATTTCGCTGTCAATATACATATTTTAAACTAGTTGCATATAACACATGAGTTCCAACTGCCGATAGCGATAGTATGTATAGTTGAAGAATAAGTTCCAAACTATAAAATCATTAATCCAAATTATTGAATATTTTAAGATATCTTATTTTCTATACAACACATGTAGGTATGTATGTCAAGATAGGACAGTATGGAGGTCAGTCCTTTTTTCTACCCAGAATATGAAAAAGCATGATGGTATGTATGTATGTTTGGAGATTTAAGTATCAAACTATTAAGTCTTCTAACATATTGTGTATAGGCGACTGCCATACAAATTGTATGAAGCGATGTCGTCACTAAATTCAATTTTTATTAAAAATGTTAAAAAAAATTGAGATTTACTTCTACAATATTAATATTTTTTTATATAAAATTAAATTATCTAGTCGGGGTGTTTCGGTTTTTTTCGATATTTTTAAAATATTTGGAAATATAGGCAGTTAAACTCATAGATTAATAATAAAAAAATATTTTTCTAAAAAAAATGTTTAAGAAACCCTGGATTTTTTTTGAAAAACTTATTGGAGATTTTGTATTTGTCTATGTTTATACTAATTTTCAGCGTTCTAGCTTTGATGGTTTCTGAGATATATGGAAAAATAAACCAAAAATTCAAAAGTTGATAACCTCTGATTGAAAAAAAAATTCTAAATTCTGAGTATAAAAGTTTTGTAGGCCTATAACTGTTTATATATTGTGAAATTTTGGGCTCTGTAAATTGAGCGGATCAAAAGTTATAAGGGGGGTACGGACACACAGGCATACACACACAGAGACACCCTTACACACACAGACACACACACACACACACACACAAACACACAGACTCACAGACACACGAAATCCGTATATGGAACATATATGCTGCGATGCCTCTAAATTGGTGTTTTTTTTACTTCAAAGTTGGAAAAGCCGTGAAAAAAGTACAATTCCTTCATACACGCGTTTTGGATTTAAACTGCCTCTTCCTTCAAAAGAATTTCATTCTCTTGAACGAATCGACAGTTGGATAAGTTTACAAACTTTCAATTAAAATAAAAAAATAATAAATACAAAAATTTCACCGAACTTTTACACAAGAGCAGTGGATTAAAGAGAAAAAGAAAAATAACAATGATACAAAGAAACAAGTATACGTACCTACATTAAGTTGAAAACCAAATATGTAATAGGTAAATACAAATAAGAAAAAAGAACAGAGATAAATATAAATTAATTCAGAATAAATATTCAATACAGTTGTAAACTAAAAAAAGTATGCAGTGATAATTTTTTTTTATTGATATATTGAAGGGACTGTTCTTCCCCCACCACCACCCGTTCTGCTTATGGGGACTAATAACGGCCCCTTGCAAAACTCTGAAAGAACACATAAAGAACATACGAAGAGTCCGGAGAACTCTAAAACCTTGCAGACACTGCACTTAATGTGCCAAAGAGAGCTAATCATGTTGAAACAACTGGCTCACTGCTCAGTGATAGTGAAGATAATAGTGCACCGAATTTAAGACAGAAAGTCTTGAAAGCCCTAAAGTTGCTCTTCGTGGCTACAAGGTCCGCATGTCCAATGGGTCCAAAGAAATTCCCTCGGACATCGTCGTAGAGTTCTCGTCGGAATGTTGACACGGAGAAGTTAGTGCATTCCCATAGGATATGCTCAGAAGTCTGTTCAGGGTTATCACAAAGCTGACATGAGGACGAATCGGATAAGTGAAAACGAAAGAGATAACTTTTGAAACTGCCGTGTCCAGTAAGGAATTGCGTGGTCCAATAATCGGGAACAATCCACGAGGAAAAAATTCGAGTCCTCACATCAGGAAGAAATAAAAATGTCAGTCTGCCCACGGAAGAAGAAGACCAGCGACGTTGCCAAGCATCTAAAAGAGAACTCCGGGCCAAGTTCTCAATCTCTCCACGAACTGTGGGTAAATTTACAGGTGGGAGAGAAACACCACCCAAAATTGAGCTTCGACCTCTATACAGGTTGTGAATTGAAGCTCGTCGCTGTGTTTCCAGATCAAGGGGAGCCATACCTGTGAGAATAGAAAGTGTGTCGGTAGCGCAGGTTCTGTAAGCCTTTTTATTTATTTATTTATTTATTTATTTATTTATTTTATTTTGGGAAACAAAACAGCTGTTACATGTTTTACATTAATAAAAAAATAACAATCAGGAAAGTAAGCCAATTACATTGTTCCACAGATTAATATACATAATAAAGACAATTCAGTACAAAGTCAAAGACAAAAGTGTGGTGTAAGTGTACAATTGTGATGTGTGTGTATGTGTGTGTATTTTATGAAGCGAGGGTGGGACATGAAGAAAGGTAGGAGAGGAGGAAAGGGTGAGTTGTCATATTAATACAGTATTGGACATACCAAAAATTGTACAATTTGGTAGATAAAGTATTCATTATAATATTGATGTTAGTTGTTTTTTTAATGAATGTAGGCTATTGTTAAAAATATCTGGCTTATGATTAAGGTTATTGTACATATTGCAGCTGCGGTTAATAAAAGTGTTGTTTGCATAGTTTGTTCTTGAGTATTTAGTGTAAAAGAGGAGGTTCTGGCGGTTTTGTCTGGCGGGGCAGTTGAATGGGATTTGTCCTAAGAGATACGGACTATCTATTTGGTTGTTAAGTAATTTATATAGGAAACATATATCAGTTATACCCCTTCTTTTGTTAAGTGGTAACATTTGGTGATGTTTTAAAGATTCCTCATAACTGATACCAAATCGCCTAGTTCTAAAATCGAGGTGTTTGATGAATTTTTTTTGGATTCTTTCTATGTTATTTATGTGCAACTTATAATGAGGATTCCATACAGTGGTTGCGAATTCCACGTGACTTCGAACATATGCGTTAAATAAAATTTTTAGACAGTCAATATTCTTAAATGGTTTGGTCACCCTTAGGACAAAGCCTAAACCCTTGTAGCTTCTACTAATAACATTATTAATGTGGGAAATAAAGTTAAGCTTATCGTCCACAATTACTCCCAGGTCTTTTGCCTCGGATTTACGGGAGAGACTGGAGTCATTGATTTTGTAAATGAATTCGATGGGAGTTTTTATTCTTTTAAATGTTACAATGAAACATTTTCCGGTGTTAAGGTAAAGATGGTTTTTTTTTGCAGTATTCGGTGAGATTGTCAATGTCATTTTGTAGTTGTAGGCAGTCTTGAGTTGATCGAATAGTTTTAAATAATTTAGTGTCGTCAGCAAATAGAATTATTTCGGAATTTTTAATACAAGTGGATATATCATTTATATATATAAGAAAGAGCAAAGGTCCAAGATGAGATCCTTGAGGAACTCCGGATGGTGTAGGTCTAAAGCATGATGTAAACCCTCTCACAGCAACTGCTTGAGATCGATTCTTAACATAAGATTCAAGCCATCTATATAGATTACCGCGTATGCCGAAGTTCCAAATTTTTAATAACAAAATGTCGTGGTTAATCTTGTCAAAGGCTTTAGCGAAATCCATGTAAATCGCGTCAAGTTGGTAATTCTCATGTAGAGCTGATATTGCGACCTGAGAGAATTCTAAAATATTTGTTTCAACTGATCTTTTACAAAGAAATCCATGTTGCTTTTCGGAGATTGCAGTCCTAATAATTGGGTTAATTTGGTCTACAACAATTTTTTCTAATATCTTACTGAATAATGTCAGCTTAGAAATCGGTCTATAGTTTTCAATATTATTAACATCGCCGTTTTTGTGGATAGGGGTAATGAGTGCTCTTTTCCATATATTTGGTAAGGAGCCCTCGCTAAAGGTTCGTTGGAAAATTATAGCTAGGGGAACGGAAATTTCTGCAGCGCACTCCTTTATTAATATTGCTGGTATATTATCACAACCTGGTCCTTTGGTAACATTTATGCTTGCTAGGTATTTATACACCATGTTGTGGTTTATTTCAATATTTTCTAAGGTGATGTTAGGATTAAATTCGGCTCGAATTTGATCTGTTAATGAAATTGGTGTGTCAAGAAAGACTGAACTAAAGTAGTCATTAAATGCATTGCATATTGATTGGCCATCATGAACAGTTAATTGATTGTAGTTCATTGTGCTTGGTAAATTACTATTTGCGGATCGCTTAGATTTTACAAACGACCATAGTTTTTTGGGACTTTGTTTGATAGCTGATTCTATATTGGTTAAATACTGTTGGTAACACAGATGTGTTATACGTTTTTGTCGCGCACGTAAGATAGAAAATGATTGATAGTCGACGGGATTTCCAAATTTTCTCCAATTTTTATGGTATTTTGATTTTTCTTTAATAATTTTAATGAGTGATTTATTAAACCACGGAGGATAATTCGTCGTTGAGGAGATTATCTTTGTTGGCACACAGTTTGATGTTAAGTTATTTAGGACATTGTAAAATATAGTTAGGGAATCCTCTACGTTTAGGTTAGTTAACTGTTCTTCCCAATTCATGTTCCGTAATTCTGTCCTAATTTTATTATAATCAGCTTTATGGAATAATTGTATTTTCCTAGTATTTTGGTTTAAGGTTTTATTAACAGAGTCATTGATGTTATCTTTGATAATAACCTCCACCGATTTATGATGACAATCTTCTGGGACTAGAGGATATTCGCAGGGTGAAATAAAACAATTGTGGGAGTTCGAGATAATTAAGTCCAGGATTTTTCCCGTTGCGTTTCGGTGTGTATTATATTGGTACATAGATGTTAGTGATAGAAAATCTACGAGCAAGGAGACAGAAGGAGAATTTGATAGGATTTGTGGTATTGTTTCAGAATTACTATGATCAAGAATCCAGTCAATCTGAGGAAGATTATAGTCGCCAGTCAGTATATAACTGTCGTCGGGATACTGCATGAGTATGTTATCAACAGTATTTAAGTGAGCTTGCAGATTGTTATAGTGGGTGGCTCCTGGTGGATGATAGCTACAACAGATATTCATTCGTTTTGAAGGGGTTATCTCAATTGATGCCCAGATATCTTCCGCTAGTGACGACCATGTAGGGTGATGTTTGGGATTTAGAGTTGATTTAATGGCGATTAAAACACCACCACCCAGTCTTTTGTTCATTCTTTCGTAATCTCTGTCCCTGCGAAAGACGGTATATTTGGAATCAAACAATTCTGAACTGTGTATGCTTTCCAATAACCACGTTTCGGTGAGGCAAATAATATCATAATCACTACTCAGGCAATTCAGATAGAATGTGTCGGTTTTACTTCTTAGACCTCGAACATTTTGTATGTAAAGATTAATCATCATGACTATTAGGAACATATATTAAAACATATATAAAATTTTGTAGAGAGACGTAATCTATTTGGTCTAAGTATGTAAGAAGTTGTATAGAATATGAGCAGTGAATGGGGACTAAAACATACACCAGGTGCGTTAATAATAATTGACATATGAGAATAAAATTAGCATAATATTCAGCAAGATAAGAGAAAATTAACATGGTTTTCAAGTAAGCGTATATTATTTGAGGTAAATAATTAATTTGTAAATAAATAAAAAATATATAAATCTGGGAATCGTTATTTGGAATACCATTTCGGTAAATGTAAATAAAAATTTGGATATAGTTAAGAGAAATTATGTGTTTGAAAGGATATATAATTATTTCGCCATCAAATATTAGTAAGGTATTTAAAACTAGCAATAGAATCAAGTCATAAGTTACAAAGAGCGACGCAATGATACAATTATACTGGTTCATTTTAAAAATCATAGTTATTTATATACATAATAATTTGAAGAGAAGAGAATATAAGTAGGGAATGACCATTTTACATCTATACTATTATAATTGTATTGAATGACAACTTGTATGGAGGGTAGTGATTGGGTTACGACTTCGAGGTAAAAGCAGATACGAAAGTGAGGGATGGGAAAAAGGAATTTATGTGTGTAGTGAATGTGATAAGGTTGAATTATGTTGAAAAAAAGTGTTTATGAAATTAAAATGTATAAAACATTTGAGAGACCCGAATTATGAAATTTCAAATAAAAATTAAATCTAAAAATAAAATATGAAAATAAAATATAAGATAGTAGGGATGATACTAGTTTATCTTTTGAAGGTCTTTCTCCGAGGAAATGGTGATTGGAGGTGAAGTATCGTTGCGTCGAGCGAATATACGGCAATTTCTGGTCCACACATAACGAAAATTTTTCAATTTTGCGGCATCTTTCGTCTTTTTTAGAAGTTTTTTATTTTCCGAAGTAAGATGTTCATTGATGTAAATTGGATCATTTTTATTTATGAATCCAAGGTCAGAGATCTTTAGGCCCTTCTTTTTTCTAATAGCAGAGATCAGATGATTTTTCAGCGAAGATTCCCTTAGTTTTACGATGATGCTTTTTGGACGAGTGTTATTTGATGATATATGTGCTGTTCGCGTAGCGAAGTCGATGTCTTTTTCACTTAAATCCACTCCAACGGATTTGGCGACCAGTAATATTATGTCGATCGTTTTTTCATTTGGTGTTTCTGGTATTCCCGTGAGCTCCAGGTTGTTGCGTCGGGAAAATTGCTCGAGTGTGTTTACTTTATTTTCTAGGTAGATAATTTTATTTGTGGCCGATTCTATTTTATTTTCGAGAATGTCAATTTTTTTACACTTACTCATCGCTTCCTTCAGATCCAATTCAAATGTTTCTATTTTTGAGTTAAAAAATGTCATGGAAGCTTTAAAATCAGTAAATTGTGTTTGTAGTAGTTGCAAAGTATCATGCATGGGTTTAAGCGCTGCCAGTTCCAATTTTAAATCTCGAAGTTGCTGAAGGACATCGCTGTCGATTTTGGAGAATTGCTTAGTTTCAGTTTTGTCTAAATTATTTTTTTCCCCTGGCAACATTGATGAATTTGTTTTGCCGGCGCCAAGCGAGATGTCATTCGATGAAGTTTGTGAGTGTTTTGGTGTAATATCGGTGTTAGCTGATATGTGTCTTGAGTTTAACGTTTCCTCTGAACCCATACTATCCCTAGTGTCCTTGCATGTATAACATAACCAGGTGTTTTTGTATGCATTTTCTTGAAATTTGTCATTGATATACCCGCACAAACACAGTGATAAGACAATTTGCACTGTTGACAGATAATGCATTCTTCTGTAATCACTGTGTCGCTGCAACGGGAGCATTTATGTCCTCTTGTAGCCATTGTAGATTTACAGATAATTGAAAATATGTGGATAAAGTGTAATACGTTATATAGATGTGATCAGGTGAAAACCAATTGTCAACTGAATGATGTTATGTGACAGGAGGAATACTTTTTTCTTTACAGAACAGTAAGTGCTGGTTTATTTCCTGCTTTTATTCACTACAAGACGTATTCACATATATAGTGTTATAAGCAGCAGTTTGAATAGTAACTATTAAAAATTATAATATATAAATCATAGAATTACATATGATATAAATACCCACTTTGTCTATTGTATTACTCCTTAATATCGGCAATCACTAATACATTTGGAACTGTCAAAAAATATTTGCGATAGCACTTTTTGTAACACTGAATTATTTTTTCAATTATGCACTTGGGTAGCGATATCACAATTTTTTTATGTTATATTTGATACGGCGGTTTTATTTGCGGTATTTATTTTCCGCTGAATGCAGTGTATAACGTATTATATGCAACAATAATCATATGATATTGTTTTTATTTGATAACTTTTTTAATACGAGCTTCTTTTAAACACCACTTGTATATTTTAAAACCGCACCAAAAGTTACATCGATTTATACTTCGCGCTTTCTTTTGCACTTAGTAAGTTGTAGATATATTTATTTATAAGGAAACAAAATAAACTATGCCTTTGCTAAAGCTATTAGAGCGAAGCGCTGTCCAGAAAGCAGCAGACGTCTAATGTATTGGGTTTCACAACGATGAGCCCAACAAGGAGCGGCATAACACATAATACTCAGAAAGGTAGCGTTGTAAAACAGTCTTGCTACTGGAAATTTAAGGCCCCAACTAGCTCGAGCAAGACGTGAAATCTTTTGGAAGGCTATTTTTGCACTATCGGATACAGCACGAACATGGTATTGGAAAGTTAGGCCTCTATCTAGTGTAACACCCAAAACTTTGACCCTATCCTTAAATATTACACGCGTATTGATAAATTTGATGGAGGGAGGACTTTTCATTATGCCTTTTAACACTAACCCATACGTCTTCTTAGGTGCGAAATTGAGTCTATGACTTATACCCCAATCTGCAACAGAAGAAAGTAACTGAGTAGCTGCGCGCTCAATAAGTGCTCGGGTGTTACCTTGAATAAGGATTGTAGCATCATCGGCATATGCCAAAATACTGCAGCCCGTAGGCGTTGAAAGTGATAGAAGTTCGTCGAACAAGATGTTCCATAACAGTGGACCCAGAACAGAACCCTGAGGGCACCCGATGCTAATTGGTCGCCAGTGCAAATCTTGTCCCCCGGGCATGGCCACATGTCTATTAGTAAAATAGCTCTTCACTAATTTATATATGTTGCTAGGAATCTTACGGTCTCGAAGTTTTTTTTAAATTAGAGGCCACCAGGCATTGTCGAATGCTCCCGCAATATCAAGAGATATAGAGATAACATATTTACTATCAGAGCTTCTAACAATATCAGATATAGCCAAGATAGCATCAACCGTTGATTTCCCAGCGCGAAAACCGAACTGACGATCGGACAGTGGGTGGGTACTGGAAAGATGATCTTCTAAGCGTCGACATATAAGCTTTTCTAAGACCTTACCCAAAATAGGTAGTAAAGTAATCGGTCTATATGATTTTGGGTCAGAAGGATCCAGGTCACTACGCTTGGGAATAACAGTCATTAAACCTGTTTTCCAACAATCCGGAAAGTAGCCTTCTCGCAAGCAATTGTTGTACAATAAGATAATCTCGTGGCGAGCTATGTGCCAGCACCTTTGTACGAGAGCTGCGTCAATGCGGTCAATGCCAGGAGATTTGTTTTGGTGAAGATTCTTGATTATAAAATCGAGCTCATCGAAATTGGCGAAGGTCGATATGGGAGTTTGCGGGATATCGAATTGGTTATTGCGTATTTGTGAATGAAGAGGAGTATCAGATGAAATGTCATCAGAAGAAATAAGTATGTCAAGTAGCGTGCTTGTCGTCGAGTCAGAGTCTATTGTGATAATTCCAGTTCGTGGATCACGGATACACGAGACTGACGCATTTGGATATTTTTTCATTGATGCATATCTAAACACAGCACCCCAAGGATCTGTGGTTGAAACCTCAGATACCAAACGGCGCCATGCATCAGACTTGGCACGAGAAATCTCGCGTTTGTAGATATTATTTGAGCGTCTATACTCACATTGA
This sequence comes from Molanna angustata, assembly GCA_963576475.1. Lineage (NCBI taxonomy): Eukaryota > Metazoa > Arthropoda > Insecta > Trichoptera > Molannidae > Molanna > Molanna angustata. The sequence continues at coordinate 3,355,196 of OY754964.1, read as the reverse complement.
AGTACAGTTACAAAGTCATTTGAACTTCCTCGACGACGGGCCGCTCTCAATGCGCGGTGAGCTCGAGTCGAAGTTCGTTTAAGGATGTCTAAGCCAGGATGCCACCATTCATTAGGAGACATATGACTAGAAGAAGATCTGCCGATCGCCTTCTCGGCACAATAAATTATACTCTGCGTAAAAGATGAGGCCATTTCCGCAGTAGTACAAGATCTACAAGATAAACGATCCAGCGAGCATTCAAAGTAGCGGTCAAAGTCTAACCAACGCCATCTGTCACACCTTGTCCGGAATCTTCTAAGCAAAGGTTTAGAGGTTTCTAAAGGAATATTGAAGGGACTGCTTGATGGATCGACTTGCAGAGGGCATCACCAAGAGTACATGGAACTGCTATGCCACGATATGAATTGTACTTCATATACAGAGGATGATTGATGAATGAACAGATTAGAAGAAGATATGCATCGCTTAACTGCCAACCAAGATTCAAAAATCAAAGAAGAATTTTCTACATTTCTTCGTGCGTCTCCTATGCGAAGGTTGGCGATCACAAGGGCTATCTGCACCTGGTTCTGTTACTGTACGCAGTGCTTTTTCTGAACCACTGCCTAAGGCTACGGGGCCATGAAACTTATCGTTGAAGAAGAATTGTGTCAATAATTATGAATATTACAATCAGCAAGTCCTAATATTACGTCAGCTATCTCATTGAACATACTAAAAAAAAATACTATAGTAAACATATCTATCTGATAATAATTTATTTCTTCATCCTTTTCTCTTTCTCTCCTAATTCTTTTGTTTTCCATCATTACTTTAAATTGTTATTATATTCAAATCTTTTTTTGTATTACGTATTCTTCTTTATTAATAATTGATTTTTTTTTATTAATATGTTTTGTTATGGCATAACCACACTGTTATAGTACCTACAAGTTAATCAATTTTTACTCTGGTTGGTTGGAAGAAATTACTGTTTGGCAAAAAGCCTCCAATGTACAAATTAAATGTTTTACAAATTATTGTCAGCCGTGGCTCAGTTGGTTGGGTATCTGACTGCTAATTCAAGGATTTCGATTCCCGGTTGACACTGTTTTTGATTGTGTTTTCTGTCTGGATCTGTGAGACGATTAATACCGTTAGTCTCAAGAATGTGGCAACTTGTTATTGAGTGAGTGTTTAGTCAATTTTTGACATAGTACTTGTTAGTTGGCCGAGAAGCAATATTAAATAAATATATATACAAGAATTAACAAATAAATAAATAAATATTTCAGTTCTCTTACAAAACTGCATCAGAAACTATGTAGGAGCATGTTAGCATGCACGTCCGATTGAAGACTGTTTGCTAGTATTAATATATTTATTCAGAGCCCAATATTTTAATAAAAAAATGTAAAAGAATATCAATTTCTTAACAATGTAGCGAGAGATAAATTTATTCTTCTAAGAATGCCGCGAGATATTTTATTACAAACATATCCACATATTAAGGATACGCGCAAGTTTAGTATCCTTTTATCGGTGTTACATTAAATTTGTATCGAATGTGTTAGAATATCAAACATTTTGAAAACGTACAATGAAAAGAAATATAGGTTTTGAATAAAGAAATATAGGTATTGAATAAAGAAATATAGGTTTTGAATAAAGAAATACGGATATTGAATAATACCACATTCGCACAGCGTTATTTTAAATATCTCGGCCCTGAGATGTACAAAATAATATACTTACTACCTGACGGTTGGAAACAGATGAAAGTAGATATTCTAAAAAAAACAATAAATAATTGACTAATATCAATTGAAAGTGAGGAATCTACCAATAAATTAAGTTTTTTCTAGTCTATTCAACTATGTTGAGTATATTAAGAATCATTTTATGACAAAAAAAGTATGGATCAAATATAGATTATTGGCACTAGTAGTATTTAATTATGGATCATCTTAAAACAGGTTCATCTAGTTGGACGGCCAATGAGACAATATAAAAATAATACAGCGTAGAATAATGTAAAAAAAAAATAATCATCTTTAAATTGTTATCTACATATTATAGAAGAACCAGGAACTCAAGGCACCTACAGGGCTTACGACCTGTCATCGGCTGGTTTGCGTGTACACTTTATGCGCTTGCGCAATATTCACCAATTATGCCTTCTCATTGAGTTCACTAACTTATCATTGTAATTTTTGAAAGTTCTATATATTTGAATAATGTGTAACAATTTACCCGAAAATAAGGTGTAGGTGCCTTGAGTTCCTGGCTCTTCTATAATATCCCAACTTCGTCTCTATTGTGATGCTAAAAAGTAGGTAAGTCAGTAAAATTATCATTTGACTCCCGACAGGGAACAAAAACCAATTTTTGCGTATATGAAATTTAAAAAAATATTCATTTATTGCTTATTATATTATATACAGTTAAATTTGTTATGTTGTTATAGGTAGGTACTCAACGCTATATAATGTCACTATGAATCTTTACTAAAAAAACTGAATGATTTTTTTTAAATTTACTGAATTTGTATGCTTGTTAACTGCGACGAAGGAATCTCAATTCGCATACATAAAACATATATATTAAAATAATAATTTCTGTAGTTTTTAAAAAAATTATATCACAATAGAGATTATAGGATAACTGGGAAATGAAGGCACCTACAGGTCTTACGACTGGTCTTCGGTTGACTTACGTGACAATTTCTGTTTGTTATTTTTATAAATATTTAAAGTATATGTATTTATTTTTATTTTGGCACATGTTACAAAATTATAGAAACAACAAAAAAAATTACAAAAAAAAAATTCAGACAAAATTTCATGTAGAATTACGAATTACTAAAATTCCCACAAAGGCAATGCCAGTGTGTGGGTAAACAATATCTATATAAAAAAATTGGTTTTTATATATACCTAAATACAATATAAAAATTTAAAAAAAATAAAAAGGAGATATTTACAATTACTACATGAACAAATATTTATATATTATTTGTAAATTATAAATTATCCATTCCTTTAGAAAAATTAAATTATGATTTTCTAATGAGTATTTTAAATTTATCGAAATTATCAAACAGAAGAACGATTTGTGATTTAATTTGTTTATTTAAAATAATCAACGGTATATTGGACACCCTGACCTAGTTGAAATGAAAAAATTCAGAGTACCTACAAGGTTTGCTTCACGTCAAAATGCACCTTTTCATATAGAGAATCTTCGAAATAACTTTATCATTAACTCACCAATGCATAGATTGCACCGCCTTGGAAACCAATATAGTGCTGTTGATATATTTAATGTACACACTATAGATGGTTTCAAAAGGATGCTTAACGCATATTATAATTTTTGATTTTTACTGTGCTTTGTTTATTTTTGTTGTTTAAATTGAATATGTAATACTGTTTATTTTTTTTCTTCTTTTATGTCTAGTTTTTTTTTATCATTTACCTCTATTTTCTTTTATTATGTTGTTTTATATTGTGTTTCCTTTAACTACTTACGTTTTTTTATTATGTACCTATATAATCGATGTATTTACACTTATTGTTATTTTGTTGTGCCTACATTGTTCTATTTATCCTGTATTTTTTTTGTAAATGCCCTATTAAGGGCGTATATATAATAAATAAATAAATAAATATAAATGCCTATAACAAATGAAAAAAATATATGTACCATCTGTAATATAATAAATTATAACAAAACTGAAATAAACAAGATAAAAAAAAATTAAACACTTTGTACTTTTTGATGTTTTGGTATCTTTATTGTGCAAATTTGTTTATTTTTTATGTAATAATATGGTTCATTTAGCGTTGCACCCCCTGCTCACGATATTGAATAAACAAATGTTAGAACGCTATTTGCATTAAAACATAAAAACGCCAGATTAAATTTATAGAATGGACTTTCATCATAATACTCGTTGACAATTTAATGTTAAAAACACCCTTAAAAACAATAAAATCATAATTCACCACTATTACATAATGTATCAGTGGAGAGTAAAAACGTGTTTTTCAAAAATATCGCATATATATGAATGTATTTCCAGTGTAAGTAGGTGCCGGTCTCCAGTTAAGGGTGGTATAGGAGTGGGGGGAGTGGGTCTAAGGAGGTAGGTGAGATCAGCTGTTAAAGCTGCCGGTATGTGTGGTGTGTAGTACCACCCCTAAACGGCTGAAATATAAAGACGATTCGCATCGAGCTTCTCGTTATGTCGTACAGTTACATTATTGAACAATGTCTCCGGATTTTATTCTCAAGGGATCGAGATTGTCAAGAAGTGTGAATAATTTACCGAAATATATGTTATCCTACATTCAAATTCCATTATTGTGATTCCAACATAATCATAATTCATAGCAAAAAAAATGATAATGAATAAAGTATTAAATTAAAGTGGAATTCTGAGTATAAAAGTTTTGTAGGCCTATAACTATTTATATATCCTGAAATTTTGGGCTCTGTAAATTGAGCCGATCAAAAGTTATAAGGGACACACACCCACACACCCACACACACACACACACACACACACACACACACACACACACACACACACACACACAAAACTCACATAAAATGTTCCACTCCGAATTCTGAGTAAATCCATGTATGGGAACATATATGCTGCGAAGCCTCTAAGTTAGTTGAGATATTATGGGAGAAACCGAGAAATCAATGGCATCGGACCTGTCATCGGTTGCTTTACGTTATAATTTTATGCGCTTGTGCAACGTTAATCAATTATGCCTTGTCATCGAGTTCACTATCAATCAAATTTTTAAAAGTTCTATATATTTTAATCATGAAAATCTGTTCGTTAGAAAATAGGTTGAAACACCATTGCCATCTATGAAGTGCCGAAGAAACTTTTTTGTAACGCCATCAATTGAGTTATTGGTTTGTATATTATAAAGATTATTTTACTAAAGCTAAGCGATTTTCCTGCTGAATAATTATTCGTTTATAATTAAAGCAGTAAAAACCAAACAAACATTGGTGTTTACTGCTTGGCATGAAACATAACAAGCGATTACATAATCATTTGGACAAGGAAAATATTCTGTGGAAAAATTAAGGGAAAATAAAATTTAAAGCATTTTGACCTTTATTTATCGTTGCGATAAATAAATTCGGATCATGAATCATCTTAAAAATTGTACAATAAGATAACACAAACCTACATATATTCCAAGCTACCTTACACTATACCTTAAACCGAACCAGCAGGGTGAGTAAGTATAAAAAGCAAACCTTTAGGAAAGAGGTGAAAAAATGGCTGCAAGGTGAGACCTTTCAAAATATATAAGATCTGTTTTTCCGTGTATTTGTAGCTATGTATGTTGTTGATTCTTATGGGTCTTTTGAGCATGGCTGATGATTTTTCACTGACTTTTCACGGTCAGTGAAAAGTCAGTGAAATAAAAGATGATTTTTTTTTTATTTATTTCGATTATGTTTCCCATATAATGGCTATGCCTTAGTGGAATCCTTGCATATTTAATATTTTGTCCTATTGTTATATAAATATTTTGTAAGGATTTAAAAATAAATAATAATTAATAAAGTCCCGTTCCATGGTAACCCATATGGTGGTTGTATCCCACGTTATAAACCTATGTCGCAAATTTAAAAATCGAATATCTAAACTTACGGTTTTCATTCCGCCGTTTGAATTTTTTAGCGCAGGTGCGTAATTAAACAATTTACGGCACCCGCCGATGCAAGCGTTGCACTTCAATTAAACCAAACATTTACGACGTATAATAACACAGCCGGAGTCAGCATTTCGCCCGTATAATTTGCCGCATCAGAATTCTGTTTAGGCCGGTGCCTACTCCCGGGTGAAACTCACCGAGGGTTGGTATCTGGACCGCCCCGTGCAAGGGAGGCTGCGTCCTCTGTCCCCGTCTCTCTCGCGGATACCTACATGCCCGCCTCTCTCTCGACTGGGAAAATGATCAGCTTTTCTCCTCTTCGCACGCGATCCTGCCAGTATCACTTTGAACGCTGTTGTGAAAACTGGACCGAAATCCGTGCTTTTTTTTGCACGTTCTGATTTGTTTTGAAACCAAAAATGAGTGTCATACGCATTCGGGTATATTAAATGATCTTAAAATGTGACCTTTGATATTAATGAGATGCCATTAAGGATACGAAAATAAAAACACATAATTAAATAATCAATTATGTGATTATAAATTTGTTACATTTTTAAAAATTTTAATTTGTTCATTCTCGCTTTAAAACGAAGATCGAAGATGTCATCGGTTTCTTGAGTTGTAATATTAAAATCAAAATTTACTAACAATAATTCAAATAGGAACGTCAATTTCAATATCAACTTTATAACTATATAATTCTAAAGAAAAAAAAATAGATGAATACAACAATTTTAGTGCAAAAATTGAAAATATATTATTTTTATGTACAAGTTATGATCGAATGCGATTATTAGATGTTTGACTTTATGGAATACATTGAAATGTGTGTGATTAACTTCGTTAATATTTATTGTTTGGTAAAAATAAAATATATACATATATAATATGTTAATAAAAAAATGTTGGTTAGAAAATGTGTTGTGAATACATTACATATTAATTAAGAAGAATATTATAAATATTTATTCGGACGCTCAATTAATAAAGTGAAAATATTCAAAATTAATTTGATGTTTATAAAGTACATTTAAATGAAATAACATTCTGTTAATTACCCGAATGTTTTCATTTTGTGTACTAAAAAAACAAATATTTTCGTGGTTTTAAAAAGCAATTATAAACTAATGTGAAAAGTCTTGTGAAAAAAAATATTTAAAGCATGGTGGAACATTAAATATGTGAGCATATGGTGAATGGAACTTGAAAACCAAATAATGAAGGTATTTTTTGTTGTTGTATTTTTTCGCATGCAAGGTACAATTATTTTTCTCGAATTACATTCTGCGAATGTTTCAATTTATTTATTTATTGAGACATTCACGGCTTAAAGCCCTTTACAAAACAAAATATTAGATGACACAGCTTAAATTTAACCAAAGGTACACAATTTATAAACATATTTTTATTGACAATAATATCTCAATAGCGACGAAGTTGAGATACCTATCATAGAAGAACGTAAGCCCTGTAGATGTCTGAGTTCCTGGTTCTTGTATAATATCCCAACTTCGTCTCTATTGAGATGTTATTGTCAATAAAAAAAAAACATTTGACTCCCGACAGGGAAAAAAATACAATGTTTGCGTATATACAATTAAAAAAATATATGCAATTTATAAACATTCATTGAAATGTTTCATAGCAGAAAAGAAAGGTAAATTATACACGAAAGTACATACATTAACAATTACCTAACATAAGGTTTGAGATAATCAAAATTAAATCTCTTAGTTTGGATTTCTATAAAAACGTCTTTTTAAGAACAAAATGTAATGGTATTTCACACAAACGTGTCAAAGAGAACCGAAAGCCACAAATTCAACTTATCTAATTTATATCAATGCATCGTCTAATAAAATGTTGATATTATTATCAACTACAAAAGATTGTGAAAAACTTTAGACAAGACTCTATACCTAATAATAATTAGTCATTATTATTTTCAATTTCACCATCATAATTGTGGTTTAAAGTATAGCAAGTTTTGTTGATTAAAGTTTCATAGACGTAGACAGCGCAAAAAAAATACACAAACGAATTTCTAAAATATTGTAGCGTGATAATCAAAAATAAAGCAAAACAAATTGTCATAAAGAATTCCTATTATACATTGGAAAACAGTTCAAAAGGTTGTAAAATAGTAACATGTAAAATATAATGGTACCCAAAAATCTTAAATAACAGTAAAACGCTACGAGAGTGACAAACATTTTAACAATAACAAAATAATTACAAGAACAGGAGCGTTGGAAGCAAGAATATATGTAAACGTAAAAAAAATATTGAAATAATAATAAAAGTACATTGTGAATAATAATATGGGTACTAAAGCTGTTGAAATAACAGTAAAACCTTTTCAAAAATGGAAGCGCAAAAGATTTAAGCTACAGTATAACGCAAACAAGACGATGCATCGACGTGTATAATGGAAAAGTGTACCTATGCTGAGAGAGTTGACTTTTCATATTTGAATTCAGTGAAATGCTATATAATATAAACACACCCTGCGATGGTTGTGAAATTAATTGAATTAATAAACAAAAAGTTTCCGTCATTTCATTATTCAAACTACCAACCCTCATAGGGGTGTGTGTGAAAGTATTTCGCATTTCACAACTTCGTTCACATAATTCAGTACGTATGAATCCAGTTTCATTCGACCTGCATGAAACGGAATAAATACAACGTAAATTTTACTCTATCAAACTCCATATAAGGAAATTTATAAGTTCCTTTTGCAAAAAATAATATCAAAGCGTTCATACATTTTTTCAAGAAAATACATACTTGTTGAATTTAACTAATTAGTTTTTTTTCGTTTAAACTCCTCACTATAACAAGGGGATATAGTGGGGAGCTACGAATTCATAATTTTTAAGGCTATTTTATATTGCAGATTACCATGCTGAGATTGTATTCTAAAAGTATCATCACAATGTACATGTGTGTTCTATGTGCTATGTAAGGCGTGTTTATTCTGCTTATCAATGGGTTTATCAAATTTTATCAAAAATTTGATAAGTATCAATTTTCTTAATTTTGTATGTCAAATACTCGCTAAAACCCATTAACTTTTGAAGGATATGTGATCAGTGGTTCTCAATTTCTTTAACACTCACATATTTCAAAATGACCCCAAGCTCAGGAAACTCAAAATTCGATATATTCTTTGATATATTGTATCTGTGTGCTTTGTAGGGGGTGTTCATTTACATACTTTATCGATTAAAGACTAATGTACTCATTTGATTATTTTAAAATTGTGCAATTTTTTATAATTATACTCACTCATACTCCATTAGATTATGAAGGATATCTGAATAGTACTTCTAATTTTTTTTGGCTGTCAAATATTTCAAAGTGACTCCAAGCTCAGGAAACTTAATATTTGAAATTTTTATTTTCTAATTAGTAAAAAGGCACATCACTCTCATAAAATGGCATTAAATAATTAACAAGTTTTCATAAAAAAATATTTAATAAAAAATAATTTATCAAACTGATATCACGAAAATGCTGAATATTTTCCATACAAAATTCGAATACTTTGTGAAGTCTATGATACATTGGTGAAAAAATTCCCTATAATATTTCTTTGAAAATTCGTAAATCGCATCAGTGCTGTCAAATTTTCTTTGAAATAATCTATTCTACCTTGTCGTCATTGGGACTTAATTATATCAATGTAATCCCCTTGAGTGGATTCCAAAATTTACTTAACAGAAAATTTATATGGGACGATAAAATATTTTGTATATATATTTAACTTCAAAGTCATACATTATCTATATATGTTGTTTTCTCGATATTTATGCGATCAACAAAAAAATAAATGATAGGAAGAAATATCAACGATTCCAGGACCTGTAAACAACGCCATAATATCATGTATCGATTCCCAGATTAACGATTTTTTTCTTATTTTGTTTGAGTAATAGAATATTATTATATTAAACGAATTGTGCGGTATACAGACGGTAATATAAAAGTGAAAAAAAAAACGTCACAAAGAAAAAGTAAGAGGATTGGAAAAAAACTGGATTATTCGTGTTTAGTGATGAACAAAACCAGTCTTGGTCTAAAAGTCTTGATATTGACAAGATCAAGGCTGAAAGATCTTTGATAATAAAATAACTTTTGAATTTAGCGACGTAGACTGTGTTGATAATTTATAACTATGTATAAATAATGGAGAAGAAGAGGAATAGAAGAGAGTCCTGGATTAAGCCAAGGCCCTTCCAGGGCTGTCGAGCTTAGGATGATGATTATGAAGACTGATTCTATGTATGGATACTGCAGCAGATTACAACGATTGTATACTATGAACACTGAGTACTGGAGGATTTCAGAAAAAACAGGCTTCAAAGTGTGGAATAATAGGTCAGGTATAGCATGAAGCGTGATTTTTTAACTCACTACACTTTGGTTTGTAGAAACTCCCAGACAGACACCTTTAAAATATTATAAATTTTTGGTCGTTGCTGTTTGTGCCATACATATTCCAATATACAGGCGTAATGTAAGAACTCACATGGGCTCTGTCAACTTCTCTGTCAACAGCTATACATTTATAATACTTAATTGCAAATGAGAATACAAAATAAATAGCCAATTATAAAGTTTCACATATTTAAATTATTATATATTATTGATGTTGGGTAGTCATTGTATGATGGTGAGTGTATGTGGGGGAAAGGGAAGGGTAATGGATATAGGAAAGCGTTGATAAGGAAGGGATGAATGTTTAAGGAAAGTAGGTTTGATTTTTAACCAGTAATATTACCAATAACCGCGCATAATTGGCGTTTCATCGATGTCTGTGTGGAGTTAAATATATCAGGTTGGGGGTCAAGACTATTGTAATAACTTTGAACAATACAACTTAATTTTGACTAATTGCCTTATTTAATGGTAAAAAAAACTCATTCTCTATGCTTAAAAACTCTATGCTTACAAATAAAAAAACACTAGTGAGATTTAAAGTTTCTATACCATATTTTTTATGTAGATTTTGAGCTCAGCCTTGAGCATAAGCTTGTTATCTTTTTCATATATTTATTGATTAAAATTTGACACTGTGTCGAATTTGAATGGAAACAAAATAAAGGTATTGTTTGATAAAATAATATATTGAATTTCGTTTGAAATTGACAGACAATAAGATACAATTCAGCGAAAGAAATGAAATATTTAATGAAAAAGCAACAAGATAATACCGTGATGTTTGGAATACAAATGAAACAAACAATGATGAAATTTGAGAATTAAAAATATTAGTGACCTTTGAAATGGGAAACTCGTTAAAAATATCGCCTCGACAAATTAAAAAAAATCCATCAAATGAATCAACAAACATTCTTATTCAATACCAATATTCAACAGCTGTTATTTTAACAAGTGGGTTGTGGTAAACGCTAAACTCTCCGCTGTTGACTTTTTTTCATGGAGGGTTGACAATCCTTGAATACATTTTATGAAGCAGGTACCTGAATTTTTCATGTAGATTATTTTATCAAGCATCAAAATACTATTTTTTCAGATAGTGACATCAATCTTAAAGATACAACAGATACATACAATCGTAGAAAAGAAAATATGTTTAAATAAGCATGCTTGTGATATATTCAGACCGAAATCGGTAGTGGCAGGATTTGAACTCGCGCCCACTGGATCTTTACAAAACTGATCAGCTCAAGATGTATATGGGTAAAATAAAATGAACAAGATGTTTACAAATCACGACATAAACAAATGAAAACTCATAGTATTCACTCTTTATAATATGATATACCTGTTCATAAAATAAACACTAAAAAATGTAGCATCACAAGTCGTCACAACAAAAATTAAATGAATTACATAACAAACACTTGTTATCAATTCCAAACAAATTCGTAAGTTTTTTATCCTTAGGACAGTGTTGTTAAAATTAATTGGCACTTGACATCATTATTTTACAAACCACACATTCTGAACCTACTCTACTTAACATTGTTTGTAACAATGGTTAACTGTACCTATCCACTTTCTGATAATAAAGTTATCTTGATATAATACAATTCATAGATAACTTTTTGAAAACCCTACCGGGGCAGCTTGTCTGCAAAACTTCCGATGCATGCTCGCAGTCAGTTTGGAAACTTTCTGTGGAAAACACGTACAATGTACATCTTCATTCAAAAGAGTCTGTTCTCAAATTCTGCATCAGATTTGTTTTGTCTTACATAGGTTAAAAAAAATCCCTATTAAAAAAAATCAGTTAAAATCAGTTCTTTTAAAATCTAAATATTGTCTTCAAGATATGACATGGTAAATGACATGGTATGACATGATAAAAAATGAGATGGAAGTATTTTTCTAACAACATGAAAGCAAAAACACGATTAAAAGAAAAAATGGATCTAAACTGGAATGATTTGTTGGTTTATCATTTCAATTACTCAGCTACCAGAATCATTATTTATTATGATTTGAATCCCTCCTTGTCCTGTGCTGCCCGGAATATCTGCTCCATGGTTCTGAAGCCCGTCCATTCCGTGATATTACGCAGCCAGGACATCTGTCCCCTTCCAGTCCCTCAGCGACCATCTATCTTGTCCTCCAGTATTACTTGGATCAAGTGGTATTTTTCTTCCCACATTATATGGCCCAGATATACGATCTTGCGGACCTTTATTGTGGACAAGAGTTGCCTAGTTGTCATGGCTCGACTTGAGACTTCTGAATTTGTAACCAGAATGTAATTTGAACAATAGCATCGTATAAAAGCTTTGTGATTGAATTATGTAAGACAGTGAAAGAAATTATGACACGAGATTATAATTCTAAATAAAAAAAGATGTCATCAAAGATTGAATTAAGAATGTCTTAAGAAGAAAATAAAAACACTGACAGGTAAGGAGCAAGAAAAGAACGGCAAGAATACGTCAATAACATTTTGCAAGAAGGAAATATTACAATCTTGAACAACAAACAAACATGTATGAAACCTTAATCTAGTTCTTCTTTAGTGTGTCAGTTTGTGAAAGAACTGGTTCTAAGCTTTATATTCCCGACAAGTATACAGTTTTTACTGTATTTCTTGGTTGGATTCGAGAGACAATAAACCAAAGGCATAAGTGTGACAATTTTTTATTGAACAAAGATTTGGAATCAATATTTCATAGAGTAGCTGCTTGTTTCTCAATGTTAAATAGAATAAAAGTATACTAACAGCGACGCGAACAACAATCTCAAATTATTATTTCTACACTACGAATTCTTACAAAAATTCGAGTTTTTCCCTTTATCCCGCATAGAGCTGTATCCTTGAAATATGAATCTCTTTCAGAGCTTGAAATCTCTCACGAGATTACATAATTTGTTTAGTGATGCGCCATTCTTTGTGTTTATTCGCATTAACATTTTATGGTCTGTAGAGTTATAAAGGCATACATTCTATTTCAGAGCAGAAATTTTGTCACTCTCAAAGACTCTCATTCTGTTATTATATCCCTTCACATATAATTTTATGGTGCGTTAATGCCTTTTCTGATTGCTTAATTTCTCCTGTTTGTGCGGTATCTATAATATCTGTCGAAAGCCTGTAGTGAAATTAGTCAAATCATACATAATGTAATTTAAACAAAACGGAGAGAAATGGTTTGCCTATACAACGCAGTTCAAAATACATACATGCATATTATATTATATTCATTTCATTATAAATGATTTTCATTTCTTGATATTTTATAAAAAAATATATGAAAATGCAGTAAAAACCGATCGCCACGGTACAGTTTTAAGCTGTTTTATGTTTCTGTGCGGCCGTCATGGGTTCGATCCCCAGCAGAGGAAAAATTGATTTAAAATCATTTCTCACTCAAATATTGCTTCTCTGTGGAAACATTGAAGAATTTGAAGTAATTGCATATGGCAATTAAAACACCACTTGCGCAGGGCGCAAGGAAGTGTGCATTTATTTATTAGCTAATGTTGCATAGAAATATTATTAACTTCGTATATAATGTAATTTAAATCAAGCAACTTATCCCTTTATCCATCTTAAGTAGAATCAGACATCCTTGTAATTGTATTTTGTATTTTTTTTAAAGAATGAATGTGTCCTTGAAACAAGTACATTTACATCCTTATACATTCCCTTAATTAAGCGTAAATGCTTGTGGTACCTACATATAGGTGAATGAAATCGATCGTGCCAGGATTCGAACTCGCTATCACTGGATTTACTAATCCAGCGCTAACCGCTCTGCCACCACCCATCTAAATATTTAATTGTTATTTTTTTTTTTGTTTATGCATCTAAGTTTATTTTAGCATTTTGTCGTAACACCGTAATTTTGTCATAATTTGTTAAAATAACGTACAAAATATATTGGATATAAAATTTCTCAAGTAACAAATCACTAAATTTTGTTAAAAAGTGAGTATTCTGGATTTAGAATATTTCGAGAAATTCTCCAGAATTATCTACTATGTACATACCTATATCTGATATGTGCAGTAGCAGCAGTTTTGATCTTTTTGGGGACACAGTTATATCTCTGTGATCCATGAGCAGAAACCTTATGTAGCTATATTTTTTTTATATAAAAAGGAATATGTTCTTGTTAAACAAGAACATATACATCTTAAATAAGTATTAATGCTTGTGCTATAGGTGAACGAAATCGGTCGAGGCAGGATTCGAACTTGCGACCACTGGATTACTATAGCCCAGCGCGCTAACCGTTCTGCCATCGGCCCACCTCACAATCGTTTGTTGTTTTTTTTTTTTTTTTGCATCATGCTTCCTTAACTAATAATCTAGTGATCTTCATGAAATACATACTTGTATATTGCATTTATATTTTGTTTCCGAAGTTAATTAAAACTAACACATGGATTTAAAATTTATTTATTTATGTAGATTGTAACTTATGTAGTTTACAAAAAATATGCCAAAAAATCTGAAACCGTTTAATTCAAATTGGCACAGACCACTGTGTGATAGGGTGGTTTCAAAACCTGGGAGGGTTGCAAAAGAAAAAAACGGGGCGCATTGTCCTAAATCGGTAATGAACCGTACCCTAGTGTTGGCTGTTAATCAACTTTTGTATCTCCGTATGTACGTTCTACCCTATTATTTGCAAGTAGGTATGAAGGAATAATGTGGAAATAGGAAGTCTTTACTCACTGAACACGTACAAAAATATTTTTTGGCAAATTTTTATCATCTCAAAGAGACGAAGTTGGAATATTACAGGAGAACCAGGGCACCTACAGGGCTTACGATCTATCATCAGCTGGTTTACGTGATCAATTTACGGGCTTGCGCAACGTTTACCAATTATGCCTTCTTATTGAGTTCCCATATCAATGCAATTTCGAAAGTTATAAGTATTTTTAATAATGATAAACTGAAAGAGAAATGAGAAAAATCATCGCCATCTATGAAGTAATGAAGAAACCTTTTTGTAACGCTATCTACTGACATTTTATTTTGTTAACAATGAAAACAATAGTCCTTATACATGAGGTTACAATGCTCTAGCAAAGATCTCACCCCTTAGAGTTCATTTTTGGCTAATTGTACTTTATTGTTGTACATGTTTACAACTTTTCTATAAAACAATCCTAGTAGAAACGAGTATTAAAACATTAAATACTCGTAAGTATTTCTTGCGAGCTATACACAAACTGCAAACTACATTACGCAAAGCGATCATCAGACCGTTCCTCACGTACGTAGCTCCCATGTGGGGACTGCTACCGTAGCACACATATGCAAATTGCAAGTTGTGCAGAATAAGGCGATACTCGTCATTATGCTCGCCCCCTGGTTCGTGCGCAGAGCGCAATTTCTCAAAGAGATCCACTTCCCTCTCATTTACGACTTCATCAGACAGCCAGCTGAAGTCTATTCGGAACTAACATCGCACCGGAACGCGTCAATAATCTGCCACCCAGCCTACGACGTCAATTCCATTTTCAAACACCGAAAGCCCAAAATGATCCTAGCCCGCCCACTTTCTGTACCACAGTCTCAATCGTGCAACAAAACAAAATCACACATTCATAAATGGGCATAACACATACGAAGGATTAAGAGGTCCTGGTGATCCGAACACAAAATCATTCCACACAAAAAAAAGTTTTTCTTAATAATGGCGAGTACACTGCAAATCTACCTACGTAATAGGTACATTTGCACAGTTTACTTAGGTATAATACGACCGTAGCGTGAGCATAGAACAATGTCATATATCTACATAGAAACTCATAATGAAACAAGGTGACCGCATACAGCTCGGTGGACTGAACGATTAATTAGTTCGCATTGCGGCCATCTACCACCGGGTTTTATTTAAACCATCGACCTGATGTGTGTCAGGTTCACAAATACTCAACTAAAATAACTACAATATTATAATAATAGGGGATGGAACAAATGTGCCGTTTTTCACTGTTTTTTAACAGTTTTGATGATTGTCTGATGGTTATAAACTGTAATGTGTTCATTTAATCTCAACCTCTCTTCGAACGGAAATCAACCAAAAAGAAATATCAAAACTTACCTGGGTGCTAAAGAAAATTCATTTTTAGGCAAAAACATACATAATGCCATGTGCGTACATTAAATATGATTTTCTGTACCTACCCTCTATGAAATAGTATGGTAAAGATAATATATTATTAAATTTTAATATTATATAAGCTTCAATAGAAAATACCTGTATCAAATTTCAAAACAAAATTTAAATTTAATTAATAATGAATTAAATAGAATTTATGGTTAACTCCCATTCCGCTTACGAGAGCTGTTATTATACCTACGTGGAACGCTTGCGTAAACAACATCTTTAAAATATCTAGAACAAAGAGTAGCTTATTAAGTTCAGTATAAGTTTATGAGTTTACTTTACAAACTATATTAAAGAACTGTGTTAAAATATGGGCATTCATAAATTAATCACATATTTGGTCTTCTGGATCCCAGAATAGCATTTTTTACGGATGGCGATATAAAAAAGTGTGTTTGGTTATTTTATTTATAAAAATATTAGAGATATATTATATACAGAAAATACTTTCCTCATTACGGATAAATGAAATTAAGTTTAAATTAACTAATATTGAAAGATGCTCGCGGGCAGCGCTTGCTTTTTAAAATCTCAAGAGAATAACAAAATAAAAGAATCTTCAGAAGCACAATTCTTGGCGAGAAGAGAAATCTTCTAGCTAGCAGCTTTTCTCGAGTACTTCCACAGCTGACGGCGTCATTATTATCGGGCCGTCTTTTTCAGTTTTTGTTGTGAAAGTTTTCATTTCTATAATATAATTTATTTATTTTCATCTCCATTTCAATGAAACAAAGAAACCCACATTTCAATCTTTGATGGGATTTTCTAAAATAAAGTTATTTTGATAATAGTAACTCTTTATCTTCATTTATGATCATAATAATACTGATTTTAAAAGTGCCGTTTATGATACAATATCATTACATGGCTTATTTTGAATTATCTTTGGATTTACGAAGCAAAGTAATCTCAAGAAATTTATTGGAGGTTTTAATGCACCATGAATTGGTGCATATAATGAATATCACCGAATTAATTTATTTCAATTAAATATTTTATTTGCACTGGAATACCTGATCTATAATGTTCACTATGCTGTGGCGGCACAGCTCCTGACTGCCCTGCCAAATCGGTGCGTACTCTTCCTAGCTTCCAATCAGCGAATGTCGATCTTTATGGAATTTGGTGCTAGAGGGTTATTTAACTGAACGCACAAGCGATGCACTTCAGTGCCAATCACTTCTCTCTCTTTTTAATGTTTATTATTTCGTGAATTCGTATTGCATGTCTAAAAAGTTGGAACAAGAATATAGTGTTTAATGTCGTCAGTAATATTTCATTTCTCTATACATAAATGAATGAATTTGATTAATGTCTTGTGATGTTATAAAAATTATTTATAGGGAAAAGTTAATTATTGGGAATTTTTAGTTTTTACGCGAACACACTTAATTGATTTTGTCGAGTGGCAATATTTTTCTTTAATGATCGGTAGTTGTTATGTCAATTTTTTTCTTTTTCCTTTACGAAGTCAAGCCGCACGGCAAGAGTGGAAAAATGGCAGCCGATATAACGTAAATTTACTGAATTTGGGGTAAGTTTATATTGTGTGTTCGTGTGACGTGATAGTTTTGCGAGAGATCATATTTCAAATCAATAATCCTGTATTTCTTTTTCTTAATCTAGATGCTGATATAAATGTCAGACATCCCAAATTCAAATTTCCTTAATATTTCACACCCACTCTGACGAGAACATTATTTGTAAATTTGTAATTGGATTACTCGAATTTACTTTCATTTACTTTACAATAAGAAGCCTATTAATGGATATTATTTTGCAAATACCATGCCTGGATGAACGTAACGATAAATTTACGACAATTATTTCTACCTGGCCTGAAATTTTATAACATGTGATATTGAAGGAGTTATGGATAAGGAATTGTCAGTGACGATCTTCTACATAATTTAAAACTAATAAGGACACAAACAAATTTCTTCACTTGGATTTTATTTTAATATAAAGGGATCAAGACCCAAATAGACAACGAGAACTTCGAAATTTAAATACATTTTCTACACCCGGATTCATCTGGAAGATATTGGTCAACGAAGGGAACTTCTCATTCATCTGTAAGTCAATATTGATATTTAAAATGTTTACTCCATAGCTGTATGATGAGTTTTATTTTTATGATTTAATGTCTGTGTAGTGTTTGTAGTATCTATACAATAGATATGTAACGCTGTCTCATGTGCATAAGTAGCGATATGAAGGTTTGTCTATCGGCCAGTCGCACAGGTGACGTCGGCCGGTGAGTACGTGTGCCTCGGTATGAGCTACTTAGAGCAGTGGTGAGCCAGTGAGATCCTACATTGGCGACGAGGTTCCATGGAAGATGCTATTTCGAACAAAATATTTAATCGACGATACGTTTGCCTACATTAAATTCCATGTAGTGTTTGCATATTTGAATTATTGTATTAATTAGTGTTTCATCGTTGTAATGTAATTGCGACTTGGTAAGATTCATTTCACAAAATCGCGAGTTATACGTACTGTTTTAATAGACACGTGAATGTGAATTGTAATACATAATGGTTCAACAAAGCGATACAGTATAAAGTGTTTGTGTATAACTTGAATGTGTTTATATTTTAATCTGTGATAATGTAACCCTCGAAAGACCGTAAGTGCATTCTTTTGACAATTTTCAATGTTTCAAAGAACTAAAAAAATCTTCTTGCTACTTTTATCATTACTCTTCGATTCAATGTTTAGATGTTTGAACATGTATTTTAGTTAAAGTAAGCAAAGAGAGAAAGTTTAAAATGGACTATAGTCGAAATGTGTGGTATATTATTAAGAGAAAAATTATACATGTTTGACACAACAAAAAAAAAACAAAAGAGAGAAAGTAGAAGCAGAAAGTAAATGCAATTTATAATATAGGTACAGATATTTGAAATAAAGTACCTACATAACAAAACGCATAATAAGTACTTAGGTACCTACATACAAGATTATTGAATATTTACATCGACAAGTATTGTACGTGTTTTGTTCAAATTACGAACAGTTCAAATTGAGTGAATCATGCAATGAAGGTATAGGATCGCGGCGCTGACATAATCTGCATATAAATAAAGTAGACCTCGTAATAAAATAAATGATTATGCTTGATGGCAAACATCTTGAGTATGTCACATGGGGCTGCACGGAGCGCAAAACTGGTGTTTTGCCTGACTGGCGTATGACACTATATCTATCTACCTTAGTGTTAAGTGCACAACACCAGGTATTTATTTGCAAGTATTTACAAGTACATAGTACTTGGATCATTGAATTAATTAATGAATCGTTGCATCAGTCGTTCACCAAGAAAATGGTAGGTTCACTATATGTGTGTTTGTTATGATATATATTAATTAATTATTTATTTAATAAAAATAGTTGAATACTGGGGTTCACCACCAATTTTGAATGTGTCTGGGCGTATACGCATGTGTCCTGCTTATTTTGAGATGGTGCGCATCTCTCTCCGGTTATCTTGTAATGTCGATCCCAGGGTCCCGGGTTCGATTTCCGGTGGAGATTGTTTTTTTTTTTTCTTTTCAATCTGGATTTGGCAATTTGTTATTGGGTGCGTGTTGAATGAGTGTTTGACATAGTACATGTTGGTTGCCCGAAGTAAGATAAAATAAAAAAATGTGGGTTGTGTCGTGATGGTATGTATGTATATATAAATTCCGGAACTCTGTAAGTTAAAAACCGACTCAGTTAACAGTTAACGGACTGAAGGCTGCTAATAAAATATACATACATGCGTCGTCACACTTAAATGTTTAATAATTGTTGGTTAGCCGTTTCTCTGCGGGTGTCTTGGGTTCGATCCCCAGCAGAGGGTAAATTATATAAAATTGTTTTTCTCGCAATTCTGGCTTCTCTGGGCTGGAAGCGCTATATAATTGGAAGACATTGTCAAATCGCAGTGAACTTGCGCAGAGTGCAAGAAAGTGTAAAAGTTATTATTATTACATTATTGGTATTGCGTCTTTTTATTTGAGTTTTCAGTAATTTCAACTTCAGAACAGTGAAGCGGATATTCCGGGCAGCACAGAACAAGGAAGAATTCTTCAGGGTTATCGCTAACGTAGAGGATTTCTGACAGGGCACCAGAAGAAGAAGCTACTCCAGGTATGTCGGTGGCAAAGGGTTTGAGCGTTGGGTTAGAAACCCAGTGGTCACCAATACGAATCCTGCCTCGAACGATTTTATTCGCCTAAAGAACAAGCAGTTTGCTTGGTTTAGGGAATGTAGATAGTAGACTTCCATTCAATTGGAGGTAGAATTCCATTAAATTGGAATTGTGAGAGTTCCATTAAATTGGAGCTATTGGACTTCCATTCAATTGGAGGTAGAATTCCATTAAATTGGAATTACGAGAATTCCATTAAATTGGAATTACGCGACTTCCATTAAATTGGAGGTAGAATTCCATTAAATTGGAATTGTGAGACTTCCATTAAATTGGAGGTGGAATTCCATTAAATTGGAATTACGAGACTTCCATTAAATTGGAGGTGGAATTCCATTAAATTGGAATTGTAAGACTTCCATTAAATTGGAGGTAGAATTCCATTAAATTGGAATTACGAGAATTCCATTAAATTGGAATTACGAGACTTCCATTAAATTGGAGGTAGAATTCCATTAAATTGGAATTGTGAGACTTCCATTAAATTGGAGGTGGAATTCCATTAAATTGGAATTACGAGATTTCCATTAAATTGGAGGTAGAATTCCATTAAATTGGAATTACGAGACTTCCATTAAATTGGAGGTATTGGACTTCCATTCAATTGAAGGTAAGTAGTTTTCCATTACATTGAAATTATGAGACTTCCATTTAATTGGAGGTAACGGACTTCCATTCAATTGAAGGTAAGTAGTTTTCCATTACATTGAAATTATGAGACTTCCATTTAATTGGAGGTAACGGACTTCCATTAAATTAGAGGAAGAATTCCATTACATTGAAATTGTGAGAGTTCCATAAAATTGGAGCTATTGGATTTCCATTCAATTGGAAGTAGAATTCCATTAAATTGGAATTGTAAGACTTTCATTAAATTGGAGGTAGAATTCCATTAAATTGGCATTAAGAGACTTCCATTAAATTGGAGGTAGAATTCCGTTAAATTGGAATTACGAGAATTCCATTAAATTTAAATTATGAGACATCCATTAAATTGGAGTTCTTGGATTTTCATGAAATTTGAGATAGATTCAGATAATATTTGAGCGATTGGCCTTCCATTAAAATGGAGGCAGATTTATATGAAATTGCAGGAATTGAACTTTTATTCAATTTGATGTAGACTCCTATTGAATTGAAGATATTCTATTCAGACATCCAAAAGATCTCAAAATGTCAAGCTTATTACAGTCACACAATAAATCTGATCTTGAAAGAAACAACGCATCGGTGGGGTTAAGATTGCTAGAATATAAGAGACCATTTTCCTATTCGCCCTGACGCCACTAATGTAATAGAGAATATTATGGCAACTTGAATGAATATTAAGATGATGTCTGTTGATTGCCTTTTCCTAAGTATAACAAGATTTTAAGTGTCCAGCAAAAGCGAAATGTGTCATAGATGATGTGGAAAATGTCAGAACAGAATAAACAAACAGAAATGTATGTATATTAATGTATTTATATATAAAACCAAGAAATTATACGGAAAGATATGGTGACGTGCAAAATCTATCATATTCAGAGCTAACTATCCAATACTCTGCATGGAGTACTTACTACCATAAGAAAAGAAAAGAAAATATAGAGACTTGACTGGATCGCTTTCCATCAATTAGAACTTCGCCCTGATTCATGACATATGACAACCTTTATAGCCATCAGTGGTATGTTTAAACGAATATTTTCTTAAATTATTTGAGCATCAGAACTTTTACAAAAACACTTAGAGAAAATGTTGATTCTTTAGTTCTTGAAAGAATTAAGATAAGGGACTTGGAGCAGTTTTGTGCAAATATATAAAAATGGGCATGAGAGCCCACGAAAACAGAACACTGATAAATAAAACAAACGCACTTGGCATAGACTATGTACATCAAATAGTATAACAGGCAAAACCGCATGCAACCCCTATACTAGATATTGCATGTTCAGGAAACGATACAGAAATAGCCAAGGTGAGAAAAGGTACTTACGATAACCAGAGGGACGAATCGACAAAGGACTATTAAGTTTTCTAAAAGAGTCAGGTATAAAAAAAAAAAAACTATTAAGAGGAAACAGAATTGTCATTCCTCAAAGTCTCAGGAAACAAGTATTAGATACATTCCACGAAAGGCACCCTGTTATTGTCGCCATGAAGTGACGATTAAGGTGCAAAGTGTAGTGGCCAAGAATGGATAAGGACGCAAAATCCTTGGTAAAGTGCTGTAAAGAGACAATAGTAAAGATATGTAGTAGCTGTAAAGAGATCTCCCTGTGATAATGAAACACTGAGAACTTTCTGCAGAACCATGGACTGATATTGCAATGAAATTATTAGGTCTATTACCTATTAGTTGTAGTCAATTACTACAGTCGATATAAGGAAATAAAAATAACAAGGACAATCACAAGTTCACAAATTATTAAAATTCTTATTGAAATTTTCAGTCGTCTGGGTTACCCAGAATCGATCACTGGTGACAATTTGTAAAGAATTTAAAGTGCTGTGAGAGATGTAACATCATGCTATTCGATATCGTCCCGCATTGGTCACAAATGAATGGCAAAGTTGAACGTCAAAACTGAGACATATTAAAACACCATTAAATCTTCAAAATGGAAGAAACAGACATAAATGAAGCGCTTTGCGAATAATTATTAAAATACGAATCCGCTCCGCACTCTGTAACTGAAAATATGCCATCAGAATGTTTCATCAAAAGACAGAATGAAGACAAAATTCCTATGATAAAAGACTTGTATATTCTCATACTCGAAGTCTAATCTAAAACCCGAAAGTCAGAAATAGGGATAAAGGCAAAAAGAGAGGGAGAAGGAATACAGAGACAGAAATAGGAGAGCTCAGAACCAAAAAAAATAGTGACAGGAGATAAGGGTTACATTATGGATATGGAGAAAACGAACGATCTGTCGACTAAATTTAGTATTTAACCACTTATAGTGGAAGATGTATCTGGTGGCAATATAAGGATAAGGAATGAGGAAACTGGGCAAAGGCTGCGCAGGAGCATTATTAATCTAACGAAAATAGAAAGGCAATGGAAGTCGGTTCAAGATGATACCGAGCTGAACAATGGTAATTTACCTAATAAAGAAACAATTATTAGCCCTACTACTGAACAGTGAGTTTATTAAAGATTGATATTAAACTGGTATTGATTAATGCGTTGATAGCAGATGCCAGATGTAAACTGAAATCTTTATTTTATAACTCTTATAAAAATGTAAATAAGGAAGGGATGTAGTGTTTGTAGTATCTATACAATAGATATGTAACGCTGTCTCATGTGCATAAGTAGCGATATGAAGGTTTGTCTATCGGCCAGTCGCACAGGTGACGTCGGCCGGTGAGTACGTGTGCCTCGGTATGAGCTACTTAGAGCAGTGGTGAGCCAGTGAGATCCTACAGTCTGTAACCATATGATTGTGAATTCATTGTGTTTGAACCTCGTATAATTTGGAATCATGATTTTGATTGTGATATGAAAGGGATTTTTTCGGTTTTGATTGTGATGTCGCTTCATGATGGGTGAAAATTTCGATCTTTAACAATTTTTTTTTTACATCAAATATTTAAAGTTCATTTTTTGCATTCAATTTCATTTTTCTCTTATAGGAAATAGTAACTATTATACAAACAAATTTTGAGCATTTTTAGAATCATTGAATTATGCTTTTATTTATGCAATAAAATGTAAATATCTCAATGTGCGTTGTCTCTCTATTTTCCCAATACAGTACATCAAATCTCTCATATTCATATTGTATTTTATCTGATCTAATTTAATTTATTTAATTTCATTTGTCTTCATACATATTCATGATTAGGTTATGACCCTGAGGTTAAATTTCCATGAGTCTCTTCGTCTCTATCGCTGGCTGACGGTGAAGGGAGGTCATATGGGGACTTGACTTGCACCTAGTTGAACTTGTTTCCCTTCTTTGAAATGTAATTAGGTCGTGTGTGGATGGGTCCTGCGACTTGTTAAGCTTATTTCCCCGCTATCTCACGTGTTCATGTGTGGACAAGTCTTACATTTTGCGTTAAGCTTGTTTCCCGCTGACGGTGTGGATAGGTTGTGTGTGTGGACAAGTCTTACGTTATGTCAGGCTTATTTCTCCGCTACTTTGCATTTGAGGGGTCAGGTCTTGCAATTTGTTAAGATAGTCTCCCAATAACAAACCCCCTCTCAGTCTTTTTAAATAGGTTAACATCTGTGAGTGCCAATATATAGAATCAAATGGGTTCCGACATTACTGAATCTGCATATACGGGATTCAAAACTTGAGTAGGTCTTTATAATAATTTGCACCCATATATATTTCATAACTCGAAATCACATTGAAAATAAATTAGCAATAGATGTACATAATGAGAAGGGTCTCAAATGTGAATAATAATTTTCAGGAAATAAATATATGGATCGTCAATAAGTAACGGTTATCTGAGACAGATATTCACAAAAAATGTGTTTTTTTTTGCCTACTATGCAAAGAGTCCGTACGAGTACATTTGTAGAAAGAAATGAAGATAAATTCAAGGTTTAATTTTTCGTTTCGAAATTTAATTTTCCAAACCGTTTTTCCATAATCAAATTCAGCACTTTAGTAGTTTAATAAGGATAATGTACACATTGAAAACACAATAAAAATTAATGTGTCCTCTTCTTTAGTGTTGTTAAATATTCCGTTCGACATTTCTGATTGTTACAAGATATTCCCCTTCCTTTGCAGGACTTTTCAGGGTTGTTTGTCATGAATATTATTCCAAGTAACAGGGAGACATAAAAAGAAAAAGGTAGGCCTTGCGATGTATGTATAAGTTATGGGTATGTCGTGTAGTTGTAGAGAGAGGCGAGCTTCGTTCATTTCATAGCGGATATCGGAAATTTCTTAAATCGGCCCACATAGTTTACGATCGTCCTACATCCCTCTCGCTTTATCGATGATACTGTTCTCATCGGTGAGCACTTTGGTGATGCCAGCCGAGTTATAAACAACTCAAGACAAAATAGACAAGAGAAAAAATCTAGAAAAAATGATTCGTCAAAAAATAGTCCCTCAAAATAACAGAAGAAATGGACCGAAAAATAATGCAAAAATATTTTAATACTTTTATCATTCTAAACGTTCATATTTTATTAGTCGTTCAACTTGGGGGAAGATTTTCGGAATTCTCATGAGAAGATAGAAACAGTCATTTTCGAATGTTAACACTCTCATTAGTTTCAGGAAGGATAAAACCAGGATACATACATACATACCATCACGCCATGTCCCTTACGGGGTAAGCAGAGAGAACCGAGCGCCCCATGCACCGTCTCTTACAGGCTCGTTGATTGTTTAAACTTCTTGTTTCCTTCTTTAAAAATATCATTCAAATGGTCATGCCATCCCTTTCTGGGGCAACTCCTGCTATTAACTCCATCTCTTACACCCATGTATATTTTTTGGTAAGTCGTTCATCGTTCATTCTTTCAATATGTCCAAACTACCTCAAGGCATTCACTTTCATTTAACTTATAATATACTTCTTGCATTCTATCCTTATCTCCTCATTTTTCATTCTATCATATATCGTTCTATTACATACTCTTCTTTGTGATCTCATTTCCACAGCATTTATTCTACTTTCATGCGTCTTTTGCCACTTCCATGTTTCACTAGCATACGTAAAAGTAGGCACTACAATTGCATTGTGTACTGCAATTTGGGCTTCCTTTGAGGTCCTTAGATCGGACATTACTAGTCTGAGTGCTCCGTTTATTCTATTACATGCCATAACTCTTCTTTCAATATCTTTATCGGGTCTTCCATTCCGTTCAAACATACTCCCCAAGTATAAATATTCCTCAACTTGTTTTAGCTATACACTCTATACTTTATTATACATGCAATTTTACTTTCAGTTTATCGAATATCATTATCTTAGATTTACTCACATTCATTCTCAGTCCATTCTGTAGGCATCCTTCATATATTTTATTCATTAAACATTCAGCAATCACCACTTTGTCATCTGCATACATCAAATCACGTACGTTCACAGTAATTTATTTAAAAAAAAGGATAATAATGTTTATATCTTAAGAAACACGTAGTTAAACTAAGCAAAATACATCCTCAGTGAAAAAGGGTAAAGAGGCATCTATTAATCATTGTTTAGTTTACTTTACGTAATCACTTTATGCACATTTAACACACATTTTTCATTTCAGTATGATTCTATTTTGATTTTAAATTGATATTTAAATGTGCGAGCGTCCTGGGTTCAGTCCCCAGCAAAGGAGAAATTTTTCAAATTGATTTTTCACGCAAATATTACTTCTCTGGGAAGGAAACACTGGTTAGTTGGAAGAATTTGTCATATGGCATTAAACTCGCTACTTGCGCAGGGTGCAAGGAAGTATTAACAATATTAATAACTATTATTATTATTTCATGGACAAATAGCTAATTTGTGATTTGAAATAAATAAAATCAAGGATTTATTCAAATCCAATATTTTATTTTGAGAGATTGGTTTATTTGTAAACAATAGATGGCGTTACAAAAAGGGTTTCTTCGTCGCTTCATAGATGGCAATAGTTATCATGTCTTATTTTCAGGTGATTATTTACACATTATTCAAATATATAGAACTTTCAAAATTTACATTGATAAGGGAACTCAATAATTGGTGAACGTTGCGCAATCGAATAAAGTGATCAAGTAAACCAACCGATGACAGGTCGTAAGCCCTGTATTGCCTTGAGTACCTAGTTATTCTATAGTATTGTAACTTCGTCTCTATTGAGATGTTGAAAGTTTGTCAAAAAAAAATATCATTTGACTCCCGACCGGCAAAAAATCCACTGTTTGCATATATGAAATTAAAAAAATATTTGATTTTATTAAGTAGTTTTGAAAATAAATTTTGCACCATAAATGACATTTAATTATTTTTTTGGCATTTTTTACATGATTTTTTCGTGCTCTTTTATCGGGGCGATTTCTTCATGTCACACAGCTCTCGGTACATGAGAGATTTGCTCATTTCTTGTATCGTAGGAATACCTTTTTTTCACGGTTTTCACATAATATACCGCCGCTAGGTAATAAATAGCCCGTAAAGACATAAAACCCCTTTTTCAGTTTAATCAATTCTGTATGTGGATTTTGTCGTCAACGAATGCTTTAATGTTTCGTAAATAACTAAGTACATACCTACCTACCATCATGTTGTACGTTTCTCCCAGTGCGATGTTGCCAGTTAATTCTGGCTTCATTAAAGTGAGGTTGGGAGTTATTTAAAACAAATACATATAATATTTATAATTCCTAAAAGCTATGCTGCAACTATGTACCACTAAGCATTGTTTTAACCCTCGCGAAAGAATAATCTGTTCCTAGGTGTTTTCGACTCAAGCTACATTAAAAATGAGACGGGTTTTGTATTTTGAAACTTTTTTTTATTTATATATTCGAAACAACTCACAGTAAAAACATTTATGTAAAAAAGAAAATAACGAAAACAATACTTAATCAAAACAGTTAACATATCAAAGTTTTGTAGATATAATTTGTAGTTTGTACACTCGCGAGTTTCATACCTAACGGCAATTTCTTCCATCCAACCAGAGTAAATGTAAATATACAGTAAAAAAAAAACTTCCTTGCACCTTGCGCAAGTGAAGTGGCGTGTTTATTGTCGTATGGCAATTTCTTCCAACTAATCAGTATTTCCAGCACAGAGAAGAAACATCAGCGTGAGAAATTAATTTAAATAAATTTCTCCACTGCTGTGAATCGAACCCAGGACGCCCGCACAGAAACCGAACGGCTTACCAACTGTGCCACAGCGGTCGGCGGCCATTATAATGCGAACTATGGCAATAACACTAGGTATATATTTTTAAATGTAAACATACATACCATCACGCTCTTTCCCTATTTGGGGTAGGCAGAGAAAACCGAATGCCAGACTCTTCTATCTTGACATACATTTTTTGCCTCATCTACATCCATGCATCGCATCATACACACTCTTTTATTATTCTTTACTTCGTTTATTACCACCTTCCATAATCTCATTTAATGTGATCATTCCAACTCTTTCTCGGCCGGCCCTTACATCTCATTCCACTCTTTTCAGCTTTGTATACTTTCTTTTTCAGGCCTTCATCGTTCATTCTCCGAACCATCGCATAGCATTAATCTTCATTCTACTCCTCGTCTAATATCTACAGTATTTGAGGAGATTACAATTCATTTATAAACACCTAAATATTCGTCATTTGACTTCTGTGTCAGCGTCCTGGGTTTGATTTCCAGGAAATTAAGAATTAAGTCATAACCCTTAATAACTGAATCAAATACTACTCCATGTTATTACAACTCTCTTGTTTTATTATTCGCTAGCTGAGAAACATCGCTACGCTCAGCTTCTAAGCCAGGACTTTCAGCCAACATTGCCGCTGCGCGGTAAATTACCGCCTCCGGCGGTTCACTGTGACATGGCGATCGGCACCTGTTAACAATGTGTTTGAAAGTTTACCGATAGATGTCGTAAAAGCAACCATTTCTATGGATTTCGACATATATTTTTCGTTATTTCCTTTATTTTTTTTATATTTCTAGGCGTTTCCAGGAAAAATGACTATTTTTTCAATAATGTGTATAATGTTATTTATCTATTAACAAAAAATCAATACAAGTGACTTTAAAGACATCTGTTAACAATTACCTACCTAAAATTTAGGTAAATAGTAAAAACATTCACCAAGAAATGAAAATTTACTGACAATATTGAACGAACGTTTTAAGACTTAGTTTTTAGGCCGAGATTAGATTCTGAAAGAAAATTAAATAATAAGCGTAAAAAAATCTTGGATAATAAAGTAAATCGATGTTTCACATTAATTGTTTGTTTCGAATAAATGACAGCTAAAAAAAGATTGGCGCAATCGATGAAACAATGCGAACGAAGCAAATCTGGCCCACAAAACAAAAGGGAACTTTCGTACAGCGTACATGGCAGACACTCTTGTCCTGGATTTTTCGACGTCGTGCTATGCAGGTTAACCGTTAAGTTGCCGAGATCTCTACATTAGGTGTAACTCCCCATAAGTCAAAATTGACGACTCAGCGAGTGGAGCAAAAAACTTTTAAAAAATATTAAAACATACTTTGTTTTGATTATAATTAAAAAAAAAAACATTTCAGCTTGCACGGCTTTGTGTTTTTTTGTTGTTTCAATTGTAATATTATAAGAATGTAATATTATAAGTTTTTTTTTTCTACTGTAAAATGACAATGGCGGATTTAAAACCAATGCGACAGAAAGCCCACTGAATGAATATAGCAAAGACAAAGTCTCTTTTACTTTCACTTTACAGTCAATTAAATATCACGGCTTGTTGTCCTTGGAAAATCATCGCACAATTATTGACTTAACTTTTTTATACGAATTACTAAATAATGTGGTAGACTCTCCTGATCTTTTGAATGGGATAGGTCTTAATTGTCCTCTCCGAAGTTCTAGGACATCTCTCACTTTTAGAATGCCCAGGTGCACCACGAATTATGCTCAAAGTTCCATTCTCCAAACGGCATGTGGAAACTTCAACACTTTTTTCAACAACATCGATATGAATCTTACCTCATTTAACAAGTTCAGGACAGTGTTGAGGGTTTCACTCGCTGGGAGGGTGGACTGACGTACGAATTGTGTGCATTTTTTCCTTTCCCATTATCTCCTCCTTTTCCTATTTTCCTCAAAGTCCTACCAAGCAATGACAACTTTGTGTTCTTTTACTTTTTTTTTACT
This sequence comes from Molanna angustata, assembly GCA_963576475.1. Classification (NCBI taxonomy): domain Eukaryota; kingdom Metazoa; phylum Arthropoda; class Insecta; order Trichoptera; family Molannidae; genus Molanna; species Molanna angustata. The sequence continues at coordinate 3,324,876 of OY754964.1, read as the reverse complement.
TTTTTATTAAGATTTAATAATGTATACATATATATGATTGTGTTTGTTTATGATTTTTAAAGTGCACTTCACTCTTAAGTAATAAGCTGTAAACAGTTTTTGGTCCTTGAGTTTTGTTTACATTGAAATAAAATTCATTCATACATTCATTCATTCATACCATCACGGCATATCCCACAATGTGGGGTAACCAGCGAAAGGTGTGCGGGTGTACAGCATAAAAGGGAGAACAACACATCTATGTATACCCACACACCAGTCTCGTTTCACCAAAAAAGGCACTACATTCAGAATGAGTGGTGAACCTCATTGCTGAACTATGTGCCTGTTGTATTTTCGATTTCCCGGTTCTTACGGGACGCTCGAAAACAATGATTTAAAAGAATGGAATCACCATTCTAAGCCGGTGCCTCACAGTGAAATAAATAAAATTAAATAAAAAATAAAATAGCTGCGCACAAACATGTGCTAATCCAGAACGACAATCTTACGAGGTCTACTTTATTTATATGCAGATATATTCGTATGATGAAAAACAAATAAAATGTCTTGATATATTTTTATTAAACAAATAAAAAAAATGATGAGGTGTTGAAAACTGTTTTGTGTTAAAAGAGGTTAAAAATAAAAAAAATATTATTCGAAAATGTCACTGTAAATATTTCGTATACACAAACATAATGGAGAAATAAAAATATTTAATTTTTCTTCCATCAATCTAAAGCAAACAAGACACGCATTTTTTTTTTGATGGAATTATCACGGCGACCGTCCCCGTCTCGAAAATCAATTGAAATAACCTCAATGTTTGTTTGCAATCATCGCGAAAGGGTCGTTTTATCGAAGGGGTGACATATTTTTATTGAGTTTTTGGTTAATTTGTTTTTACGCATTCGCCCGTTTTTTGATGTCAACATGGACGCATGGGGAATTTAATGCGATACGTATCCCTGACATGTCTGTGTTGGTTGAGTTAATGGCTTGTGTAGAGCAGAGTTTCCCAAACTTTGTTTGTCTCGTGGACCACTTTAAAAATTTACTGGTTTCGGTTGGCCCCTTGCTGCTACATTTCTACCATTATCCCAAAAAATGTGAAGACTAAATCTAACGACGGAAATTTGCGTCACAGCTGAGTTCCAACTATACGAAGTGGATATAATAACAAAAAAAATATATATTTGGTTGTGTTCTATTTATTCAAAAAATATAAAAGCCAAAAAATCTGAAAATAAGAATCTTTGAGCTTGCTTTCAAATCGCCAAACAATTATTTTGGATTTTTTTACTTCCTTAATTAAGTAGATATTATTATGTATTTTTGTTGTTACAGTCGAAACCTGAAAAATTTTCGTGGACCCTCACTTTTTGAACCCCCATTTTTTTCACGCCAACGTAAACCCCCTTCGAGTCTTCAGTGGACCCCTGGGGGTCCACCTGGACCACTTTTGGAATCACTGGTATAGAGCAACGGTTCCCAACCTGTGATATTAGTAATGGCAGACACGCAGGAATTATCAAATGAAAAAATATAAATATAATTTATATAGGTATTCCAGTTTTTGCGGTTAGTGGTTTTTGTTTCGTGACGGTGGACGGTGAACGGTGAATGCCTGCTAGTGAGGCCCTGTGAACGGCAAATGCAGTTCGCGGTTCTCAGTATGCGCTTGCGTATACTAGAGTATGCTCCATTGGTGAGGGTTCATCCGTAAACTGTTCACCAGTTCGCGTAATATTAATTTAAATATATGCGTGTTATTTTTAGTAATATTATATGTTATTGAAATAAATGAACCGATAAAATGACTGTGCTCCTCCCTCGAACACGAGATTTGATCTCAACTGAGGGATGAATAGATATTAAATAATTTAATTTTAAGATACTGTTTATAATTCTTTTTATCATTAATGTATAATTGTTAAAATAAAAAAAATAAATAAAATAAATAAATAAAATAAATAAATAAATAAATATATCTAACCATGAAAAAAAAAAAAAAAAAAAAAAAAAAAAAAAAAAAAAAAAAAAGGTATAACATTTCTTTTTTGAGAAATTGCGTCCCACTATTACCCTTGTGAAAAGGAGATGATGTTTGAAATTTATTAATTACAATTTCAATGTTTTTGTCAAGATTTATAAGAAAAACGTGGACCTATCTACTTTATATAGATATATCTGAAACGATTGGGTTGTGGCCAACCAACATCAAGTCACTTCTCAAAGTATCTATTAACATTTTGTGGGGAAATTTTTCAGAATTTTTGATATAAATATTTTATTATGAAAACTTGATAATTTATTAGATTTATTTATGAAAGTGGTATGCTGTTTTAGAAATTTGTATATAAAAATATCAAATTTTAAGTTTCCTGGGTCACTTTGAAATACTGAACAGTTAAAATAATTAAGAAGCACTGATCCGATATCCTTTAAAATCTAATGGGGTCTAAACGAGTATTAAATGTACAAATTTGAAAACAATTACTTAATAAATTATTAAAATAACAATATAACTTTGTTTATTTCCACTTATGTATTTTTATTACTTAAGCCTATTATTAACAAAGTAGAATAAATACACCGTTAATAGTACATAGCACACACACAGATACATTGTGATGGAACATTCAGAATACATACAATCTCAGAATGTCTAGTTGATAATCTGTAATAAAAACGAGTGGGTTGTGGCCAACGCTAAACTCCTCACTAACAAGTCATTCTATACAGTGTTCAAATATTGTATGGAAAATTTTCAGCAATTTTATAATATGAGTTTGTTTAATTATTTTTTTATTTAAATATTTTATTATGAAAAGTTGATATTTCCTTAATGCCATTTTATGAAAGTGATGTGAGCTTGGAGTCACTTTGAAATATTTGACAGTTAAAAAAAATGAGAAGCACTATTCAGATATCCTTCAAAATATAATGGGGTCTAAGTGAGTATTAGATATACAAATTTCCAATATTTGAATAGAATCGAATGAGTACTTTAGGTCTGAATGCAGAGTCCTACCTAAATACTAAATTCTTAACACTAACCATGTTTTCATTGCACAGTCACTCACTTATGTTAGAAGATCACGTGGCTTCCTAACTGGAGGATGTTACGACGTTTTTCCATAAGAATTGCATTGCACAGACATATCTAAATACTTAGCGCATGCGCCTCGACGTAAACTAACATTTGCGAATTGTCAAAAAGTAAGGATGATCGCGAGGAACCTTACAGTGGTTTAATACTAAAATACGAGATTTTTTCGGTGGATGATGATTTTATCGGCTTCGTTGAATATGTATTTGGTAATTTTCTCAAATCAAATATCAAACAGAGTATTCAGCGATCCGTACGAGATGCCGAAAATTCGGTGGGATTTCAAAAAAATCGTGACATCGAGCTGTCAGTGTGATGTGTAGTTGGTTACATATGTTTGTGTTGTTATAGCAAAAAACATTGCTTTCTAAGCCCATAGAAAGCTATCTATCTCTTTTCTTCATACACAATAATGTGAAATTCTACGCCATCGACCTTAAGTTTGTCGTAGTATTTAGTATTTAGTTAGGGATGTCTCTGTAACGCAATTGCTAACTTAAGAATACTAAATACTCCAGTGAGGTTAGGAGTCAGTATTTAGGTACCTAGGACTGGGCATTCGGGTCTTAGTCTATAATCGATAAAGTAAAAATGAACACGCCGTACACACTGCACAAAGCACACTGCACATAGCACACACACAGATACATTGTGATGAAACTTTCAGAATACAATCTCAGAATGATACTAGTTGATAATCTGCAAAAAAAAATAGCCTTAAAAATTGCGAAATCATAACTCCCCACAAAACCCCCTGGGTTAGTGAGGAGTAAAAATAACTTTTTTACTTGAGAATTCATATATTATTCTCTCTATATCCCCTTGGGGTAGTGAAGAGTAAAAACAATAATTTATTATATATCTGTAGGTACAATTGTGTTTATTTTTCCGTGATCCATAAATAAATAAATAAGTCTATAGGTATACCTAATGTGAATTCTTAGTTTTGGAAAATAAAATTACATGTTTTGCTCTAATTATTGTCGAGAAACGACATTTATGTATTTATTTTCACAAAATTTTAATATTTTATTTCAATCACACTAATGTCAAAAATAATATCAAAACAAAAAATATTCAAATATGGAAAGATGACTTATAGAAAAAATGAAATATGAAATATGTATGTAGATACCTAACATTTAAATAAATAAAATACAATAAGATAGAATATAATAGAATTATAAGGTTACAATAATTAATCTTTACATTATGTAGGTACAGATTTTAGTATAGCTTTTATAGTGTGGCGAGGATGTACCTCCCATCATCGATGCCATCTCGCTCGGACGATCTCGCTTCTCACGAAGATTGCCGAAGACGACCGAGAGACAGCGCATCGTATTTCAATCAACTAACGTGGCGATTTATTCGCTCGTCAGCCCAGCGTTCAAGCACAGTGTTCAATAATTATAATATTTTATCCCGACCGACCCTAGTATCGCGAAACAATCTAATCAAATTTGTTAACCGTTTTAATCTGAAAATATAATTAATCTGAGTAAGTTTTCTTTTATTATGAAACCTATCATCATTCTATTATTTCAATTATAAATAAATAGCTGAGTAAAACAATTGCAATATCTAAAAATAGTTGTATGTGTTTTGGGAGATGAATTTAGAACACGCAATAAACTCGCAACCTTTTCTGACTTCTTATTAATAATCTTATTAAATATATAACTTCCTCCCAACGCATATACCGCTAAAATAGTATAAAACTAACTCTTCTGCACAGGGATTATCGTAATAGGTACAGACGCAATCGAGCATATGTAGTGAGTTTTATGGACGAATTGGTTCAACTAGCAATAGTCAATAGAGTTTAAAAAGTTTGGGCACCGTTGTTGTAGACATCAAAAATAACATTATTTTGTATGGATACAAGTTTATTATTTCGGTATGAATTAAGGGGATTACACAGTTGAATGATACCGTCAAATGAATTTGAGTAATGTTTAATATTAACGAGTTAAGCAATAGCAGTTATGGTGTAAGTGAATATGTCGTCAAATGTGAAATATTACATTCCGGGTATAACCCAATATTCAACGAAATATCGAAATGAATGATTGAAATGAATTGACCATAGTACTCGTATATGCTACAAGTTGATTAATGCATTTGGCAGATTATGGTTCAAATAAAGTCTCGAAACTCAAGTATTTTTTAATTTTATATATAATATATCTTCATCAATTTGTTGTTAAAGATCTATTGAAATTATTTAAGTAGGTACCTACATAAAACGATTTGAGAAATGATCTTCCAACGATGCACGTAAATGAGATAAATTTCATCATGTCACAAGGTGCTAGATTAGCAAATTTAGTTATTTGTTTAAATAAATTTGCGTAGCCGTCGTAAGGATGGCGCTGAAAGAGGTGATTCAAGGAGCTAGAAAGGTCAGGTTAGCTAAAAATTAATTAAATTTAAACCTTATGATTTGTGTGTCGTCCACAAAGCACGATCATAAACAACAGGCTGTAATAATTTTGGATATCTCTGCGAACAGTCCCAGTCCACTCCATCAAGACCTGTTTTATGTACCAAAGTTCTCATAAAGAATCGTTAAATTTATAATTCTTTGGTAGACGTTGTCAATTAATTTAATAATTAAACTTTGTCGATTCAATAGTAAGTACCTGCTGCGGCCGATTTGTTGCGCGATCGCGCGGCTTCATTCTCACACTGTCCTTGTTCACGTCCAGTAAATGCCTAGAATGAATTCTCCGTCCGCGAATTCAATATTACACGTTATATTCGTTGTTAAATCGAATAAACTAACAATAGATACTGTAAGTCTTAATCTTACATTTAATAATACTTAAATTTATTTTGGAGTCAAATATATTGTAATGATAAATTCAAATGTAGGTTTTTAATTGGACACATAAATGATTTTGTCTAATAGTAAAAATATAAATGCTATCAAGTCATATCCTTCTAATTAAAAAGAGTGTTAATATAATTAAAAACAAATCTATTACCACCCCTTAAATTAGAAACCTTCATAAATTTTAAATACCTACGTTAAATTAAATACCATATTTTCCTTTATTTAACAGAGGACAATTCTTTATAAAACTCCTCGATGAAAATGGATACTCAGTGATGGATTTTGACTACTTAGTCAGACCCAATTAATTATTAAAGTGAGTCTCAGATTCACGTTAAAACCAAACTGTTTCATTTAACCGAGAACATTTTTTTTGTATAATTTCGTTAAAAATCCTCGAATGGAAAATCTAGTATAAACCGAAATTTCATTATGAAAATCAAATATAAAGATTTATTGCTAGGACAGAAGCACAAGTGACTTTGTAAGACAAATCTGTCTCCTGTATCTATGGTTCATGAAAATTTGGAAGTTGCGATTTGCGACTGCATACAATTCATTACAAAAAACATGACAAAACTCATCTTCTTTTCTTCAGTCCTCCTTCGTCCAGTAATGGACATAGGTCTCCCCCTAAGACATCCACATCTCCCTATCTTGGGCAGACCGCATCCATTCACCTCCAGCCACTCGTCTAATACCATCAGACTACCTTGTTTTAAGCCTTCCAATACTTCTTTTGACAGTTCTAGGTCGCCAATCCAGCACTTTCTTAGTCCATCTGGAGTCTGCGGTTCGGGCGACATGTCCTGTCCAGTTCTACTTCTGCTTGACAACCTTTAATAGAATGTCGGTTATTTAATTACAACACTCATATTACAAAACTCGTAAGTATAAATTCATAAATAAATATGTAGATACATTACAAATATAAAAAAAATCTTGGTATTTGTTCTATTGAAATTTATTTGATTTTTAGCGCGTTTCGTGCAAGGCACATCGTCAGAATATTACTCTACAAGACCGAGACTAGTGAATAGTCTTTTATACACCAGACATGTAAACCAACATTTTTATACACCTGACATGTAAATTGTATTGCCTCGGAACAGGCTTTTGCCTAGTGAGGCAATATATCCAAGTACCTAATATTGATATATATTTTATTTTATATTGTATTTTGTATTAATATTGTTATGTAATTATGGCTTGTGTAATTGTTTTTTATTTGGAAATAAAAAAAAATATAAGTATATATAAAAATGGATGTACGTATATTTGTTTGTTTATTTGTATGTATGTTTGCAATGGACTCCCAAACCAACATCCGATTGCAATGAAACTTTGGGAAATTGTTTAGATTATACGGCAGAAGGATAATGCATAATAATTTATTTATTTATTTATATATTTGTAGGTTAATATTTAAATAGGCAGGACAACCGGGTTTTACTAGTTTTGTATATAACCACTAGTCTCAGTCTTGGTGAGTATTATACTGACGATGTGTCTTGCACGAAACGCGTCGATAAGCAAATAAATTTCTTTAGAACAAATACCATGTATTTTTATGTAATTATAATATATCTACATATGTACAATGGAGTTCTATCAAGAATTGTCGATCGATTAACTAAACTCATAAATAAATAAATATGCACTCTCTTTCTGTTTGCAAATAAATGCAAAATATACGCTTAAAAGTTATAAAAAATTTTCACCACTATTACAGAGTAATGTAAGTAATTAATTACATATCAATCATAAAAATTCAAACCATAAATTTGAATTTTTTTAAGCTGGCTAACATTTCATTTTGTCGCGTCAACTTTCAGACAAAGTTTCAAATAAATAATGTTAATTTCACATAAATAAATTTGTGATATCAGAGCGTTTTCAATTTCCTCTCCAATTGTAACTTCTGAATTCCTCCAGAAGTGAGTGGCACTCGCCATTCCGTCTGAATAATTGAAATAATTTCTTGGAATTAATTCCTTAATTTTGCTGATCTCAAGAATGAGGGTTCAAATCGTGGTTGCTTAAATATTAAAATTCACATCGTTACATTGGTACAATTTATTTATTTAAGATTTTAACTAACGGGTTACAGATAAACTTAAAAAAAAATACTTATCTTTAGTCTCAATCATCTCTAAAATTCATCACTTACAAATAGGCGTTTGCCCTAGGATGAAAAACGGTATGCTTTTTCCCAATTTCACAAGTAAAAATAACAAAAAAATATTACCTACCTACAGAACAGTACGATATCTTGTCAAAAAATATTCAAAGCAATGGGATATATTTTTTTAAATGAATATGTCCTTGTAACAAATACATATACTTCCTCATACGTTCCCTAAATTTAGCATAAATGCTTATACTACAGGTGAACGAAATCGGTCATGGCAGGATTCGAACTCGTGACAACTGGACTACATACTAACCCAGCGCGCTAATCGCTTTTCTACCACCCATCTTATTATAAGATAAATGCATTCTAAATAAAGTATATTATTGGTTTTTGATTAATTATGATGATAATGGTTATTAAATTTTGGTTTTTAAAAGAATCCCCCCCCCCCAAAGCACGCGTACAAACTATTTTGGGGGGGCAATATAAATAAAATGTTTTTGTGTATAGTATAAAAGTATGCATATTTGATTTATATAAAACGCCTTATTTAGAATTGTTTTTATTAATATTGTAGAAAAAATCCTTTCAACCTTTAAATTACCTTGAAAAATTTAAATGTATTAATTTTACATGCAGGAAAACCCCTAATTGAGCATGATAGGTAGGCATAAATAGTAATAATATTGTCACAATAAGAATAACAATAAAATAAACATGGATAAATCCTAAATTTTTAGTTTTGTGTGACCCTTTTCGACTTCTCGAAGTGGTGCATTCCAAATTATTATCGCTCAGACCCTCACAAAGTTTATGTAAGTTACTTATTTAATATTATGTAAGAGGTGAAATAAAAAGATATTCTCCCGAAGAATATTAGCACTGTGCCATCAATACGATGATACTACGAGAATAAAATTTATATACTTTTTTCATACCTATATTCAAGAATAAAAAGAGTATCAAAAAACCAGCCATTTACTGAAAACGTTGTTATCTCTCGGACTACAAGTCCTGCAATATCAACCGTCAAAGTAATATGATGACAATATGTCCTATTCTGATTCTTTTCATAGTAAGAAAACGTCTAAATCAACGGGCAACCGTGGATAAAAGGATTTTATCCGCGCGGTGTGCCGTAATGACTCCCGTATAAGTGCTTCAACTTTTTGACATTTCTCATTTACTAAAATTCAGACGGATACATTTAGACAAATCAGAATAGGACATAATGCGAAGTTTGTTTTAATGTACCATAATTAAATTTTTATTCTTATTTCATATCATGTCATCTTTCGATAGAAAATGTTTATTTAACAAATTTTTAATTATCATCAATAATAATTATTCATTATGAGAATACCAGCGAAGAAACTTAAATTATGGTTCGCAAACAAAGTAATGGATGATTGTTTTTCGAGATAGAAATACTTAAGGTAGGCGCGCATGGAAGCTAATTTCATCGGCCGATTAATTATCGGTGAGCTACAACATACGAATTACATGTAAGAGCGCGCATGAAAGCTAACATAATCGGCCGATTTAAAAATCTGTGACGAGATACAAAAAAATCAGCCGATCGAGATCGGCCGATTTTTCGTAACCGATCCCGTTGTATGAGAGAGCGCGCATGGCGCTTGCTCACCGATAATTTAATCGTCCGAGCGCAGTAGATCGAGAAGTACGTTGTCAGTGTTGTCAAACGAAATGTCAGAAAATATATATGAAATAAATATTGATTCCGAACAATTAATTACATTAGTTGAAGCACGTCCTTCATAGTATGATTAAAATTTAAAAAAATATAGTGACCGCCAAATTAAGCAAAAATTGTGGTTGGAGATTAGCGAAAGTGGAGATTAGTAGTTTTTTAAGTAACTGGTTGGTGTACTTAAAAAACTACTCAAGGTGTGATCTTAAATCTTCGCAGGACCGGGAAAATTGTCCTTTCGGTAATATAGGACTTATTAACGGATGAACCCAGTGATTTTTTTGACGTTTCTTTTTACGCATTTTGAGGACAAGAGCACAAACTTCAAAAAAATCCATATTTCTAATCATATATTATATTGTATACTTGTTTGACAAAGAACTCGTTAAACAACAATAATATTATTTATCTGATGGTAACTTTGTGGTAATTTGCTTGTGGGGTTTTAATATTTACCTACATTCTCCCCTTACACCCGGGACATACATGAGTAGGTGGAAATTTAGTAAACATACACACGTTGGCATACATAAATCATATTAATTGTGTAGGTAAAACACAACAAGACTAAACAATTTTATAACAAGTAAAGTTTCCCGTAGTTAATAGTTTCCCGTGTAGATTATTGTAACGCCATATTAGCACACCTACCGCAATATCAAATCCATAGAATACAACTCATCCTCAATGCAGCAGCCCGTTATATTTAACAGATTGATCGTTTCTCACATATCTCACCAACACTTCACAAACTTCATTGGCTGAAGAGCCCAGAACGTATAGAATTTAAAACATGTCTCCTTGTCTTTAAAGCACTCAATAGCATGGCCCCGGAATATATATCGGAACTTTGTGTTCCATTTTCACCTAACAATAAACAAAGTACGCTAAGATCAATGACCCAATCCAATAAAAAACTAGTAGAAACCAATCTCACAAATGAGCCAAAATACCTAAATCAATCTTTTGGCGTTTATGAACCAAAGTTATGGAACAATCTTCCAATGGATATAAGATGTGCCGAAAATATCAATGAATTCAAGAAGAAATTAAAAACTCATCTTTTCCGCAAATCGTATCCAGATTGACCTTCATCCGTTCAATATTCCTTTACTTAATATTATGCCTGTTTACTTTGAATCGACTATTTTTTTATAATTAATTTCATCTGGATTATGTAATATGTATATAACTAGAATAATTTGTGATTTCTACGTATTTTTTATTAAGTTTTATGTTTCACCATTTTCAATGTGTTAGCTATAGGACTAATTTTAACTTATTTTTTTGCAAAGTGAAAGCGCCCTTGAGGTGACCACGGTTGTCACTAAACGGCGCTTTATAAATTGTCCTTATTATTATTATTATTAATGAGTTTAAAGTACAAACATTGGTAAGTTGGAAGAAATCGTCATATTGCAATAAACTCGCTTCTTGTAAAGTGAGATTTCAAGTACGAGACAATAATATTTTATTATTTTTAAATTGGATGAGAATGTATGATTGAAAAAGATATAATAAGATGATGTAGATATATTACATATATAAAAAAAATACTTGGTTTTAGTTCTATTGGAATTTGTTTGATTACCGACGCGTTTCGTGCAAGGCACATCGTCAGAATAATACTCTACAAGACTGAGACTAGTGGTTATACAAAATTTACATAACAGGTGTATGTATAAAAATGTTGGTTTCTAAGCGGTTGAAAAATAAGTTATACAATGCAAATGAATCTATACAAATCTACGTTTTAATACAATGAATGAAGTTGGGTCACTGGTTGTCCCTGTGTCCATTAGGTCTGTAACAAAAAAAAAACGACAGCAGTAAAATTCGAAAGATAACTAATATTATATTTATTGGTTTATTGTTATCTTTTAAATGTGGTTAAAACCAATGTATTTCATAGATATTTGGTAGTTATAATTAGGTATAAACAGCTTAATTTTAATCTTAATGCATTAAACAAAAAAGGAAGGTACCTATATGTCTGTCTAATCCATCGGTTTCAGTAATGATGAATATGTATGATCAATTTGTTTATTGATAAGTAATTTTTGTGGACCTTTTTTAAACTAAACATGGTAAGAAATGATCCTCCTAACATAGGATCCTCCAAAACTAAACATAGTATAAGATGAAAATAAATGCCCTAAGGTGGTTTGGCAATAAACGAAGTATGAATGATGACAGTCTTACGAAAAAGTATATAAGGCTGGGGAGCGACAAGTAGAGGTTGGCCGAGAAAAAGTTGCCACGTTCATTTAAATGGAAATTTGAAGGATGTAGACGATAGGACAATACAAAAGCGTGTATGAGGCGATGCATGATCGTAAATGAACCGAGAAACGTATGTCAAAAGTTAGGCATTCGGTTCTCTCTGGTTACCCCAAATCAAATAATGGTGTGATGGTGTGGTATGCTTAGTACGTATTTATAAAAAAAAAATATTTTGAAGCTTGAAATAAAAATAAAAATAGGAGAAGATTTTGGATGGACCATGTCAACAGGATGGATGCATCTCGAATCCCATCCATAGCGGCAAATGAAATCCCACTAGGGCATCGCCTCCCCGGAAGACCACCGAAGAGGTGGAAGGATTGCTGGACCTCAGCTTCACAAGAATAGCTTTCTCGAAAAAACAGATCTACGATCTAAAATAAGAAGAAGAAGAAGAAATAAAAATAAAAACAATAGTTTACATAAAGCACTTGTAATTAATGAGGTATCTTGAACAATTATGAATTTCTTTGAGGGAGAAGTTTATAAGGGTCTTATAGACGGGCTTAATTGAATGAAGACCAATGGAAGAAGAAATTGAAATAATTAAAACAGACGGAAGAAAGAGGATGTCGAAGATTAAATTAGATTGAAGCTGTGTTAATAATTGATTCAATGGAATGGATTTCTGAGCTTACCTTTAGAAATAGATATTCTATATATTTAGGTATGTATTTTATTAAAAACAATATAAAAATAAATAAACAATTTAGATGTGTCGGTGGTAGAGCGGTTAACGCATTGGGTTTGTAATCCAGTGGTCGCGAATTCGAATCCTGCCTCGACTCGTATAAAAAAAAAATCCCTGCATGCTGCGCAAGTGGCATACTGTCATATGACAATTTCTTCCTACTTTCTAGCCCAGTCCTTCCAGCCCAGATAAGAGGTTTACAATATAACTTATTTTTTTCTTAACTGTTTTTTGTTTATTTTTTTTACATATTTTTGAATGTTTCTCGCATGTTTTTTTACATATTTTTTTTTAAATGTCTTTCATTATTTTTTACATATTCTTACATGTTTTCACCTTTTTTATATTGTTATTCATTTTTTATTTTCATTTTATATATTTGTTTGTTTTTATTTGTTTTTTTTTTAATTCTGTTGTTTTTAATATATTATGTATACTTGTATGTGTAAAAGGTTATCAAACCGTAAATTGAAATAAAATAAAATAAATAAAATAACTTTCATTCTACAATAACAAATTTTCAAGCGTACTCGTGAACTAAGTTAAGATAGTTTTAAGATTAGATTCAGACATTCAAAATCTAAGAGATTAGAATTATTTATTGATTATTTATTTATTTATTTAAATTAGCTTCTCGGGCAACTAACAGATACTATGTCAAATAATTATTAAACACGCACCCAATAACAAGTTGCCACATTCAGGAGACTTACTATATTAATCGTCTCACAGATCCAGACTGATAACACAATGAAAAACAGTGTCACCAACGGGAATCGAACCCGGGACTCTTGGATCAGCAGCAGATACCTAACCAACTGAACCACGAATGCCGACAATTATTTTAATTTACAAATATTAATGACGATTTATTACATTACTTTGATATTATCATTAAGATTATATTACATAATATGATTGAGAATTGGAGTATTATAGAAGAACCAGGAACGATTTACACATTTTTATGATTAAGACATTTTTATGATTATCAGGATAGGATAGTATGGAGGTCAGTCTGTTTTTCCTACCCGGAATATGAAAAAAGCATGATGGAATGTACCTATGTATGTTTGGAGATTAAGTATCAAACAATTGAGTCCCCATAGATATTGCGTAGTGTATACTGCCTTACAAATTGTATGAAACGATGTCGTCACTAAATTCAATATTTATTCAAATTGGTTACTTCTACAATGTTCCTATTTTTATAGGAAATAAAATTATCTAGTTGGGATGTTTCAGCTTTTTTCGATTTTTTTAAAAACTTGAGAAATATAGGCAGTCAAACACATAATTAAAAAATGTTTTTCTCAATTAAAAATGTTTGAAAAACTCTCGAACTTTTTAAAAGAAACCAATTTGAGATTTTGAATTTGTCTATATTTTTACCAGTTTTCAGCGTTCTAGCTTTTATGGTTTTTGAGATACATGGAAAATAAAGCAAAAATTCAAAAGCTGATAGCCCCCGACTGGAACAAAAATTTAAATATTTGAGTATAAAGGATTTGTTGTTATTTTATTTATTTTTAGTTTTCTATACAAAGACACTGAATTCTGAGTAAATACACATATAGAACATATATAATATTGCGAAGCCTTTAGTTGGTGTTTTTTGAATTCATAGTAAAAATAAAGACCTGAGCTTGATACTCTGTCGATATGTTAAGAGAAAATATTCTCTTGAATAAATCGGCAGTTGGAATATATCATCGATTTTTAAGCGAACCCGTTCGCAAAATATCAGAAATGTAGATACTAATAAATTTTGATATTCTTCATTTTATTATATTTTATGATTTCATAAAATTGTGATTTTGCTATAAACTTTCCACTTGCACAGGATGTAAGGAAATGTATATGTAAATCAAATAATAAAAAAGTTATGAATTAATAGTCAAATAGGGGGTGGGATAATATGATATTCATATATTTAAAAAATAAATACATGACAGTCCCAAGATAACTTTTCAAATCTTTGCCGAATATTATAACCGTTTTATTTAAGCATTATGTAAAATGCTACAATATTTATTCAAATGGGTTCATGTAATAACAGATAATATGTAACCAAATTCACCATACATTTTTCTTGAAATATGATATAGTTTTGACAAGTACTTCGGTATTATATTTCCATAATATGGGAAGAAAATCGAACCTTCTCAGAATGCCAAGAGGTTTTGTCCGTAAAGAGCTATCGAATGTACATGTTATTTCTAAACTTTGGTTCGATTAACAAAAATTTCAATTTCATTTCGGTTTTATTCTACGTATTCTAAAGCATTAGATTCAGATACATTTAAACAATTTGCTGACGGACAATTCGTTTTTAAGCCTGGTGAAACAATTATCGGTGAACCTATTGATATATTCCACAAAGTAAAATTTAGACAATTCGTCGATAGACAATTAATTTTGAAACCATGAGAAATAATTATCGGTGAAAAATATTTATATAATCCACAAACTAAAATCTTAACAATTTTAGTTAAGTTATGAATATAATTGAATGAGAAAAGTCTACAAATCTTAATGAAATATTAATATTCACAAAACTGCGAGACGGGCACTCAATTATATTTAATTTGGAAATTCAATTGTTGATGAATTGGAATTATTATATGGAGTTTTATGACATATAAAGATATTATAGAACTCCATATAATAATTATATCAATGATATGGATAATCGTTAGGGTTTTGATTTCGCCGGTTGGACCAGACTTGCTACCTTGGTGATTATTGTTTTAATCCAATACATAGATCGCCACTAAAGAGCTGATGCGCTGTCATAAGTGGAAGTTTAGTTGCTTGGTAGAATGAAATTTTGCGGTGAGTGTATCATAATTTTGATTTTTCGTTGAAAAACCTTGATGAAATTGACTATCAGGGAAGCAAGTCTGGTCTAAAATCCATATTATGTCCAATTCTATAACGTTTTAAGAACGTTCCGGCTAAAACAGGTGCGTTCATATTCCACTTAGTCCATGTTGATATTCTACAACGGTGAAATAGGATCTTCCCTTTTTAGAAAAATTCTTACTCTTAGTAAGTCACAAATTAGTCCAATTTCCTATTCTATAACCACATTTTAGTCGAATCAACTGCCGAATAAAAACGTTCTAATTTTAGTCCACACCTTATTTGAAGCGTAGGTACTTATTATATTAAAAACATCAGTTGTGTACGGAAAAGATAAAAAAGTAAAATTTACACGTGTTGAGTTATGTTGGAAATGAACGACTACATGACATGAATAAACATGGCCGAACATTGCGCAATACGCATGCGTAGTCAGCGCCATAGACAATTTGAGTTCAAATTATCATCTATGGTGCACTAATTTTGTAGATTTTAGTTTTAGGACCAACCTCAGTTACAGAATAAGATATTAAGGTTATTTATTTATTTAACAAACTAAGGTACAGAGTATATGATACATATTTACTGTAACATACATATACACACATACACACACACACTTATATACATCTATTACACATACCAAAAATCCCACAAGGCTTAGTCTGTGTGTGGGTATATGTACCTTAGTAAAATTAGAAATAAAAATGTTGATTGTGTGACGTGTGTTACATGTAAACAGTTTTTTGATAATGCATATGAAGTAATAAATACATTTAAAAATGATAAAGCATAATACATAGAATGTGAATGGCATATTATATACATAATACTGGTATAAAAAAAATACTATTAAAAAAAAAACATAAATAAATAACAGAAATAAAAACCTCACATAGTTCCCTTATTCTGGAGTTCCTCACTCGGTCTCTCGGGGTTTTGCCTGCAATAGCTCTCAATGTTCTCATTTCTGAAGTCCTCGACATTTGTTTGCTTCTGACTGTGTCTGCTCGTGCCTCTATACCATATGTCATCACTGGTCTTACGCATGCTTTGTAGATTCTCACTTTGCGTTTAATGGCCATATCCTCATTTTTCCAAATAATGGATTTTAGGGCGCCCGAGACTGCAGCTGCCTTATTGACTTGGCTCTGAATTTCTTCGCAGAGGTCAGCATCTTCTGTTATGTCAATTCCTAGGTATCTAAAGGTATTAACCTGTTCAATTGGGTTGTTGTCTATAGTCAGAATGCATGCTATGTGTGTTTTTGAGAATGTCATACATTTAGTCATACATTTAGTCGATATCATCAAATGGAGTAGGCAGCGGAGGAGGGACTGGTATGGTCATGTCCAAAGGATGGACAGCACCAGACTTCCTCATATCGTGCTTCACAATCAGCCTCACGGAACCCGCCCTCGCGGTAGACCGCCAAAAAGATGGAGGGATAGCTGGGAGTCCACCTCGCAGGAAGAGCAGGCCTCTTAAAAAACAGACCTGAAGGTCTATTCAAAAGGAGAAGAAGAAGAAGAAGAAATAAAAACGAAATAGAAAAAAAATTCAAATAACCTTCATTCTAAAATTTTAAAACGTTCCTATTTTATTTCAAAAGTTACTGAATTGGGCGTATTGCCCCTTGCTTATTTGGGAAGAGCTGTGTTTGTGGCATCTCTCTATGGGTCGATAGAAAGTTATCAAGGAAAATGTGGTGAGGTGGATATTTTCTTCTTCTGGTGAAATTCGTGCAAACTTGACGTTTAATATTTAATCATCTGCTGCCACCATCTCCGTCGTCGCTTTTTCCCCGAGCCTCCGGGGGTTGGGGGGGAAGATCGTCAGAAGTGGGAGAAAGATGTTACACAAAAAATATTACATGATTTACCTAGCTGGTTAATTTTGAAAGTCAAATTTGAACACAAGATATCTTATAAGCAATCCGACGGTAGAATTTTTTTTTAAAAGTGAAGATTTTTTGCCGCTCTCACAACCGACCGCTCTGCATCAATAAGAAGAAAAAACTAGATCATTATAAATAACATTATTGTATCATTGGGCAACAACACAATACAATACGTCCAATTCTATAATTTTTTAATAACGTTCCGACTAAAATAGGTGCGTTCCTATATAACTTAGTCCATAGGAACTTTCCTGTTTAGGAACGTTGTTACTACAAGTATGTTACGAATAAGTCCGATTCTCTATTCTTTAACCACATTTTAGTCGAATCAACTGTCAAAAGTTGTACTAGTTATTTTCACAACAGTCCGGGATATTTTAGTTGAGTTGAAAACCTCAGTTGTGTGCGGATAATTTACACGTGTTGCGTTGTGTTGAAAATAAAAACCAAAGAATATTAGTGCAGATCAATTGAAATGTAAGGTTAGATGACATTATGGCGACATGACATAAATAAACAAAACATGGCCGAACAGTACGCAGTACGCATGCGTAGTCTGCGCCATAGACAATTTGATTTCAAATTATTATCTACGGTGCACAAATTTTGAAGAATTTAGTTTTAAGAACAACGCCAGTTACAGAATACGAAATTAAGTTCAAATGATCTTTATCCAAAAATTTTGAACGTTCCTATTTTAGTTCAAAAAGTTTCTGTATTGTACATAATTGTATTATTTTATCTTTTGTTTTATTTATAGGTTCTTGAGAGAAGTTAGGTTATTGAAATCATAATTGATATTATGTGTAAATATTATTTATTTTTTAGGTTATTTAAATGGTAAGTCGTTGATCGCTATGGTTCAATGTGGAGATATAAAAAAGGGGGCAAGTCTGGTCCAACCGGCGAAATCAAAACCCTCATGATTACCTATATCATGGATGTAATTACTATTATGGAGTTCTATAATATCTTTAGTTGTCATAGAACTTCAAATGATAATTATGTATGTATATCCATGCCGATACCATAGTTTACCGCGAGATTTGTTTGCCTAGAAATAATTGAGTCAGCTAATTATTTCAAGGTAATTTTAATATTCTAATTATTCACAAATTGCTTGTATTTCCATTTTATATTATAATTATTTGTCCCTTGAACAAATTAGAAACGTCACAATTTATGACTGAAAAGAAGGCACTTTTATAACAATAGAGAAAAGTTAGAGATAACGTTTGACGGACGTAAAATGGAAATTTTCCTCCAATGAAACAATCCCCTTGACTTTGACGAAGTTTTATTGGAATTTGAAAATAACTTAATTCTACTGGCTGCCTTCTCCGTCTGATTGCTGAAGGATATCTCAAATGTTTAGAAGACTCTGCCAATTGTTTATGTATAATTTGTACGCTTTTCTCTTAGTAATAAAAATAATACAACATTTTATAAGATCATATCTAAGGGCGCTCTTGCAATTTTTGGTACTGCAAATAAGGAATGTTTTGAAATCTTCTGATAGATAAAAGACTCAGAGTTTAGATAAAAGACTCAGAGAATATTACATATAATGTATGTCATAAGGTGCTAAAATAATCTTAGATCATTTTGTAGATCTTTGCAACCAATGATAGATTTTTTTTTCCAATTAACCTATGTCTTACAAGAATTTATTATAACTCGAATACCGATGATCTTACACTTGTATTCATTGCAACTACATTTAACATTTCTATAAGTATAAAGGTACTAAATGTTTTAATGAACTCCCTTTGAGTCTGTGGCAGACCACATCTCGAAATTTCTTTCGAGCGCGCGCCTAGCGACGGCAAGTATATTTGTTTGTCGCTAGGCCGAGTTCATCGCCCGCGACGTCAAACTAGTGACAATACTCTTCAACTGGGTATGACACTTCAATGAAATAAGTCTAGAAAGTTAGAGGACATTGAACTTGCTACCCCCAGCGCAGCACTATTTAAGGGAGTCTACACCTGTACACATGGTCACTTCATTTCCGTATTTCATCTGTCACTTCACGCCGCCGCGCGCCGTTACGACCACGCTACCACTGGTCGCTTTTCGACCACGCCGTCTCGCCGACACTTCATCTCTCGACCACCGGTCATCTCTCGACCCCGCGAGCACAATGGTACTTCACCATACGAATAATCGGACACTTCGACACACTCGATCGTTATACCTACTCATCGTGAGAAAGTTCCTTTGTAAGTTATTTTATCAATTGTAAATTACCTTTAAGCAAACTATTAATTGTGATCAATAACTCATTGTAACTTTTGACCATTCTTTCTTCTTCTCTCTCAACCACTGTCCTTGTGTTCTTATTTCAAATCATATCCACTTGGGATATAGCAACTCTCTTAATTGGTAACCCCTCTGGTTACTAACTACTTTTGATTGGTAACCCCTTTGGTTTACAATCAGCTTAAAGTCTTAGACTCTAAAAAATACAATATATTTAAGAATAAAATCAAAATATTGTACATATTTATTTTCTTGTTCATTTCATTCTTGTTTTTTGTAGCTTTTTATTTGTTTTGAAAATTTTATTTAACCTTTTAACACAATCCTTACATGTTAATTATTGATTTGTCTTCAAATAAATGTTAACTTGAGTGATAATATGTTTAATGTTTATGTATTATTTAGAAGATGAACAATGTTTGGTGAATGTAATATTGCAAAATATACACTTATATCAATCTAAATAAAAGAGGGTTTTTATGAAATCTACCCGCTATCGCGGCCCAACCCCCAAAGACCGCTGCGCGGCTTATTTACCACTACGCGGCAGTTGCGAAATAACTTTAAATAACTAAATATCGTCAAATATACCATTTAGGACATTACACAACATTTAAAAACTAAATATCTTTAAGCGAAAACGTTAAAATCAAGTAATAAAACAGTATTTGTATAGTAAAAATGCGGAAATTTGAAAAAAAATATATATTCGACAGTGTTTTGAAAGAAATGCGTTATATGAAATGCGTACGTTTGAAATTACAAACATTGATAATTTGAATGTACACTCGAAATATCATTTAGAACAGTACTCAACAGTTAAGACTGAATATCTTTTTATAATAATACAATAATAATGATAAATTATACATATATGTAATTAAATAATGCGATTAAACGAAAACATTACCTGTCAATATCTTTTTGCGTATTTTATTATAACATATGTTGTCAGTATTTAAAATGGATATTCCGCAGATTATAGCGGTTAAAATTTATTCTGAATGTTTAAAATTCCTTTTTAAACAACAATATTGTCAATTTATGCAGAAAATACATTTTAAGCGATTAATTTGTACTTTTTCGCATCAATTATTTTTTTAATTTAAATAAAAATATCGAACGCGAAAATTGATTAAGGAAAAATTATTTCACTGGCAATCCGTTGAAGGACGAAAAAACATGGCGTACAATAATTATATTATAATCGAATATATTTTTATTATTGCATATGCGCATAATAAGATTGTTGTTCATAATTTCACCCATAGATGGCTGTAGTAAAAATTCCTTATTTTCAAGCGAAAAGAATTTCAGTATTACAATATATAGAAGTTTCAAAAATTGAATTGATAGGGATCTCATTAAAAAGGCATAATTGGTGAACGTTGCGCAAGCGCATAAAGTGATCACGTAAACCAGCCGATGACAGGTCGTAAGCCCTGTAGGTGCCTTGATTTCCCAGTTCTCCTACAATAAATATTCCAACTTCGTCTCTATTGAGATAATTAAAAAATCTGTTTAAAAATTATATTATAGATAGATATTATGGAACTTGTACGTCTTGTTTATTATTATTTATATACACATTTTAATTGATTCGATTAATAAATTTAAAAAAATAATAATAAATTCACAAAGAAAATGAATTCACAAAGTTAGTGTATTTGATAGATGCTAAGCCTAAGTTGTCCTATAAAATATATTATGTAAGTCCTACTTCCAAATGATGGCAGTGCTCAAAGAAAGAGCACATACATACGTATCTAAAATATATGTACGATACCCATACATGACAAACACAGACATCACTATTTTTTATTATAAAATCTAGTAATTATTATTATATTCATTCTCCTAATATTCAGTAACTAGTTGCATGTAACACATGAGATCCAACTGTCGATAGCGATAGTATGTATAGTTGAAGAATAAGAATCAAACTACATACATACCATCACGCCATGTCCCTCACGGGGTAGGCAGAGAGAACCGAACGCCACATTTTTCTATCTTGACACGCATTCATCGCCTCATCAACATTCATACATCGTCTTATACATGTTCGTCTGTTGTTCACGCTTCTTACATTTCAATCTTTCAAAATATCGTTTACATGGTCGTGCCATCCTTTTTTTGGGCGCCCGCGACCTCTTATTCCGTTCCTGTCAGCTTTGTATATTTTCTTCGTCAGGCGTTCTTCGTTCATTCTCCCCTTAACTTTCTAACTTTCATTCTGTTAATTACATCTTTCTTTATCTTACATTCTTTCCTTGTATCTTCATTCCGAACTCTATCATACATCGTTCTGTTACAAATTCTTCTAAGCGATCTCATTTCAACTGCATTTATTCTGCTTTCGTGCGACTTCTGCCATGTCCAGGTCTCACTTGCATACGTCAGGGTTGGCACTACGATTGCGTTATGAATGGCAACTTTAGCGTCTCTTGATATGTTGCGATCATTCATAACTGGTCTAAGTGCTCCATTCACTCTGTTTCCTGCCATAACTCTTCTTTCAATATCCTTATCAGGCCGACCATTCCGTTGGAACATAATACCCAGGTAGACATACTCGTCGACTTGTTCAAGCCATTCATTCTCTACTTTTATTCGACACACTGTTCTGCAAGAATCCCACTATAAACCCATATATTCAAATTATTGAAAATTTTAACACATGTTGGTATGTATGTCAAGATAGGACAGTATGGAGGTCAGTCCTCTTTTCCTACCCGGAATATGAAAACAGCATGATGGTTCTGTATGTATGTTTGGATATTAAGTACCTATCAAACTATTAAGTCTTCTTACATATTGTGTATAAGCAACTGCCATACAAATTGTATGAAGCAATCTCGTCACTAAATTAAATTTTTATAAAAATTGTTAAAAAAAAATTGGGATTTGCTAATACAATGCAAATATTTTTTTTATAGATACTTAAATAATCTAGTTGGAGTGTTTCGGTTATTCGATATTTTTAAAAAAATTGGAAATATAAGCAGTTAAACTCATAAATTTATCATAAAAAAAATATTTTTCTTAAAAAAAAATGTTTGAGAAACCCTGGAATTAAAAAAAAATTATTTGAGATTTTGTATTTTTTTATGTTTATACCAATTTTCAGCATTCTAGCTTTTATGGTTTCTGAGATATATGGAAAAATAAACCAAAATTTCAAATGTTGAAAACTCGTGACTGAAACAAAAATTCACAATTCTGAGTATAAAAGTTTTGTAGGCCTATAACTTTTTATACATATATTCTGAAATTTTGGGCTCTGTAAATTGAGCGGATCAAAAGTTATAAGGGGGGGGGACATAGACACACAAAACTCACATAAAATGTTTAATTCCGAATTCTGAGTAAATCCATGTATGGGAACATATATGCATGCAAAAAGTCCACTACGCCATACAAAATGTTCCTTCGTACACGCATCTTGGCTTAATAATGTCGATTCATTCAGAGAATTGAATTCTCATGAACGAATCGATAGTTGGATTACATAAATTTGAGACTATAACGAGTTTGGCTCCATTGATATATTTTGCTATTCCAAATACGAATATAAAAAGAGACATCTAAAGGTCGAATTATTTCTGGGTCCTACTTTTTTATTCATTTTAAAATTTTTGTTTGTATTTTTTTTGTTTATTCGTTGTTTATTTTTTTCTAGTATTTTACTTCGTGGTTCATAAATCTATGTATCAATGATATCATTATGTTCAAACTCATTTAAGGCGTTTTGAAATAAATTAAATAAAAAAAAAAAAAAAGAAAACACGTAAATCAACAAAAAAACAAGTTATCAACCTCAATTCTTGAATTATTGAACGGTAATAAAACATAAACTTTAAATTATTTTCAAAATATCAAAATACTACATAAGCACCTAAGTCAAAAAATAATTCAAGGTGACAAAAGATCATGTTCTATTCAAGATTTATGTTTTTTATTATGGCTCATTCATGAAAATTACTTATGTTTCCTGTCGTTATGCCATGTTTCAGGCTCATTCCCATGCCGAGATGAACAATGAAAGCTAATAACTAAAAATCAAATTATTAAGTTATGGATATTTTTACTTTCAAATGTGCCATTTTCATATGTCTGATCCTACAAAGTACATAATAAACTTTTCGTTTCGAGGTCATCTTCAAAAAGCATTATGCGGATTCAAAAGTTTTGTGTTGGAAAGCCCCTTTCAAAGAATTATTGGCACAGAGGAGTGGGGGGATACAAAATTTCACAGTAAAGAGAACACCATTCAGAAGGCCCTTGAAAGGGCCTGACAATAAAAGGGAGGAAAACGATACGGACTGAGTGTAGAAAGGGATCAGAAAATATGGATTAGAACATATTTCACGTTGTACAATTCACATTGGTGAATACGTTACAATTTCTATTCGAATGTTATATAATAAAAAATATAATGACGATACAAATCTTTGCTCTTTAAAACACATCATGAGTTCAAATTAATATAAATATTATCGTTTTTAACTCAATGTGGTAGTGAGATTTATGAGTAAATATATATACCGGTGAAGACACAGTTTTTAATTATGGTTTCTGTTTGAATTAAATTAATATTTGACATATTACATGTTAGTTGCCCGAGAAGCAATTAGAAATAAGAAATAACACTACTAGTTACATTTTAAATCATAAAGTGGTAGGTAGGGAGCTTTATGAGTTAGAATATAACACAACTATGTACTTTAGTTTTTAACTCATAAAGAGGTACTTAGTGAGTTTTACGAGTTAGAATGTAACATAACTATTTTCATTTTAAATTCATAAAGTGGTTGTGAGCATTATGAGTAAAAATATAACAATATTTGTTTCGTTTATAGCTCATAAGGTGGTTGTGAGCTTTATGAGTTAGAATATAACAACTGGTTTCGTTTATATTTCATAAAGTGGTAGTGAGCTTTAAGAGTTAGAATATAACAAGTTTTGTTTTTAACTCATAAAGTGGTAGTGAGCTTCATGAATTAAAATATAACACTACTAGTTTCGTTTTTAACTCATAAGGTAAGCATTTGCACCGTCATTATTTTTAATCATGTACTAATATAAAATTACCGGCAAATCTTAGTGTTTGACAAAAAATATTTAAACTAAGGCTTAGAGTGAGTGATAAAAAAATTAAAATGAACGCGCCGAGATGGTTTGGGCATATTGAATATTTACTTAGGTATAAGTAAAATAAATAGTTTCAGTTGAAAGTTAGCCTGATGAGGGAACGGTTAGTTCCGAAACCGGTCGCATCGTTTCAACCAAAAAACGTGGTTAATACAAAGTTATATCTTTAAATTTAATTTGTTAAAATAAATAGTGTTCAAGACTGCCGTAAATTTCAACAGGATCTAGAGCATCTTCAAACATACTGTAAAATAAATTCTCTTAACTTAAATCCACAAAAATGTCAAATTATCACGTTTACAAAAAAAAAGAATAAAATATTCTTTTCCTATACACTTAATAATTCCCCTATACCTAGAAAAGAATCGGTGAAAGACCTAGGAATTATTATGGATAGTAAACTGTCATTTGACGATCACATGAATAATATAAGTAAAAAAGCCAATAAAATGTTGGGCTTCATCATCAGGATCTGTAAACCTTTTTCAAATATTGAATGCCTCAAAATTCTATATACATCTATGGTAAGAAGTCATTTGGAGTACGGATCGCAAATTTGGAACCCGATGTATCTTAAGTACATAAATAGACTGGATAGTGTACAAAAACGCTTCCTCAAACACCTCATCTATAAATCTGGCTGTCGGGAACTAATGGGCCCGCATAATCATATAAATAACGTGTACTTAGCTGAATCAAAATTTAATTTACCATCACTATCATCTAGACGAATAACTGCAGACTCACTATTTTTGTTTAAACTATTTCATAACATCATTGATTGTCCAAATTTATTAGAAAATATCTCACTTCACATTCCAAACCGCAATGTCAGATCAAAACCTACCTTTTCTATTTCACACTCTAAAACTAATCTTAGGAAAAATTTCTTTACTAACCGGGCCACCTCCAATTTTAACAACCTGCTCAATAACATTGACTTTTTTCATACTCAATCTCTACACTCGTTCAAAATTGCGATAAAGCGCCAACTTTGCACTGATAACATAACTCAAAATTCCACTCTCTAGTATATGCATGAATGTATTATGTATTTATGTGTCACCATAATGGTTGCAACACCTTCTTCGTTGATCCTTAAGTAAGTTAGAATCCCATGTTATGATTCTAGAATACAATCCTCTCTGTACTATTCCTTGTATGTTTCTGGTGTGTTCCTATAATTTTGTTTTTTTCTCATTTTTCGTAAATTGTATGTTAAGCTTTTAAAATTATTTGATATGATGTCCTATTATTATGTACTGTAGTCTTAATTTACTTGTTTTTCTTTCATTGTCTTTAATATCATTATGCTCTACTGTACTGTTGGATATCCAAAATAAATAAAATAAAAATAAAAAATAAAAATAAGAGATGGAGTGAATAGTAAAGGTCACTATACATGGATCGTAATCACATTAACAAATTAACGATCTTGTGATACAATAAATGAAAATCTATAAATCCCACATCTACATATGTATAGTATATAAATAGCTTCCTCGGGGATTTTCTCAGATAAAGTCAGAAGCAATGGATATGTACTTTCTCCACAATTCTGTTTTATTCTTCACCGGAGTTCCTGTCGTATCATAATGCAATGTCTTTGAGTAAAGTTGGAGTTTATTCAAAAAATCCCCCGAGGGAACAACTGTGACGAAGGAAACTGCAGTTTCCAACCAACGATTCGGTCTTTTACTTTACAATGAAAGGTTGAGTTGAGAAACTATATGATTTAATTAAAAAAACTCATGCATCCTTATCTACCCGAGTAAATTTTAGTTGTTGAGTTAACGAGTTAATTTATTCCTAGAGAAATATTGTAACATGTTAATAAATAATATTAAATGATTTTATTTTTGTTTGTTGACTCACAATTCTTGGTGAAACACAACGACAACGGAAAATGATAATATAGAACTTCATCTGTTTCGAATATGGAGCGGTTCTACATACTTCGAAACTAAAAACCAGTTTGCGTATTTTTTTTTTTTTTTTTAACATGTCTACGTAGGGGACGCCAGCTATTAGGATTTGGGTCCATTTTACTCTTCCGAAGAAGCGCACTACGTAGCGTTGAGAGGGGTTTGCAATCTAGAAAAGAGTTTATTAATTCGGATTTTAAAAAAAGACCCGGGTTGTACGAAGGTGGAAACACAGAATTCGGAAGATCGTTCCACAGTCGGGCTGCTGTGTTAATAAAGGAGGAGCGTATATATGTATAATGTTGATTCTAATAGGTATTGAAAATAAAACAACATATACGTTGCTCTAATTATCGAGAAACGACATTTTATGTATTTTATGTATTTATTTTCACTCTCATGTCAAAAAAATAAAGAAACAAGAAATATTCAAATATGGAAAGTTGAAATGTTGAAAAAATGAACTATGAACTATGTATGTTGGTACCTAACATAAAAAGAAACAAAATACAATAATTAATCTTTACATATATTACAAAAAATATTCGATTTACATAGGTACACATTCGTACAAGTAGGTAAAAAAAACAAAAATGAAATAATTTTTCTGGCGCAGTCCAGCGGTGACATCTACGCGAGAACACCGTCACTTCATTTATAAGGACTTTTGATTTCATTGTTTACAAATAAACCAATCTCTCAATAGATGGCGTTACAAAAGGGTTTCTTCGTTACTTCATAGATGGCAATAGTAATAATGTCTTATTTTCAGGTGATAAGTTACCTACTCATTTTTCAAATATATAGAACTTTCAAAATGACATTGATAAGGAAACTCAATAAGAAGGCATAATTGGTGAACGTTGTGCAAGTGATCACTTAAAACCTACGATGAAATGTCGATTAGCTGCCTTGGGTTCCTGGTTCTTTTTTAATATTCCAACTTCTTATCTATTGAGTTGTTAAAAAAATGTTGAAAATATCATTCTACCCGTTTATTTATCAATGACACTAACAATTTATTTTTTTGTCAATGACATTAATGACACTTTGTTGGTCATTTGAAAACTCCGATGATAGTTTTTGTTAAACCGAATCCATCAGCATTTTTATTCAATATCTGTTGTATACATGATATTTCTTTGGCAACTTGTCGGCCTTCGTAGCTCAGTTGGTTAGGTGTCTGACTACTGATCTCAGGGTCCCGGGTTCGATTTACGGTGGAGACACAGTGTTTAATTATGTTTTCAGTGTGGATCTGTGAGACGATTAATATCGTAAGTCTGATATTTTATTTTGTAAATATTTACTTATTTATTTACCGTAAAAAAACCATTTACATAAAAAAATACAGAATAAAGATACATCATCTTAAGTTAAAAATATA
Source organism: Molanna angustata (assembly GCA_963576475.1). Lineage (NCBI taxonomy): Eukaryota > Metazoa > Arthropoda > Insecta > Trichoptera > Molannidae > Molanna > Molanna angustata. Next base: position 3,296,631 of record OY754964.1, on the reverse strand, counting down.
AAAAGAAAAAAGTATTCACATATGTTTATATCATATAAGTGAAAATAAAAATAGTGTTCCTTATTTAGAAATTAGAATTCTTATACAAATACAAATTATAAAAAGATAAAAAAAAAACAAAGAATGTATCAAGAATGCAAATACATAAGTATAAAAATCAAGAGAAAGATAAAATATATAAAGATATAAATAATATAACAAACATATAAAATAGAAATTAAAAATGAAAAAAATAGAAAAAACACAATTGAAAATGTTACGAAAACAATACCGATCTTAATTCACTTTTCAAGTTGTGTAAGCTTACATTGAAAATGTCAAATCTCGATTATAGACTAAAATAATCATTCAATACTTTTTAAATTTTGTATATCAAATACTCACTTTGACCCCATTAGATTTTAAAGGATATCTGATCAGTGGTTTTAAATATTTTAACACTCACATATTTAAAAGTGACCCCAAGCTCAGTAAACTTAAAATAAGATACCTATATCCTTTTTCAAAATAAAATTGTAAAAAAGGCACATTACTTTAATATAATGGAATTGAAGAATTATCAAATTTTTATAATGAAAAAAAATAATAATATATTTCACAAACTCATGCCATGAAAAAGCTGAAAATATTCCCTACCAAATTTGAACAATTTGTGGTGTGACTTGGTAGTGAGGAGTATAGCGTTGGCCATAACCCACTCGTTTTACAATAAAACCTAACTCAATGCAGTTTTATAAAATAAAATAAAACACTTTTTTGTGTACTTTTTCTTTGGTCTGGTAATGAATTATGATTACTAACTATCGAGTTATATGAAATGAATAGTTTTATTTTATTCCTTTAGACTATCTTTGCTTTATAAACAAGTTTATCCAAAAAAAAATCATAGTCACAACAACTGATGATGATTTTACAAAATTATGCCGACGTCAGGAGAAGCAATTGAGAACCAACCATTATATTCTAGAAATATCACAAAACGTCTGCATAAGATATGCTTTTAAACACGTGAAGTTTCATAAAATACCTATCTGAGAGCAGGAAACAATTAATGTGGCTTTAGATCCCGGAACTAAGAAGCTCGCGTATTCTTATCTTACTCTCTCAAACCTAGATACCATAAAGATAAATTCATATATTTCTTTTTCTTCATACGTTGCTATAACTTTGTGGCACATTTTAAATATTTTCGCAAATTGAAATTTGGTACAAATATATTTTTTGTTTTAACCACTGTGAATACTTGGTGTCTAACCGGTTTTCGGAGCTGACCGCTCCCTCCTTAGGACAGACTTGTACTAAATTATTATTAAAAAATGAACGAACGTGTGCGATATTATGTTGTGGGTGGTAACGCGGAAGACGAAGTGGAGGGGGAGAAGTAAAGATTACCGTTATGGCGAGCTAGTGGAAACATATTGAGAAGCGGTGAATTATTCAAAATTGTTTGATTATTTATAATTTTATTATTTCTGTTCGGAGCCTTCCTAATTTCTAGGGCTTCCAGATTATCTAGTTTTAATCCCTCTTTATGTATATGCAGAATTTTTACATTTGTATCTTTGTTAAATGTGTGGTTTGTACTTATAAGGTGGTTGGCGAATTCAGAAAAAAATGTTATTTTTTTATACAACGCATATGCTCTTTTATCCTTATGTCAAACTTACGTGCTGTTTTGCCAATAATGATGGACAATCAACACTTCGTCTTCCGCGTTACCACCCACAACATAATATCGCACACGTTCGTTCATTTTATAATAATAATTTAGTACAAGTCTGTCCTGAGGAGGGAGCGGTCAGCTCCGAAAACCGGTTAGACACCAAGTATTCACAGTGGTTAAAACAAAAAATATATTTGTACCAAATTTCAATTTGCGATCATATATTTCTCTTCGCGTTTCTGAACTTGGGGTCATTAACTCACAAAATCACATATGTAGGTATGAGTTATATTTTCATTTATTTGTTTACAATTCATGCAGCTCAGTGAATCCATAGTCCAAATTTATCGTACCTTTACCCATAAATTCATTATGATTTACTTTTTCGACCTTCCTTTTCTATCCATCTATTGGGACTAGGGGACTGTAGGGACGTTAGGTACTGATGGGACTGTAGGTAGTCAAGAGATGGAAGGTATTGAAGGGAAGATAGGGACTGATGGGACGGGAGTTGCAGAAAGGACGGAATAATAAATATAAATTTTAGAAAACATAAAGCCGAACATTTTAAATGCACACAGACAATACTATTAAGATTGCCGGGTTTCGTTAGTTATTTATACATTTTTATCTTTGACTTGTTGATATTGATTTACAAGTAAAAAAATCTCTTATTTTATTTTGCTTTATTTGAGAAATACACGGCAATAAACCATTATATATTAATTAGTGGTTATCCGAAAAACAGTGCCTAAGGATAACATCTCTATCATATTACGATAATTATCCACTAGTACAATATCTATTGTTTTTTTATAGAATTATATAACTATTTATAAGTCAACATATCTTCTTGTTCCTTTATTCTCGCGAGGCTGAACTCTAACTTACTCACCATCATTTTGGGGGTCACCAATGTCGATGCTATACATTTGGTATCCCATGAAGAGTCAGGATACAAATTCAGGACCACATCTTCAATCCACAGATTTCCCATATTGTGGTATTCCTATGATAATGATATGATCATATTTTTTTTTGATTTTTTGCAAACTTGTATTATTTTATATCAATCATAACGACAAAATGTAATAGGCCTCAATACTTGATGTTACTATTGTATTGTACTATGTCTTAACGCTGTTTTTTGTCCAACTTTAACATAAATAAATAAATAAATAACACCGGGTCTAGTTTTAAAAATGTGGATGAAAAAATTAGTATTTGACTACCCACGTTTTGGTGTTTTGGAGACATCGTATTAAAAATAAACCTTTCAATTCATCCAAGGAAGTTCTCTTTGGACTCGAGTTTTGTATGAATCTCGACAGTTTTAGTGAATGGGTATGGAGCCTACAAAGACCATTAGATTGACAAAACAAAATAAAACTCGACAGAAATAGGTCAAGACAGATGATACCAGAATGTTCTAGATTCTCGCGAAATGATGTCATACCATTACAGGTATAGTGAAGCGTGTATTGATAGGTAGGTATATGCTATAATAATCGTCGAATTGATAGCCTCATTTTTTTGAAGTCGGTTAAAAATAGACAAGTGGTATGAAGAATTTTTTTACACATATTTTGATTAGGTGTAGTGCCGGCTTAGAATAGTGGTTCCACTGTTTTTTTATTATCATCGCCTTCGTAATCGAAAATACAACAGGCAACAATGAGAAATAAGTAACCTACCTTGCGCATCAATGAGGAGATACACGTAAATGCCCGTTGACTATTCTAAATTCTCATGTTTGCTCCTTTCAAAACATCATTTACATAGTCATCATTCACAGTAGGCATGTATTTATTTCTTAGGAGACCCTTTTGTTATAGACAAGATAAAAATGACCTTATCAGCATCTAAGTATAATATTAAAACGTGAAGCGAAAACTTCAGACACTTTTTTAGCAAAATGCGTGTATGGAGGAGTTTGAAATTCGGCATAGTGAATGTTTATAAATAGGAAGTGTGCAGAAACTAAAATTTATACATAATATGTGTAGCTGCGCTCTGTAATAACTGCAATGTGCATATTATCCTCGACAGCTGTCGAAGATTTGCCAAGATTAACGAACTCCAGTTCATCGCAGTTTGGGCAAACGAATCAATTACATTCATTCATGCGTCAACCGTCTAGCTGAAGACAGTGTCGCGTTAATCGTTGTTTTATTGGATCCAACCCATGAACAATTAATATCTAATTTTAACTAATACAATATCTAATTTTGAACTGACTGATTTTTGCAATATCATATTTGGAGGTAGTTGTTAAAATAGTTAATCTTTTGAACACGCGCATAAAATATAATCTAAACTTTTTGATAATTAATTCTTCTAAATAATCAATGAACCCCCAAAATATTAAATAGAATTTTACGTAAAATCGTAGATTGTTTACTTTCATACACGTATTGTTAAACGTATTTGTATTAAATTCATCAAATACAGAACATGTTAAAGCCAAATACAAAATCTACTGTAAAACAATATAAATAGTTCGAAAAAAATACACTTTGTAATATGTCAAGGGAAAATATCTGTACCCCTCGATGAAATTTAGATGGTCGATGGCAGAGCGGTTAGCGCGCTGGGCTAGTGATCCAGTGGTCGCGAGTGCGAATCCTGCTTCGACCGATTTCGTTCACCTATAGCACAAGCATTTATTTGCTTATTTAAGGGAACGTAGGAGATGTATTTGTAGAATATTACCAACATTTTCATGAAATGAGTTTGTTAAATTATTTTTTATTTAAATATTTTATTATGAAAACTTGATAACTCTTCAATGCCATTTTATGTAAGTGATGTGCCTTTTTACGAATTTGAAAATAAAAATTTCAAATTTTAAGTTTCCTGAGCTTGGGGTCACTTTGAAATATTTGACAGTTAAAAAATTGAGAAGCACTATTCATATATCGTTTAAAATCTAATGGGATCTAATCGAGTATTAGATATACATATTAGCAAAATTTGAATAGAATCGAATGAGTACTTTAGTCTATAATCTATGAAGTAAAATGAACACGCCGTACATAGCACACACATACAGATTGCAAAAAAAAATACCCTTAAAAATTGCGAAATCATAACTCCCCACTATATCACCTTGTGTTAGTGAGGAGTAAAAAATAAAAAAAAATACATACATGTTGAATGGATGGGTGGTGGCAGAGCGGTTAGCGCGCTGGGTTAGTGATCTAGTGGTCGAGAGTTCGAATCCTGCCACGACCGATTTCGTACAAGCATTTATGCTTAGTTTAGGGAATGTATGAGGATGTATATGTAGGTACTTGTTTCAAGGACATATTGATTCTTTAAAAAAAATGTCATGATTTTGTCCAATGACTTTTCAAAATTAAACTTTTGAAATACGGTCGAATTAAAACCTCTACGGTATCACTTGTTATTGTAAATTCTGCCACAATATTTAAAAAAAATCCATTTTTATATTTTATGATAATATTATTTCATCTGTATAAATCCCACATTTTGAATCGAATCACTCGACACGAAAAACATTTATTTTTATATATCTTTTTGCTTTCAGCGCCGAAAAGAATTTCACAGTACAAAAGAATAATAAGAATGATAATTTAAAATATGGCAATAAATTTAAACTTTACACGTATACGAAATAAATTCACTTGATTGTAATGAAAACAGCAGTAAAATTATATACCTACCTACATACTTCCCCAGTGTGACAATAAATCTTTCGTTCCCTTCCAACATATTAGTTTCGTCCGACTGAGTACATTTTCATGATTTTTTTTCAGATTTTCTGTTTTATTTTTCTATTCTAGCAACAATATCATTTATTTATTTATTTATTTCATATTGCTTCTCGGGCAACTAACAGGTACTATGTCAAATATTAATTTAACACGCACCCAATAACAAGTTGCCACATTCTGGAGAATTATGATATTTATCGTCTCACAGATCCAGACTGAAAACACAATTAAAAACTCTGTCTCCACAGGGAATCGAACCCGGGACCCTTGGCTCAGCAATCAGATATCTAACCAACTGAGCCACGAATGCCGACATGAAAGATCCGTGGTTTTTTCCACTCAAATAATATTCATTATGGTTTGATATATATTTTTCATTGTATCAGAACGATCGTTTCGGCTAACTAGGCCCTTATCGGGACGAGGAGCAGTTTTTTTTAAACAGTGACTTGAAAATAGCCCAAATTAAATGCATTCTAAATTATGAGTTCAGACCTAATTATATTGATATATTTGACTCAAATTGAGGAGAGTTTCGTTTTTGCTACTATCTACTTCTTTCTGTTTTGGAGATGAACGACGTAGGTACTGGAGAATAAAACCCATGTGAAATGATTTTCGATATCATAAAACTTAAGATAATATGAACAATCGAAAGTAATTGAATGAGTTTTAAGAGGAGAGCTGAAGAGAGGTGAATTGTTCTAATGGTAGTGATGGAGAGGGAAAAATAATTTATCATTTATCTTGTACACTTTCCACTTCATATCATTTTATGGAAGATTAATGGACCACTTAATTGTATTAGATTAATTCTCTTCCCGATTCGGGAGAAGATTCTATTTATAATTTTCTACGTAATATGAAATTATTTAAAATCAGATTTGATAAATTGTCTGAAATGATCGTCTTGTAAAAATTAATTAAAAAACGAATATTTTTATTATTAACCCGTGAGAAGACGCACTATGAGCATTTCGCTCACACGAAAATTAATTGGGATTTTTTTCGATGTTAACGACACCGTATCTTTGCAAACTTCTCAGTACCATCCCAAGTATTCATCCTCTTACCCCTTATCAAATTCATGTGTCTCTTAGTGCCACTGCAACAGCGCAAAGTATTATTTTCTTGATTAAAAATTATATTTTTGTTTATTTGTTTTCTCCTTCGAAAAGTTCACCTTTTATATGGTTTTATAGTTCATTATATTAAACACACAAATTTTACGACGAAATATTGTTGAGACCTTTAAATATGTGCGTGGCTAGAAATGCTTGGTTCAGATGATGAATTGACATTGGATTCTGGAAACATAGACCAGAATCGTGTAGATAGCCCTAAAAGGACCTGCTTTGACATTAACAGCCTCCGTAAAACAGACGGACAATATTTTTTGTATAAAACTACAGATGACAGGTGATGGATACGTTCTAAAAAAGGATATTATATGTTCTGCCATAAATCACTTGACACCGCGAAAATTCAGGTGTGATATGTGTTACAAAAGATACATTCTTCAAGATCTCGCGGAAAAATGTATCATTCAAATCTAAATCAATTTTTTTTTTTATATTTTTTCCCTTAAGTTAGCCAAAATTTCAGGCCAATGATAAGAAGTTTTTAATGAACACACTAGTAAATAAATAAATAAATAAATAAACAAGCAATCAAATCTACAAATAAAATATATTCAATAAATAAATATTTATTTCCTCGGGTTATCTTTATTGCATCCTAACCATTGATCCGTTTGTTCATTCCGTTACGAAACTTCAGCCACATAAATATATGCATAAAGATGCGATTTCTTGTTATTTAGTTATAATAAAACACATCTCGTATTAAATAGATCTCCTTTTATTTTTTTTTACGGCGCTGGCCGATTTTTTTTTTTTTCCAGAAAATTTACAAATTATCACATATAAATTTTAACATTATATATATATATATATATATATATATATATATATATATATATATATATATATATATATATATATATATATATATATATATATATATATATATATATATATATATATATATATATATATATATATATATATATATATATATATATATATATATATATATATATATATATATATATATATATATATATATATATATATATATATATATATATATATATATATATATATATATATATATATATATATATATATATATATATATATATATATATATATATATATATATATATATATATATATATATATATATGTATATATATATATAACAAATTGGTATTAGATTATAAACACTTAAAAGTTACATGGAATATATATATATATATATATATATATATATATATATATATATATATATATATATATATATATATATATATATATATATATATATATATATATATATATATATATATATATGTATATATATATATATATATATATATATATATATATATATATATATATATATATATATATATATATATATATATATATATATATATATATATATATATATATATATATATATATATATATATATATATATATATATATATATATATATATATATATATATATATATATATATTTTTTTTTTTTTTTTTTTTTTTAACATGTCTACGTAGGGGACGCCAGCTATTAGGATTTGGGTCCATTTTACTCTTCCGAAGAAGCGCACTACGTAGCGTTGGGAGGGGTTTGCAATCTAGAGAAGAGTTTATTAATTCGGATTTTAAAAAGACCCGGGTTGTACGAAGATGGAAACACAGAATTCGGAAGATCGTTCCACAGTCGGGCTGCTGTGTTAATAAAGGAGTTCGAGAAGCGACTTGTTCGTATATGTTGAAGGTCCACTGTGAATGGATGCTGCGATTGAGTGAAGCGAGTGACTCTGTTGCGAGTGGGTGGAGGAGGGACCAAAGATGCAAGTTCTTCTGAGCAATTCCCGTGGTAGTATCTATAGAATAAACTTAAAATACCGACTCTGCGTCTGTGTTCTAGTGATTGCAATCCATCAGTCAGTGATGGATCATCAATCAGACGTATAGCACGCCTTTGGACAGCGTCGAGGGTATTCAGTAGGTATTGGGGGGCGCCACTCCAGAGGTGACTGCCATATTCAATAATTGGGCGTATTTGCGCTTTGTAGAGTATACAGATCTGGGTCTTAGTAAAATATCTGCGCGCTCTATATAGTACGCTCAATTTTTTGGAGGCGAGTTTCACCTTAGCTTCGATGGAGCCCTTGTAGTGTAATTGGTTCGTTATAGATACTCCAAGCAGGTCGATAGAGCTGCTGTTAGGTAGGGTGCTTCCGTTGAAAGACACTTGCAATTCATTGGGGTTTCTCTTCGCAGAAATTAGACAGGCTTGGGTTTTTGAGACGTTAAATGAAACAAGATTACTTTCACCCCAGGTATTGATTGAGTGGAGGTAGCTATTTATTTTTTGATGAAGGTCTTTCCGGGCTTCTGATATTTCACTCTGTTTAGGAGGTTTGTCAAAAGAGAAATTGTCATGGACTGTGCTGTCATCAGCGTAACAGTGGATGGGGGCGCGTAAGAGCAAGTCATTGATATGTAGGAGGAATAGGGTTGGAGATAGAATGGACCCTTGAGGGACTCCCGCATTAATGGAATGGGGAGAAGAAGAGCAACCGTCCACTACAGTTATGACTTCGCGATCTTTTAAAAAATTCGCAATCCAAGTACACAGAGACTGGGGTAGTCCATAAGAAGGGAGTTTCATTAAGAGACCTCGGTGCCAAACCCGGTCGAAAGCTTTAGAGATGTCAAGGGCGACAGTTTGAGCTTCTCCAAAGCGTTCCATAACTCGACCCCAAACGGATGTCACATACGCGAGTAGATCGCCACAAGATCGATTTCCACGAAATCCATATTGGCGGTCGCTTAAAATTTTGTTTGCTTCGAGGTATGTGATCAACTTGGTGTTTAGTACCCTTTCCATTATTTTGGAGAGTACAGAAGTAATAGCGATGGGTCGGTAGTTAGATGGGTTGGAGCGATCACCTTTTTTGGGAATTGGGTGGATGACCGCTTTTTTCCAGTCACATGGGACAATACCAGTTTTAAACGAGAGTTTGAAGAGTTTAGTGAGAACTGGGGCTAGTTCGGCGGAGCATTTTTTTAACACAAGAACGGGAATTCCATCTGGTCCATTAGCTTTGTTAACATCCAACCCTCGGATGGCGAGTAAAACCTCAGAGAAGTTAATCCTTACTTCGTTCATTTTAAAACCACAATGTGGAACTGGTTGAGGAGTTTTTCCTCCGTCGTCAAGGGTTGAGTTATCTGCAAATAATTTACCGAGAAGATTAGCTTTGTCGGTGGCAGAGTTAGCAATGGATCCGTCATGGTTCGTTAAAGGTGGAAATGAAGATGTGCAAAAGTTCTGACCTATGGAGGTTGACAATGACCAGAATCTTCGGCTACCGTTAGGGCATGAGGAGAGTTTTTGACTTATATGTTGGTCATGGAGTTTTTTAGCCTGATTAATGGTTTTTTTACAATCCTTTGTCATCTTGTTGTATGCTTTCTTGTTTGACGGGGATTGAAGTTTTTGAAATGTTTTGAAAGCCAGATTTTTACGCGTGACTGCTTCTCGGCATTTGGAATCAAACCAAGGTTTTGTGCCTGGTCCGCAGGTTTTGAGGGAGGAGGGAATATAGCCATCCATAGCAGAAGTGATGACATCCCCTACCTCACGCGCACAGATAGAAGGGTCTTTGGTTCTAAAACAGACTTCATTCCAAGGAAAGTCGCGAAAGTGTATTCGCAGTGCATTCCAATCTGCTGACTTGTATTGCCAAATTTTCCTTTTAGGTTTTTCGGGTGGAAGGTCCGGGATGAAGTGGATGGCCGTTTGCACAAGGCAATGGTCTGAAGAGCCCAGTGGGGCTGTGACTTTCAGTGTGTATCCCGTTGGCGAGGTAGTCATAAAAAGATCAAGCAGATTGGAACGATGCCCAGAGACATCAGGGATGCGAGTTGGCTCTTGAACAAGTTGCTCCAGGTTATGACACAAAGCAAAGGATTCCGTCATGCGGCCAGCCGAATCGGTAGTTCCCGATTTCAGCCAATCGGAGTGATGGACATTGAAATCGCCGAGAACCGCAAATTCTGCCGACGGGTAGCGAAACAGAAGACTGTCAATGGTTTCTCCTAAGTATTTGAAAAGCTCGGAAGAATCATAATCACAATCACATATATATATATATATATATATATATATATATATATATATATATATATATATATATATATATATATATATATATATATATATATATATATATATATATATATATATATATATATATATATATATATATATATATATATATATATATATATATATATATATATATATATATATATATATATATATATATATATATATATATATATAACAAATTGGTATTAGATTATAAACACTTAAAAGTTACATGGAATATATCACCTCACTAGACCTAGGTCTGTTCTGAGGTGATACTATTTTTTATTAATTTTTGTCATGATGTATGTATGATGTATGTAGGGAAAATAGTAATAATATGCAAGGAATGTGAAAATCAAGTATGTATGTAAGTGTAATTTGTCTCATGTATATCGTCTAAAGCATTGTCATTTTGTTATTTTATGATGTAGGTCAAGTCTTTTTCTGATTTACTAATGATATTAATAACAATTAAGCATTACAAATAATAACACTCAATTATTATTATTACCATTATACACTTCCTCAAAAGAATTAGCAGATCAATGCGTAAATTGTAAATTATTTAAAAGAGCAAAATAAAATGCAACAAACGCATCATCAAGCTTTCAATTGGGAATAGTTCACCCATCCAGATACTTAACATATCAAAGGATTAGGCTCTGAGGAGATCTCTATACTACCTAACAACCCTACTGATTTAAAAAATCTTTAACGATTCTACATGTATTCATAATTACCGTTTTTTGCATTTTTATTATTAAATTTTTCGATAAATCTATAATTTCTAAATTACGGATTAACGATTTTGGAATAATGCCAGTGGCTGAAATAATGAACGGTAATATTATTATTTTACGAGAATGCCAAAGTCTTTTAATCTCGTTACCTAAAGCGGTGTATTTTTTAATTTTTTCATCAAAAGTTTTTATAATATTACTAGAATTTGGAATAGCCACGTCGCAAATATATGTTATTTTTTTAATTTTATCATGTATTATCAAATCGGGTCTGTTATATTGAATTGAATTTTTATCAAATTTTTAATTTCAATGTTGTTTTTATTACTTTTCATAAATAGAAGGTACATTTGAAACAGCGTGAACATTTTGCTTGCACGCGCCTATCCGTGTAACTTTTAAGGACGCGTCTTCCCACGGGTTAATCTCATGAAATCAACCTTAAAGTAAAATTTAATAAGGTATAATTTGTAATCAATTGTTTCTTAGGTAATGAATATATATGGACCAAATGAACAGTCTTGGGTTTATATAAAACTGTATTTATTTCGAAAATAGTTTACACGTAAAAATATTTGTTACTTCAATTATTGCAAATGCAAAGCAAAGTCGAATATATTCCATAGTACAGTCATTTTCAAAGCCAAAGTATCTTCTCTTTACAATATATTATTTTTAATATCAGTTAAACACTGCCTATGCTAAATGACTTTTGAACGACTTCAAAATATGAGATCATCAATACGACGTTTTTTTTTGTATGTTCAGCGATATTTCTTTAGCACGTTGACCGATTTCGTTTCGTAAACTGTCTTGTTGGCAGCAACCTTAAGAAGTGATTTGATATTAATAAATATTTTGCAACCTATGTGTTTATTAAGTTCTGTTAGATGTATAGCGTGTTTTATGATTTAATTAGGTAATAATTTTAAACTTCTTCTTTCTTTTTAATGAATATGTCCTTGTTAAACAAGTACATATACATCTTCCTACATTCCCTAAAATAAGCAAATAAATGCTTGTGCTTAGGTGAACGAAATCAGTCAAGGCAGGATTCGAACTCGCGACTACTGGATTACTAGCCCAGCGCGCTAACCGCTCTGCCACCGACCCATCTAAAATTACATTTATAAGATTTTCGGTTCTGCTGATTTTAATTTTTGTTGCATTGATTTTAATACGGAGTCAGATTTTTATAGTAAAATCATTTTTATTTTTTATATTTTCACTGCAGGTGTTTTGAAAACTGAAAACACAATTTTAAACTGTCTCTACCGAGAATCGAACCCGGAACCATTTTCTATAGCAACCAAAGTCCCCACATACAGGTTGATGGTTTGTGGCGAAAAAATATGAACCAACCAGAAAATTTATATGATCCAATTTCAGGGAAAACTCCATGAAAAATATCAAGTCTCTTCAAAGTGCAAAGGGTCTGCAATTTGTTCTACGAAGTTAGAATAGATAATAAATCGCATTTGCCACTTCAGTTCAGACCATTACATTATTACTGAGAAAGGTCTACCATGCATTATTACGGAGAAACATCTACTATTCTTGGAAACGTCGCATAACATAAATAAATAAATAAATAAATAAATAATATATACATACACATATAGAATTTGTGGGAGTAATCGGGGCTTATTGAATGCATTCTACTTTACCTACTTATCTAATGTAGTTTCAAATCCCTTTTGTAGTGGAAAGAGAATAGAGTCTAAGACATTTATGTCTTTACAAGTTTAAAAACAAAGCAGAGATCGAACGCAGCCGGGGCCTTGCATGGGCTGCATTCGGTAAACTGTCGTATATTCTCAGATTTGCAAACCACTTGAAGAATAAAGTATTTGATATGTGCATCCTCCCAGTACTGACATATGGTTTTGAAACTGTTATATTTACAAAACTTACAGTACAGAAACTCCGAGTAACGCAACGAGTAAAGGAGAGGAGGATGCTAAACATTAGTCTTCGTGATCGAAAACGCAACGAATGGATCAGAGAAATAACAAAAATTACCGATGTTGCATACAAGGTAGCTTCCATAAAATAGAATTGGGCTGGCCATGTAGTATGAACAGCAGATGATCGATGGACCAAACGCACCCTGGAGTGGCGACCGAGAACTGGACGCAGAAACCAGGGCAGACCGCAAACAAGGTGGTCTGACGACATAAAACGAGTGGCAGGAGGTCAATGGCACAGGGTGGCGAGGGATAGGGAAGCATGGAGGTTGAAAGGGGAGGCCTATGTCCAACACTGGACGAATAATGGCTGATGATGATGATGAAGTTTCCACCGTGAGAGCTTAGTGCAAAAAATGTGGTTGTTTGATTATAAATAATCAAAGGTCCGAATGCAGAGTCCTACCTAAATACTAAATTCTAAATACTAACCATCTTTTCATTGCACAGTCGCTCACTTAAGTTAGGAGATCACGTGGCTTCCTAACTGGAGGATGCTACGACGTTTTTCTATCAGAATTGCATTGCAGAGACATATTATCTTAATATTTGGCGCATGCGCATCGGCGTAAACTAACATTTTGCGAATTGTCAAAAAGTAAGGTTGATAGCGAGGAATCTTACGAGTGGTTTAATACTAAAATACGAGATTTTTTCGGTGGATGACGATTTTATCTGCTTCTTTGAATATGTATTTGGTAATTTTGTCTAATCAAATAACAAACAGAGTATTCAGCGATCTATACGAGATGGTAAAAATTCGCTGGAATATCAGAAAAATCGTGATATCGAGCTGTCAGCGTGAAGTGTGAAGTTGGTTACATATTTCTGTGTTGTTATATAACAAAAAAAAAACATTTTAAACGTCAAACGTCAGAAAAAAAATATGTAGATAGCTTTCTAAGTCCATAGAAAGCTATCTATCTCTTTTCTTCGTACACAATAATGTGAAATTCTACGCCATTGACCTAAAGTTTGGCGTAGTATTTAGTATTTAGTTATAGTGATGTCTCTGCAACGCAATTGCTAACTTAAGAATACTAAATACTCCAGTGAGGTTAGGAGTTAGTATTTAGGTACCTAGGACTGTGCATTCGGATCAAAATCAAATCATGTAACACAGAATCAAAATTTTTATTTTTAATTTTATTAAGGTAAACCCACGAACACTTGTGAGATTATTGGTATGTGTAATAGGTGTATATAAGTGTATGTATGTTCTAGTAAATATCTCGTATATACTCCGTACCAAAAATTTGTTAAATATATAAATAAATGTACAGAAAAAGTGTTTGGTCTTTATTATTGTAACCTGGACGTCAGTGTCTATGTATGTTATATGCATTTGTATTCAATAACACTCATCTGATTAGAACACGTAATAATGAATCATTAATAAATTAGGAAAGGGCTGTGGCCAACGCTATACTCTTTCTAAGATATCACTCCACAAAGTATTCACATTATGCATGGAAGATTTTCAGCAATTTCGTGAAATGAATTTTAATTATTTTATAACAAAAACTTAATAATTCTTGAATGCTCTTTTATGAAAGTGATGTACCTCTATAGCTAATTGAAAACAAAAATATTATATTATGAGTTTCTTTAGTTTGGGGTCACTTTGAAATATTTGACAGTTAAAAAAATTGAGAAGCACTGATTAGATATCCTTCGAAATGTTATGGGGTCTAAGCGAATATTAATAAGATATACAAAATTTCAAAATTTAAAAAGAATCGAATGAGTACCTACTTGAGTCTATTATCGATAAAGTAGAATAAACATGCCGTACATAGTACATAGCACACAGCACACACACACATACAGGTACAATGTGATGAAACTTTCAGAATAAAATCTCAGCTCGATACTAGTTGATAATCTGAAATAAAAAAAAAAATACTTTAAATATTGCGAATTCACAACTCTCACTATATCCCTTCGGACTAAATATTTGAAGAAAAAATAGTACCTACAAACACCTATATTTTGTGTAAATTTGTAAAATGTATTTTTGAGTTCAGTATTAGCTTCATCCCACTCTGGTTTATAAGATATCTCTTTCCGAAAACAAATATCCAGGGAAATTAATCGAAAAAATAACTTTCAGCATACAAAGGAAAAACGGGATGAAAAAAATGGGTTTGAATCCTTTTTACTATTAAAACTTTTCACATAAAATAACAATGTATGTATGTAATAAAAGCATATGGTTGACAAAATTCGCATTAAACGTGCGAATTGCCTCAAAACACACATAAATGGGAAAACGTGAAAGACATTTGATCATTACTTTGAAATGTATGTAGAGTTTTGAAGAAAAGGTTGGTTTAAAATTTGTGTTTCATAACCCGTTACCATGGTAAAGTTTTCATCCTAATCCTGAATGTAATAAAAGTTAAAAAAACATGGCATTGAGATTTATACGAGGATTTCATTTTAGCAAGGTTTTTTGGATGGGGTTGAAATCCATTTAAACAAGATGTAGGGGATGTTTATGCATAAATAAAAGTATATATGTTTTTAAAAACATTTTTCAATTTTTTTAATTCCGCTGCAAGATTGTCATCCAAAAATATATTTGGTAATATTTGAACAAAATAAAATATGGCAATACCTTCCAACCAACTCAATAATATGTATGTATTTTATTATTTTAATAGCACGATTTTTTTTGCGTTTCAATATGACTTGTTTATTGCCAAACGGCAATTTCTTCCGACCAACCAGAATTATTGTTAATATACAATGGGAACTATGGCAATAAGGTAATGAAATGTCAAAAAAAGATAATTTAGCCTTTTTTATACCATCAAATATATTTGGTTCTTTTTCTACACACTTGAATTTCTACACTTTCTAAATCACTTTAGTTGTAGTTTTAAAGTGGTTGAATAAACAGGAAATATCTAATACATCCAAAATATAATCATGTATTGATTCTAGAATCTATGTTGTATCGAATTGTTACTAAGCTGATCATAAAATCGTTTCATCCTAATAAAATAAAACACAGCACACGCGTGTAATCCCACTCACTAATCTCTTCTAAATTCATTCATTCATTCATTCATTCATACCATCACGGCATATCCCACAATGTGGGGTAACCAGCGAAAGGTGTGCGGGTGTGCATTGCCTTATAAAAGGGAGAACAACACATCTATGTATCGAATATTTTTATTATTGCATATGCGCAAACATTGGATTTTTTTCCCTGTCGGGAGTCAAAGATATTTTTTAACAGATTTTTAATTATCTCAATAGAGACGAAGTTGGAATATTTATTGTAGGAGAACCGGGAAATCAAGGCACCTACAGGGCTTACGACCTGTCATCGGCTGGTGATCACGTAAACCAGCCGATGACAGGTCGTAAGCCCTGTAGGTGCCTTGATTTCCCGGTTCTCCTACAATAAATATTCCAACTTCGTCTCTATTGAGATAATTAAAAATCTGTTAAAAAACATCTATGTATACCCACACACCAGTCTCGTTTCACCAAAAAAGGCACTACATTCAGAATGGGTGGTGAACCTCATTGTTGAACTATGTGAGATGTTATTGTTGCCTCATTCAATAAATGTGTGTTGAACCTCATTGCTGAACTATGTGAAATCTTATTTTGCCCCTTGTATTTTCGAATAACCTACTCTAGAATGATGAATAAAAAATGTGGAAGCACTGTTCAAAGCCGGTGCCTCATAACAAGAAGTTGATCACATTTAAGTGTTCGTGTACATAAGAAAATTTTATCTTGATATCCAAAATTTCAACTTGACAGCCGGGAATGATTAGCGTCATTGTGCCCTAAAAGTGATTTTGAGCGTTGAATAGATTATATGAGATTTGAGGAAGACTTCTTGGGGGAAGGCGAAAAATTTAAAAATGGCTGACACAACGTATTATCGCAGAAAAAAGATGACGGATATAAAAAGATACAAGGGTGAAAATAAATCATTTTAATTTGGAGCGAGAGATAAAGGACGTGTGAGGAAGAAATCACGGTACGAAAGATTGGTTGAATTTTGTATTTTAATTTTTATACACCATTTTACTTTCGAGTGTACGCAGAGAGAAACGAAAAACAAATCATCTACTTATCTTGACAAACAATTTTCTTGATTCATTCACTTCATGAATCATTTCTTTTATTATACTAGATCTTTACATATTTTCCCAACCTTCAAGATCCCATTTACACTGTCGTTCTCGTGGTCGACCTATACCTACATCTCATTCCTTATCTCCTATTACCCTTGTATACTTGCTTCTTCATGTATCATTCTACAGTTCTATGTTGTTTGACCATTTTTTCCAACTTTTTCAGTTTTTTTTTTTCATTTGTAGCTGTGAGACGCCGGCTTATAATAGTTCTTCCACTTTTATCTGCTATTGGTTTCGAGTGTCCCGTAAAAGCCGGGTTATCGAAAATAAAACAGAAAATCTTCCTCAAATCTCATATAATCTATTCAACGCTCAAAATCACATTTTGGGGCCAATGACTCTAATAATTCCCTGCATTCAATTTGAAATTGTGGAAACCAAGATAAAATAAATGTAATATACACGAATTTAATTCAATTTTTGTAATACTTTAATGTGATCTACTTCTTGTTGTGAGGCACCGTCTTTGAACAGTACTTCCACTTTTTTATTATCATTCTAGTGTCCAGTTATAATAGGTTACTCGAAAATACAAGGGGCAATATAACATCTCACTTAGTACAACAATGAGGTTCACCACCCATTAATAATGTAGTGCCTTTTTAGGCGATATGAGACTGATGTGGGGGTACACACGCATGTATTGTGTTCTATTTTATAAGGAGATGCACACCCGCACACCTGTCGTTGGTTACCCCAGATTGTGGGCTATGCCGTGATGGTATGAATTAATTAATGGATGATTATAAATATGTATGGACGATTATAAGTTGTAGAATATGACACTGTATAATTCAGTACTAAACTATACGATCCCCGAAGAAAAGTTCGGATGTCTTCGTTAAAACCGAAGTACTGCAGGGACGTGTATCCCACGGTGTTGAACATTTTTCATATATGTAAATAACTAGTTGCATGTAACACATGAGATCCAACTGTCGATAGCGATAGTATGTATAGTTGAAGAATAAGTACCAAACTATAAACCCATAAATACAAATTATTTAATATTTTAAGATATTTGGTTTTCTATACAACACATGAACCTAGGTATGTATGTCAAGATAGGATAGTATGGAGGTCGGTCCTTTGATCCTACCCAGAATGTGAGAACAGCATGATGGTATGTATGTGTGTTTGGAGATTAGTATCATATTATTAAGTGTTCTTAGATATTGTGAGTAGGCTACTTCCATACAAATTGTATGAAACAATGTCGTGACTAAATTCAATTTTCATAAAAATTGTTGAAAAAAATTTGTAATGTGCTAATACAATTTTAATATTTTTTATAGAAAATTAAATTTTCTAGTTGGGTTGTTTCGGCTTTTTTCGATATTTAAAAAAAATGGAAATATATGCAGTTAAACTCATAAATTTATCATAAAAAATATATTTTTCTTAATAAAAAATGTTTGAGAAACCCTGGAATTTTTTTAAAAAAACCAATTTGAGATTTTGTATTTGTCTATGTTTAAACCAATTTTCAGCGTTCTAGCTTTTACGGTTTCTGAGATATATGGAAAAATAAATCAAAATTTCAAAAGTTGATAACCCCTGACTGAAACAAAAATTCATAATTCTGAGTATAAAAGTTTTGTGGGCTTGTAATTTTATATTTTGGGCTCTGTAAATTTAGCGGATCAAAAGTTATAAGGGGGGGACAGATAGACACACACACACACACACACACACACACACACACACACACACACACACACACACACACACAGACAGACACACACACAGACACACATACACACAAAACTTACATAAAATGTTCTACTCCGAATTCTGAGAAAATCCATGTATGGGAACATATATCCTGCGAGGCCTCTAGTTGTTGTTATTAGCATGCAAAAAGTCCACTACACCATACAAAATTTTCCTTCGTACACGCATCTTGGCTTAATAATGTCGATTCATTAAGAGAATTGAATTCTCATGAACGAATCAACAGTTGGATTATTTGTTATTTTGTGAATTGTGATAAACGAAGCATAAGTTAAAAATTGTCTTCTTTGTTGTTTAAATACACCACATAAGCTCAAAAAAAAATATTTTTTGTCTAGTAACTATCTCCATTGAGACGAAGTTTGAATATTATAGAGAACCGGGAAATCAAAGCACCTACAGGGCTTACAACCTGTCATCGGCTGGTCTAAGTGATCACTTTAAACGCTTGCGCAACTTAACCAATTGTGCCTTTTATTGAGATCCCTCATCAATTTTTGAAAAATCTATATATAATGTTGTTCATCAATATCTGAATGCTTGATAATAAACTAAGAACAACATCGCCATCTTTGGAAGTGACGGAGAAGCTAATTGGTTTTGTTCTATTGACTAATTGTTATCATTGACGTCTTTCGTGTGAGGCTCGTCATCAGAAAAATATGCGTCACACGAATACCTATATTATGGAGTTGATCCATATACCAAATGTAGAAATTTATTAAACTTTGACTTCATCTTCATGAGACAGGAGAGGATAGAAGTACTAACTCCTTCGACTTTAAATGCTGCAAAGGAAACAAAAGGGGAAGAGAACTAGAACGTCGCCACGTAGAGTTTCTTGGCTCCGTAATCTGAGGCAGTGGTTTGTAAAAAAACACTCTATCGCCAATTACGACCGCAAAGTAAACAAGATGGAGATAGCCCTTTTCCACAATGAAGACAGCCCTTTTCCACAATGAAGACAACGCTCGATTAAGAAGTAGTTAACTGAGATTTATATTTTAAACGTTCATCAGGAGATCTTAAAATTCAATCGATTTAAGTTCATACATTACGCGAAGGGAAAGGAAATAAATTACGAAGACAATATTATAGGTACTCTCGCTCTCCAGTTCTGACAATTTTCAAGGAAAACAATAAAGTTACGTATGCTCCGTGCAAAATTTTCGTGTTCTATAGGAAAGTTTCGCACAAAGCTTGGCAATTTGAAGGAGAATAACAGACAAGATATATTATTTAGTAAGTCGGATTATTTTATTATCATCGAAACTTTGCAGTGCTCAAAACTTCACCTCGTTTTATCATAACATATTTACTACATAAGTATGAAAAATGCTTTCCCCATTTGAAGCAATTACTAGATGTTTCAATTATTTTACACGTACAGCATTTACTTTGTAGAATATATTTTACTAATTTACAATGCCTGTGTATAATTTAAAATGGTTGATCTTCATGTAATCTGAAATTTCGAATTAAAGTTTCGTCCCTTCAGTACCTCCCGTCCCATCATTCCTTTTCGTTCCTTCAGGTCCTCCCGTCCTTTCAGTGCCTCCCGTCCCCTCAGTGCTTCCCGTCCCTTCAGTGCCTCTCGTCCCTTCAGTGCATCCCGTCCCTTCAAGTCATTCCGTCCCATCAGTGTCTCTCGTCCCTTTAGACCCTTCCGTTTCTTCAGTGCCTCCCGTCCCTTCAGTGCCTCCCATCCCTTCAGTGCTTCCCGTCCCTTTAGTGCCTCCCGTCCCTTCAGTACCTTCCGTTCCTTCAGTGCCTCCCGTCCCTTCAGTGCATCTCGTCTCATTAGGCCATTCCGTCCCTTTGATCTCTTCCGTATCATCAATGCCACCCGTCCATTCCATCCCTGCAGGGAAAAGTCGAAAGACTTTTATCAATAAATCGTTTCGTTGTTATAAATTCCTGTATAAATAAAAAAGGTTAGTTCAGTGTTTTCTTCTGTAGAGACTACCTCGAACGCATGCACACAATCGCTGTTTTATAATTCAGAATTACGATTGGTTGCTGGCCTTCGTGACTCTGCTAGTTACATATTTGACTCCTTAGCTAAAGTTCCTGGGTTCTATTCTCGGTGGTTCTAGGTTTTATGTTTTTTAAGATATACAGAAAAATATAATTCAAATTCAGATATTGATAACTTCTGACTGGAACAAAAACTCATAATTATGAGCAGGTATTAAAGTCCTGTAGGCCTAAAATTTCAAATATATTCTAAAATTTTGGACTCTTTGCATCAAGCGGATCAAAGTTTATCTGCATTAACTGCAAGTTAAGTCATTAGATACTATCTGATATCAGTACTACATCATCTGCAAAAAGCGAGGCCTTAAAAGGATACCATTCATGTCTTGTTTTGTTAAGTATTTTATGACCAATATGAACAGCAGTGGACCAAGGACAAAGCCTCGGTGTACCCCCAATCTATTCGAAAACTATTGTGTAATTTCAAGAAATTATAAGATACTTTTAATGGAAGTTTAAGAATATTTGAAGTGTTTAATGTGTACCTACGTAGATATATAATTTCCTACTCGATACTTCTGAAAGTTCAAATATGTTAATGTGTACATCTTTTATGTGGATAAATATGTTTTTGTTTCATACTTAGCAATTTCGAGTTTCATTATTATTTATATTTAATTAAATGTTTTCTATTATAATTTAGTTGTTTCAAGTCGTTTGAAATAATAATTATTTGTTTAGATGGGTTTCCATCTCATTAAGTCCTATTGATTTTGTTACCACGGAAACAGCAAGTCTTACTGGAGTTAAGTCAATTAATTAATAATTTTAATTGAGATTTACATCGAATAATACTGAAAATAAATAAATAGACATGCGATTTTTGTGACTTTCTATTATTTGATCAGATTCTTTTTTTGCCCTCTTCTTTGACTTCACATGTATGTTTGGGCTGGAATTTTGCAACTCATAATTTCACGACCATTTGGAGTTCTGAAATTTTCCAAATAGGCGTATTCCCGAAGACAATGTATGTGCAATGTTTCTAAACATGCTATCGCCATCCGCAGTTGGATGTCATGTATTACATGCAACATGTGATGATGTGTTGAAAATACATTAAATTAAATTAAAAATATATTTTGCGTCAAGCCACAGATTACTTTCAAATTGCCAATGCCAAATACGTAATGTCAGACGCAGTTTTTTATATAACAAATGAAGTAAAATTCAAATACAGAACACGTTGAAGAAAAATACAAAAACTACTGTTAAACAATATAATAATAGTGCCTTATCAAACAATTACACTCTGCAATATGTGAAAAGAAAACTTTGTATCCCTTGATGAATACATATGATGTTATGGTATTTACGATTGTGATTTTATGGTAGGTATTAAGTCATTTTTGTAAAAATAAAAAAATGATTTTCGATCCCATGAAACAAATCATGCACAAATGTTTTTATTTTACTGATTTTTTTAAAATTCATTGCTGTTAAAATGTTCAAATGTGCGGATCGATAGCAACATTTCTGTATCGGATATTGTAAAATTAGGAGTTCCCCAGGGATCAGTTGTCGGTCCTAAATTGAAAATTTCAAAAGCGTATGGTTTAACATTTTCAAGTGGATCGTGAATTTTCGCTTCGGCATTACAAATAAAATAAAAATACAATTTTTCCATTAGATATTATACACTCCAATATCCATATTGCAAAAACAGTTTATTTTAAATTCTATACAGGAATTTAGCATGCAAATAAAATAGATGAAATACGAAAGGGGTCAGATAATATTGAGAGTCCGCACAAAAGAAATTCAATCGGAATATTTTAATTTTCATATCATTTTTAGTAGAGGTCGAACTCAATTCCTATCAGGTATTTTTGATACAATTCACATTATTTGGAATGTTTCAACAAAATCATATGACGTTTCTGTCGATGCTTATCTGGAAAATTCTAAACAGGCTATATTTATACTTAGTTAGAATAAATTATGCTTTTTTTGTTTTATTTGATCAATAAATTAGTAAATGTATAAAGATTAAATGTCATTTTCTTTTCTCCGTGACTAAAGATAGCGGTAAGACTCAATCGCTCGACTCAATATTCTGCCTTCATATAAGACAGTCATGGGCCTAGGGCAGATCGGAGTGGCCATTTCATTGGGTTCATGAGTGGTTTTGGAACAACAACCCTCCACGTTTTACTTTCCAATGAGTATTTCGAAATTATCAGGGCTATTCTGGCAATGTTTCATAAATATCCTAAATTTAATAGACTAATTTATTGTTTATCATAGTCGTACATACTCGTATAGTACCTACCAACATACTTTGCCAACACCACAACTCATAAGTATTAATTCTTGCCATCTCTAGTTCTCTTAAGAGTCCATATTTCTAAACCGTTGAAAAAGATCGAGAAAAAATCTTCTTCTTCGTTAAGTAGACCTGTTGGTCTGTAATTCAATAATATGCCTCCTAAGATGACTAAGTCTGACTATCCTTCCATCTCTTGGGTGTTCTTCCGGGTAGACAGCGACCAGAAGGGAAATCATTTGCTGTTATATACGCAAGTCTATCACTGTCCATTCTGGCTACGTGGTCCCTCCAACGATCTCCTCTATTCTTCCTGTTTTTCTCATTTCAACATTGCGAACACGATCACGGAGAGTTTTTTCCAGTGATTGACCTTAGAACCTTCATTTCTTTAGGAGCCCCTTTGTTCGTACAGTATCTGCTCGTGTTTCCACAGCATACGTCATGATCAGTCGCACGCATGTGTTATATATTCTGACCTTGCTGTCAAAACGCATGTTTATTTTTCCAGACCCATACTTTTTAGACATTCTAATTTATTTTTACTGTAATACATTGTATACTGGCGATCTTATTGCCGTTATCGACAATGTAGCTCAGTTAAATTTATATGTGACTCCCGAGTAAAGGGTCCCGGGTGCGATTTCCGGTGGAAACACAGTGTGTTTTCAGTCTGGATCTGTGAGACGATTAATATCACAAATCTCCAGAATATGCCAATATAAATATTTGACGTAGTGACTGTAAGATGTCCAAGAAGCAATACAAAATTAAAAAATGGAGTTCTGTAATGAACTATTTGAAATACATACAAACCATCACGCCACGTACCTGTTATTAAGGATGGCCTAGAGAAGCATGCGCCTTACACTTCTATATTTAAAAGCTAACATTCATACATCACATCATAATATTTCTTCATAATATAATCATTGTTGAAGTGGATTCAAGTTTTGGTCCGCGTGGACCAAACTTAGTATCATATAATATATATGTAAACAATATGTCAATAAAATTCCAAACAACATGGTCTTCCCCTCCGAACTTTTTGTGCAATGTGTAGTTGTGTACGTGTTGTAAACAATTGTCCATAGTGTCCATGTTAATATATAGGTACCTACCCTACGTTTAGTCGTCTGTCCGTATATGCTCTTGGATTTATTCCGTTAAATGAGACATTTCGTATTCAGGTCAACGCGTTGATATGTGTGTGGACCTATTCCCTTTACATTGTATGGAGTTAAGTACCAAAAATATCTCTCAATTCACACGATCTGTAATACTCAACCAATGTCCTACTAAGTGCGAATCAAACACACTTATAACACAGCCTCACTTCTTAGTACGCTACGTTGTGAAGGAAAAAAATTCACAGATCTTACAATCGAATAGTTTTTGTAAAAATCATAATAATTATATTTATGCTGTAGGAATTCTAATTTTCAAACCAATATTGGCTATACCTATACGGTTCAAAATATAGTTTGTTTAGAATTGCACCCCCTGCTTACGAACTGGAATGAAATTTATTTCTATAACGGTTATGGCCGAAGTAATAACAATTAAGTACTACAAATCAAAATACTGTGTAATAATTTGTATTATTATTACTACCATTATA
This sequence comes from Molanna angustata, assembly GCA_963576475.1. Taxonomy (NCBI): domain Eukaryota; kingdom Metazoa; phylum Arthropoda; class Insecta; order Trichoptera; family Molannidae; genus Molanna; species Molanna angustata. The sequence goes on along the minus strand of OY754964.1, from coordinate 3,271,463 downwards.
CAGTTCATCAAAATAATTAGAAGATCAATGCATAAATTATTTGATACATCAAAATAAAATGCAACGAACGCACCGATCAATCTTTCAATTGGGAATAATTCACTCATCCAGATACTTAACATATCAAAAGATAAGGCATTGAGGTGGTCCCTACACTACCTATTAACCCTATAATTATTTCTTCTACAATACTTATGATCTTACTTATTAGATTACCTTTTTTAACGCGCAACTACAGAGATATATAAGCACGACCTAAATAGTTAAAATATCACTTATAAACGTATACTAAGATATGACTAACTAGTTCACCGAATTGTTCACATATGTCAAAAAATAGAAAAATGTATTTGATTTTTGAATAACCAACATCGAAAAATGAAATAAATACCGCGTTATGCCGTGTTGAGTCAATTTAAACACGATTGCGATGAAGAAAAACGTTATAAGCATTAAATTTCGGTTCGGGTCATATGCGAAAGATCCGCCATTATGAAATATTTGATATGATACGTAGTCAAGCATAAAACAACCTGTCGACCTGTCCTAACTTGACGTCTATGAAATAAACCCATCTCCCATCCAAGATGAAATAAAGGTGTAATACAGATAGTCAATAGTCACGGTTAATAAGGAAACTTTTTCTTAAATCACGCTCCATTGCTTGGTACTAGAGATAGTATACGTTTATAAGTAAGACGATCAACGTTTAAGTGTTTAATATAATTTTGTTTATTTGAATTAAAGTTTTTCTATGGAATGATTTTAGTTATTCGGTGATACAGATACTTTTATTTAGCATTAAAAAACCCTAGTGCATTTTCTGCAGCACTATCTCTACGAGATTTAACAGAATATACAGTACAGCTGCAGTGATAAAAAAAATCATAGAAATCAGAATACCGTTTGAAAAATCGAGAATTATTATTTTTTAACGGAACTCCGGAAGTTGTGTCAAAACTTTTTTCTCTAGAATGTTTTAACCATATCAAATATCGTTAATGTGGAGATACAATATTGTACCTCGGTGTTTCGTGACGAAGAACATAATATGCTGTGCCTCTCTAGTTTTATCGTTAGGTATATCATGATTGACCTAACAATAAAACATTAAAAAGTCTTTGTTATTTATTCTGAAACATATGTAGGAAGGTACTTAAGATATTCGCCCTATTTGAGAATCACCCTATTCGAATAGCAAAAACACATTAGATGAAACTCATTGTGAAAAGTCTTCGCATTTTGCCTTGTTAGTAATTTTATCCTAGTATACCTACTGTGTTCCGTTAATATGGTGGTGTTTACTTTTTATTTATATGTTTATTTATTTATATATTTATTTATTTATTTGTTTATTTATTTATATATATTTTTTATTTTATTATTTAAATATTTATTTATTAAATAATTAATTTATTAATTTATTTAATTATATATATATTTATTTACGTATTTATTTATGTATGTATGTATGTATTTATATGTTTTTTTATTTATTTATTTATTTATAGATTTATTTAATTATTTATTTATTTATTTATTTACTTATTTATTTATTTATTTATTTATAGATTTATTTATTTATGTATTTACTTATTTATTTATTTATTCATTTATAGATTTATTTATTTATTTATTTATTTTTTTTTTTTTTATTTATTTATTTATTTATTTATTTATTTATTTATGTTTTTATTTATTTATTTATTTACTCTTTTATTACTTTCAGAAAGCCGCAAATTTAAGTTATGAATTTTTCATTTCATTATTTGTATGAAAGTTGAGCCAAAAATACTTTCATCAATTCAAATGAATGATTATGTAATAATAGGTAACATATTGAATTTCAAGTTATAAAGTAGTAAATTAATTGACAAATTAATTGATTTTTTGACAAATTTAAAAAATAGATAAATGATATAGGTACATTAACATTAACGGTAAACAAGTATGTTTCAGGATTAGGAGTAAGGATCGAATAAATGAGGAGGTGGTTGATTGTGTAAAAGGATTTATGGACATCTTTATTTATTTTTGTTAATATTGTTGTGACATAAAATAAGTCGGTGTGTAACTACCTCTTAATTATTATTTCGCTAAAATTCGTAAATTTAAATAATTGAATGGACAAAATTTTACTATGTCAATTAGAGTATTAAAATATTTTTTAGCTCTTTTCACATTTAATAATGATGTCCTACTAAATTTCGAACAGAAAAAAAAACATTACAAATTCTATTTGATTCAAAGAAGATTCACTGTTTTAAATACATTAAGGGCGGGTTTTTTTCACAGAATAGTTAAATCGGTAGTCATAATTAAAATATAGCTACGGGTTATACAAGAAATAGTTAAATATCTTAAAACGGTTTTTTTAAGCATAGTTATGTCTTAGTTAGTTACGGGTGTACAGGTATAAAGACCCTCAATATTCCATACAAATTGTAAACAATACGTTTAAAATCTACACATAATATGTGAAAAATATTTATTGACACATAGTTGATCATATATATTATACATGTACATTGCAAAAAAAAATAAACAAATTGAATCACTGAATCTAGACGCGACGCTACAAGACCTATTATATAAAGCTGTATTATGAAAATAGAATAAAGATGTAATTTATAGATTTTTTCATCTTTTTTTAACAGATTTTTAATTATGTCAATAGAGACGAAGTTGGAATATTTACTGTAGGAGAACCGGGAAATCAAGGCACCTACAATAAGAATTGTTGCTTTCATTATTTACAAAAAAAAACAATTCTCTCAATAGATTGCGTTACAACAAAAATAAATAAAAATAATAAGAATGTTGTTCATAATTTCACACATACATAGATGGCTGTAGTAAAAGTCCTTATTTCCTCAGGCGAAAAGAATTTCAGTTTTGCAATATATAGATCTTTCAAAAATTGAATTGATAAGGATCTCATTAAAAAGGCATAATTGGTGAAAGTGATCACGCAAACCAGCCGATGACAGGTCGTAAGCCCTGTAGGTGCCTTGATTTTCTGGTTCTCCTGCAGTAAATATTCCAACTTCGTCTCTATTGAGATAATTAAAAATCTGTTGAAATATATCTTTGACTCCCGACAGGGAAAAAAATCCAATGTTTGCGCATATGCAATAATAAAATATTCGATTTTTTTATCGTTGGCAAGTAATACTTAATAAATGTTTTGTTTTTTTTTTTGTTTCAGGTAATGAAGATTTCATATTAATTTGAGAGTTCATTCCAGTGAAAAGAATATATGGCGGTTTCTCGTGAGTATTTATCAAATCACTATACAAAAAATAAATCATCAAACCAATATTATACACAGCATGTAATAAAATTTACTAGTTCACTATAATTCCAACAAAACATTAATTTTAAAACGAAAAAAACTTGAATCGTAATAAGAATATGTCAAGAATAATGAAAGAATGGACGATTTTCAATCAATTAGATACTGAAGCACCCACCTTTCTACTCTTCCAAGAAAAAAAATGAAAAAAATAACAATATTGAACCTACAACAAAATATATCTGATCGACAAGGTAAAGTATTTTCAGATAGTTGGATATATATTTTTTTAGCGCGTTGAGTAATATTGAACGGACCGAAGTAGAAATCGGAGAGAAATGGATGACTTTCCACAATCTATTTTTTTCTTTACTATTCTCCGTTCTCCACCTCTGTAAATTATGACTTTTCTTAACCTATGTTTTTTCTGGTTTTTCTTCCTACGTAGTTCCTGGCTTTTCCTTTAAGTTTATGTGAATGGGATCTTCCCTGATATAATTTTCGACAAATTCGCGGAATACATTTTTGTTTCTTGAAAATGCTGTATTTATTGAATAAAATATTCAATGCTAGAAAATAATATTGGTTCAAAAACCAAAATTCCGTGTAAAACAATCCTGAATATTTTTTTTCCGTGCACTAATCTAAATTTACAAGATTGTTTCTGACATTCGTTTTTACATATATTTTGTATAACTTCACAAAATATTTCTACCAGATACCTACTATATCAAATATTAATATCACACGCACCCAATATCAAGTTGCCACATTCTGTAGACTAACGATCAAGACTGATACTCATTACACCATTTATAATAATATTGTTAACTTCGGGAATCGAACCAGAGACATTTCACTCAGATATCTAACCAACTGAGGCAAGAAAGCCGACATATGCCTTCTTTATACATTTAAAATATAAATTATGGTTTAAATCAATTCATAAATTCATAAACCCGAAAATACAAAGCAAAGGCAGCCCCAGAACAATTTAGCCCCTGAATAATCCAGCCCCAGAACAGGCATCCCCAGAAAAAATCAGCCCCTGAACAATTCACCCCCAGAACAGGCATCCCCAGAACAATCCAGCCCCTGATTGAAAATATAGGTCTGACACTAAGTACTGCAAATGTTCGTGATTAGGTATATGCAGATGATAAAGTGGTGCTTGCTGTATGTGCGGATGAGTTACAGTATTTAGTGAATGAAGTGTATAAAGAATGCCTGCGGAATGAACTGAGAATGGATGTGAGTAAATCTAAGATATTGGTGCTCGAAAAAACTGGAAGTATAACTTCATGTATGATAAAGATATTGAAAGAAGATATATGTAAGGTAATAGAATTAACGGAGCACTCAGACCAGTAATCTCAGATCCAAGCATATCGAAGAAAACCAAAATTGTCGCACATAATGTAATTGTAGTTCCTACTTTGATGTATGCCAGTGAAACATGGACGTGGCAAAAGACGCATAAAAGTAGAATAAATGCTGTGGAAATGAGATCACCAAGAATAGTATGTAATAGAACGATATATGATAGAATGAAAAATGAGGACATAAGGAGAGAATGCAAGAAGTATATTATAAGTAAAATGAAAGTGAATTCCTTAAGGTGTTTTGGACATATTGAAAGAGTGAACGATGAATGATTGACCAAAAAATATACAAGGATGTAAGAGATGGAGTGAATAGCAATGGCCGCCCCAGAAAGGGATGGCATGACCATGTGAATGATATTTTGAAAGAAGGAAATATAAGGTACAGTTGGTAAGCCGTTTGGTTTCTGTGCGGGCGTCCTGGGATCGATTCCCAGCAGAGGAAAAGTTTATTTATTTAAATTCATTTCTCACGCAAATATTGCTTCTTTGGGCTGGAAACACCGGTCAGTCAGAAGAAATTGTCATACGGCAATAAACTCACCACTTGCGCAGGATTCAAGGAAGTGTTCATTATTATTTATTATTTAAGCAGCTAGAAATGAACAGCCTCACAAAGATCCTGTTATTTGCAGATGATATTTTAATAATTAGTGACAAGCACAAAGACCTGCAAGATGGACTGGAAAGATGAAGAAAAATTCTAGAAGATAATGGATTGAGACTTAGTAGAAAGAAAACAGACTACCTCTACTTACCGTTTGAAAATTCAAATGCTGCCACTCCCGTAACGCAAATGGATGGAGAAGTTCTACCAAATAATGACTCCTTTAAGTACCTGGGGTCGATGATCCATAGCGACGGAGGTTGTGCAGTGGATGTGTAGCGCAACTCTCAATTGCGCTACTCGGTTATGCAACGCACGCAGACGCTATTTTGTCCTGCGCCGTACGCAGCCTCATCCTACCTATATAAGGAAGCCCACGGAGCTACGAAGGCATTCGGTTTTCATCCAGACCTCTTGCTATGCCCTTACGCTGCCCGACCGCCTCGTCGTCGTTCAAAGTCCGCGAATTGAATTTATATAAAATTTAGTACTATTTATACCTATCAGATTTGAATTAACAATTACCATTTGTAAACCAAGAGATAATAAACGAGTAAGTTACATTTCTTGTTGCATCTTTCAAGCTCTGTCATCAATTTCTACCTGAGTGTCATTCTGTATCTAATTGTCTTTTATATATGGTATAACATTTGCTTGGTCGATCTATCTGTAGCCCAGCTATCGGGAGACTCCGACAGACGGTATCCAGGTTCGAACCAGGCAGGTGAGATATCGTTTGGTTGTATGTAGCCAAAGGCGGACACACAGGTTTATACCTACACGTCCAGCAGACCGACTTTACCACCATTTATCTGTCACGGATCCCGCCGACAGGTTTGCATATTAGCTTCAGCTGGTGTGCAAACGCTTACAACCCAAGTGGCAACTTTGGCCACTCTGGTAGCCCTACATACCTCCAAAGATGTAACACACCGAATAAATGTGGGATGGATGAAATTTAGGGCTATGAGAGGAGTTTGTGTGACCCGAAAATGCCAATTAAACTGAAAGGAAAAATATATCAGACAATTGTCAGACCTGCGCTACTGTATGGCTCTGAATGTTGGACAATGTACAACACCTTCCATAGACAAATGGAAACCACCGAGATGCGTATGCTAAGATGGTCAGCGGGAGTGACCTAAAAAACAAAATAAAAAGTTCATACATTCGCAGAAGCTTAGGAGTGACAGGAATCAACAATAAATTAGAAGAACGACAATTTAGATGGTATGGTCACATATTAAGAAGACCCGAGGATCACATTGTGAACCAGGCTATGGCCGTAGACATCCCCCGATCAACGAATAGGGACCAAAAAATATATGGATGGCGCAAAGGAGTTCACAATTGATGAAACAAGAATTAACATCGAAGGCGGCCCAGAACCGAAGAGTGTACAGCCTGAGGACGAGGAGAGCTGACCCCGACAGTCTTCATCGACGATAAGGGACCAGGAAGAAGATTTAGAAGCTTGAAAAATCGACGAGCATGTTTGAGACGATGCATGGATGTAAAGGAAGCAAGGAATATGTTCATAAATAGAGGAGTATGGCGCTCGGTTCTTCGGTTCTCTCTGCTTACTCCGTAAGGGATATGACGTTATGGTATGTATGTTTGTATGACAGTTGGATCTCTTGTATTACATGTAACTAGTTTTACGAAAATATCAGTGTACCAATTATTAAATGCATATCAAGAATTGTTAAAAACATTATCTGCACACATACGAATGACACCCTCATAAATTGACCATAAAATGGTTTATTCCTAACTGCTACCCTGTTGTAAGGGCTCGTTGAGATATATACCTACCCTAATGTAATAGACATTCCGAATTCGTACCAGTAAAATTGTTCCCAGATTGACATTGGCAAAAACAATTTGCGTTGCCTCACGTACCTAGATATCCACTGACGCACATATGGAAAGTCCCTAGGGCAAAAAGGATGTGGGAGAAAAAATAAGGATTCCTACCGTAAATAAATACTTGACATGTCGGAATAAAAATGTCATTTATGTAGACAAAATATTCAAGGTAGTATTCTATAAAATAATAATACCTATTGATCTCCAACTACATGTAAATACTGTTGCGCATATATATAGACTTGGTAACAGTGAACGTTAAACTTGATAATAATAAAATTCATAGATATATTTTAAAGCTATTGAACATTTTAAAATGAGCATGTAACACGTCAATTCCTTTGAAATATCTTGGAAAATAAATTTATAAATTACAATTATCAGACGATATTGAAAATATAACGTTATTTTTCTGTCAATTCACAGCCCAATTATAAAATAACTTGATGTTTTTAATCCTTGCTACGTCAAGGTATTATACTGAGGAGTTTTCAGATATAATCCCTCAGAGTTCTCCGATTATCTTCTTTATATCCACATTATTATTATACATTCGTTTATTTCGACTTATGGAAACATTTGTTATCAGGTTCTACTAAAGTTCGACGTGCTTCCCGACTACATATATGTTAAGAGAACAAAGTTCTCCTGAACAAATCGACAGTTGGATTAATTATTTTGTCATTTCGTCTTTCACTAATGAAAAAATAATAATAATAGGGAAATTAATATAGAGACGTTTAATGATAGATATTTATATTTATATTAATTATTTTCATGATAAATTTATTTGTTTAACTGCCTATATTTCCAAAGTTTTTAAAAATATCGAAAAAACACAAACACCCCCTAACGAGATGATTTAATATTCTATAAAAAAACATGAACTTTATAGTAGTACGTGTCAAATTTTTTTAACAATTTTTATAAAAATTGAATCTCACTCAACAGTTTGATACCTACTTAATCTTCAAACATACATAAATACCGTCACGCTGTTTTCATATTCTGGGTAGAAAAAACTGTCTAACCTCCGTACTGTCCTATCCTGACATATATGCCTACATTTTTTATATAGAAAACAAAATATATTTAAATATATATCAATTTGTTTTTTAGTGTTTATAGTTTGGTACCTACATATATTTTCTTCAATTATACATACTTTCATGTGATACATGCAACTAGTAAATTAATAATTATAATTGTATATACTAAATTAAGATAACCTTATGTAGGTAGGTGCAAACATGTCTAATAACAAAAATATAAAATAAAAAAAATATGTGCAACGTAATGTACCTACCTGTTTTGAAAAACAAATGAATTCTCTTAAAAATTCAAAAGATTGGTACATATATTTTTCTTTAAACATTTTATGAAATTGGATCTTCCTTGTGTTGATATTTTTTGCTTGTATCTTGCTCGTGTCGTATTTGCAATAGTGAATATTAAGGAAAACGACACCGAAAATTTATGACCTAATATTCAAAACTCATAAAAAGATATTATGTTTCCCTTTGAATAACTTTTCTGAAAAACGTGTTCGTTCAAAAATAAATAGTTATATTAGAATCTCATATCCTCTATCCCATGTTTTGATTGGTATCTCTGGAGGAGAATTTGTCAAGTTTTGGAAAATACGATTCGCTAACAAATTCATGGGCGTGTTTAATTAAATTTATTTACTTTTCAACTACATATACGATAAAGTTCGTATGACTTTTTCGATATTGTAATAATTTGATACGTGTAACAAAATTTTGATAGTGAGATTTTATATAAAAAGAAAATAATATCACACATTTCCTTAAAATAGTTTAAAGAAAATCTGTATTATTTCTTAACAGATTTTTAATTATCTCAATAGAGACGAAGTTGGAATATTTACTGTAGGAGAACCGGGAAATCAAGGCACCTACAGGGCTTACGACCTGTCATCGGCTGGTTTGCGTGATCACTTTCACCAATTATGCCTTTTTAATGAGATCCTTATCAATTCAATTTTTGAAAGATCTATATATTGCAAAACTGAAATTCTTTTCGCCTGAGGAAATAAGGACTTTTACTACAGCCATCTATGTGTGAAATTATGAACAACATTCTTATTATTTTTCACCAATTGTGCTTTTTTAATCTATTCATTGCCCTATCAATTCATTGGTGAACGTTGCGCAAGCGCATAAAGTGATCACGTAAACCAGCCGGTGACAGGTCGTAAGCCCTGTAGGTGCCTTGATTTCTCGGTTCTCCTACAGTAAATATTCCAACTTCGTCTCTATTGAGATAATTAAAAATCTGCTAAAAAATATCTTTTGACTCCCGACAGGGAAAAAAAAATCCAATGTTTGCGCATATGCAATAATAAAAAATATTCGACTGTATTATTTCGTTTGTAAGATCTGGTTACAAACTCAGAAGTTTAAATTTAAGCCAGAACAATAAGGCAACCACCTGTCTACAATAAATCGCATATCTACATCACATGATGTTAAGATAGAAGGTTGCCTAGGGGCTGGAAAGAAACAAATATATTTTATTTATTCTATTTTATATTTTATTTCTCGGACAAATAACAGGTACGATGTCAAATATTAATTCAACACGCACACAATAACAAATTGCTACAGTATTATGGAGACTTAACACAATTTGAAACTGTGTTTTCACCGGGAATCGAACCTGGGAACTTTGGATCAGCATAAGTATAACCAACCAACTGAGCAACGAAGGCCAACAGATGCCCTAGCAACCTAATATTAGAGAATGGAGGGGGTTTTATGTTTTTCTGGGCATTTTTGTTTAGTTAATTTAAATTATGAGCGTTTTATAAGACAAAGTTTCTTACTTAATAAGGGAATTATGATTATTATGCCTGAATCATTATAAGGGAATCGAACCTGGGAACTTTGGATCAGCATATAACCAACCAACTGAGCCACGAAGGCCAACAGATGCCCTAGCAGCCTTATATTAGAGAATGGACGGGGTTTAGATCTGTGTAGGAGATATTCCGGACAGCACAGGACAGAAAGGGATTCACTAAAGTGAACGCAGTCGAGGGTTCCTGACAGGACGCCAGAAGAAGACGAAGATACTTGTGTTTTGAATGAAATTCTTCTTCTTCCTCGCTTTTTAGACTCGTTGGTCTGTTAGCGTCAGCCTCCCTTCTGTGACGTGGATTGACAGCTGTCCTTCCATCTCTTGGTAGGATGTTCTGAAGATCTGATTTGCTGGGGAACATTATCCCCCAAAAACATTAAATGAGATTAAATTGTGAAATCATTGTCATAATAACAACAATTATTTAACATAAAATAAACGTCAAGCCCATTTTCTTTACTTGAACACAATCGTGACAAAGTATAATTATATAAACTTTCTTGCACCATGCACAAGTGGCGATTTTATTTCGAGAATGAGCAAAGCATAACTTACCAATTGAGTGGTCTCACAAATTAGTGTAAAATAATATTTCACAATAAACGGTCCATCACAAGTAATTTGGATGCGAACGAGGCGCATCTCAACAAACTCGAGCGCCTCCAGAATGTTTGTATCCGCTTCATCTTTGCACTTAAAAATTTCGATCACATTTCCTCTTACAGTAATCTTCTCCATTTGCCTAAGAAATTACGGTAGTGAGAAATATGATCAATTTTTTTTAGACCAAAGATAAAACGGATGCAAACATTTTGAAGGCGTTCAAGTTTGTTGAGATGTTCCTAGTTTGCATCCAAGTAGCTATATAGTCAAGCAACGGTAGGAGAAGTGATTGAGCTAAGGTTATTTTACAGTGAAGTGGATGGAAATTCTTGAGTTTATTAAGTGAGTGTATGGAAAAGTAAGTGGATTTGCTGACATGTGAGATCTGTTCATGCCAAGATAAGTTATTATCAATGTAGACCCCAAGGTCTTTTATGACCTTGGTATAAGGAATACATTGGTTATTGATATACAGAGATGGGAGTTGTGAATTGTTAAGATAGGACAGCAGACGAGGACTACCAATAACAATCGCTTGAGATTTTGAAGGGTTAATAAGGAGACCATGCTCTGATGACCAGGAAGAGATAAAATTAAGATCTTCGTTCATAGAAAGGGTAGCATTGGCAATATCAAAGGGACTGAAATGAATATATAACTGAAGGTCATCTGCAAAAAGATGATACTGACATTTAAGGTATTTAGTAATAGAGTTGACAAAAATGGAAAATAACAGTGGGGATAAAACTCCACCTTGTGGCACACCAGACAACAAAGTGGCAAATTCAGAAATGTTATCGGCGATCTTGATGCACTGTTTCCGCTTCAAACTCGCTTTCCATTTTCAAGAAAAGACTAAAGCAGGGATATATCTCCGAAAATACCTGATCCCTCTCCTTTTTCTTCCTTCCCTTTGCTACGTTATATTATTTACTTAAGGAATATTTATCCCTAAACACCTGATCTCGATTTCCTCTTCTCGTTCCTTCCCAATCCTTTTTTTTGATATGAGGTTTTTTTTATTTATCTTGGTGTTATATTTATTTTATTTGTTCTTTTTTAGCTTTCATTTTTTGTACATATATAATTCTGTCACTCTTTAATCTGGTTGGTTAGAAGAAATTGCATAATAGCAATAAGCCCGCCCGTGTGCATTATATTTGTTTATATTATGTACAAAAAGTTAAATAAATAAAATAAAATAATGATCATCATGTCATCATAATGTCACTATTCATATTTTGCTATGGTTATTGAGATTCTTCAAGGCTCTCAATGAATTGGCTCAAGATCTGTACAAAAGAATCTTGTTCCATCAAGAAGACATTGCATTAAGATTATCACATATCACAGAGTACCAAACTCAAAAAAGAATTAGGGTCATCATGACGGCTTAATATGATCGCAGTTTCAACAGGCCTAGTGGAATAAATTGCCCCTTGACAAACGTGGAACTCAGAATATTAAATTTCTTACTACTTTGTGTTGTAGAACCAACAACTATTTAAGCTAGTGTGCGCCATTTTTTCACTAAACGATATATTTTCTTCGACTGTTGAAATATGCTACTCTCTGTTCCCTTAACATTCAAATCAAAACGAGTTTACCAAAAGGGCATGTCATTTCTATAATGTCAATCTCTCGGGCAGTATCCCACATTCTGATGTATTTTTATTTATTTGATTTATTTATTTATTTGTCACACCATTTAAATAATCTTTATTAAAATAGATAACTGCTGCCCAACTAGGTATACCTGTTCTAGGGCTAGCAGTGTACATATTATTACATTTCACAGGAGTAACTATTTGCATTTTTTTAAATGAATCTAAACAATATAAACTTAACTATTTAAAAAGAATCAAAACAATATAAACTTAACTATAACACATATAGAAAAAATGGAATTTGAGTCATCATGATATGCAAATTATACATAGTATTGTAAAAGTAGGTATCTTGTAATTTTATTTGTTAATTGCACAAAATAAACTGAAATAGTATTTCTTGGGAATACCGAACTGATAGAGCATAGATATGATCCGTCAGTCATATCTTTATTCAGTCGCGCCTCAAATCAAATCAAGACAGCACAAAATTTATAAAACAATTAGGATTTTTTGTAAAAAGTAAATAAAGAAAGAAAAAATAACAATTATATAAATGATGTCCTTTTACACTACGATGTCGAATATTTGATATATTTTAGTTCTCCCGTAGTTCATGATGTATTCGGAACATTTTCTTTTAAATGATTTCAGCGATACTATTTCTTTTAATGATGTAGGCAACATGTTATAAATTCTGGGGGCAATGAAAATAAAATTTCTTTGACCAAAAGTAGTTCTCATGTGTGGAATTGCATAGTTTGCAGCGGTGCTGGCTCGTGTAGCTATAGATTGTTGTGTTTTCGGGTAAACTAATTTATTTTTATGAAAATTTGTTAGTACATAATGTAAAAAGATTTGTTTCGGATCAAAAACTTTAAATTCACTGTATAAATCTTTAGTGGGGTAGTCAAGGGGTTTGCTGAGTATTATTTTTATTATACATCGTTGAGCTAAACATAGTTTTTCCATAATGGTGTCGGCACACCCTCCCCAACCAACAATTCCATATGTGAGTAAAGAATGTGTCAACGCGTAGTACACTTGTTTTATTGTTTTATTATCCAGGATCTTTCGGAGTTCTCTATAAATATATCCTAGTTTGACTATTTTACTTGACAGGATTTCTACATGATCACGCCATCGTAGATTATTGTCAATGACAAGGCCAAGGTAGTTTATGTTCGATACTTTTTCTAGTATGGCGCAGGTACACGATGATTGATTGGGGCAACAATGTATTTTTATAGAGAACTCGTTTGAAACAGGCTGTCCTGCTTGGGTAGGACTAAAAGTAATGTACTTAGTTTTGTTTACATTAATTGTAAGTAAATTATTATTTAACCAAGTTTTTACATTGTTTATGTCTACTTCAGCTAATTCAAAGACTCGTTTCCAATTTTTATCATTTACAATTAAAACAGTGTCATCAGCAAAACATATTATTTCACCGTCCACGGCAAGGTCGGCCAGATTGTTAATATAAATAAGAAAAAGAATAGGTCCTAAAATGCTACCCTGGGGGACCCCATATGTAATCGGTTTTTCTTGGCTCAGGTGAGTTTTTAAAGATACTATTTGCTTACGGTTTGATAAGTAGCTTTTGAACCAGCGTAGCGCAGTATCACTGATGCCAATGTTTTTTAATTTAGTTATTAAAGGGGGGTGAGACACAGTGTCAAATGCCTTTGCAAGATCTAAAAATATTGCTAGACATTTATCCCCTTTGTCAACTTTTACCGTTATAACTCATGTTATTTTTGCAATAGCATCATCACTGCTAGTCACGATTGCTAAAAGTGTTGTTTATATAGATGCATAGCGGCGTTTAAATTAATATAATTAATTTTAATTTAATTACCTTTTGTTTAAATTTTTAATTTGCGTATTAATTTTGAATTTTGTTTTTATCTAGCAGATTCTGTTATTTTTCGCAGCAGTTACAAAGTAAGTCCTTCTCCCTTCCTTTTTCCTTCCCTCCCTTTTCCGCCACGGGCAAATGTTTGAAACATATGAATAAGTAATAATTTTAAGTATACATATTTATTTTTGTTGTATCTTAGATAGATACATACTTCTATTATTATTTAATGTAATTGTAGACAAAAGTTATTGTTATTCGAACTTGGCGTGAGCAACTCTGTAGAAGTTTATTTTAAAGTTTTTTTAAAAGTAATTGGTCTTTCTTTTTTCTGTTCTGTATTTTTGCTATTTATTTTATAAGACTGTATTTGTCCCTTCAATAAATAAATAAATTTTACATTTGTTCAAAACATTTCCCTTTTCCTTTCAAAAGCCAAACCAATGCATAAATTCTGCAAAATAATTTAATATTTCACTGTTTGGATAGCATTTGATTGTGAAATTATTGAATTTATCGGTTTGCCTTTTTGAGTATTATGTGAAGTTTCACATACTCGGCAAAGCGTTGGAGCCGCAAACGAATGTGTGTTTGAAACTGTAATAAAACTGTGAGGACATTTATTATCAATACAATCAATACGGGATAAACCAGGTTAACAAGGTTAAAACGAGATGGATCCCAATGAATATATGGAGTCCGTATGCCATTATCCTTAAATTGCCAGAATAGGTAGTCGGTGTCGAATGACATTATTATTTTTATTGTTGTAAGGATAATTAATTAAAGTTTAATTTATTAATGTCATGCAAAATTTTCTTCGCAAAAAATACCTGTCTATACCCATTTATAAAAGTATTACATGTCTATGAGCCATGTTCCTATACTAGTTTCGACACGCGATTCGTTATATTTTTTTAATTTATTTGTTTGGAAAAAAACAGGATACAATGTAAATGCATATAATATGATAATATGAATAGTATGATTACTTCACTGTTATAAGTTTATATTATGTTTTCATATATGATTAACATAATATTTTTTAGGTATAGTATGGTATATACCTACCTACTATTTATCGAATTGTTGTAATATGATTGTTTTGAAATATGCTTGAGCTTGTATTGTAGTTTGAGCAACTTTGTCTAATGTAATTGTTTTGTGAGTATTTTGTGTAACGTCGGTCGACATTTTGTATATAATTTAAACATTTTAAGGCATTTGTTTTCATCTCGCACACGATGTTTTTTTTTCAATTCATAATTAGTTCTAATCTAATACTCTCATATTTTATTATTTCGCAAGCAAATATGGTGGGAATTCTCATATTCAACCACAAACAATTTAAAAAAAGAATTTACCTATTTACCTTTTTTAGGCGTACTCTCGTCACCTGTTTGGCTTTGGGCCCTCGGGTTACCAAGTTACCTGATCTTGGTTACCGAGGACTGGGTTGTGCTGCCGATCAAGTTAGATAACCTGTCGGTGGTCACCCAGGATAGGCTATGCCGGTCTATATAGGCTTTAGGTATTTCAACCTGTTGGCCTATCCCCAAGCGAAGGTATTGTAATGACTGTGTAGGTACTTACCTAACACAGCACTACGTACATATAGATATTTAAAATTACAGTAAAACACAGGTAATTAGATGGCAGAAATCAAAAGATAATTGGTGCAATTACTTACATGAATTTATTTGGATAAGTGACTCTAATACATTGAAAATAGTTGACTTAATAAATAATTATATTTTAAATTAGAATAATATACGATGATTACGCGGATTGAAAACTATGGGGTCGCAAGGACAGCGCGACCGCGATAACTGGAACAGGGTAGATCGAATGAATGCTCCCGGTCTGAGGCGTCTTTATATAGGGCTGAATCGTCCGGATTCAGACACTAGCGCGCGCCATATCACCCCCTTTCCAGTCGATTCGACGATATCCTTGCTTCCCCTATAGTCCTTACAGCATTCTGTAACAATGGAAAAAAATTTTAAAACATTTGTTGATTCGACATGAGGAAAAATTAAGTTTTTTTTTTATTTTGGCATGAGATAAAAAATATTTCTTTGGTTTGGTTTAAATACAAATGTTTCTTTGTTATGTTGACATAATAATGGAAAAAATATAGCATACTTTCATGCTGTATGAGTTTTCCAATACAATTTTAATTCTTTATAATTACATTCCTTGGTATCAAAAAATAAATAAATGAACTAGTTATTACTTCTGAGTTGGTTTTCATATAGGTACATAAAATTTAAATTAATAACTCTTTACTTCTGAGTTTATAAGTACTTAGTTTTACATATTACATTATACACAATATTTTAAATAATTACTCATTACTTATGAGCTTGTAAGTGATTTTTTTACATATTAAATTATACACAATATTTTAATTAATTATATTATTTTATTCAATGCACTTTACTGTGAGGTGCTACAAATTGAATAAAACAGTTATATTATATTATAACGAATGCACTTTGTGTTACATATTTTACATAAATTATACATATTTTCATAGATATATGAAAAGAAAAAAAAAATATAAGTTACTTAACTTAAAAAAATCTGTAGCTTGTGAATCTTTCAGGGAAGTACACTCTTCTTCCAGCTCTGGTGGTTGTGTGTGATTGCTGTGATGAAGTGGCTTCTGACGTAGTGGCGTTGTTAGTCTGCGGAATAGACATCCTTCTCTGCTCTGGGGAAGTGGCTTGTCTGTTGTTCATCTCATCGCAGGGGTCCATACTCTCATTTAGGAAGAAGGCTGGCTTTA
The DNA here is from genome assembly GCA_963576475.1 of Molanna angustata. Taxonomy (NCBI): domain Eukaryota; kingdom Metazoa; phylum Arthropoda; class Insecta; order Trichoptera; family Molannidae; genus Molanna; species Molanna angustata. Next base: position 3,254,565 of record OY754964.1, on the reverse strand, counting down.
GACGATCTAATGAAATTTTTCTGCTTTTTCCCTTGATATTTATAGTGGCTGTTTTATCATCCCTCTCTTGCACTAAGTAAGGTCCGTCGTAAGGTTTCTGAAGAGGGCGTCTCACTGCGTCGTTCCTTAGGAAGACGTATTTTGTCTGATTCATCTGCTTATGCACGAATGTTTTTAATCTGCTATGATTTGAGATTGGAATGGGGCGAATTTTTGACATCATTGTTTGTAGTCTCTGTCCATAGGTGTCTGGTTCCTCTGGTGGTCTGTCTTCGAAAAAATCGCCAGGTAATCTGAGTGTTGTGCCGTAGGTCATCTCTGCGGGCGTGTAACTTGATCCTTCCTTGATTACTGCGCGGAGACCTAGGAGTATCATTGGTAGTGACGTCGATCATGACGTATTACCTACTGCCATTATTGAACTTTTTAACGTGCGGTGCCATCGTTCAATCATTCCATTGCACTGTGGATGGTATGCGGTAGTTCTATTATGTATTATGCCCAATTTACTTGTAAGCTTTTTGAATAGGGAGCTTTCGAACTGGCGGCCTTGATCTGTTGTTATCGAGGTGGGAACGCCAAAACGAGAAATCCATGAATACATGAGGGCGTCTGCTACTGTTTCTGCAGTCATATCTTTTAGTGGCACTGCTTCTGGCCATCTGGTGTATCGGTCGATTATTGTTAGCATATATGTATAATCTCCGGACGGTGGTAACGGTCCTAAGAGATCTAAATGAATGTTTTTAAATCTTCCATCTGTTTGTTGAAATTCTTTTAAAGGTGTGACGGTGTGTCTGTGGATTTTCGACGTTTGACATTCTATGCAATTATTTATGATGTTTTTGACAGTTTTATCAATATTGGGCCAAACGTATCTCTGCTTTATCATTTTTGAAGTTGCTTTTGCTCCGGGGTGACTTATTTTATGTGTCGCCAAAATGACTTCTTCTCTCATGCTGGCCGGTACGTACGGACGTACTGTATTATTAGATATGTCACACCATAACATTTTAGTAGTTCCCGGTATTACAATTTTCTTCAGCGTTAACGATGATTTTTCTTGAATTTTCCTAAATTCTTTATCACTGATTTGTTCTGTCGCCATTTTTCGGTAATCTATATTTGATGGAATCTCTATTTCTTCGACTCTTGACAATGTGTCGGCGACTACGTTATCTTCGCCTGATACGTGTAGGATATTCGTGGTAAATTGGCTAATGTAGTCAAGCTGCCTCTCTTGTCTTGGAGAGTTGAGTTTGACTTTTGTGAAGGCGAAAATTAATGGTTTATGGTCCGTTATTATACAAAAATTTCTTCCTTCAATCTGTGATCTGAAATATTTTATTGCTTCATATATGGCAGTTAATTCTCTGTCGTAAGTGCTGTACTTGACTTGCGCATTGTTAAACTTTTTTGAAAAAAAAGCTATCGGCTGCCAATCATTATTTTTCTTTTGTTGCAGGGCCGCGCCCATGGCGTTGTCGGATGCGTCGACCATTATTGACATTTCTGCTGAAGGGTTTATATGCGTGAGGAGTGCTGCTTGTACTAAGTCTTGTTTGCATTTTTCGAATGCGTTGCGTAACTCTTCTGTCCATGCTAGTTTTCTTTTGTCGTTTTTGCTATATCTTTTGAGCTGATTGAATAATATTTGCTGCGTTTCTGCTGCGTTGGGTAAAAATTTTCGGTAGAAATTTAACATACCCATAAATCTTCTGAGTCCTTTGGCATCCTTAGGTGGGTCAATTTTTGTTATTGCCTCGATTTTTTCTGGGATTGGGGTGCTTCCGTATTTGTTTATTTTATAACCGAGAAAGTTAACTTCTTCCACGCCTAACTGGCATTTGTTTTGGTTAATGATGAGACCATTCTCAGATAGTCTTTTGAACAATATGTCTATATGCTTTTCATGCTCTTCTAAATTTTTTGAGGCGACCAGAATGTCATCTATATACGAGAAGACAAATTCTAGGTCCCTTGTGATGTTATGAAGATACCTCTGGAAGCTTTGTGCTGCATTTGATAGTCCAGGTTGCATTTTTGTGAACTCAAATAATCCAAATGGAGTTATTAAAGCTGTTTTCGGAATGTCTTCTTCCTCCATCTTAACTTGATTATAAGCTCTAGCCAAATCAATTTTGCTGAATATCGTTGATCCGTGGAGCTTATGTGAAAAGTCCTGGAGTTGTGGTATCGGATACTTGTCCGGCTTGGTAATTGAATTCAGTCGTCTGTAGTCTCCACACATTCTGTAGTTTCCATCTGGTTTCTTAACCATGTGAAGTGGGCTTGACCAATTGCTCTTTGAGGGTCTGCATATGCCTTGCTCGACCATGTATGCAAACTCTTTTTTTGCTATCTCTAGTTGCATCGGGTTTAATCTTCTCACTTTTGATGTGACAGGCGGTCCTCTTGTTTGAATGTGGTGTGTTACGTTGTGTTTCGATTCATTTGGTGTCATGTTTGCTCTTGTCAGATTCGGATATTTTTGTAAAATTGTTTTAAATTTTAATGTTGCTTGCACCGTTGCTATGTCTATGACTGATGTCTTGTATATGAATCCTCTGGTTGTTATACCTGTTGTTTTATCTATTAACAGTTTTCTTTTTAAATCAACTAAAATATCATAATTTGTAAGGAAGTCCGCTCCGATAATTGGCTTTGTTACATCGGCTATTACAAACTTCCATTTATGATTTCTGCGAAGCCCGAGATTTAGATTTATAACTTTATGACCGTATGTTGGTATCGTTGTTCCGTTTGCGGCGTATATTGGAGTGATGATGCTGTCTGTAGAGATCGTTGCTTTGTCACTTTTGTGATATCTCGGTATTATACTGATCTCAGCACCAGTATCGATTAAATATTTGACGCCGGTGACTATATCTGGCATGAAGAGACGATGTTTCATTTGCGACAGTGTTGTCTCGCACACCTGTCGCAGTTTTAGTTTTCCGGAAGATTGAAAGTGCAGGGTAGTTGACAATATCTTGCGTTAATTCCAAATCTTTGATGTGGTATGCATATATCTTCCTTCTTGTTGTGATTATTATTATTAGGCATATAATTTTTATTATTATTATTTTTATTTTTATAATTTCGATTATTATTTTGTTGGTTGTGATAAGAATTATTATTATAATTATTATGACGGTTTCTACTAGACGATCTTGATCTGGAACGTTCTCTTTCTTGATTATTATAAAATGGTCTTGATTGCCTTTGCTGAAGTTCTAGTCCTAATATTTTGTCAGTCAAAATTTTAATTTGCTGCTGCATTCCAATAAGAAGTTGAACTGTGTTTGGATCGTTATGTGCATGGTTATTCATTGTAGATGTAGATGGTAAATTTATCGATTGTATTTCAGCTCTATTGTTCACCTCCATAATTCTGTCTGCTGTAGTTGCGATTATCATAATGTCGTCAGTATTAATTGCTGTGATGATTTCTTGAATTCTATGCGGAAGTCTCTCTATCCAAAGTCTTTTGATGAGTGCGTCGTTGTTTAATGTTGGTCCTGCGAGATTTTTCATTTTTCTTAATAGTTCCGATGGTGTGTTATCTCCCAATTGCATCCCGTGTAGTAGATGTGTGAGTCTTTTTTCTTCCGATTCTTGTAGACGGTTCAATAATGTTAATTTTAGATTTTTGTAGCGCTCTGTACTTGGTGGAAATTGAATAATATCTGCGACGCAAGACATGGTTTCAGGATCCAATGCTGCTAAAACATGATTATACTTCGATTCGTCTTTTGTGATTCTCGCGTTCGCGAATTGCGCTTCTATCGTAAAAAACCATAAGTGGATTTTCTCTCTCCATACGTATGGTAGTTTGAGGTTCGCTGAAGATATTTCGTTTCCTGTTTCTTGTGATGTCTGATGTAGATTATCTTGATCCATAATGCTTAATTTATCGTAGGACATTGTATACAATTTTATTTAAATTTAAATTTTTATTATTTGTAGACGATTGTATTTGTTAATTAACTAAGTTGCTTTCAATTAATGTTTGAAATTGCTTGATGAAATAATGTTTTGATCATTTTAGAAATGAATTTGTAAATAAAAAAAAATTTGAATCTTAAAAAAAATTTGGATCTTAAAAAAAAATTTGAATCTTAAAAAAAATTTGAATCTAAAAAATAATTTGAATCTTAAAAAAAATTCAATATTAAAGAAGTTTTGAATCTTAAAAATGTTTCTTTTGTTTCTTTTCTTTTTAATTAAAGAGGAATAAAATTTGTTTTATAATTATTTATACGCGTTTCGAAAAATTATTTTTTTTTGAAGTTCTATTTGTATTTGTTTGAAGTGCGATGTTTTGTTTCTTGTTGCCGTTGATTAAGTTGATATTGGTTAAATATTATATCTTTTTAAAATATTATAAGTTTAAAATCTGAAATAAAGTTACAAGTTATTACAGAAAATAAATAATATTAAATAATATAATGTTGTTTGTGAAACTCCGGGTATTAATGCTAGATGACAATATTATTTCCGTTACGAGATTCGCGGCGAGTTAACTGACGTTCGGGATACGGTTTCTCGCTTTGCGGGATTAGTTATTTCGGGAATGCAGTGGCGTCCGAAATATTGTTGCGATGTTATTTATTTTACGATTAATTTAAAATAAATTTGTTTGGACACGAATTAATGAATATGATTTTAAGTTTTTATAAATATTCTGATGTTTGATAAGATGATTATGTTGTAATTTTTCAAAGTTAGTTAGGTATTTAATATTATTTATTAAGTTATACCCTTGGTTTTAACAAAAATGGCTTAAATAAAATATTATTTTTCAAATGGTTTTTTTTACAATATAGTATATATTCTCACTTTGTTGCTAAAAATGTTATTGTGTTTTTTTTTTTTTAAATGCAAAATAATATTTTTTTGTTTGGTTTTATTCTTGTATATTATGCGCGTCACTGGCAAAATTGTTGTTCGGTTTTTTTCGATGGGTATTTTTTTTATATCACGCGGAATAATATTACGCTTGGTGACGATTTTCGGCAGTATTTTTACTACACACAATAATAAATTATGATTTGATAAATATTCCAAAATTTAATTCTACCCGAATTATTGGTAGATATCAAAATATCATGATAATAATTTATGCGAACGCAAAAATAATATCACCTTGATAATAGGTATTTTTGTTACACGATTTTGATATGATTGTTAAATGTGCTAGATTTCTCGTTACCTTCTATTCGGTTATAATTTTAGACAAACAACATATATTTAAAAAATATGCGGAGTATTATATTCCTTTTTTGTAGGTATTTTTATTAAAATGCCTCTACAATTTGCCAATAAAAAATGCGTCTATTATTAATTTTTTTAAAAAATCATCAATGATCTTACTTTAGATTGTGCACAGATTTTATATATTTTTTACTAATTTTGGCAATAATTTTACATATTTTTAACTATTTTTTTTTAGCAATGATTTTACATATATATATTTTTCAATGAAATTACTATATTTTTTACTGCACAACTGAATATTATTATAAAAATTATTATTTTACTTAACTTTTTGTAGAATTCTTGCTTCTCTGGCATGTAATTTTTTATTTTTACTTCGTTTCCAACTTCCTTGGTTTTTTTTTTTTTGGTTATTATTTTTTTTCGTCTAGTTTACTTGTTTTGTTTGGTTTGTCTCGTTTCATGAAAAAAAATAACATATATTATTAATAAACATATACATTTATATCTAAAAGAAATATCAGTTATGATACAAAAGTATTCAACAATAATATGGTTATATTACATATTTATATATGTCGCTTTTTATAATTAAATTTACATGTATAACTATTTCGAAGCATTTTTTAAAATTAATACGCTTCACACGGGTCTTGCGTATTATATTAGGCTAAATTAAATACAAAAAAAATACGATTACTTCTGAATGCGTATAGAGTTACCCGTGGGATTCGATCTAGCCAGTCCTTTTTAACGACAAATTCAATTATTTTTTAATTTCTGGCTACCTGTTATGATTAATTCTTTAAAAAAAAATATATATTATTTGTGAAATTATATAGGTAGATTATTAATGCACAAAATTATTTTGTTCCTTTTAACAATTTACCGGTTACAATAATTATCACAAATTGAGCACGTTTACTTGGCAACAAAAATATTTATAAAATAATCCAATTTAATACAAAAATAGTACACGAAATAATGCAATTTTTAAAATAATACATGGGGCTTACCAGTTTAAAACCTTTATTTTTTTATGTTAGATTATATGCTCAAATACAATTTCGGTGGTTACCAGTTTACTGATTGGTAACCATTGTGTTTTACTTCACGTTTTTGGTTTACCAGATTACTTGTTGGTAACCAATTGTGATCAAATTCACGTGTTTTGGGTCACCAGTTTACCTTTTTTAGGCGTACTCTCGTCACCTGTTTGGCTTTGGGCCCTCGGGTTACCAAGTTACCTGATCTTGGTTACCGAGGACTGGGTTGTGCTGCCGATCAAGTTAGATAACCTGTCGGTGGTCACCCAGGATAGGCTATGCCGGTCTATATAGGCTTTAGGTATTTCAACCTGTTGGCCTATCCCCAAGCGAAGGTATTGTAATGACTGTGTAGGTACTTACCTAACACAGCACTACGTACATATAGATATTTAAAATTACAGTAAAACACAGGTAATTAGATGGCAGAAATCAAAAGATAATTGGTGCAATTACTTACATGAATTTATTTGGATAAGTGACTCTAATACATTGAAAATAGTTGACTTAATAAATAATTATATTTTAAATTAGAATAATATACGATGATTACGCGGATTGAAAACTATGGGGTCGCAAGGACAGCGCGACCGCGATAACTGGAACAGGGTAGATCGAATGAATGCTCCCGGTCTGAGGCGTCTTTATATAGGGCTGAATCGTCCGGATTCAGACACTAGCGCGCGCCATATCACCCCCTTTCGCGCCATATCACGTCGGGGTCACCAGTTTACCTTTTTTAGGCGTACTCTCGTCACCTGTTTGGCTTTGGGCCCTCGGGTTACCAAGTTACCTGATCTTGGTTACCGAGGACTGGGTTGTGCTGCCGATCAAGTTAGATAACCTGTCGGTGGTCACCCAGGATAGGCTATGCCGGTCTATATAGGCTTTAGGTATTTCAACCTGTTGGCCTATCCCCAAGCGAAGGTATTGTAATGACTGTGTAGGTACTTACCTAACACAGCACTACGTACATATAGATATTTAAAATTACAGTAAAACACAGGTAATTAGATGGCAGAAATCAAAAGATAATTGGTGCAATTACTTACATGAATTTATTTGGATAAGTGACTCTAATACATTGAAAATAGTTGACTTAATAAATAATTATATTTTAAATTAGAATAATATACGATGATTACGCGGATTGAAAACTATGGGGTCGCAAGGACAGCGCGACCGCGATAACTGGAACAGGGTAGATCGAATGAATGCTCCCGGTCTGAGGCGTCTTTATATAGGGCTGAATCGTCCGGATTCAGACACTAGCGCGCGCCATACCTATATTATAATTTTTTTATTTCTTCTCTCTAAAGGGGTTAAACATTATAACTCTCAAATTTTAGTAGGAATATAAATTAATTAACATTAAGTGGGTAAGAAATACTTAATAATATACATATATGAAATTCCATGATGTGCCATATAAGTGCCATAAAAGTTGTTAAATTCGATACAAGATTTTAATAAGTGTCTATGTATGATTAAATCCTTTTTCTCTCAAGAACTGGTCAGATTACTGACTCGCTTAATTATTTGCAGATTTTCTTTGTGTATTGAATTCTCCACAAGCATTCCGAAGATGTTCGTCCACGCTGTAAAGATAAAACTCAAAACTCAAGGGTCACACATCGTAAAAATCTCTCTTGAATTCTTGGTTTCTTCACAATAGATTTTTCAACAATGGAAAACTCCTGAACCTATTTTCAGCACCATGTTTTAAGGACTCTTATTTTCTGTTTTCCTCCTTTTGTTAAAGGATTTTCCAATGCTACGAACCAATATTTAAAAGGATCAGTATTGTATACCAATCTGTTATTTCGATTATACAATCTATTTTTTTATTTTTCTTTAATTTTTTGATGATTTTGTAGATTCATCGGATCATACAAAATGCATATTATTTATTGAATTGAATAACGTCTCTTCTTTTTCGTATTAAAACATTTGTTTTTGTTCGTATTTGCTGTACATAATTTGATCTTATGGCAAAACGCATCTTGGTCTTGTGTCTATTACATGATTTGCATACAAATTAAGATCGTAAATTGAAATAGTCTATGAATCTTAATCTTTTTTTAAAGCACCATGGAGCCGAAACTTTAAATCTAGACGGTTTTAAGATATTTTATTCATATTTCCTGTAGGTACACATTCACACAGATGTTGATTACAGTACACACATGATAAATTGGTGGTGATAATTGCAAAAATATGTATTTTCTTTCTTTCTCTTTTTAATCACACCATATTTACAATGACAACAACAAGTAGATTACTGCTAATTATGATAAATATGAACACATATCATATTCTACAAACAATTTATTCGATTTCCGACGACCGTTTCGGCTTATAAGGCCATAATCAAGTGGTGTTGAGTATAAAGTATACATTATTTTTATACAGAAATATAATTTATCCTCCTTCTCCCTCATTCACACAAGCACGCCATTACTTGTCTCTTTCCTAATACATCATTAGGTATCCAGATTTTCCCACTATTAGCAACATAATATTAATGCAATTTGTTTTTATCTATTTATCTATTGTATATTTCTGTATAAAAATAATGTAAACTGTATACTCAACACCAGTTGATTATGGCCTTATAAGCCGAAACGGTCGTCGGAAATCGAATAAATTGTTTGTAGAATATAATATGTGTTCATATTTATCATAATTATTATGGAATTCTACAGTTTGGAAGCCGCATCAATCGACAGATTGAAAACTGCTGATAGATTACTGCTGTTCAACTAGGAAATTATTTTTTTTTTATAAATTATAAATAAAGTATTAATTATAAATTATTATTTAATTATTCATCAAAATTAATGACATCAAAATCTAACTCTGTTCGTACATAAAATTGAAATTGATTGAAGTAAAATAAATATACAAAAATTTTTGAGGTTTCTCTCTACATATTTAGACAACTTAATGTGTTAACTTGTATGGCTGAGAACACTCTTAACGGGTGAAGAGCCAAAAAAAAAAAAACTAGGAAATCCTGTTCTAGGGCTAGCAGTTAACAATTTGAAGTGACAATATAAACAATTATGAACTAGGTTCCAAATTAAATAGGATCTATTTTTTTTCGGAAACCAATATAATGAATTATTGAGTTTATTGCCTGGTACATTTGTTTTTTATTAGATACTGTTACGTATTCTTAAAAGAAAATCACTCTATTTTGAATATACCTTTTTGAATGTATTGCATAATTTTTCGAGGCAATTTTTTATATTCATGAGAATATGTACTGCATAACAAAATACATATTGACACGATTCAAAGAAAGTATCTACTGCTAAACAAACGTCAAAAGTAAAAAAAGGTACCTGAAGGTGAACATTGAGAATTCCCAAAGGGTTACGATCTCCATCAATATATCAGACTTACAAATGTACCTTCGCAGTACAATATAATATCTATTATTGCAAGTATGGCAAACACAATTTATTCCTTACAAGACAGAAACGTTACACACAAATACATTCATTTCAGTATTAATTCCTCATTTTATTGTTGGAACGAAACCAACATCGGTTATTCCCGCTGATACGGAACCTTCCAAGCGAAGTTCTGTGTGATTTTCCAGGCTTTACATAAAATGTCAAACGGAACTTAGAACTAAGCTCCTTAGACAATGGGAATAGTTCCAACTGGTTGTTTCACACTGAAACATATTAAGTTCATTCACCTCAAGTTTAAATGAGATAACAACATGTTTCTAACAAGCAAGAAAAAAAAACTGAGACCCAAATAACAAATCACTTCTGTAATTCGTTAATTTTTAATACAGGTTCTTATATTAAATAAATAAATAAACATTTATTGAGACAAAAAAGGAGCTTGCATACAAAAACACAGACATATAAAAATAAATATACAGAAAAACAACCTTTCTGACTCAAAAGGACCATGCTCAGCTATGTTGCTGGAAGACAAGCCCCCCAGCAGCTGATTTTCAGCATGATACTATTGCTTATGTTAAATATTTTAATATCTATACAAGTTCTACTTTATTTATATGCAAAATAAATACAAAATATACAAAAAAATGCTCCTAAAATACACATATATAAATATTCACAAATACATAAATATACATACACGCACATACATATATACACACATTTATTTATACACACCCACACACATAAATATACATAAATTCTTACATACTTCACACTATGATTGCGAGGCCAGAAGCATCGCTCGACAATTCTCTTTGAAATAATAGCTACTTTTAGCGGAAATATTAATATTAGTTTTTACCTAACATATTTCGAAATCCGACAAATTAAATAATTTCGGCGCGTGTTATGTAATTATTGTAATGCACTGGTCCATTGGAAGAGTTTTTTTCTTCTTCTTATACTGGTAAAGGCCACTGTGGTCTGTTCACTTAAAACACAGTTTCCTGCCTCTCGTGATATTGACTCCCAGCTGTGTTTCTGCCTTTTTGTGGTGTTCCAGGCATCCTTTTTTCCTCATTGAATGAATGCTCTCCCTAACTCATTAAGTTGTATGTATACTTACAAATGATATAAGTATTGCAACGTAATTATTTGTAATCATGGACTTCCACAATGATAAATCTAATTAAAATTAATCACCAAAATATACTTAAGTATTTTTACCCGAAAATTCGATTATAATGACTGAACGTTTTCGTCGATGTGGCTCAGAATTATCAAGGTCTTAAATGAAACAAATCAATTTAAACTAAAATCATCCTACACTACAACATTTCCAACGGTACCACCTGTATGGGTGGAGTTTCAGTGATTTTACAATATTGCCAAATATGTGGATTAGTTTAAGTTTGAAGAAGTGTGGATATCATTGGTACCTACTTAAGTATATTTTGTTCATTAATTTTAAAATGGATTTCCATTCTGTTCACACAAAAATTATGAATCATTAAATATAATTATTAATTCTTTTAAAATAAAAACTTAAATAATTATCTGCCTCCGTGGCTTATCAGACTGCTGATCCAAAGTTCCAATCTGGATTTGTGAGACAATTAAAATCGTAAGTCTCCAGGATGTAGTAACTTTTCGTTGAGAGCGTGTTATATTAATATTTAACATGTACCTATTAGCTTCCCGAGAAGTAGGTTATCTAAAATAAAAACTTAAATAAAATATATTTTTATTTAATTATATTTTATTACTCACAAAAAACAGCTTTTAGAAATTAATATGAACATATACAATGGTTTGCTTATTAAAGCCTTAAAATGTCCCCAGTATGAATATTTACAAAGATATGTTTACAAAATTGACAAAATACATACCTACTAGAAAACTTCTAAAAAACTAGAAAAAAAATGTATAAAAACCTTAGATTATATATGATCCAGATACCTAGTCAGCGCAATGAAAGTATGACAACAAAAACTAAGAACAATGTTCTGAGTTTCACTCTCACGGCCGTATACGTATACACCTACCGATACGCAAACCTACATGATACGTCCACCTTCCGATCTACCGCCTCACACACACATGTAAAAAAAACTTGTTATACATTTGAATTCGAAATTTGTACTACACGCGGCTTCTTTACCTTATAATTCTATGATAAAAACATAAAAAACTGAAAAAAAACAAACTTATGGCAAACCACAACAGAGGAAGTGAAAGAGTAACTAAAATAACAATAAAATAGGGGAACAGAAAAGGAGAGGAATGTATTTTCATCAGAAGCAAGTGTGTAGGTATAGATATTTTACATGAAAAATAATAAACTCATGGCAAAACTATACAAAGGTTAAGGTGAAGGAGGAACTCTAGGAATAGAAAAGGAGAGGGAAGTAAGAGATAGAACAATTGATGGTATACCACAACGCTTATAAATATTGATTCAGTTTTATTAGATTGAGTCATATGTAATGTTCCTTGAAATCAGTATTTAAAAAGTATATTTCAATTCTTTAAACGAAAGTAAATTTGAGTCGTTATTACGGCACGGTAAGAAATTATGAGTCAAAGTCCAAAATTTATAGCGAAAATCTTTAAGTCTCTCATTTTCTTGATACCATCCCATTAACCTTCCAGAGCAACGGCAGTCGCAAACATTTCGATATAAACTTGTGGAAATTATCGTTTCGTGATTAAAGTTATGTGGCAATTAGTTAATGTGGTAATAATTTTCACCCACCCTTGGATAAATTACACCCGCCAACATTAACTCGAATCGCAAGTGTACCTACAAATATTTATTCATACATTAACGGTATGCGCCTAATGTGGCTGGCAGAATCAACTGAACGTCAAATATCTGTATCTAAACATACACTTCAATTATATTTTAAAATAATAAACCAAACATTAATAACAACTAGAAAACCTTTCTCATCACCTTACACTATCATTATTTATTTATTTATTTATTTATTTATTTATTTATTTATTTATTTATTTATTTATTTATTTATTTATTTATTTATTTATTTATTTATTTATTTATTTATTTATTTATTTATTTATTTATTTATTTATTTATTTATTTATTTATTTATTTATTTATTTATTTATTTATTTATTTATTTATTTATTTATTTATTTATTTATTTATTTATTTATTTATTTATTTATTTATTTATTTATTTATTTATTTATTTATTTATTTATTTATTTATTTATTTATTTATTTATTTATTTATTTATTTATTTATTTATTTATTTATTTATTTATTTATTTATTTATATAAGCATGAAAAACAGGGTAGAAGCCCACTGGTTTCATGCATTTATGAACATATATATAATGTATGGAATGATTGGACGATTGAATTATCATCCATACCCCACACATGAACGCACGTACATAATTTTCATCCAGTCAAACATTCAGCATTCTTACACAAAGATTACATATTTAATAAAAATAAGAGAAAAAAAAACAAACAAACATTAATATAACAAGAAACATTGAAAGCGGTAACTAATACATGATATTAAAATTGGCACGTTCTTAAAGCACTCTTGAACAATGGCCGTGATTGTGAAAATATATCGACATTTTCATATTGATATTTTATCAGCAAAGCGAAAGTGCTCTCGACTAGCTATCCAGTTAACACCTGTCTCGACTTATTTCATTTAACTACTGCTTAATTTTTTTTTTATTCAGGGAATTTCTAAGAAAAAATATTTATTTATTTATTTAAATATTTATTTATTTAATAATTTATTTATTTATTTGTTTATTTATTTATTTATTTATTTATTGATTTATTTATTTATTTATTTATTAAATATTTATTTATTTAATAATTTATTTATTTATTTGTTATTTATTTATTTGTTTATTTATTGATTTATTTATTTATGTATTTATTTATTCATTCATTTATTTATTTATTTTCTATTTATTTATGTATTCATTTATTTATTTATTCATATACTTATTTATTTTTTTGTTTTTTTATTTATTTGTTAATTTATTTATTTAATTTGAATAATGCTCCAATTGATTTATTTATTATTTATTTATTTGTTAATTTATTTATTAATTTATTATTATTTTTTTAAATTTATTTATATACTTCTTATTTTTTTTATTTATGAATTACTTAATTCGTTTATTTATTTATATATTAACTAATTTATTTCTTTAATTATTAATTAATTAATTCGATTATTTATTTATATGTTAATTGAATATTTTTTTTTATTAATCTATTACATTATTAATAGATTAAGCCAGTGAGTGCAAGACTAATTAATTTTGTAAAGGCCAAGCTTACTTCATAGTATAAAGGCGCTTTTTTTTAAAAGGATAACACAGCAGGTAACAACGATTGGATAATATGGACGCTGAGTACTGGTGGCAACGAGTATCGGAGATATCAGCATTCAAAGTATTGAAAATAACTAATTTTAACACATTAGTGACAACATTAAGCGTTGTAGTGTGAAGAGTGATTTTTTTTTATATTTGCTACAATGTAGCAAATATGTCATAAGACTATTAGAAATCACGCCTCCCATTTACAGATCCCCCGGAAGACACCTTTTAATTTTAATAAATTGTTTTGTCTCTTTGAAGGCATTCTTATTTTTGCTATTTACTATTTTCAATTTTTTTTTAATTGTTATCTGAGCGTAAATATAATTTCTTTGATTTCTGATTTATGATGGATGATTTAATACACAATTTTGTCATACTTTGTAATATGGTTGGTTGGAAGTAATTACATAATTTCAATAAGTCCTTCAGTGTAAAATATATTTCTTTTATATTATTTATGCAGAGCACATAGAATAATAATAGTATAGAATACTCTTTAGCCTGCAGTAAACGCGACTGCTTTATGTTGACTAATTTGGTCAACATTTTGCTACGTGCATTCAGTAATTATTTGGCCGTCTGCGTGATACGTTCTCCGAATAGAGAATTTTTTAACTGCTTGCAAAATTACGAGTATTTACGCAGTCATAACGAGTAGAAGGTACTGTTAGCGCCGAATTGCCGAATTGCAATTCGGGCTATAAAACGACAAAAAAGTGGACTGTACAATTATCGAAGATTTGATGGAAGATATTTTGGTTTCACAGGCTATGCGTTAATGTCCGTAATGTCCGATCCAAGCATCTCAAAGGAAGCCAAAATTGCCGTACATAATGCAATTGTAGTGCCCACTTTGATGTATGCCAGTGAAACATGGACGTGGCAAAAGACGCATGAAAGTAGAATAAATGCTGTGGAAATGAGATCACTAAGAAGAGTATGTAATAGAACGATATATGATAGAATAAAAAATGAGGACATAAGGAGAGAATGCAAGATAAAGAAGGATATTATATGTAAAATGAAAGTGAATGCTTTGAGGAGGTTTGGACATATAGAAAGAATGAATGATGAACGACTGACCAAAAAAATATACATGGGTGTAAGAGATGGAGTGAATAGTAGGGGCCGCCCCAGAAAGGGATGGCATGACCATGTGAATGATATTTTGAATGAAGGAAATATTAGAAGCTTGAATAATCGACGAGCATGTATGAGACGATGTATGGATGTAAAGGAAGCTAGGAATGTATGCAAAAATAGAGGAGTATGGCGCTCGGTTCTCTCTGCTTACCCCGTAAGGGATATGGCGTGATGGTATGTATGTATGTATGTATGCTATGCGTTAAATTGAATCTTCAATCCGTGCTTGTGTGAAATGCCAATAAAAATGAAAACGAAAGGATTATGAGATAGGACTCACCAAATATTCGATTCGCTTCCTTGCACTGATAAATGTTGTACTGAGAATTTGTTATAACGACACGACGAGATGTTTTGCGACGAACGAATTTGTATGACACAAACGACAGCGACTGTGCTTGCGACTGGCGATCGAGCGACTGTTGGCCTTGAAGGTGGGATAGGATAGGTAAATGGTAGGTATAGGTATGGAGGGCAGTTCGTATCATAGCAATAACGAACAATACCGAACAGGTACTATACGAACAATGTCTACCAGCAGAGTAATTATATAAATTGACACGAGCCGGCCAATAAAACGGCTTCACTTTTTCAGCGAGGTATTGTATGGGAATGAGTATTCTATAGTAGGAATTTTTATTATTCTATGGTACAGAAAGATAAATAAAATATTACTATTTGTTTTGGTACCTATTATCGATTATAATTTCAAAATGTGGAGCACATAATATATATAAATAGTACCTATATGAACATTTGTATATATTATGTTGATCTTAAATACATTTATTACGATTCCAATAATGAATATAAATAACTTCGTTAATTACTCCGACATTCCGGGGATGTGTTTTGTTCCGTGGAAGACTTGGTACCGTTTCTTTCAATACCAACTTCGGCATTTTTCCAGACAAAACTTTAGCAATCGATAAAAGGACGGGGTAGGTAATAAATAATAATATTTACCTCCTCTAGGTGTGTCCATGGAAGTAGAATAAATAAGAAAATGGAGGATTCTGCCGCAAAACATAAATCAACTATGTATATACCCACGTTATAAGAGAGTATTGTCACACTACAAAGTCTTAATAAAATTCATGTGCGAGGAATACTTTTGCCGTTATAAATATCACCTTTCATGTGTCAATTACAAGATCGCGAAATTATGTTAGTGAAATTTACAGCGCGTTTCAAATTTTTTTTCGAAGATTAGTTGTTACTTTTCTATAGTGTATTTTCAATTTCATACATCCAACTGTCGATTTGTTCATGAGAACAATGTTCTCTTAACATATCGACAAAGTTTCAAGCCAGGATACGCGATTATTGTATGCACGGTGAATTTTTCACGGCTTTTCCAACTTTGAAGTAAAAAAAAACAACTTCCCAGCTTCCCAGCATATATGTTCACTAAAAGGATTTACTCAGAATTCGGAGTAGAACATTTAGTGTGTCCGTGTGTCTCCCACGACAGTTAGATCTCATGTGTTACATGCAACTAGTTTTATTTTATATTACTTCTCTGACAACTACCAGGTACCGTGTCAAATATTAATTTAACATATACATACCATCACGCCTTATCCTTTACGGGGTAAGCAGAGAGAACCGAGCGCCATACTCTTCTATTTTCGCATACATTCCTACCTTCCATGCATCGTCTGATACATGCTCGTCGATTTTTCAAGCTTCTTATATTTCCTTCTTTCTAAATATTTTTCACATGGTCATGTCATCCCTTTCTGGGCGGCCCCTTCTATTCACTCCATCTCTTACACCCATGTAGGTATATTATTCTTGCTTATATAGCATTCTCTCCTTATTTCTAACAAACTGTCACATTCTGGAGATGATATTAATTGTCTCACAGATCCAGATACAACACACAATTTAAAACTGTGTCGCCACTGGGAATTTTGCGATTATCAAACATATTTTTGACATTGTTCTTCAGTGGGTTTCATATAATAAGTTAAATCGTGATAGTTTTATGTGTTCGGTGAGTGACCAATAATAATAATTTTTATAGCGCCGTTTATTGATTCTGGATCATTCCAAGGGCGTTGTTCTTGTGTATGTCACTGAACTCCTCTAAAATGAAAATTTTTGTGTGTGTTCGAGTGGGTGCCTGGATGGTTTAGGTACACAAAAATTATAACAGAGGAAATAATAGATATTAAAACATGTAAAAAAATGTACGCCTGATGTTATGCAAACAGTTTAACTTTTGAGATATACATAATAATGTATAATTCATCTGTAAGTGTGTATGTCACTGAACTCCTATATAGTTGGATTGATTTTTATGAAATATCATGCTAACCTTTATTCAGGTAGGACATAGTCTGTCGTGTCCACCTAAATTATAAATTCATTTGAGTTAAGTGAATGAAAACCTATTGCTTTCCATACAACTAGCTACGTAATTACTTCACTTAATCAGTAACAACCAAATTTTCTCGCGTTCTAAAAATTTATATTTTAATATATTTTGTTTAAATAATATATTATATACATAATAAACAATATTAATTTGGTCTGGATTTAATATTAAAGCGACAATTGAGACACTTGGATAGGTATATTACGACATTTGAGAACGTGGTCGAACTATCCAAAAGCTGCCCAACCTAACAATCGATTTTTCTTGGGATTTCTGCAGTTTGGTTTTCCTATCCCAGTTGTATTTTATGCCCTTCTTCACATTTTCAATATAACCATTTACAATTTTTTTATCTGTGTCAGAGGGGCTCATTATTTCAGTGTTTTTGATACCCGTTTCTAGACCAAGCTATACCTTTAAGTTTTACAAAAATCATACCATATAATCTACTAATTACACACTAATGAACAGCAAAATGTAATAAAAGATTTTCATTCTGCTTTGTGTAGAAATTATACAACACGGGAAACAGAATAGTGATGTTTACGAACTGATGTATATTTTTTGCGAGTAATGTTTTGTCATAAAAATGCTCTCCCGTGGAAATTTCTTTGAGACAGACCCCGTGGAATGTTGTTCGTGGTCGTGACAAAAGACCGAAGCCTCTCTCCATCCGTTCGGCTGCTGTTTGTTTAGTTGCACGAACAAACAACAAACACCCCCAGATAAATGTGTGTCCACGGGGATTTCCTTTTGAATTATTTATCCGTGAAATGCTTAGAGACTGGTGGAGTAAACGAAACGAGATTGCAGGTCTTACTGAACATTGAACATCCCTGTCTAACAATATAAAATCGCAATGTCCCGTAACGCAACGAAAATTATCCCATTCATCCGTGCAATGTTTACATCGGTGGAGCAAACATGATTACACTGCTTATTGCACATCCCTGTTTAACAATATAAAATCGCGATGTCCCGTAACGCAATACAATATGTCATATTCATCCCTGAAATGCTTACATTGGTAGAGCAAACATGATTACAGTATTTATTGCACAGCACATCCCTGTCTAACAATATTAAATCGAAAGCTGGATGTCTGCCGATGTACCATTTTTATAAAAAAATAAATAGGTACAAGAGCTCAAGTAATGATAAATATATTTTAATTGCTTCTCGGAAAACTAACAGGTACCTACCACGTCATATATAAATAAAGGTTACTTACCACATTCTGGTAACTTATCCAAAATCTAGAAAATCATAATCCAACTGTCGATTCGTTCAAGAGAATGAAATTCTATTGAAGGAAGAGGCAGTTTAAATCCAAGATGCGTGTACGAAGGAACATTTTGTATGCCGTAGAGAACTTTTTGCATGCTAAAAACACCAAATTAAAAGCTACGCAGCATATATGTTCCCATACATGGATTTACTCAGAATTCGGAGTAGAACATTTTATGTGAGTTTTGTGTGTGTCTGTGAGTCCCCCCCCCCTTATAACTTTTGATCCCCTCAATTTACAGAGCCCAATATTTCAGAATATATAAACAATTATAGGCCTACAAAACTTTTATACTCAGAATTGTGAATTATTGTTTCAAACAGGGGTAATCAACTTTTTAAATTTTGGTTTATTTTTCCATATATCTCAGAAACCATAAAAGCTAGAACGCTGAAAATTGGCATAAACATAGACAAATAAAAAATCTCAAATTGGTTATTTAAAAAAAATCCAGGTTTTTTTCAAACATTTTTTATTAAGAAAAATATTTTTTTTTATGATACATTTATTTGTTTAACTGCCTATTTTTCCATTTTTTTTTAAATATCAAAAAGAAGCCGAATCACCCCAACTAGATAATTTAATTTTCTATAAAAAATATTTTAATTTTTTTTAACAAGTTTTATAAAACTGAATATGGTGACGACATTGCTTCATACAATTTGTATGGCAGTCGCCTACACACAATATCTAAGAGGAATTAATTGTTTGATACTAATCTCCAAACACACATACATACCATCATGCTGTTTTCATATTCTGGGTAGGATCAAAGGACTGACCTCCATACTATCCTATATTAACATACATACCTAGGTACATGTGTTGTATAGAAAACCAAATATCTTAAACTATTAAATAATTTGTATTTATGGGTTTATGGGTTTATAGTTTGGTACTTATTCTTCAACAATACATACTATCGCTATCGACAGTTGGATCTCATGTGTTACATGCAACTAGTTATTAAATAAAAAATGTTGTCTACTATGAATCCAGGATTAACTATACGAAATATTTAAAGAACTTTTTTTTGGACGAACTGCTATTTTGAACACGATATGTGTCTGTTGAAAACAGGTTTTCAAATTTTGTACATTAATAACTGTAAGTTCCCAACACAAATAAATTTAGCTGTAAATCATCAACAAAAATATTAAACCAACGATATTGTTTTTCATACGTTTATCCAAAGGATTACATTTAAAAATCAAAAAATACTTAATTAAAAATATTTCTTTTTCTTCTTCTTCGTTTAGTAGACCTAGTTGGTCTGTTCTTCAGAAACTATGCCTCCTGGGATGACGAAGTCCAGCTATCCTTCCATCTCTTGGGTGGTCTACCGGGTAGGCGGCGGCCAGAAGGAATTTCGTTCGTTGCTATATATGCAAGTCTATCACTGTCCTCCTGGCAACGTGGTACCTCCAATGCCTTCTTCTGGATCTACTCCATCGAACGATGTCCTGTATTCCACATGTTTACCGTATTTGAACATTGTGAACACGATCTCGAAGAGTTTTACCAGTGATTGACCTTAGGATATTCATCTCCGTTGTCCTTAGGAGCCCCTCATGGTTTGAATGGTATCTGCTCGTGTTTCCACAGCATACATCATGATCGGTCGCACACATGTCTTATATATTCTGACCTTACTGTCAATACGCATGTGTTTATTTTTCCAGATCATATTTTTCGATACGACAAATGCTTTATTTACTTGTTCGCGGACTTCAGTGTATAGGTCGTTATGGCTGCAGATCTATACTCCTAAATATTTGAAACTCATTACTTGTTCCACGGGCTTATCATCAACAGTTAGCTTACACCTTGAAGGTTGTTTGGATATAGTAATAGTTTTTGTTTTACAAAACCAAAATATGCGGCGTTGCGTTTCTTGACAGTGGTCAGCATCTCTATTTCTTTCTTCATTACATTTAGTCTTTCATTGGAGACTATCGACCCATGAGATGCGCATCAACCTTGTGTATAGCGACATCTCAAATGCTTCAATGTGTATGTACTGGGATAATTAACGATACCAAAATACACATTTACCAAGGCATTGAAAATATCTTATTTAATTAAACACAAGGAAAGCAGACTTCCAGGATGTCCTTATCATAGATGTAAAAACAGCTGACGATCTACGTCTTAAAAATGAAATTGATGCAGAATCACAACAGTCTTAGAAAGAAGAAGAAGACGCTAGAAAAGAATGTGAGATTCTCTTTGCTGTATGATCTATAAACAGCAGTAAATAATGTATTTTTTTCTAAGTACAGAAATCAAAATGAACGCTTTTATAATATATTTCCAAAAACCAGTAAATCCCTAATCTAATATTCATTTCAAAAAAGTTTCGTTAATGTGCGTATAAAATATTGCCAAAATCTGCATTGTAAATCCTCAGACCGTAATATTATCTACATTTTCCGTTATTGATAAAATTTTTAATGGAGAAATTCTTTCACGCTCGAAAAAAAACCACCACACCTCTTTTACAATTTTCTCTAAAACTGTTCGCTTCTATAACTTGAATTAATATGAAATTCTAAAAAAACTTAAAAGCGTGAAAGCTTTTCCGTATAAATTTAAAAGGGGTGTTTTTACTGTTCTTTCTTCTCTGAAAAATTCCCGGCAATTTAAACGAGTTTAATTTTCTACCACCCCGATGACGATATTATTATGACAGGGTCATTTAGTCCCGAAGATTTTACGTTCTGTTCTGAACATTTTCAGATCTTTATTGTTTAAATTAATTGTATTTTTTTCGTCGAGATTTTTATGTATTATGTATGTTTGGCTTTATATGTAGGCTCACTAGTTTTGGAAGCTGATGTGCAAACCTGTCGGCCGGAGCCGTAACAGATAAGAGGTGGTAAGGTCGGTCTGCTGGACGTGTAGGTATAAACCTGTCTGTCCGCCTTTGGCTACATAAAACCAAACGATATCTCACCTGCCTGGTTCGAACCTGGATACCGTCTGTTCGGAGTCTCCCGACAGCTGGGCTACAGATTGATCGACCAAGCAACTGCGATACCGTATACAATAGATTATTAAATATTAAATGCAACTCAGGTAGAAATAGATGACAGATTAAAAGATGCAACAGGAATTTTAACTTACTCGTTTATTGACTCTAGTTACAGTGGTAGTTATTAATCGAATATAAATAGTACTTAATTAATTCAAATATAAATTTAGTTCGCGGACTTTGAACGACGACGAGCCGGTCGGGCAGCGTAAGGACGAGGCCGGAGGTCTGGATGAAGAACCGAATGCTCCGTAGCTCCGTGGGCTTCCTTATATAGGTAGGGTGAGGCGGCGTACGGCGCAGGACAAAATGGCGTCTGCGCGTGTTGCATAACCGAGTAGCGCAATTAGGAATCGCGCTACATATTATGTAACAAACGTGGAACACTTAAATTCATATATTTTTATTTATACACTCTTATCTTGACATTCTTATATACAATTCAACTCAAATTATATGTTGATTCATCTGACCCTTTGTTCTTTACATTGATATATTTATTTATTGAGGCATTCACGGCTCAGAGCCCTTTACAAAACAAAATATTACATGAAACAGCATAAACTTAACAAAATAAATACAACTTATAAACATTCATAACATCTATACATATCAACGGTAGCAGAGAATATATAAAAAAATAAAAACTTATAAGAAAGGTAAATTAAACACGAAAGTACATACATTAAGAACCAAAGAATAAATTATTAATAAAAAAAAACTCAAATAAAATAAAGTAATAACAAAGCATAAACAAAGAACATTACTGACTGAATATTGAATATATATATATATATATATATATATATATATATATATATATATATATATATATATATATATATATATATATATATATATATATATATATATATATATATATATATATATATATATATATATATATATATATATATATATATATATATATATATATATATATATATATATATATATATATATATATATATATATATATATATATATATATATATATATATATATATATATATATATATATATATATATATAAAAATGAATGGTGTGATCTAGAACGTTATATGCCATAATAATTTTTATAGGAAACGTGAATGAATATTTCATTTGAGAATGGACATAAAAAGTTGAAATTAGAAATTTCTCAATACTTACTTGATTGGCACAATATGAATCTCGTCAAATTTATTTTAAAATTACTAACTACTGAACTCGTCAACCTCAGATAAACCTCAGGGTTTAGATGGTTGACTGAATGTTATATTCAAAAGGTATTAATACCTAAAAAAAGGTAAGGATACTTACCTTCAATACTAAATAAAGAAATGATAATTTTAGCAACTAAACTACTGTTTTATTTGCTAAAATTTATGATAAACGAGAGGGTTGTGGCTAACGCTATACTCCTCACTACCAAGTCACTCGTCAAAGTATTAATATTTTGTGTGGTAAATTTTCAGCATATTTTATTTTATTTTATTCATTAAGGAATACAAACAGTTACAGAATATAAATGTGTATAACTAATAGCAATATGTAAAGTCGACATTTATTCATTCATGAATTGAGTTTGTTAAATTATTTTTGATTTGAATATTTTATTATGAAAAAAGCATAAGTTTTCAATGCCATTTATGAAAGTAAAGTATTTAGCAATTTGAAATGAAAAATATCAAATTTAAAATTTCCTAAGCTTGGGATCACTTTGAAATATTTGACAGTTAAAAAAGTTAAGAAACACTGATCGAGCATCATTCTAAATCTTTTTTTTTTTTTTTTAACATGTCTACGTAGGGGACGCCAGCTATTAGGATTTGGGTCCATTTTACTCTTCCGAAGAAGCGCACTACGTAGCGTTGGGAGGGGTTTGCAATCTAGAAAAGAGTTTATTAATTCGGATTTTAAAAAGACCCGGGTTGTACGAAGATGGAAACACAGAATTCGGAAGATCGTTCCACAGTCGGGCTGCTGTGTTAATAAAGGAGTTCGAGAAGCGAATTGTTCGTATATGTTGAAGGTCCACTGTGAATGGATGCTGCGATTGAGTGAAGCGAGTGACTCTGTTGCGAGTGGGTGGAGGAGGGACCAAAGATGCAAGTTCTTCTGAGCAATTCCCGTGGTAGTATCTATAGAATAAACTTAAAATACCGACTCTGCGTCTGTGTTCTAGTGATTGCAATCCATCAGTCAGTGATGGATCATCAATCAGACGTATAGCACGCCTTTGGACAGCGTCGAGGGTATTCAGTAGGTATTGGGGGGCGCCACTCCAGAGGTGACTGCCATATTCAATAATTGGGCGTATTTGCGCTTTGTAGAGTATACAGATCTGGGTCTTAGTAAAATATCTGCGCGCTCTATATAGTACGCTCAATTTTTTGGAGGCGAGTTTCACCTTAGCTTCGATGGAGCCCTTGTAGTGTAATTGGTTCGTTATAGATACTCCAAGCAGGTAGATAGAGCTGCTGTTAGGTAGGGTGCTTCCGTTGAAAGACACTTGCAATTCATTGGGGTTTCTCTTCGCAGAAATTAGACAGGCTTGGGTTTTTGAGACGTTAAATGAAACAAGATTACTTTCACCCCAGGTATTGATTGAGTGGAGGAGTGGAGGAAATCTAGCGAGTATTATCCAAATTTACAAAATCTGAAAAGAGTCGAATGTGTACTTTAGTCTAAAATCGATAAAGTAGAAAAAAACACCGTATATAGTATAAAGCACATAGTTCACAAACAAAGACATTCTTCAAAATACCTCAGCATGATACTAGTTGATAATTAGCAATTAAAAAATCATCTTAAATATTTCGAATTCATAACTCCCACTATATCCTCTTGGAGTAGTGACGAATAAAAATATTGCATTTTTATTGTTTCAAATCGTTTTTTTTTACTATTTATTAATGTTGTGCTTTTTCGTTATTATAATAGTTAGTAGTTATTTATTCTAATTATGGCTAAGTTATTATGTTGAAAGAAAAAAACTTTAGTACTCATGTATTGGAACTTTCTCCTTTAAATCAATAAGCAATTAACTAAGAATTTCCTGTGAAAAACTTTTCGCATGAAACTCGAAAAGTTTCCTGAAAAATGGTCGTTTTAGTAACAGTGTGAAATTGAAGTAATACATCGTCTTAGAAAAACCGCGTGTATGATGAAAATTAGCTGCTGAAAATGGTTTTTATAAAGGATTCTATTATCTACGTGTAATATAGTTTTTATGAGGGAGGGACTGCTGCCAACGTACCTATTTTTCAAATTGATATACCATCATTATTTCTTATCAAATCGTTTTGAAAGAAATAATTTACATACTTTGAATATTAATAAACAAAAATATACCTTAACTTTTTGATAATGTTCTGTATAAATTCTTGTGGAAAAATAATGGCATACCCCGATTTTCAACGTTTATCTTATATTTTTAATAAACTATAAGGCGTATAGTAATATATTTTTTTTAGATTAAAGAAGACAAAAATATCTAGAAAAACATGATGTGACGTTGCATTAATGCTTCAGGTTTAGTAAATAAACCTAAAAAATATTTATTTTCCATTCAGCGCCATTGCGTCATAAAAGTTTTTTTGGTTTATTTACTTAATCTGATGCGTTAATGCAACATCATATCATATTTTTCCAGGTATTTTGTTCTTCTTTAATTTATAAAAAAAAAATATTGCTCTATACCTTATATTTTTTTAGATATTTAAGATAAATGTCTAAAATCGGGGTACCTATGCTTATTATACAAGAATATATACAGAACATAATCAAAAAGTTAAGGTATATATCTGTTTATTAATACGTATCCAAACTAACTAGGTTATTTTTTTCAAAATGATTCGTTTAGTAATAATGATGGTATATCAAATTGAAAAAAATAGGTACGTTGGCAGCAGTCACCCTCTTAAAGCACTTAATTATTTATCATAATATAAAGATCGGTAAAATCAATAGTTTAGATGGGCCGGGCCTGTGGCAAAGCGGATAGTTCTTTGGATTAGTGAGTTGGTTATCTATTTGACTGCTGATCCAAGGGTCCCGGGTCCGATTCCTGGTGGAGACATAGATTTAATTGTGTTTTCGGAATTTATCTATGAGACGATTAATATCGTAAGTGTCCCGAATGTGACAACTTGTTATTGGGTACATGTAAAATTAATATGTGATATAGTGCCTGTTACTTGCCCGAGTAATAAGTAAATGAATAATTAATTAATGGACACGGAATTCAATCGTGTCCAAGTAATTTTGTTCGGATAAGCATTTTTTTATAGGTTCTGACAGAGGATTCAAAATACAATATGTTATTGTAGTATGGACAAATTCAAATATTTTTGAAAGATAAAATAGGAATATAACAATTTTTTGGTCTCCATCAAAAATTTGACATAGTACCCGTGTTACCGAGAAGCAATGTAAAATAAAATAAAAATGTTTCGACGTTATAATATGTAAATCGATACTGTTCAGAAAACGAAGAAAACGCTTACGTTTTCACGTGGAATTTCCATCTTTCGACTAACTTTCAGTTTCAAGTTACAAAACACCCGAATATCTGATCCGTTTTCGACAAAATATTCGTTTTAAAATACTTCAATTGTGAAAATTCAAGTCATTTAAGCTCAAAGTCTATTTTTCAACGCAAATTCTTTCCTTATTATCCCGAAGATGTGTCGTGCACAAAATTTGAAAATATATACAATAAATGAATATTTTCATATTTATATTTGATAATAATCTGGATTTTTATCAAACATCCATTATCAGTCGATAATTAAATATGTGTCTCTTCAACGAAACCCACGGAAACCGAAGATCAACCTTTGTTCTGCTTGCAAATCAAATGAGCAAAGCATTCGCGCGTCAATAGTCTAGTCGAAGACAACGTCACGATAATCGTAGTTTTATTAAAATTGTTACCGACCCTTAACATCGCGAACATCTTTTTAAAGAGTTTTATTATAAAATAATATCTTCAATGAAATACGAATATCTATCATGTATATCTTTTATGACAAACCTTTCATCAATATAAATTGAATATCTAAATTGCTTAGTAATATATGATACCGGCATATTTAAAGAATTACAAAAGCAAAAACAATGTAAAAAGATTTGTCAAGGAATAGCTATTGAGGTGTAGCTTTAAATATAATTAATAGATCTCACTCGTTGTTTTTTATTTCATATATTTTTAATATATAGTACATATGTTCCATGTGCTGATTTTATCTCCTTATAAAATATGCTATTTTTTATATACAATAATTAATAGATTAGTTTTGGAGCATCGAAAAGAGTACGTTTGAGTGACCATTTTTGTGCTTTTTTACTGTAATGTTGTTTGTTATAATAAATTAAACTATATTAAGATGGGTCGATGGCAGAGCGGTTAGCGCATTGGGTTAGTAATCCAGTGGTCGCGAGTTCGAATTCTGCCTCGACCGATTTCGTTTACCTATCCCTTTCAGACCCGCACTTAAACTACAAAGATTTTTGTGAAAATATAGAGTGGTCTTAAGTAAAATTGGGTCGTAGATGACGAATCCGAGGTCATTTTCTGGATTTTCCGGCTGCATCTTGGAAAATTTTGTCCCTCACAATTGTGTCATAGTGGGCTTCTATTCTTACTCACACATTTGTGACATATGTACACAATTGTGTTTTAATGGGCCCAAAATTTAACCGCAAAATTGTGATGCTAGCACACTTGTATAAACTTGGGCCCTAACTTGTTCTGAAAGTTGTGTTGTAGAGAATTGTTCAAAATATTCTGCAGGCGTTTTCACAGGCACAATCGTACGAGGAGTATCTTCTGGAACTGACTTACTGTTAAATCTCCTTTTTTGCCATATCAATGTACTCAATGGAGCATCGTCCTCATCACTTCTACTGCCTGCTTTCGATGATGATGAAGTGCAAATTTCTTCGCTTTCCGGTAATAACTGATCTTGTTCAACATCACTGCTGTCGTCTCCAGAACCATTAAGCAGATTCTCGATGGTAGCATCATTCAACCCCATTTTCATTGTGATGACACCAAAAAATCAAAGAAACAGTGAAATCATGCAAACTGCATATTATAACAGTTTGGGCCCACACCCTCACAATTGTGACATAAAAGTTCGTTAGGCCATGCCGCTGTAATTAACGAGTAAAATTCATTTAAATTAGCATCAACACTTAGAAAAAATAGTAATTAATAGTTCCTATTAAACGATTGTTATTATACCAGAGGAAAAAAATAATTATTTCACTTACTTACGTAAAAGTTGGGAGCACATTTTTACACTGAATTTGACACGTTCGTACCTGAATGCCGGCTGCCATTGATACAAAATTTTAATTGGAAAGGATAGTTTGAAACACGCACAATCATATGACGTTGAGCCCATCCACTTCCAACGTTTAGGTTACGAAAAAAAATCATCCTTGTGACCCGCACAATTGTATTGGCCGGGTCTGAAAAGGTTAAAGCACAAGCATTTATGCTTATTTTAGGGAACGTAGGAAGATGTATATGTACTCGTTTAACAAGGACATATTCATTATAAGAAAAAAAAAAAATGTAGATATTGTCTTGAGAACACGCCGACAGAAATTAGACTTGGCGTGACTCAAACAATATTTCTCTTGCGGTATCATATTTGGAGGTAAATATTTAATAATAAATCTTTTAGAATCTTCTAATAATTAATTCTTTTAAATAAGCAATAAACATGTTATACATTACAAATTTTTATAAGATAATATTTTATGTTTTACTTCTCGGGAAAATAACGGGTACCATGTTATATTTAAATTTAACACGCACTCAAAAACAAGTCTCACAGATCCAGACCGAAATACAATTTAAAAATCTGTCTCCTTCGACAATCTGGGAGCCATAGGCTGACCCATTGTACAAAAAATACGTTAAAACGTTATAAATCATAACTCACCACTAATTTTTATCGTTACTTGTAAAAATGCATTACTCAAATAAATTAATATTATAAATTGTAAAAACATACTTAAACAGTTAAATTCTACAATGAGTACTTAATCACCTAAGTGCTTTCACCAGTCTCAGCTGGCATCCTCAGAGGAACAATTTATAGATACTGACTAAAAATGAAAACAAAATTGCATTGGTTGAATGGGGGTGTGTAAAGATAAGCAGGGGTGGTTGGGAAATACCCTGTCAAACATATTATTATACAGTGATTCTTCCTTTGATAACAAAAAGTAGAAAGTATGGGAGAACCCTAATTAACAATGGTGATATTATAAACAAAGAATAGCAACTAAAATAAAATAATTATAAGAAAGGGGTTTATGCCATGATTAAATTGATGTACATAAGGTATACACAATATATAATACAAAGGTTAATACACAATCATTAAGCAGTAGTTAAGTATGTAGATTTATACAAACATAACTAATGTTTGTATAAAACCTACATACTTAACTAATTTCATTAAAAGATAGGAGAAAGTCAAAAAATCTCTTTCAATATAGTCATAACACTAATAGCAAAAGTAGGTTCTCAACAAATCCTCGAAGGCATTTTCTTTCAAATAGAGTGGTGAATATGTACTTGGAATAAACTGCCCCAACATGTTTTGGATGCTGAAAATGTTAATATTTTCAAGAATAGACTACCTAGACTTTTTTTTGGACAAAACAAAATAGTTACAACTAAATTATAAAATCCGAGAGTGGATATAGGCACATCAGCCTAGGCTGCCTGCATATAAATAAATAATAATAATAAATAAATTAAATAAATAAGTAAACAAAATAATTAAAATTAAATAATACGTACATGTTATTTAATTTTAATTATTGAGTAGTTTTCTACATATAGGAGAAAAATATAATGAAATCGCGAATTTTACAAAAAAAATATTTATAGCCTTTTATACAAGTTAAAACCTGGATTAATTATTATTTAACAGTAAATCTATGTATCATGACCCAATGGATAAGAGTGGTGTATACAGTATTGATTGTTACATTAATTATTCATTATGTAAGTGCTTTTACAATAATTTATAATCATGAGCTTCCACTGTGTAAACGAAAAAACCTTAAAATTAATAAATATAATCTCAAACAAGAGGTTTAAAGAAGGGATTAAGAAAGTCAATTCCATGAACCGAGAAGGGACATCTGAGAAAATAAGATCTGACAGAAGTAAATTAATGACATTTGGACTTGGATTTGGATTTTGAATACAAGGTTACTAACTGGACAAGTCAATTGCCTTTACATCAGCCAACCACTTGCGGGGGAAAATAATTCATCATTTCCTTGAAACAGAAACTGAATACAATTCAAATCCCTTTGAAACATTAATTATTTTAATACTTTTTGACGAGGGTTCAATTAAACTCATAATTGTTTATTCCATCACCTTTAAAAGCAAAACGATTATTTTTATTTTTCAATAAGTGTAAAAAATATATAATTATTTAATCGGGTTATTTTCCACTGTCCAGAAATACGCAAATTGTTTCATATTTGAAATATTAGTAAAATTATTTTTTTTTAAATTTCATTTGAGATTTATACAAGAACCAATATATAAACGGTTTAGCTTCTGTTCTGGCTTCCTGGGTTCGATCTCCAGCAGAGGAGATATTTATTTAAATTCATTTCTCATGCAAATATTGCTTTGAAAGTATGTAAATGAAAAATTGAGGTTTGCGAAAATCTTTTTTGTTTTTAGCTATTGAATACAGAGTCACAGCGATATTGTAGGCCTATTAGTATAATGTACAGTGATGAAATCCGATTATTGTCTGAAATCCGATATTTATTCAAATTTCATAAAAGTCTAATACCGCTTAACACACCTACATATGGGTTAAATCGATAGGTATTGAAGTACCCTACCGCCCTACTTCGGATGATCCACCCCTTATAATACAACCTGTATATATTTTAATAAACGGTTTAGAAATTTTGGTGATATAATAAATATATGTTTTATTAGATTTTATTTTGTTTATTTTACGTGACGTAGTGATTAAGTACGAAATGTAATAAAATACGACAACGAAATAATAGTATGATGCGTACGTAAATCTTCTTTCCCGTTAATTTTTTGGTTTAATTCATATAGGCTTTAATGATAATAGCGATTCGCATGAGCGAGTTGCTTCATAAATTGAATGGAAATTGGTTTCAGGAATAATTTTATCAACACCTTTTCCATTTGAGGTTAGGAAAAAGATTATTATTTATTCGCATTTGATCACATTTTTCATATAAATTAGATTTTTCAACATAATATTTAAATTATTCATCATCAGCAATGGCGCTACAGCCCGGTGTGGGCCTTGGCCTCCTCAAGAAACTGCCTCCATCTCACCCTGTCGGCAGCAAGTCTCCTCTAATTGGTCAGTCTGATCGCTCTTATATCGCCCTCGATGTCGTCCAGTCATCTCATCCTAGGTCTCCCTCTGCTTCTTCTTCCTTCAGGGCAAGTGTTCAATTTAAGAAATCGAATGATACTTACTATTTCTAATACATCTTATTATTATTTTTGTTGAAAATTTTCGAGTTTAATGTCAACTTTGACAGCTCATCCGACATTGGTAAAATGACAGTGCGTTTTTTAAGCTCTAGTCGAATTCAATTTCGTTCAAGAAGAGATTCACTGTCCTCGATCCTTAAACAACATATTCGGAACAATTACAATTTTTGTATGTTTCTTAAAATCTGTATAATCGAATAAACCAGCAATAGGTAATGTAAGTCCTACTTTTCCATTTCATCAATCCTATTAATTATTTATCATGGAGTCAAAGTACATTGTTAATAATTACAAAAATATTGATCTTCAATATTGAACATTCAACTGATTTTTTTAGTCATATCCCTCTGATATTATAGGCAGTGTTAATGTTAATATATTTTAACTAACCAGATTCATGATTATCAACACACACATAACCCAATAACACTATTGATCAGTTTAAATGGTTCTGTTAGTTTCACATTTGATTCCTGGCTTAGGTATATGAGACCTCAGTTAAAGTATAAAACACAATATACAATTATTCATTACATATGTCGAGTAAAAAAACAATCCAGAATTATCCACCAAGTGTTAGACATAAAATATGTAGGTGCTCCGTTTAACAATATATTTTTATGCCTTTAGCGAATTGAACCGAGAACACGTAGGATGCAATAAATCTATATTGGTAAAGGCATAGCAAAAAGAGAAAGAGAGAGAGCGAGAGTAAAAGAGAGAGCGAGGAGTTCATTTTGGGAATACTAAAGTTGAGTAAATTAGATTGCTTTGTAAATCGTACTCGGTATAAAAGTTTTATTTTTATGTGTACGTTGAATGTATATTTACTTACGGTTTTGACGTAAATCTACCAACTGCCTTCGTTCAAAACCGTGCGAAAAAACCTCGAAAATCATTGTTATTTACCAACGGTATGGATCCCGAAAGTATTTTCGATATTCAAAAGAGTTCTGTCAGCGAATATTTTTATTATTGCATATGCGCAAACATTGGATTTTTTTCCCTGTCGGGAGTCAAAGATATTTTTTAACAGATTTTTAATTATCTCAGCAATTTTAATCTCATTCGCCAAATAAGGCTACGTAGTTAGAAGAAGGATTTTCATTCTTTACCATTTTATTTTATATTACTTTTCTTGCATCTACCAGGTCGAAAAAATATTAATTTATAGCATGATAAATAATACAATAATAGTTACTACATAAAACTTGAAAACAAACATGGCCGTTATTATTATTAATCAAAGTAAGTCAAACTTATAACCAGAGAAAGAAGAAAAAGATCATTATATTGACACTTCGGATGTAACTACATGACTGATTACAGTCCCCATAGGCAGAGCGGGTGGTGGTGGGAGTAGCGAAACATGACTGATGCTTTTGTTATTTTTGTCATTCAGGTATCATAAATTACCATATCAAATGCACCATTCATTGCACATATTTATTCATTTATACAATATACGGCATAAGCCATTTATGTGTTACAATACTAAAAAAAACAATTAAAAATAATATAGAAACAAAAATGAGAAAAAAAAAAACACCATATAAACGGTATAAAATATTTCACATTAAGATACAAAAAATGTATAAATTGATACATTATATTCTTTACTGCAAAGATATTACAAAGTTAATCATTTGATCCATTTATTAAATTCTTTACTGAAGATACTGCAAAGTTAATAAATTGATCCATTTGTTTTATTCTGTACTGCAAAAATTATGCAAAGTAAATCAATTGATCCATTTACTATATTCTATACTGCAAAGTAAATCAATTGATCCATTTACTATATTCTATACTGCAAAGTCAATCAATTGATCCATTCATTATATTCTGTACTGCTAAGTTAATCAATAGATACATTTATTATATTGTTATGTTTCTGTGCGGGCGTCCTGGGTTCGATTCCCAGCAGAGGAGAAATTTATTTAAATTTATTTCTCACGCAAATATTTCTTCTCTCAGCTGTAAACTAATCGGAAGAAATCGCCATTCGACAATAAACTCGCCACTTATGCAGGCTGCAAGGAAGTGTTCATTGTTATTTTTATTATTGTATTGTTTCTCGGGCAGCTAAAATAGATCTTTATCTTCTCATAGATTCAGACTGATGCACAATTAAGATCTCTACTGGAAGTTCAAACCGGGAACATTGGATCATGAGACATTTTATATACATATTTTTTTTTTAATTCTGTTGA
Organism: Molanna angustata; assembly: GCA_963576475.1. Lineage (NCBI taxonomy): Eukaryota > Metazoa > Arthropoda > Insecta > Trichoptera > Molannidae > Molanna > Molanna angustata. Next base: position 3,220,897 of record OY754964.1, on the reverse strand, counting down.
CAATAATATCAATTTCACAATTAAAAACTTTAATTTATAATCGATGAACAATATTTTGAATGTATTGCCGTTGTGAAATTAAGGATAAATTCATTGGATTGCCAGTCTATCTGCTGAATCCTATTATTATATGAGACCCGCTTATCCACTCATAAATATTCATTATTCGTTGCGGTCCACCTCACAAACATTCATTATTTGATAGTCCGGTGCTGAATAGAAAATCAGTTTTATTTGCCCTTAACAATTAACAATAATTTCAATATTGATTGTTATGAAATTTGGTCGTTGATTACAATCAATAATTATAGATATACCATGTGAATTATACCATGAGCTTCACAGTTCCCTATTAAATATTCCTATTAGAAATAGAGACATTCAATATTAGACTAGTCACGATTTAATTTCGTCACTATCACTTGCCTGGAAAGAATTAATGAGGATCGCCTGACGAAGAAAATATACAAGGCGGACAGGAATGAAATAAGAGTCATGGGTAAACATGGTTGGTTTTGTTTCCGCCGGTTGACCATACTTGCCCTCCAGGAGAATAAAACCAAATAATCGTATAACAGCTGTTATTGGAAGCCACTCCTTGGTATATTGTTTGTTACACGACCATCTTTACTTATTCTCATTCGATCGCAATTCAGTTATTTCAATTTTCATACCCTCCCCACCCTCCCCCCATTGTTGCCTTTGAACATCCCCTTCAAGTCCCAGCGGGTGTCGGATGAAATATTTTCATCCCACTGTAATCATCCAATTACATTTTACATCCCCAAAAGCCATAATGATCGCTTACAGATAAGCATTACTGTGGAATGATTGAGACCTAATATCGGGTATTAAATTAATAATCAGATAATTATGAGAATAAGTAACATATGTAAATATATATGATAGATTTTTAATTATCTCAATAGAGACGAAGTTGGAATATTTACTGTAGGAGAACCGGGAAATCTAGGCACCTACAGGGCTTACAGGGTCTCTATTGAGATAATTAAAAATCTGTTAAAAAATATCTTTGACTCCCGACAGGGAAAAAAATCCAATGTTTGCGCATATGCAATAGTAAAAAATATTCGATATAGGTATGATAGAGTTGAGGAAACAGCTGATAACGAAATCATTGAGAATACCTATGAGTTCAAGCATATTTAAAGAATGAACGATTTAATTATTATAACAAAATATTTACTTTGAGAGATACTTTCTCGATCTAGTTAAAACTTCGTCCTAGAGAGAAGATATCGTACTTAAAACATACCATAATTATTATAGGTACAATAATAATATTATATACATACTATAAAAATATAACTATTTTGAACATTAATTTCTCAATGGGTATGATGTAGAGAGTACACAATATGAGTTTCTTCGTAAGGTCTATATTTTTTTTAAATGAATATGACCTTGTCAAACAAGTACATACACATCTTCCTACGTTCCCTAAAATTAGCAAATAAATGCTTATACTTATGGAACAAACTTAAACCACCTCCGTTTTGCAGATGACATAGTGCTTTTAAGTGATGATCTGGAAGAACTTCATGTTATGATAAAAGAACTCCACGTTGCTTCCCTGATGGTCGGCCTGGAAATAAATATCAACAAAACGAAAATCATGAGTCCATCATCTTACAGCACTATCACAATTGATAGTAAAATAATTGAAGGTTGGGCAGCATTTGGAAAACTTAAACATGTCCTAAAAATCAGAGATATTCCCATATGTCTGAAAAGAAAAGTTTTTGAAACATGTATCCTGCCTGTGCTTACGTATGGTCTGGAAACTATCACGCTAACTGCGAGGACCATACATAAGCTAAAATGCACTCAGAGATCCATGGAAAGGCAAATGATAGGCGTAAGTCTAAGAGACAAAATTAGAAATGAAGAAATCAGACGCCAGACAAAAGTTGTTGATGTCATGGATCGAGTTGCAAAACTTAAATGGCAATGGGAGGGTCATGTTGCCAGACAGGGTACGGACAGATGGGCACCCAGAATTCTAAATTGGAGACCATGGGATATGAAAAGGGGAATAGGCCGGCCCCAGAAAAGGTGGGCCGATGATATTGTCCCTGTCGCTGGAAGCGGATGGGTTCGAAAAGCCCAGAAAAAAGGCGAGTGGAAGCTATTAGAAGAGGCCTACATCCAGCAGTGGAGAGATGGCTGAGAAAGAAGAAGAAGAAGGTGAACGAAATCGGGCGAGGCAGGATTCGAACTCGCGACCACTGGATTACTAGCCCAGCGCGCTAACCGCTCTGCCACCGACCCATCTAAAATGCACATTGTATAAACATTGTATGTACAATGTACATATGGCATACGCCGTATCCTTTTTGTGTCCTCTACAGCTCAAAATATAAGTCGGATCTACTTCATATTTACATACATCATAATATATATGTAAAATGTATAGACATAGAACTAATTAGTTGTCCATAAACAAAAGTCAGTTCGTTCTTCTTTATCGTTTCATCATTTACGTTGTTTTTTTGTGTCCTCTCTACAGCCCAAACTTTACGTCCGATTGACTATTGATATTGATATCATATAATGTTAAATCCATAAACGTAGAGCTGATTATTTTTAGATAGATATCCGTTAACAACATCGTCTCCATGATTTCATCTGTCAAATTTTCAAAATGCTCTTGTCTCTGGAAAATCGAGATTTTTTATATTGTTTGGTAGAAAATAAATGAAAATTAAAGAATCCTGAGCTTGAGGACACTAAAATATTTGACATTTAAAAAAAATAAGAAGCACTGATCAGATTTCGTCCAAAATTAAATGGAGTCTAAGAGAATATAGAAAACTGCAAAATTCTAAAATACTCGAATGAGTTATTTAGTCTATACCTTATCGATAAAATAGAATAAACAAGCCGTACATAGTACACAGCACGTACACATATACATTGTGATGAAAGCTTCAGAATACTCACATGAAACTAATTGACAATCCGCAATAAAAAAATAACCCTATAAATTACACTACTCCCCAATTCATTAAATCCCACTTTATCCCATTGGGGTAGTGAGGAGTAATAATAAAAACAAAAAAAAACTATGACAAAAGTTCGAATATTTTTTTAATTGAATATATGCCAGCCGATGACAGGTCGTAAGCCCTGCAGGTGCCTTGAGTTCCTGCTTCTTCTATAATATACCAACTTCGTCTCTATTGAGATGTTAAAAATTTTGTCAAGGACAAAAGTTATTGAAAAATTTAAAATAAAAGAAAAAAACAAAAGAAACAACAAATATAAAATGTTTTTCTTTTGCACTGATTCTATAATATCCCAAATTCGTCTCTATTGAGATGTTAAAAACATTGTCAAGGACAAAAGTTATTGAAAGATTCAAAATAAAAGAAAAAATCAAAAGAAACAATATATATATAAAATGTTTTTTTTGCACTGATTCAATTTGATAACTATTGGAAAAAATAAGAATGTAAAATTGAACTCAAAGGACAATTTAATGTGGTTTGCTTAGTAGTTTGGCGTGTTTAACATTTTATTGAATGCCATGAAGAAAATATATAGAAAATGGGAAGCTTCTACCATAAAATTTCCCACAGGATCTTTTGTGTCTGTTCTCTTTTTCTCTCTACGTGTGTGTATGTAGGTACATATATGGATGCTGTAATCTCATCTCAAACGGATCGTATCATACAACTTGCAATATTTGAGCTTCTATTCCGGGGTACACTGAAGACACACAGAAAATTCAATACATTAACTAGCTGCTGGGCGTGGTTCAATTTTATACGGTTTATTTATTTATTTATTTTCTGAATTAACAGTAGTTTCATATTGCCTTTTACATAATACTAGAATAAACGAGTGGGTTGTGGCCAACGTTAAACTCTCCACTACACAATGAAGCTTCCCTGCTAATATTACATTCTAATATCAATATGAAATCAAATAACTAAACATTGCCAAACATAAAAAAATTCTCTTGATATATATTATAATATATTTTTCATACAAAAATTTATTATTATTAACATAATTTTACAAATGGTTGTATGTTTTTCTTTTAACGTTGACCAACTTTGAATACAATTTTGTAAATAATTGATATTAAAATATTAAAATAAAAAAAAATAATGAACACGTCCTTGCACCCTGTGCAAGTGGCGAGTTTATTATTAACTTATTACCAGTGTTTCCTGCCCAGAGATGCAATATTTGCGTGAAAAATGAATTAAAAGAAATTTCTCCTCTGCTGGTATCGCAGAAATAGTACAAACAAAATTAAAATATCTCAAATTTCCAGGTCGTGAGAGCATATTTTCATTTTAACATATGAAATCATAGAGAAACATTGAGAAAAAATGAACCGTTGTCTATGGAAAACTAATCAGCTCTTAGTTCACATATGTATAATATATAAGTTCACATAGTCAATCACACATATGGCATCAATATTAAGTTCATCGGCCTTTTAGTTTGATCTGTACAGAGGACACAAATTTTCATATTTATGTACCTACGGCATACGACATACAGTAGGTACACGGATTACGGATAATGGCATACACACAAAAACATCACAACGAAACTCAATGCACTCTCTACAAGATACCCATTGAGAAATTTATGTAAAAAAAAAACTTTTAAAAAATGTGAAATCATGACTCTCCACTATTCCATAGAAGTGAACAAATATTATATAAATAAAACATTGAAATCACGCGGTAAAAATAAAATCTATATAATAATACAAGTAAAAAAGGCATTAAATAAAACATAAATTGTCTAAAGCGAAAAGAAAAGGAAAAAACTATTTAATAAAAAGTAAGCTTACCTATGAACTCATAAAAAACAATATCTCTAAAAAAACTTAAATACCAATTATATATTTGGAAATATCCAAATCTGCACCAAAAATATTACAAGTTGTCTCTGTCCTGTATACTCTAAAAAATGAAATACCTAAAATAAATAAAATATTTCGATTAATACAGATAGGCGGGGTGTTCTCCCGAAACAAGGAGAGTTTCGAAATATCGCATGAATAGGCAAATAGCAGGTATTTTCTCTGAAAGTAGAAGATAAAATTAATAATATTCAATAACAAAAGAATACAATATGTATTTTTGTCCCCAGTGAACTAAATGACAACGTTTTATACACAATATATTTTTTGTAAAAGGTTTAATTTATGGATCATTTCTTTTTCAGTGCCTACCAACAATATGAAAACGTTCGTTACGATAAATGGGGAAATTTTCACTCCAACATTTATAAGTGGAAAAAATCAAGAGAATTTTCTTAATTTTCCTCCCAAATACGCTGTCAACCTTAATCGATTAATCTTTACAGCTTTGTGTCCTCTTGTTGTACAATTTTTAAGGTGATTTATGGCCCGAATTTATTTATCACAATGACAAATAAAGGTTAAAATGCTTTAAATTTTATTTTGCCCGAAAATTTTAGCAGAATATTTTTTTTCTTGTCAAAATGATACTTTAATCGCTTGTTATATTTCATGCCAAGCATTAACAATCAATGTTTGTTTGCCTCCTTAAATATTTTGAGAAAAACTTACATTTTTAATATAAGTCAATGTTTCAGTAGGTATTCACGTTTAAAGAAATAAATAGTAAATATTTGTTACAAATAATAAATTTATTCATTATTTTCATATTAAATCTAGAAGACAGAAACTATTCAAATTAGAATAAGAAGCTCGAATGCAGATAAGTTTTTAAAAGTCAAAGTTTCAAATTCGACAGTGTTACAAAAATGACATCACGCCTGTGAACGGCAATGTGTATTGCACATACCATGAAGAAAATAATTTATTTAACTTTAAATCTGTCATCGGGGGGGTTTAAAAAAACTCTTTCTTCTATAACTGACATGTTACAATAGTCATTATAGACATTTCGAAGCCTGTTATCTCTGAAAGCCACTAGTACTCAGGGTTCATATTATCAAATCGTTATCCTTACATAAAAAATAAATGTTATACTATGACATATGTAAGACTGGCATTCACTGAATATTTCTGAATAAGAGCCGGGTAATCTCAAATAAAACAGGCTACAATAACATCATACACAGTTAAATAATGAGGTTCACCACCAATTATGAATGTGGTGTCTTTTTAGGTGAGGCGAGTGTATGGGTATACACGATCGTGTTGTGCTTCCTTTTAAAAGGCAGGTAATTCACACCTGCACATCTGTTTAAACATTTTGGGAAATGCCGTTATGGTATGAATGAATGAATGAATGAATGAAGGTCAGTAAGCTCCTCTAAGTAGAGCTACTTACTGCATGTTACAACAGAGTGTCGAAAACAGCACCATGCGTGGATCTATTCTCAGATTTCTCCTCATACAAGATGACTGTTGAAAGAAAGCGTAATAGTGTTCATTGATGAAACGATAATTTCTTTTTTTTAATTGTTTGTTGTGAAAAAACTATAAGTATTGAAAACCAATTTGTTTTTGATTATCTGAAAAAAATAAACTAATCTATTTATTAATACGTAAAGTGAAAACTTTGGACCCACTTTAAGCAATCTGCGCGCACGAAGGACTTTGAGATTTAGCAAAGTTAAAGTTAATGTGTGTTACAAATAAAATAAATTGTTTAATTTCATAATGCCAATACCAAACACTAAATTTCAAATGCAGTTATTTGAAATTCAAATACAGAACATGTAAAAGAAAAATACTTAATCTACTGTGAAACAATATACTTAAAAACAATAACACTTTGTAATATGTGAAATGAAAACTTTGTAGGTACTTAACCCTTGATGAATTCATGATGTCTTTTACTCCTCACTACCCCGAGGGGATATAGTGGAAAGTTATGAATTCCCAATTTTTATGGTTAATTTTCATATTGCAGATTATCAACAAGTATCACGCTGATATTGTATTCTGAAAGTTTCAAGAAGTTTCTGTGTATGTGTGCTGTGTACTATGTGCTTTGTGCGGCGTGTATATTCTACTTTATCGATTAAAGACTAAAGTATTCATTCGACTCTTCACAGAATAGCTTAGATCCTTTTGAAGGAAATTTCTTTTTTTTCTCTGTGAAATATTTCAAATTGACCCCGAGTTCAGGAAACTAGAACTTTGATATTTTAATTTTTTAGACTCTTTCATAAAATGGCATTGAAGACTTATCAAGGTTTCATAATGAAATATTTAAATAAAAATATTTTGACAAAATCATTTCACGAAAGCCCTGAAAATTTTCTATATTATATAAATCTGAATACTCATTATTATGTAAATCTGAATACTAAGGAGTATAGCGTTAGCTACGACCCACTCATTTTTTCATAGATCAAACTTTTTAAGATTCAAGATATTATGAATTACAGTTGAATTTCGACCGCTGCGCGATCACTTGTACTTATATATTTTAATTAAATTATTAACCATCTAATGTCATTTATTTAATATAATTCATATATCGTAGATATGGTGAAAATAAATGCCATAATTTGGTTCGACCACACAGAAAGGATGAGTGATGACCATATGACAATAAATGTATATAAAACTGATAAAAGAGGAACGAAAAGTAGAGGACCAAGTTAGAGTTGGAACGATTACATAATAAATGGAATTTTAAAAGATGGAGGCGTTAGATGTATGAATGATAGAAGAACGTGTATGGGACGATGCTTGGACGTGAATTATGTCGAGAGAGAGGAGTCCGGTTCTCTGCCTACCCCAAATAGGTAAATTAAAGTGATATTATATGGTATGGTATCATCTCATATATCTTACATGAATGTGATTGAATTACATATAAAAACATCCAAGTACCTACTTTACATAACATGTCAACAATTTCCCACTAAGATAAATTGTATCGCTAAAAACTAATTTGAAACTGTATGTATATATCATTATTTTTTTTATTTTCATTTATTTTTATATCCCCGTAACTTTTGTGGGGCACTTTAAAGTTTTTTATGGCTCATTAATGTTTAATTTCTGACTGAATTTTCATACAATATAATGAAGGTTTTTATAGCAAGACTCCCGAGATGGTCGATTCGCAACATTAAGGACAGACCTGTATGGCACTCTTCCATTATTTTGGTACTCCTAGTGTTAAAGTAGGGTCATATCCATTTTGTGATCATTAAAAATGGTACTCATTTACACATCACACGGTTAAAATTTAAAGTATAGGTATATAAAGTTAATTATATAGTTTAAAAACTGTTATGACTCTATCAAAAAATTCCATTTCTGTATCAAAATAACAAAATGCACTTTAATCGAATATTTTTTCAAAAGCTTATAAGTACCTACACAAACATTGGATTTTTTCCCTGTCGGAAGTCAAATGATATTTTTATTGACAAACTTTGTTTAACATATCAATAGAGACGAAGTTGGGATATCATAGAAGAACCAGGAATTCAAGGCATCAACAGGACTTACGACCTGTCATCGCCTAGTTTACGTGATCACTTTATGCGCTCGCGCAGCGCCAATTATGCCTTCTTATCAAGTTCCCTTATCAATGTTATTTTTGAAAGTTATATATTATATTTGAATAATGTGTAACAATTCACATGAAAATAAGACATTATTACAATTGCCATCTATGAAGTAACGAAGAAACCTTTTTTTGTAACGTCATCTATTGAGAAATTGATTTTTTTGTAAATAATGAAAGCAACAGTTCTTATAATTGAGGTGACGGTGTCAATCACAGATGTCACCCCTGAACTGCGCCAGAAATATTATTTCATTTTTGACTTGTTTGCCTACTTGTACCAATGTGTATGTAAATTTACCTAAGTTATTGTTTAAATAATTTACCTAACTTATTGTTTACAAATCAAACAAATTAAAGGTTCAAAGGTATTATTAATGAATTCGAATAAAGAAATATGAAAAATACAACAAAAAAAACATGTAGGTGTATCAATGGGCATGTAGGTACATAATAACGTTGTATGTTGCTCCTACACGTTTTGGTTTACAGGAGTTATCTTGTTTATGGATTAACCCACGTAGATTATTTGAAGGTTATATAACAAGTCTCAGAGATTCCAAATTATATGTTTTTTTTTAATTTTGAATTATTTAAAAAATATGCCACCTCGAATGTTTCATATACATATATGTATATGAATAATGAGAAGGGGTTTATAATAAAATTATGTTTCTTTCAAGCAACCTGATATGGAAGAATTTTATTGATAATATCTGGTTGGCAGAAACTGCTAAGCGGCAACTATCAATATGGATATTAATATTATAAAGAAAAAAATGTAATGAATCTTTTTTTTTTCAATTGAACATTTCAATTGCCAATATTTTTGAACGTTTGACAACCTTGTTTTGTCGAAGAAATGTTTTTATTTTGAATAAGTAACGAGATGTGATTTTAAGACGTAGGTATCCCACATGTAAAACGAAGGTTGTATTACATCATAAGTTTGGCATAAATCTCTTGGCTATATAAATTTATAATGTATGTCCTTATCCTCGAACGTATAAAAACGAAATCTTTTTGAGGTGTACTGAAATATTGATGTTCTTTAAGGTCCCTATACAATTACTGGCATTTAATGGCAGTATTACTACAAATATAAAATTTCAATCAACCTGGAAAGGCAAAGTTTTATTATTTATTTAAAATTTAATACAATTTATTACAACTTATACCGACTGATGGGTCGGTGGCAGAGCGGTTAGCTTGCTGGGCTAGTAATCCAGTGGTCGCGAGTTTGAATCCTGCCTCGACCGATTTCGTTCACCTAAGCACAATTATTTATTTGCTTATTTTAGGGAACGTAGGAAGATGTATATGTACTTGTTTAACAAGAACATATTCATTTTAAAAATATTCGTTTATATAATTTTGAAATCCTAACACCACACTATTCTAAAGAAGTGGAATATAAATATATCTGAATCATCAAAAACATCAAGAATAAATATATCTGGATCAAATCAAGAACATCAAATATTAATATAATAGAATCATATCAAAACCATCAGGACTAAATATATCTTAATAATATCAAAAACATCAAATATTAATATAATGGAATCATATCAAAACCATCATGACTAAATATATCTGAATAATATCAAAAACATAAAATATTAATATAATGGAATCATATCAAAACCATCAGGACTAAATATATATGAATGATATCAAAAATATCAAGAATAAATATATCTGGATCAAATCAAAAACATCACATATTAATATAATGGAATCATATTAAAACCATCAGGACTAAATATATATGAATCATATCAAAAACATAAAAAAAAATAATATATCTGAATCAAATCAAAAACATCAAATACTAATATAATGGAATCATATAAAAACCATCAGGACTAAATATATATGAATCATATCAAAAACATCAAAAAAAAATTAATATATCTGAATCAAATCAAAAACATCAAATATTAATATAATGGAATCATATAAAAACCATTAGGACTAAAAACATTTGAATCATATCAAAAACATCAAGAATAAATATGTATAACCAAATCTGTTAATAAAAAAATCGTATTTGTTCATAGGTCATAATATATACCTATTTTGTATTTTTAACCATCACCTAGCAATCGGTTCATTTATAGGCAGTGTTAAGAAAATAATGGTATTCGTTATTGTATAAATATATAAGATTCAGACTGACATAAAAAACGTACTATTTCAGTGAAACATCATTTTCACCAACATTGAAGTAATTTCACTTCCTTGGCAGCGTTCTATATAACGATGGGGTACCGAATAACAACCACGCATTAGCATTCTACTCCCTTGAAGGGAATATGCAAAAGAAGAAGTAGGTATACTTCGTAATTATGCCACCCATTTCGACTTAGATCTAACCCTACCAAATATACAAAATGTAAGAAGGCCTTCATAATCTAGAGTTTTTGACTTATTTAAATTCAACTTTAATTTATTTCAAAACAATTGTGTATGTTTCAGGATGAGGAGGAGGGATCTTTAATGAATGAGGAGGGGATTGTTTGATTATTTATTAGAGTTGAAGAAAATCGTTATCTGTTTTTGATAATGTTGTAAAGTGTCATGAAAAATATCTGTGTGTTTGAAAGTGTAGGAATTATTATCTCGCTGAATTCTAAACATGGGTGAAAAATATCTGTAATTAGTGTGGCATAATGGTATGTAAAATAAATTTTGTCAGCTTTTTTGTCTATTTGATTTGTTACATATTCATTGTTGAAAAACACATACATAAATACTTGTGCTGTTGACGATTGAAATCGAAATCGATGCAATTTTTTATGAATACTTGGAGAATGTACAATGAGAACAAGTGGATGTATATTTATACTAAAGAAGCATGTTTCAGCATAGTTGAATATTGAAAGGAGAGTAACGACAGGTTATACAGTGAATGGTGCATTAAGATTTGTACCTAATGGCTGACTCAATTATTTCGAGGCAAGAAAAACTCGCGGTACACAATGGTATCGTCGTACCTACTCTAATATAATATTATGTATGCTTGTGAGATATGGACATGGCAGAAAGTAGAATTGACGCTATATCTATGTATATAAAAATGGATTTACGTATATTTGTATGTGTCCGATGAACTCCCAAACCAACCATCCGATTGCGATGAAACTTTGGGAATTTGTTCAGCTCATTCAGGAGAAGGTTTATGCATTATGATTTATTTATTTATTTATTCAATATCTCACAAAAAAAATGAAAACAAAAAGTTGGTATTGAATTGATACTATGTGGGTTTGTTCAGCAAAAATCCTATATACCCATACATAAAATGGTATATTATATAAAACTGGAATAATGCTAACGGTTCAAGTACCTATATTTGATTGAATAATTAAATAAAATTTAACGGTGCCACTATTTTTACGACCGGAATTGGCGGGAAAAGCGTTTTCCCGCCAAAAAGTGTCTATTTACACGACAAATTTTCTGACGTCGTCTATGTTTTTAGGTCATTTATAACCATAGAAAGCGCAGATAAATCAAAATACAAAAATATTTACCTTTGTCATTATTTCAATGGTCATAAAAATGCATCATGGAAACCAACTTGAAGAAAAAATAAATAATATTGGCAACATATTACATTTACTTAATTTTATAAATCATTTTTCATCGAGATCTACAATTATAACAAAGTATAAACAAAGGTAAATATTTTTATAACTTGATTTATCTGCGTTTTCTGTGGTTATTTTTGGTTTTCGTCTATGGTTGAGTCGTGTAAATAGTTGTAGCCAAAATTTTAATGAATGAAAGAATAGGGACGGAATGGATGGGAGGGAAAAAAATACGGAATTATATTTAGCGAATCTAGATAAGAATATGTTAAGTGATACAAATGAAACATACCGAACAACCATTTTTATATATTTGGAGGTAAATAATTTAACAGACAGGACAACGTCTGCCAGGTTTTACTTGTTAATTTATAAAATTTACATAAAGAAAATATTTTTGCACTATTTTGTGTGGTTAAACGATGTATGATAGAATAAGAAATGAAGATACTAAACGAGAATGTATGATTGAAAGAAATATGAGTGAGATGTAAATAAATGCCCTAAGGTAGTTTGGCCAAATAGAAAAAATGTATGATAACTTTATAAAATAAATTAAACACTTGTTTTTCTTTCTACATTTATTTTTACTCTCCAGAACGACCGTTTCGCCTGGTGAAGGCCTTTTCAACCAGTTTTAATTTATTTTAAAAATGGAATTCTACATAGTAAACGCTGTCAGTGTAAACAAAATTAAAAGTGATAACTTTATAGTTATTTTGTAAGACGAATAGTAGAGATCGGCCGATGAAAAGTTGACATGATCACATTAATTGAATTTTGAAAGATGGAGACGTTAGACGAAAGAATAATAAGAGTGTGTACGAGACGACGCATGGACGTGAATGAAGCGAGAAACAGCAATGTTGTTTTTTTTCAAAAGATCGCTGAATCTCATACCTATGTAGTTTATATGAAATGTGAGAACCACGGTTAGATTTGTCGGATTGAATCAGATGAAAATTTCATTGAGTTTCCTCTGTTAAACACATCTCTGTTTTCCTTTGCAAACATCCTTTGCTTTAGTTTAATGCTTCTTTGGATGCAAAATCCCATCAAAAGAGAGAAGTCAGGACATTCTTCAAGAAGATTAAAGGATTTTTAGGTGAGAATGCGAATGTTAACCTTGTTTCAGTTAAAGTTTGGATCATTCTTTGTATTATGTATGTCTAAACAGATAATGATGATTAACCAGAGGTTAAAAATCGAAAAAAATGACCATATATATTGAAATTTATACTAATATTCAATTTGTGTCAGATCCCATCGATGTTGGCAATCACATAGAATAATGCTTGTATCGGGCAGTATGGAGCCGGTCTCCGACGATTGATGACGGTCTGAATACCTGTCCTAGCTTCGAATATTTCATGGCCAAGACATATTTACCTTATATGACAGGCATAGCTAGTCTTGGATCAGCCGTCGGAATAGAGTCGTTTCGATCAGCGAAAAAGTGGACTGTAAAATTATGATATAGGAAAAGGAGGAAAGGACTCACCTGATGATGAAGTCACTGTTTCTCTTCTCAACGTTGTGTTCTTATGTAAAGATTCTTGGAGAACTCGCAAGTGCGACACATTCTGTCTAATCTCAATCGATGGTGCGGAACATCCGAAGGTTATCAGGGGGGCAAGTTTGGTCTAACCGGCGAAATCGAAACCCATGTGATTACATGATATTATCATATGGAGTTCTATGACATCTAAAGATATTAGAGAACTCCATATAATAATTATATCCATGATATGGGTAATCGTGAGGGTTTTGATTTCGCCGGTTGGACTAGTCTTGCCCCCCTGGAGACTGGCTGGTAACCTTGACCGCACTGCGTGCGTAATGGACTAGACCTTAGAATATACACAGGTCATTTTACCAATGTCGGAGAGCTGTCAAATTTGACATTAAACGTGATAATTTAATCATTAAAATGATAATTAGTGTTCAAAATCATAAAAGTAGGTAAAAATATGTTGACATAAATGAATTATTTGAAAAATGTGAACAAATGGCTTGACAAATTCGAATACATAATAAAATTATTCCTTACCTCAAATGGCAAAAATAATGACTATATATTTCCGGCAACCAATTTCTATTCAATTTACATTTAACTCACTCACGCGAGTCGCATTTACCATTAGACACTAGCTAAACCTAACCGAAAATTATACGGGATGTAATAAAATACGACAACTAAATAATTGTATGATGTGTGTACGTTAATCTCCGTTCCCGTTATTTTTTTAAATTTTTTTAGTAATAGAAATTAAATCATCAAAAAGTAAAATAAATCTAAACACTTTATCATCTAACAAGATGAGTGTTTTAACTTTTTTAATTACAATTTCAATAAAGTATTACTAAATGTTCATAGATGGTGCTGAGTTTTCGTCCTTGGTTGAATTTTAATTGCATAGATGTCACAAGTATAGCCGTTTCAATTAAGATAATTCACAGCGAGAGAGTGTCCGTTAGTCATTTAATGAAAGGAAATAATATAAACAAATCATTATAAAGGGAAAGTTAAGAGAAATTAAAGGCAAAATTAACGCTGATTATCAATTCCATTACTGTTGGTTAATGTAAAGGTACTTCAATATGAATAGCATCAGTACTTCTAATAGGAAGTTGTAAAGATCATAATGCGGTGTGTAAGGAAAATCTATTGTTACGACACGTATATTCTATTAATAACCCATAGTCATATATAAATGAATAAAAAATAATTCACCAGAGGAATTTTTAAAACACTGGTTTACTAACATATGTTTCAAATTGACGTATTTCGGTTTATATGCCACCTTAATAAAGGGATTAATATTTCAAAAATCAAATACTTTTCATACAATTTAAATGTCATTAATATCCTATTTATATTTTAACAATGAATTTGTTTGGGATACCCCAGTACCTCTTCACTTCGCGTACCAATCCCCTGGCCTTAATTCGTAGCTAATATCAGCTCTGAATATTCCTTCTTACTCTGTGGCATGCCTTCGTATTTGCTAGTCAGCTGTTTGTTAGCACGTATACAGAATGTTCCACTTTCAACGTTTACATACATGTGACAGTATTGAATCTAGCTAACTATGTACATACATACATAGGTAAATACTATCAATTTTCAATTTAACAAGTTACTTATGCGAGAAGGCGAGACGCTTCGCTCTTGTGACGGTGAAATATTAATTTATTTGACAGACGGAAGCAACATGTACGTACTATAATATTATTATTATTCTACGTCTATGTTAAAGGAGCCATTTGAAACATTACTGATTATAGACATGAGAACAGTTCCTTGCTAAGATAGCATTTTGCCCTGAGTACCTACATATTCAACACGTTCATATATTAAGTATGTATTCAATAAGAGATAATTGTATTGTATACACTTCCTAACACTCTGTACAAGTGGCGAATTTAATACATATGTAATAGTGTTTCCAACCCAGAGAAGTAAGAAATGCTTGAGAAATAAATTAGATTAATTTTTCCTCTGCTAAGAATCGAACATTCTGTTTAATTTCGATCTGCTTATAGTACCACACCAGCTATTCCCATTCACTAAACTGATTTTTTCAGTACTATCAGCGAGGCTATGGAACACATAAAGTGATGATATTATGACGTCTCGATCGATTCAAATTTTGAAAAAAGATTAGAACTATTATACTAGTCTCACAACACTTAATTGAAACTTCTTCCCTATCCTCTGTCACATCCCACAACCTCTATCTCCCTCCATTCATTTTTGCTGTGATTATTCATTTAATTATTGATTAATTTAATTATTAATTTACGTGTTCATCTTCTGTTTGTTTTTTTGTTATACATTTAATGTACCTCCCACTATTTATGGCCTCACCTTGCTGTGGTTGGTTGGAATAAATTGCCGTATGGAAATAAACTCACTATTGTACACATTATTGTAGATGAAGTAAATAAAATAATAAAAATGAAAAATCCATAATAACTATAAAATTAATAATTCTCATTTTGACAACCCTGATATTCTGTGTTTGATAATGTTTATTTGTGCCAATACGATCTACTCGGTTACCGACGCTATTTTAATGTGACAAGTCTAGAACAAATGAACACATAAATTCTATAATACCTAGACTAGGTAATAGGTATGCACGTGGACATAATATATAAAACTCTAGTCTATCACAGTACAAAGGCGCGTTGCTTAGAGCCCTAAACCCTGGTACCGTCGCCATGCATACATAATGTTTCATTCTCAATTTATTATATTACATAATTGACTAAACATTTTTAGTCTCCACACTATGGGATAGTGGAGAATCATGATTTCACAATTATTAACCGTATTTTTTAACATCAATTTCTCAATGGATATCATGTAGAGAGTGCACACTATGAGTTTCGTCGTGATGTTTTTGTATGTATGGCGTGCGCCGTACGGTTTTTCCTTTTTGTGTCCTCTCTACAGCCCAAACTACAAGTCCGATCGACTTCGTATTAACATCATATGTGTAAGTGCATAGACCTAGAGCTGATTAGTTTTCCATAGAAATCCGTTAATTATCTTATCTATGTTGTTTTTTGTGTCCCCTCTGCAGCCCAAACTATGAGTCAGATTCAATTCATATTGATATCATATACCTATTTAAAATCTATAACTCAAAATTTCCATAGATATCTGTTAATTTCTTCTCTATGATTTCTTTTGTCCAAATTTTCAAAATGCTCGCACGGTCTGGAAAATTGAGGTATTTTTATACTATTTGAACTTTTGATACAATAAAAATACACTCTTCAAAAATGTATTCAAGGATTGTCAAAATTTAAAGAAAATATCAATGGTCTGCTATATCAATGTGAAATAAATTTCATATTTGTATGAAAAATATATATAATAGAAGTAAAATAGCTTCTGTAAGGGAATATTGAGTGATCAACTTCATATTGATATAGTATGTATGAGTCTCCATTGAAAAGTGTATTTTTTACTCTCCACTTCTATATTCCTCGAGGGGTAGGCAGTGAGAACCGAACACCGCATTCTTACATTCATACCTATACATCCCACATCAACATCGATACACTGTCTCATACATGCTCACCTTGGTAGTAATACAATTTTTACTCTCCACACTATGGAATAGGGGAGAGTCATGATTTCGCAAAATTTAAGCGTATTTTTTTTACATCAATTTCTCAATGGGTATCATGTAGAGAATGCACACTATGAGTTTCGTCGTGATGTGTTTGTGTGTATGGCGTATACGCCGTACGCCGTAGCATTTATCTTTTTTGTGTCCTCTCTACAGCCCAAACTATAAGTCCGATCGACTTCATATTAACATCATATGTGTAAAGTGCAAAGACCTAGAGCTGATTAGTTTTCCATAGACAACTTTTGATTTCTTCTCTATGAATTCATCATTTACGTTGTTTTTTTTTTGTGTCCTCTCTGCAGCCCAAACTATAAGTCCGATTGACTTCATATTGATATCACATGTGTTAAGTCCATAAACTAGGAGCTGATTAGTTTTCCATAGACAACGGTTCATTTTTTCCCAATGTTTCTTTATGATTTCATCTATTAAAACTGAAAAAATGCTCTCACGACCTGGAAATTAGAGATATTTTAATTTGGTTTCAACTATTTATACAACACCAAGAATCTTCATAAAATTGTATTCAAAGTTGGTCAATGTTAAAAGAAAAATATTCAACGGTTTCAAAAATTATATTTTATTTAATGGATATTTGTATGAAACTTATATGTAACAAGAGATTTTTTTTATATTTGGCAATGTTCAGTTCATTGATTTCATATTGATATAAGAATATTAATAGCTTGAACTTAGAACTGATTAGCTTTTCATAGATATCATAAAATTTCTTCATATGATATCACGTGTCAACATTGTCAAAATGCTCTAACGCTCTTTGAAACAAAATGTATCTGCTTTTTTTAAAATATTTCATACAAAATAAGCATTCTTCACTATACTGCATTAATAGTTTGTCTATCTTAACATAAAAATATACTATCGGAAGAAAATTTATATTCCTGATAGTAACATTTAGTATGAATAAAAATGTAATTAGATAATTTTCTATGTATGGAAACGTTCAGTAATTTGATTTCATGTTATAATGTAAAGAGCTTGAACATAGAACTGATTAGCTTTCCATAAATAACAAAAATAATCTTCATATGATATCACGTGTCAAAATTTTGAAAATGCTCTCGCGTTCTTTAAAACAAAATTTATCTGCTTTTTTTAAAATATTTCATACAACATAAGCATTCTTCACTATACTGCATTAATAGTTTGTTTATCTTAACATAAAAATATACTATCGGAAGAAAATTTATATTCCTGGTAGTAACATTTAGTATGAATAAAAATGTAATTAGATAAATTTCTATGTATGGAAAAGTTCAGTAATTTGATTTCATGTTATAATGTAAAGAGCTTTAACATAGAACTGATTAGCTTTACATTAATAACAAAAAAAATCTTCATATGATATCACGTGTCAAAATTTCGAAAATGCTCTCGCGTTCTTTAAAACAAAATTTATCTGCTTTTTTTAAAATATTTCATACAACATAAGCATTCTTCACTATACTGCATTAATAGTTTGTCTATCTTAACATAAAAATATACTATCGGAAGAAAATTTATATTCCTGGTAGTAACATTTAGTATGAATAAAAATGTAATAAGATAAATTTCTTATGTTTGGAAAAGTTCATTAATTTGATTTCATGTTATAATGTAAAGAGCTTGAACATAGAACTGATTAGCTTTCCATAAATAACAAAAAATTTCTTCATATGATATCACGTGTCAAAATGGTTAAAATGCTCTAACGCTCTTTGAAACAAAATTTATCTGCTTTTATTAAAATATTTCATACAACATAAGCATTCTTCACCATACTGCATTAAAAGTTTGTCTATCTTAACATAAAAATATACTATCGGAAGAAAATTTATATTCCTGATAGTAACATTTAGTATGAATAAAAATGTAATTAGATAATTTTCTATGTATGGAAACGTTCAGTAATTTGATTTCATGTTATAATGTAAAGAGCTTGAACATAGAACTGATTAGCTTTCCATAAATAACAAAAATAATCTTCATATGATATCACGTGTCAAAATTTTGAAAATGCTCTCGCGTTCTTTAAAACAAAATTTATCTGCTTTTTTTAAAATATTTCATACAACATAAGCATTCTTCACTATACTGCATTAATAGTTTGTCTATCTTAACATGAAAATATACTATCGAAAGAAAATTTATATTCCTGGTAGTAACATTTAGTATGAATAAAAATGTAATAAGATAAATTTCTTATGTTTGGAAAAGTTCAGTAATTTGATTTCATGTTATAATGTAAAGAGCTTGAACATAGAACTGATTAGCTTTCCATAAATAACAAAAAATTTCTTCATATGATATCACGTGTCAAAATGGTTAAAATGCTCTAACGCTCTTTGAAACAAAATTTATCTGCTTTTATTAAAATATTTCATACAACATAAGCATTCTTCACCATACTGCATTAAAAGTTTGTCTATCTTAACATAAAAATATACTATCGGAAGAAAATTTATATCCCTGGTAGTAACATTTAGTATGAATAAAAATGTAATTAGATAAATTTCTATGTATGGAAAAGTTCAGTAATTTGATTTCATGTTATAATGTAAAGAGCTTGAACATAGAACTGATTAGCTTTCCATAAATAACAAAAAATTTCTTCATATGATATCACGTGTCAAAATTTTGAAAATGCTTTCGCGTCCTTTAAAACAAAATTTATCTGCTTTTATTAAAATATTTCATACAACATTAGAATTCTACACCATACTGCATTAATAGTTTGTCCATCTTAACATGATAATATACTATCGTTAGAAAATTTATATTCCTGGTAGTAAAATTTAGAATGAATAAAATATTTCATTGTCTATATTTGTGGTGTGGAGAGTTTAGTGTTGGCCACAACCCACTCGTTTTTACATAATTTTCTCAACAGGTGCATACTATGAGTTTGTTTATAATGTTTTTGTATGTATGGTGTATTGTGAAAACTTTTGTTCTTTAGGAATCCTATGTTTGTTTTATAATGTAATTGTAATGTAATTCATAAAAATGCATTTAGAAATTGTCAAACTTTCGAAATGTTGTATACAAAAATGTACACTTACTATATACTGGAGAGAGTTTAGTGTTGGCTACAACCCACTCGTTTTCTGTAATTTAAATAAAAATATTGCTATGATACCGTAGTTTTATTTTTTATTATTTA
The DNA here is from genome assembly GCA_963576475.1 of Molanna angustata. Lineage (NCBI taxonomy): Eukaryota > Metazoa > Arthropoda > Insecta > Trichoptera > Molannidae > Molanna > Molanna angustata. The sequence goes on along the minus strand of OY754964.1, from coordinate 3,200,475 downwards.
AATATATTAATGTTCAAAAGAATATAATAATATTGATTATGAAAGTTATCTTTTCTTTGAAACCCTTCATCACTGATTGACTTTTGCATTATCATGTTTGGAGGAGATTTAATGATCAATCTTTTGAACACACACATTCAATCTTATTCTTCTGATAAAAGAATCTTTTAAATAATCAATAAAAATATACCCCAAAGGTATATATGCAGATTCAACAACAAAGGTAATTCACTTAATTATTACCTATTCAAACTTAAATACATGATCACTCATAAGTCTCAGTCAATGCATTATTACCATTTCATTTGAGAACTACAACGACAAAAAGTTTATTTAGTAATGTTAATATTGAGAAACAAACAGCTGCACTTAAGTGCTGAAAGGACGCATAATATTTAACCCAAATTAAAATGACAACCCAGAACGAGGGCATGTTTGGATGTTGATTCCTAACACGCCTCTGCCATAATATGCAGAGAGTTTAGTGATAGGTATTCATTATGTGTAACATTGCCTGCCGTCAAATGCAAGGAAGTAACGTCAAAGTCTAATGGGTAAATTTTGTTAATCAAAACGTGTTATTTTCCGGCATCTCACTAATTAATTGACAATATCCGAAATTATATAATACCAATTTAAGGCACCACATAGTTTCGTTAACCAATTACAAGTTTCAAACAAATTGAACTTTCTTAAAGTTTACCAACTCCTAGCCTTCTGGCATGCTTTCCTATAACCCAGTGTCCCGTTAAAACGAGAACGGAACGAGAGTATTTCTCTGGTTCTTCTGAGATCATATTTTGGCCATGTTTGTCTGGTAATGGAGCATGTGCTCTCCTCAGACCACCTTTGTTCAGCACAAGCAATCATTTTCTCACTGACCCGGAGTTTACATGTTGCCATGGGGACTCCAGGTCTGTGTTTGATATTGTCTAGAGATAACAGGGTACCTGATCTGGCAAGTTCGTCTGCCCTACAATTCCCCGCTATATTACTGTGACCCGGCACCCACACGATATGTAGATTGAACTGAATTTAACTTTAAGATGCTGCGTCAGTTCAGGGCCACTCTAGAAGTCGTACTTACGCCTTTTAAGGCTTTAATAGCCGCTTGGCTGTCTGTGAGAATATGAACAATGCTGTTTGATACTGCATTGCCTTGTATCCCTTCTACTGCTTCCTGGATTGCCAAGATGTCTGCTTGAAAGACACTACAGTGGTCCGGCAACCCGAAAGAAATCTTAATATTAAATTGCTCCGATAAGACTCCTCCGCCCACCTTACCTTCCAGTTTTGACACATCAGTGTAAAACACCTGGGCTTCACCATGACGGATCAAATTCTCTTTCCACATTTCCCGCGAGGGGATTTGGGTTGAGAACCTGTTCTCGAAGAAAGGTTTGGGAATGACATAGTCGATACCTTCGGATGGTTTTATGAACTCCTGAAGAATTAAGGAGTGTCCAATGTGTGTCTCCCTCCAAGGGTTGACACAATTCATTCTTATGGCAGCATTCGTTGCCATTTGTTTTCCCAGGAGTTCCAGCGGAATCAGATGTAGGATAGTGTCCGGCAACAAATAGACCACGACAAAGGCATGGCCATACGAAACATGTCAAATATACGTCGAATCAGACTAGGACACTGCCTTAATAGCAGTCATCTCTATGTACAAGATATATGTAAAGGATAGCCCTTCGCATGCTTGTGGAGAGGAATTCGAGACCCCTGACCATGTATTTTTTTGAATGCCCAATCCACACAGAACATGATTTGTACTATGCACTTAATGCTCCACTATCAATCAATATGTCACATCTTCTGTCATTAAATTTCCTCCATATTTATTTAAACATAGCAATATTACATCATCGATAAACGATTGTTTTTTTACTTTGTGGTATCATTTTACAATTAATAAAATGTAATAAAACACAACATTGTGTAGATACACCACTACAATTATAACTTTTATTCAGTTCAGTTGAATAAAAATTCCTCTGTTACGATAGCAAAGTTCCCCTCTTCAAGAGGATACAAAGTATACTAAAATAAATATACAATAAATAGACTTAAAGTAAACACAATGGATGGAGTATGGGCTGGGTAACATTATTTTGTAGGGTGGAGGAACAGAGTTTCGTGATTAAAATATATAGAACTTTCAAAAATTGGTTTGATAGAGAAATCAATAAGAAGGCATACTAAAAGAAATTTGCGCGAGCGCATTAAGAGATCACATATACCAGCCCATAACAGGTCATAAGCCCAGTAGGTGTTTTAATTTTTTTTTTACATTTTCAACATCTCAATAGGGACGAAGTTGGAATATTATAGGAGAACCAAGATGTCAAGACACCTACGGGGCTTACGGCCTGTCATCGACTGGTTCACGTGATCACTTTATGTTCCTTTTATTGAGTTCTCTATCAATCCAATTTATTTTATTGAAAGATCTATATATTTAGATCATCGTGGCGCCAAAGGATTAGGAGAGCCGACCCTACCTAAAGTGGGATAAGGCAAAGAAAAAGAAGAAGAAGAAGAAGAAAGATCTATATATTTTAATCTTGAAAATTTTTTCGTTCCTCGCCATCTATAAAGTGACTAAGAATTTTTTTTGTAATCCCATCTATTGAGAAATTGGTTTGTTAACAGTGAAAGCAACAGTCCTTATAAATAAGGTTACAATGCTTTCACACAGATGTCACCCTTGAACCGCGCCATAATTATATTTTTAGTTCGTTTACTTGCTTGTACCAATGTGTATGAATATCGAATATTTTTATAGCTGCATATACGCAAACATTGATTTTTTTTCCTTGTCGAGATTCAGTGATATTTTATAAGAAATTTTTGACATCTCCACCAGATACAACTATGCGTTCTGGCTGCAACTACAGCAAAGGTTTGTGGAAGATATATTATATTAAAATTCAACACAGCGCTAAAGAAACTAACGAAAAATATATCTCAGATAATAGACAAACGTACGAGTAGACCTTAGTATGTACACGAAAGAGTCAGGAACTCCCGAGAGAGATTTAAACACTATTATAGATATAAATCAGGATTTGATACAAGGATGTGAGGTATTATGAACGTGATATAAGTATAATATTACCAACGAAATATAAAAGTTCGTCCTACTATGATGGTAGATTTTTTCTGTTTTTTTTTTCACAAAATTATGGGCAGATATTTTTAACCAAAAATTACAGTACAAAACACAATTCCAGCAGTTCATTTTATATTCAAAAGTTAGTTCATATAAAGCTTCTGCTTAAAAAATAATACGTCAACTTTGTACCTGCTTTATTTCCATATGTTTCCCTTACTAAATTTTTTTTTTTTTTTTTTATTATTGAAACCAAACAAAATATAACAATATAGTTACAAACAATATTACAAAAAAGTACAATTTAAATAAGTTATATGAAACATTTTTTTATAGGATTATTTGGTATATACCACCTCACTAGGCTGAGCCTGTACCGAGGTGGCAGATTTTTTTTTTTTTTTGCGTTATATCTGACAGAAAAATATTAAACTTGTATTGAATTAAAACTTGTTATAAAATATACCTATTATAAAAATAAAATATAAACTATTGTAGTTTGATCATGTTTCCGCAGTATATAATGCCCTTGTTTCTAATCCATGTTTCTATTGTTTTCTTGTGTTTCAAATTATTCATCAACTGTATGTCCGTTATTTCACTTTTTATCTTATTAAATTTTTTTTGAGCTAAATAATAGTAATGTCTTTGTCCGAATGTCGTGTTTGTCTTTGGAGTCATGAGAAAATTCCTGCGTGTCGTCTCGTAATTGTGTTGCGGTGTAATGTGAATTGTTTTATCTTTATGAAAATGTATAGAAATCATTTTGATATATAACTGTGGAATGTTGAAAACTGGAAAATCATGAAACAATTGAACTGTTGGATATGTAAATGGTTTTTTTATTATAACCTTAATTAAAGCTTTTTGTGCTTTAATAAGAGGATCCATATTAATTTTAGCAGCGCCACCCCAACCAATCATTCCGTGTGTTATAATCGATTGAGCTAACGCGTAATATATTGTTTGTTTTTAAATTGTAAATGTTAATTTAACTCATGCATAAATTCTGATTTCAGGTGTAAAAATACGTTTGACATTTGTTTTATGAAATGTTTTTTTGGGACTCATCGGCTTAGAATAGTGATTCCATCGTTTTCGGGTGTCATGTAAAAGCCAGGTAATCAAAAATGCAACAGGCAAAATATCATCTCACATAGTTCAGCAATGAGTTTCACCACCCATTTTGAATGTTACCATTTAAGATGAGACGAGACTGGTGTTTGAGATACAGACACGTATCGTGTTTCATTTTATGAGGTTATGCACACCCACGCACGTGTCGCTAGTGACCCTACATCGTGGGGTGTGCCGTGATGATATGAATAATATTGTGTTTTTTTTTTTATATTCAATAAAATCCCTACTTGAAATCGAAGTTGGTATTGAGGAGATTTTGAATATTATAAATAATCCAGAAAATACGAAAACATTTGAATTTGAGCATTGAAGGAAAATCATTTTGATTAATTAGCTATTGAGCCATGATCGACAAAGGATTGGAGTTTATTAACCACGCATGGAGAGACTACAAACCTATCAATATTACAATATTCCTACGATCAAAGTCTTAATACACCAACATTAATCAAGCCTTCATTAATCAAGGCACATGTTACATTAATCAAGCCTTCAATATTATCGAAATCTGAATATTCAATGTGTTTCAATATATCTTTAGGTACTCATTATATTCATGAGCGATATCATAATAAATTTATATATGTAAGTTGCGTAATTTAATTATACCTACAAGATCATTCAAGGAATTTTGTTTTTCTTTTTATATTATCTTAATTAAGAAGAAAACAGACTTTACGTCTTCTTTTTCTTCGCCCTAGCGTTCGTCCCATTTACTTGGGTCGGCTCTCCTAGTCCACATCCTCCTTGTACTGCTGTCCTCCGAACGAAGCCTTGCCTCCTTAAGATCTCTGGTTATTGTGGACATCCAAGCGGTCAATGGTCTACCTGGTCTTCTAGGTCCCACCTCTATGTCCATCGTTCTTTTTACCATATTATCCTGTGGCAGTCTCATAACGTGTCCATACCATCTCAGTCTATATTCGGTCAGTTTTTCACTGATTGGCGCGACTTTGAAACTGCCACGGATATGGACGTTCTTCACCCTGTCCAACCTTGTAACACCACCAGCCCATCTGAGCATTCTCATCTCGTTGGTGTGAAGAGTCTGAACATGATTGTCTTTCAATTGCCAGCACTCCGATGAGTAGGTCATTGTTGGTCTGACCACCGTTTTATATACCTGACCCTTTCTTTTTATTGGCATTTTCTTTTCATACAACAAACCAGAGACAGACCTCCATTTTATCCAGCTTAACTTTGAGCGGTGCGCAATGTCGTCGTCATTCCACCCTTTGCGGACAGTATTGTGCCGAGGTACTTAAAGGATTCGACTGTGGGCACTGGTTCGTTCTGAATCCGCATAATGTGTGGCTCAGTTGGTCGCTGGACTTTACTGATATCATATTTTTTATGACATATTTTTAACATCTCTATAGAGACGAAGTTGGAATATTATAGGAGAACCAGAATCTCATAGATGGCAATGGTGTTTTAGCTTATTCTGAATCGAAAAGATTCTCATAATTTACATACAAAGAGCTTTCGAAAATCGGATTGGCAGGGAACTTAATAAGCAGGCATTATTGATGAACATTGCGCAAGCGCATAAAGTGATTACGTAATCTAGCCGATGACAGGTCGTAAGTTCTGTAGGAGTCTTGAGTTCCTGGTTCTCCTACAGTATTGAATTTACCTCAGTATCTCAAAGATAAATTCACTTATCTTTCAAGCCACGGGCGTCCACTTCGATCTGCTGAACGTGCTTTACTATCTATCCCTATTCATAGTTCTGATTTTTTTAGCTCTTCATTCGAAGTACATTCAGCTAGGCTATGAAATAGCCTAAGTCCTGATATTACGTCGTCTTTCTCATTAAACATCTTCAAGAAAAGGCTAAAGCAAAAATATTTATCTGACAATACCTGATTACAACTTCCTCTCCTCTTCCTTCCCTTTATCCTTTAATTTTCCTATCATTGCTATGAATTGTTCTTTTATGCTATTTTATTTGTTTTTTTTCTTTTGCTGTATTTATTTATTTTGTAATGTGATGTGATAACTTATTGCCATAGTACACATTGTTTTGTATACTAAACATTTACTCTGGTTACTTGGAAGAAATTGCCATTAGGCAATAAGCCTGCCAGTGTACTAATTATATGTACAAGAAGATTCAAATAAATACATAAATATTCCAACTGCGTCTTTATTGAGATGTTAAAATTTTGTCCTAAAATTTATTTGACTCCCGATAGGAAAAAAAAACCACGTGTCTTTAGCACTGAAATTGCGATCATAAAAAGTCACATTATTAGATCTATCGAAATATTTAAATAATGTTACTATCTTATCATTTTTTTTTGTATAATCTCAATGTAACATGTTTTGCTGGTGGCAAAATATTTTGAGTAGGTAAATGCTAAGCCATATCACGTAGATATACAAGATATGAAATTTCATAGTACTTCATACATACATATAAAAACATCATGAATGAAACGTGCGGTAAGTACCTACAAATATAAACCCATTCGAATATAAACGTACAATTCTTATTTACAAAATTCTCCGCTTGAACGCGAAGAAAAAAATAATTTCACAATATACCTACAACTGTAATGGGCACCATACATAGATATGCAATAAGGGATTATTTTTTTTTTTAACTTCATGCACATTATAATGTGTACAATGGCGGGTTTATTGCCACAAGGCAATTTCTTCGTGAGGTCATAAATAGTAAATTGGTGTGTACATTAAATTTATAACAAGAATATTTAGAGTAAATTCACAGCAACAAAGGAAGGAAGGAAATAGAGGTAGAGGGAGGGGAGGTAGGATAGATATGGGGTGTCAGTTAAGAATTATTAGACAGGTAAAACAGCTTTAGTTTCATTTTAAAAAGTTGAATCGATTGAGACGTCGTAATATCATTACTCAAAGTGTTCCAAAGTCATAGGAACTGAAAAAATCAGTAGAATGAATGGGAATAGCTAGTGTGGTACGTTCAGCAGATCGAAGAGGCAGACCGTGATTTGACAAGAAAATAACCTTATTCTTTATTTATTTTATTTTAATTTATTTATTTATTTATTTACGGAAAATTGCCTTATACACACATGAACAATAATGAAGTAGGTACACAGCATTGAATTACAAAAGAAAAAAAGAAAAATATCATAAACAAATTTAAAAAGAAAAAAAAGGTACTATTACAAAAATAGTAAATATAAAAAATAATATTAAGTAAGTGGAAAAAAATTACAATTTAAGATAAAAGATATCGGTACTCAGGTATACATATTGAGATATAAAAATCATTAAAATATACAAAAACAATATACGCACTTCGAAAAAAAGAAAAAATAATAATTATCATAAAAAAAAATTAAAAACTATACAATAAAACAATAAATTCTTGAGATATTGTGGTAAATTTGTGTTGTTAATTAAATTATACAGTAGAGAAAGTAAATGGATATTACGACTATCAATCTTATACAAATAAATTGTTGGCTAAATTACCTTAAGTGTAGAGTTAGGGGTTGGTTTTTCTTATATTATTATTGACACGTTCGAGTACAGACTTGAGACCATATCAAATTAGGCATTATAGTTACCTACCTACCTATTTTAAATAAAAATTTCAATAAAATTAAGTCTATGTTAATTTTTAAATGTCTAGGGTGTAGAATTTATCCCTCTTTTGAACGCCCTTAAATGCATAATGAGGGCAACAATCTACAAGAAGCTTACAGCGGAATCACGAAGAAAACTTCAGCAATGTGTCTTGCACCCCACTCTCCACGTCTACTATGTAAATGAGAATGTAATACTTTCGGACGTCTCCGTAAAATATGGTGACTTCTTTATACTTCAGAATATTATTTCGTTTTTTATCTACTCTAACAAAGTGAGAAAGAATTGTTCTTTAAAGAAGAAGTCTTCGATCAAAACTTATACAAAGTTTTTGTTTTTTTTTTTGTATCTCAGATAAGTTCAACAAACCTCTCAACAGTTAATGAATAGTCAGACATTCTCCAGTATCTCTTTGATAAACTGAAAATTTTTTCTTTTCTTTATTCTTTAAGTCATTACTATCCGGTTACGGGTTTTAAATTCACTCTGGTTAATATTGTGTTATTTTTATTTAATTTTATATAATAATTAACAACAACTTGTGGGTGACTTATGTTACTTGCACAAGATAGTTAATGGTGGAATAGATAGTCCGAGTCTATTGCAGCTGCTTCCTTTTTATTGTCCTCGGAGAATGGGCAGGAACTCATCTTTGTTTTACATCGACACACCTAGGACTAATTACTCACGTAGTTCATGTGTGAATAGAGCATATTATTGTTACAATAAAAACTGTATGAGTGACCCTAGGCTTGATATTTAATCTAGTCTCTATAGATACATAAAATGTTTGATGCAGATGGTGAAATTTTAACTGCATTTTGGGTATGCCTGCGTTGGGACTAGTCTTTCGACTAACTCGATAACTTATTTCTCCAAAAGGTAGCAAATCCCCTCTTATTTTCCCCTCCTAGACCCTTCCCTATATTATTAACCCTCTTGCAATGCTACATATATGTAGGTTCAATAGTTTTTTTTTGTTTTTAATTAACTCAAATAAAATATTCATAATACTAAGAAATATGTTTGTTATGGGCGCAATGAATCAATTTAAAATTGATATTTAATATGTTATAAAAAAATATAAAAATACTTGGTTATAGTTCTATTGTTTTTATTAGATTATTGACGCGTTTCGTGCAAAGCACATCGTCAGAATAATGCTCTATAAAAATGTTGGTTTTTTTATACACCTGTCATGTAATTTTGTATATAACCACTAGTCTCAGTCTTGTAGAGCATTATTCTGACGATGTGCTTTGCACGAAACGCGTCAATAATCTAATAAAAACAATAGAACTATAACCAAGTATTTTTATATTTTTTTATAACATATTAACGTACAATGGAGTTCTATCAAGAATTGTCGATCGACAAACTAAACTTAGTAAAATTGATATTATTTTACGTAAAGCTGTAAAGTTCATTAAAATAAAAAAAAAAAATAAAATGAAATAAACAAGTCGACTATATAATCGAGATCTGTCATCTGTGGAATGGACGGTCACTTATTTGTGATTTGTTTTGACGTCCGAACACACACAGATGGCAGATCTATGCAGTTTTACGATCGACTTTGTGCCACCAACTTCAGCTCGTTGGCCCACTTCAGCTGTTAAGATTTTGGACTCTCCTGCGTGTTTCTCGAAACTAACAAATAAAAAAAAACAAATCACGTATTTTTGTGTGCTGCGTTTATCTTTTTCAATATACATATATACACGTTATTTGGTGTACTTGCGGATACTATCTTGTTAACGATCATACCCCCTATGAGCAAGGATATTGAGCGTCGGAGCTGTTCCTGTGAAGATAGAAAGATACGCCTCAAGTATGTAAGTGACTGTCCTTATATTAACAGGTGGAATATCAGATCTCGATTTGTAGTTGACTTGCTCACAACATTTTTTTGAGTAATTAATCCCCATACCCCAGATAGCAGGTTACTTACTCGCCTCCTCGTCCACGCTCTTTGCTTTGTACAAGCAAAATGCTTAGTTTTCCTAATAAAGTCTCTTAAACGTCTTGATTTTATTTGTTTTTGTTAAACTACATTCTTGGTAATAGTTCGAAATAAATTAGTATTCTCTTGGTCTCTGTTAAGTAATTTAGTGTAAAAGTTTGATGTCTGCAGTGAATTGATAGTCGACAAGATGTCACCTGCTCTAGTATGTAGATAGTACCTCAGCAATTAAGACGCCTAGTTTAATTTCCCCATCGGCAACTTAGTTCACCCTTGAAGCGGCTAATGTAAGCACTTTTAAATTAATTTATTCAACTCCTACGCGTCTCGAAAAAGGATTTAGGTACCTACCTACCCAAGTATTTAGTGGATTAATATATTTTTCTAAAGAATTATATATTTTTTTATTATTCAAAACATTAATAACTACAATTTAACAAAAGCTCTTTTTAAACAAGAGTTAGGTATATGATTTTTTGCTGACTTGTTTAAAGAAGCTATTTTTAAACAAAACTTTATGATGTTTTGCGTAGTTTCAGTAATATTATTGTCTTTGATCTGCTAAATGCTGTTACATCCCTACATTTGCTCTACATTTTTTTTTAATTTTATAAAACAATTTGCAACGAGAAGAAATATTCAAATAACAAAAAAACTAAAATCAAATGTAAATTTGATTTTTTAATGCGCTTTTGTTAGCTTGTCGCATCGTTGTATGCGCCAATTGTTGTCATACACATTTTTTGCAAAATTTTAAGAAATACCCAAGTTAAAAAAATTTCCTGTCACAACGTTCACACCGAACATAATTTGTTCTCTCGTACTCAAAATAATCTACTACCAATCAATATGTCACATCATCTGTCATTAAATTTCCTGCATACCTATTTTCACATAGCGAAATTTCTTCGCCTTAATGGATTAAATCTCTAATGCTATATAACCTTTCAAAATAATTTAAAAAAATGTATGCTGGCAGAAATCATCCTAATAATTGAGTGGAATGCCACAAAATTAAAGAAGTGAGGATGTGTCATTTAATCAGTCTCAAAAGAGAGTGCTTAGGTAGATATATTTAAAGTGTTTCTAATATTTAACAAAATATTTTATTTAAAAAATATTTCAATATACAAAATACATACCTATATACCTAGTTTGAATAAATATTGTTTCAATTCAATACTTTTATAATGTATACCCCCAGGCTCAATGCTTTGATGTTTTTGATCTTTGAATCAAATCAGTGAATTGAAAGTAATGGACTTACAATAGAATAATTTTTCTTTGCTGTTTTTGTAATATTCTTGATTGATTCTCTTATATTATATATAATATCTACGCGTTTTTACTCAAATTGATTTTATACAAACATAACAACAACAAACACACACACACACATGCATACAAGTTATCATTGAAATAATTTACATACTAAACAATCATATTACGTCATGAGTTACATATTCAATTGACTTTGATAATCTGAAAAAAGGACGTCCATCTATACCATCATGCAATGTCCCTCATGGAGTAGAGAACCAAACGTTACATTTTTCTTTCAGTCTTAAAAAATTTTCCTTTCTGTCTTTAATTATCTTCATATATACTTATCTCGTTAATTCTATCTATAAAACAATGTCTAGTGATACCCAAAAAATTAAGGGCCCTTTTTCAAAGTTTTCTTCACATGTTAAGTTTGTGATCGCTTTTTCACTAGCGTCATTAATTAATTTTAGTTGTCAATTAAAATATGTTCAGAAATTTGTTGTTGATTTTAGCTGTTTTTACATTAAAAAAGAATAAAATTCAAGTTTTACTAATGTTTGCTCAGCCGGAAACGATTACATTACTTTGTATGAAATACATAATTGTTCAATTTTATCACAATATCTAATGAAACGAGCTGAACACAGTTTTAACATGCATTGTCATCGGTAATACACAAAATCTGAATTCGGTTAGTTAGAAATCAATCGCAAAATTCCAGTTCAGACAGGCAGACAGACAAATGGTGGCAGAGTAGTCGTGAGTTCGAATCTTGCCACAACCGATTTCGTTCACCTATACCACAAGCATTTATGCTTACTTTAGGGAATCTAGAAGGATGTATATGTATGTACTTGTTTCAAGGACATATGTATACATCCTCATACATTGCCTAAATTAAGCATTAATGCTTGTGCTATAGATGAATGAAATCGATCTTGGCAGATTTACAACCTATAGCGTTAACCATTATGCCACCACCCATATATTAGTTAGTCATAGAAAACTACGATTGTCTCTATTTTTTTTATTTAATAATTTATTGGATACAACAGCTATAACAGTTACACAATTATAAGTAGATACATTTCAATATTTATGGCGCCAATAACTGATGTGCAAAGGCCTTCTTCTTCTTCTTCTTCTTTGCCCACTCCCATCTTTGCCAGGGTAGGCTCTCCTGGTACATTATCTCCCAGGACACTTCATGGTATGGGTCGTCTAGGTATGGGTCCCCTAAAAGTCTACTACTGTATACAATTATTCACTCATATTATACTATGATTAATACTGTCGATTCATGAAGAAAAATAAATTCTCTTGAACCAATCCACAGTTGTACGACTAAGGTTTACGTAGGTAATCGACCTTCCAATAGTAATAATCACATTTAAAAAAAATATATTGAACTTGAATTATCATCAAGGCTCATGGAAAATCTTTAATAATTAAGCTACGATACAAAAATACTCGGGATTTTTAATTTAATAAAGATCTTATCATCGATATAATAAATTTGTAAGGCCTCCTTAATTAATTATCAAACTGTCTTAAATTTATTAGAGTACCCTTTTGTTTCGTTTTATTTATTAATAAGACATTCTTCCTAATTTATTATCATTACGCGAGTCCATTCACGGAGAGATTGTGAAATACCAATCTTCACCAGGTGAATAGACTTTTTCCCCTGTTCGCACTTGAGATCTGGCTAATGAACTCTCCACGATCCTGAACATCTGATAGACGTAAGCTGATTCCCTTCGTTACCTGTCTCCCTCACTCCTACGTCATTGTGGACTGTTCCCATCCACTCGCAATTTAATATTGATCAGAGGGATCGCAGCCCCCTACGACTCGAAGTGTTTTTCTCTCGTTGTTCTGAGATTATTTTCGAAAAGTCTTGGAGAGCAGGTACATATAACATAAATATTGCAGAGTCTGTTGGAAAGGCGGGTCGAGATTCGTAAAATTAGGAATGTCAAAATGTCACATTTCCGAGAAAAATATTATATTGCAGGTACCCGTAAGTACCTATCCAATTTTATTTTAAACTGTCAAAATAACGATTCATATTTTAAGATATTTTCTCTAACATAGTAGGTAAATGTTTCTTCAAAATATTCTGACGATTTGCCATTGGCTGCACATACCTACATATATTTATTAAATAATATTTGAATTCTAAATTGAAAAAAAAAATGTATATATCATTTTTGTTTATTTTTATTTATTTAAATAGACCTATAAACTATGTACTACAATTAGTAACCTAATCTATAGTACCATATAAACAATTATTTCATTTTTTCATTATATAGTTAAATGGGTGACTGCTGCCATCGTACCGATTTTTTCAAAGATCAAAATATCTGGAAAAATACGATGTAACGTTGCATTAAATCATCGGTTTAAGTTAATAAACCAAAAAAACTTTTATATCGCAATGGCGCTGAATGGAATATTAATATTTTTTAGGTTTATTTACTAAACCTGAAGCATTAATGCAACGTCACATCATATTGTTCTAGATATTTTTGTCTTTAATTTAAAAAAAATATGTTTAACTACGCCTTATATTTTATTAAAAATATTGCATTTACATACGGCAAGCGTCTGTATCAACAAGTATTTTCGTTATTTTGTAGTCACAGTGGCAATTCGACGAATAAGTTATTTTATCTATTTAACAGTACATATAAAAATACATGGATGACTAAAACATTTTAAAACATTGGATTCTTTCACTTTGTTAATATATCTCCATTAATAAGTTTTGTAAATGTTCCTATTTTGTAACGAACTCCAAAAAACAAGTTTTGTTTAATGTACTTGTTTACTTATCACATATTTCTTCATTAATATGTTTTGTATTTCGTCTGCTGACTGGAAAAAGTCACTTACTGCGAGAAACATGTTTTCGAGATAATGGCTGTCAATGTTTTTTGGCAATATAAACTCTCATAACTCCTTTAATTATTTATAGATTGTCATGAATTTTTCAACATGCATAAAAAGTAGCCTAATCTAACTATATTTAATGTTCAAATTTGACAAAAACTCATAGGGAAAGAAAAAAACACAAAATTGCATATAATGAGATTTTCCTGACGGCTCATCGGCAATATTGCGTGAGATTGTATGTAATATTTCTATGTGGCAAAACTCATTATAATGCTTACATAAAAAAATTCAAATTTTAATCACTTCTTTGCAACTTGCACAAGTGGCGAGTTTATTGCCATTTTGCAATTTCTTCCAAACTTTTTGTATTCTTCTAATATTCTTATTTTATTAGTACCTATCATGAATATTTCAGATGTTTCAAATGAAAGGTACTTATTTGCCCAGGACCTCTAAAATTTTTTCTTGACTTTAAAATTAATATAAATTTAGGTATTTACTCACATTTTCAGTAGATATTCACATCAACTTCTATTTTCTCTCTTATATTTTTTTATGAATTAACCAATATTAAACCTGTTCTAAATCATATTATGAATTCTTAACCTTAAATACATGTAAAAATATGTTTTTTTTGTTTTTTTAAAGAACGAATATGTTCGTTTAACAATTACATTTATGCATCCTCATAATCCCCAAATTTAAGCATATGCTTGTGCTTTAAATTAACAGTGTCAGGCAAACATCTTGTCTCTCTCCTGTATTTACTGATAAGAGATATTGTACCAGGAATGCAGTTTTTCTGGTATATCACTACAATATAAATATTATTTAGGCTGGTTCGACCATACGAACGAAATTCTTAGAGAAAGAAATCTAAGAAACATGAAAAAAAGATGAACATGTAATAATGATGTATGAATATTGATGAGGCGATGTATGTGTTCCAGGATATAAAAATATAGTGTTTGGTTCTCTCTGCCTACCCCGTTAGGGACATGCATGGGTTGATGTATGAGAATAACAGTCTAAAATGTTGAGATGATGTATCAATGTAAATAAGGCGATTAATGCAATCCGGGATAGAAAAAATGGCGTTCATTTCTCTCTGCCTACCCAGTTAGGATGTGATGCTATGTATTTATCGAAAATTAAATTCTTTAGTTAATGTGTTAAAATTTTCGAATGTTGGTAGTTAAATACAAAAATATATAAAAAAAAGACTTCATTACAACGATAATGACTTTTTCCAGACGGCATAATTGAAAAAAATGCAGATAATGAATATTTTTCCGAAAAATCTCCGCAACGGGACCTGATATGAAGATAATTTTTTTTCCAGATGTAAACTGTGTTTTGGTGAATATGATAGCATAGTTAACTCAATTTTGCCAAAATATGCAGTTAGTGACTTCTTCCAGTCAGCAGACGATTTGTTTGCTATTGAATATTTCAATATAGGTACACAATATTTCTTTATATTTGTCTAGTTTGTATGCTTGTGTTCTTTATTTGCAAATAATTTGTCTCTTACGTGTAAAAGTACGAGACAAATTATTTGATTATTTGACAAATTACCAAAGTAAATTAAATTTTTATAATTAAATGAAATAAAACACAACTTTGTGTACACCACTACAATTATAATTTTTATTCAAATGAATAAAAAATCCCTCTACATGTTACGAGAACAAAGTTCCCTTCCTCAGGAGGATACAAAGTATACTTTGTATCCTCCTGAGGAAGGGAACTTTGTTCTCGTAACATGTAGAGGGATTTTTTATTCATTTGAATAAAAATTATAATTGTAGTGGTGTACACAAAGTTGTGTTTTATTTCATTTAATTATTTCAAAATGATACCACAAAGTAAAAAACAATCGTTTGTCGATGATGTAAATTTTTATAGTTGTTTTCTGATATTTTTTATAATATTAATGACTAATTGTTCGAGAATTCAGGAAGCGTCATAATCAGTCACAATGAACAATATGTTAAGTGCTTAGAAATCAATCATATAATTGCATAGAAAAAGGCTGTGTTTTGACAACCATAGAAAAAAACGGCAAAAATATGCAATAAATGCGCAAAAAAATCAATCCTAACGCATCCCTAATGCCATGTTGCCTATTCTTTCATGTGACATTTCAATGTCGAACGATTTTAATGACGAATTATTTGAAGAAATGGCTAAAAGCCTACCATACGACATTTCATTCGACATTTTTTAGGCGACATAGTCGAATACGACATTTACTGTGCGAGATTGGAGTATAGATACAAAAATCTCGCTACCATATATCACCGGTCTGATCATTGTCTTGTAAACATGTCCTTTCATATTTACTGGCATTCGCCTGTCACAGATAACACCAATCACTTCTTTCCATTTAAGCCAGGCTATTACGGATTGATTTCCAGACCTCCTGACTAATAATGCTAAATAATTAATTTACACCATTTGAAAATAATCTACGTTGTTTTATAAACAGATAAATTCTCAAGTTATAATTTGGTGATTAAGTGATGCTTTGCTCTATCACTTAAGTCCAACAATATTTAAAGGTAAAAGCATTTTCTGACCCAATTCTTTTCTATGATGCTCTATTATCTAGGAGGTAGCAATGTTCACCGTTCATGGCTTCTCAAATCGCAATGGAGTCTGTAATTTTATCTTTAACGACTTCCATACGTCAGGTTAATGACTGTCGTCTGGATATTGTTCATTCTTTAAAGTTTCTCCTTTAGCAATATAAGTATTTTATCGTTATTTTAAAACTTTTCCTGCTGCAATATAACCGCGATAATTTTTTAAAACACTCTTCATACGGTGACTCTCTCCATAGAATATACCTACCTATTATAAAAATTGTCGAATTATTTTCAAATAATTAAAAATGAGAATTTTATGACAAATGTTTAACATATCAAATAGAAACAAAGTTGGAATATTATAGCTTAACCGGAAAATCAAGGCACCTACCGGGTTAACGACCTGTCATCGGCTGGTTTACGCGAGCACTTTATGCGCATGCGCAAAGTTCATCAATTATGCCTTTTTATTGAGTTATCAATCTGATTTTTTTTTATTATTGAAAACCAAAGTACATAAATACAATATAATAAATACAATAATATAAGTATAAAATACAAGATAATAAAATTGAAGAAAGTATATACTTAACATTTTTTTTGTTATAAAACTCCTCACGTGGCTTAGCCTGTTCCATGGAGGTAATTTTGCATGTTCTTTCTTTCTTTTCTTTTAAAAATAATCAATATGTCCTTGTTGTAACAAGTACATATACATCCTCATACATTCCCTAAATTACGCTTGTATTATAGGTGAACGAAATCGGTCTTGGCAGGATTCGAACTCGCGAAGAAGGTATATATGAAGTGATGAAAAACCTTTTTTTTTAATGCCATATATTTGCTACTCCCATCACCACCCGCTCTGCATATGGGGACTGTAAACGGCCCCTTCACAGAACGCTAAGTGAGCGACAAGAAAAAAATGCATAGTACAAAAAGTAGCTCATGGAGCTCTCTAGATTAGCAATCTCGGCACCATAGTGCAAAAGAACAATCGACGAATGTGAATGGAGGATTCACACTCTTGGACTTCAGATCTTATAAATGAGAAATATCAGGGGTATGACCAAGATATCTATAAAAAAATAACTTACTAGGAATCTAACAATAATAAGGCACCATAACTATGACAAAACTTTTTAAAGGCTTTAAAATTGTTTTTCGAGATCACAAGATCCGCATGACCAATGGGACCTTAAAGAGGCTCACGGACAGCAGCCAGGAGCTCCGATCTAAAAGAGGACACCGTTGGGTGGTAACAATCACACAGGATATGTTCCGAAGTTTGGTCTGGGCACTGACAGAACTGACTGCCATCTATTGAGAAATTGATTTGTATACAATAAAAGCAACATTCCTTATACATGATGTAACAATCCTTTCACACAGATATAACCCCTGAACCGCGCCAGATATTATAAATATTCGATTTGTTATTGAGTAGGTACCTACCTAACCAATAACATATTTAATTCTATACGAATGAATTGGTACCTAAAATAGATTGTTGTACTAACGGTTACCAAACTACGGTTTTGAGGATAATGACTAAAAATATAATATTTATCGGCCTTCGTGGCCCAGTTGGTTAGACGTCTGACTGCTGAGCCAAAGGTCCCGGGTTCGATTCCCGGTGGAGACACAGTTTTTAATTGTGTTTTCATTTTGGATTTGTGAGACGATTTATATCGTAAGTCTCCAGAATGTGGCAACTTGTTATTGGGTGCGTGTTAAATTAATATTTGACATAGTACCTGTTAGTTGCCCGAGAAGCAATATTAAATAAATAAATAAGTATTTGCATTTTTTCTTTTTGCCAAGCAAATATATTTCGTCTACAAATCTATGATTAAAACAATTCAAATTTTGTAGAGTTTTTATTGTTGGTCAAGATCCGCTCGTGTTATGTATGCATAAGGTGTATGTAAGTATATTTGACGTAATGCGTCGCTTTGTAGAAATATTATTGAAACTAGGGGCCCTGGCGGCTATCGCGGCCCAACCCCCAACGGCCGCCGCGCGATTTATTTGCCGCTACGCGGCAGTTGCGAAATAACCTTATACAACTAAATATCGTCAAATATACCATTTAGGACATTAAACAATATTCAAAAAGTAAATATCTTTACGTGAAAACGTTAAAATCAAGTAATAAAACAGTATTTTTATAGTAAAAATGCGGAAATTATAAAAAAAAAATATTTTCGACAATGTTTTGAAAGAAATGCGTCATATGAAATTACCAAAGACCTTATAATAATGTAAGTATATATGTAAGGTCTTTGGAAATTACAAACATCGATATTTTGAATGTATATTCAAAATATCATTTAGAACAATACACAACAGTTAAGACTGAATATCTTTTTATAATAATACAATAAAAATGACAAATTATACATCATATAACTAAATAACGCCATTAAATGAAAATATTATCTTACCTTTTACCGACATTCTGACATATTATTATGACATATCGAAAGCAATGTTTTCAGTATTCAAAATGGATATTTGAATGGATATTATTATTCTGAATGTTTGAAATTCCTTTTTAAAAAATAATACTGTCAATTTATGCAGAAAATACATTTTAAACGATAATTTTGTACTTTTTCGCATAAATTTATTTTTTATTTTAAAGATAAATTTCGAACGCGAAAATTGATTAAAGAAAAAATATTTCACTGGCAATCCGTTGAACGACGAAAAAACATGGCGTACAGTAATTATATTATAGATATCAGACCGTCATCTTCGTCAGCTGAGCAGAAATGCTCACCCTACAAAGATTGATGAAAGCCAGCCACATACATATTATATTTTAATAATATATTGATGGTTTGACGCAATCCAGATGCCAATCATTCCTTTGATTCATCGAACCGTGGCGTCTACCTGAATACAGAATAGCCGCATAATAACAATAAATACATAATAATAAATTCCACATTTCCACAGATATAACATAATATATTATTATTTTATGTACAGAGGCCGGCGATATTATTAGACTCCAAAAAATAGAGGGTTATAATCTTTCATTTCATTTATTCATTTATTACAATTTCCGGCAATACCCTTTTACACATTAGATATAAAACAGAATTTAAACATGATAATACATACAAAAACAAAACGGTAATATTTTAAAACGAGTGGGTTGTGGCCAACGCTAAACTCCTCACTAACAAGTCATTCTATAAAGTATTAAAATTTTGTATAGAAAATTTACAGCATTTTCATGAAAAGTGTTTGTTAAATTATTTTTTTATTTAAATATTTTATTATGAAAACTTGATAACTCTTCAATGCCATTTTATGAAAAGTGATGTACCTTTTTACGAATTTGAAAATAAAAATTTCAAATTTTAATTTTCCTGAGCTTGGGGATACTTTGAAATATTTGACAGTTAAAAAAAATGAGAAGCACTGTTCATGTATCGTTCAAAATCTAATGGGATCTAATCGAGTATTAGATATACATATTTGCAAAATTTAAATAGAATCGAATGAGTACTTAAGTCTATAATCGATAAAGGAAAATGAACACGCCGCGCCGTACATAGCACACTGCACACAGCACAAAGAACATATAGCACACACACACACAGATACATTGTGATGAAACTTTCAGAATACAATCTCAGCATGATACAAGTTGATAATCTGCAAGAAAATAGCCTTCGAAATTGCCAAATCATAACTCCCCACTATATCCCCTTGGGTTAGTGAGGAGTAAAACTAATCGTTAATGAATATAACAAATGAAATAATAATCAACATATAACAATAATATACATGTAAAAATGCAAATTACAAAACGACTAAAAGAAAATACAAAACCCATATTTATTTAGTTTGTGGCGTGCGAAGCCAACTGGCCTTTTCCCCCACCAGGCGACCCAAACGGTCGAGCGCTGCTAACTGCGGCTCGGCCAGCGGCGGGTTATCTTCTGCTGACTCTCGTCTGGTCGAGGTGTTGCGCCTCGTCTTCTCAATTTTTGTTCGAGCAATTCGCGTAGTTATAATTAATCTTACATAATTAGTCTTTCAATGCTTTGTACATTTAATAGTTTGTGTTAAAATATATCTCTCTGTAAGTAACTCATCTTTTAATATATTGAAATACCCACTGCTCTTATAATAACTGTTTAATATTGTGCACTTCTATGCTATACGACTACCGGTAACGTATAGTATATTGGGGGAACGGTTCGTCCATATTACACGTGTGGACCAACCGTGGAATAGGTACACGTCGATTGGTTCGATCCCAATCCAAACGTGCGAAAGGTTCGTTCGTCCGGCGGTTCGATTCTGCCCAAACGAATAAAGTGGAACAGGGCTTCAAACCTCTGTGTATCTTTCCACGAGAACCATACCTCCAAGGCCTCCCAAACATGATAATCAATACCACATATAGGCAATAAACCTGCACCCCCATATTGGTGACCCCAACGTGATATTAATTTAAATTTGGTACACAAAATAAACGTGTATAATACAAAAACATAAATTGTATTTTGAGGTACCGAATTCAGTAGGACGGCCTTAGTGGCTCAGTTGGTTTAGTATCTGACTGCTGATTCAAAGGTCCCGGGTTAGATTCCCGTTGAAGACACAATTTTTAATTGTGTTTTCAGTCTGGATCTGTGAGACGATTAATATTGTAAGTCTCCAGAATGTGGCAACTTGTTATTGGGTGCCTGTTAAATCAATATCAACATTTTCTAACGTAGATAATATTATAGCTGTGAGGCACCGGCTTAGAATAGTGCTTCCATTATTTTAAATTATTGTTTTCGAGTGTCCCGTAAGAGCCAGTTAATAGAAAATACAACAGGCAACAATAACATCTCACATAGTTCAACAATGAGGTTCACCACCCATTCTGAATGTAGTGCCTTTTTGGTGAAACGAGACTGGTGTGTGGGTATACATAGATGTGTTGTTCTCCCTTTTATAAGGCAATGCACACCCGCACACCTATCGCTGGTTACCCCACATTGTGGGATATGCCGTGATGGTATGTATGAATGAATGAATGAATGAATATTATATTTATTTATATCAACACCGAAAGGCGGAATATTTAGACATAGAGATTTTAACAATTGACATCGGTATATGTACCATGAGCTCAATATACAAACCGCCAAACATAGATTTTAAGTTCAATGAGACATCAAATTTTGGAAACCACACAACTAGAATAGTAATCGGGGATTTTAACAGCCATAGCGTTAACTGGGGATACCGGGAGACGAACAGTGATGGAGAAGCGGTTGAATAATGGGCTGAAAATAGACAAATGGCACTAATACACGACTCTAAGCTTCCGTATTCATTTAACAGTGGAAGATGGCGCCGAGGATATAACCCCGATAATTTATTTGTCAGCAACAACATAGCAAGCCAGTGCAAAAAATGTATATTGGCTCCAATACCTAAAACTCAGCACCGACCCCTTGCGTGCCAGATATACGCCGCAATTAGACCAAGAAATGTCCCTTTTCGCCGGAGATTTAACTTTAAAAAAGCGAATTGGCATGAATTCACGGCTGCTCTGGAGAGAACAATCGACAACATACCCCCACATCCTAAATGCTATGATCAATTTGTAAACACCTTGAAGGAAGTGTCTAGACGATATATACCCAGAGGATGTAGAACGAACTATGTTGCTGGATTGCCTCAGATCATGACCAGAGATCTTGAAATCTATGCGGAGAAGTTTGACCTGGATCCTTTCAACGAAGACACGATAAGCACCGGAGAAAGAATTATGAGTGCAATATCTGAGGAAAGAAGAAAAGAATGGATAAATACCCTGAGTGAATTGGACATGTCTAAGAATAGTAATAAAGCCTGGAAACTACTTAAGAAACTAAATAATGAAAATAACCAACCAAAACACCACAAAAACATCACAGCTAACCAAGTCGCCCATCAACTCTTAATCAACGGAAAGACAGAGAAGGGTGAGAGAAAGACCAGTACTAGGATAACAAGAGAGGAATGTGAAGAGAACCACAATTTCGCAACCCCAATCAGTGACCAAGAGGTACGCGCAGCGGTACACAAAATGAAATGCAAGAAGGCTGCTGGTATTGATGGAATAATGACAGAGCAAATCAAACAGTTCGGCCCAAAGACTATAGAATGGCTTACAAAATTTGTGAATGAGTGCGTAGATTCTGGACAAATACCCAGCTTGTGGTCGAAGGCCCAAGTGATAGCTCTACTAAAGCCCGGAAAAGAGCCAACCGACCCAAAAAACTTTCGCCCAGTATCGTTGCTCTGTCACCTTTATAAAGTTTATGAACGTATTATACTGAATAGAATCGGCCCAATCATAGAGAATAAATTAATAAAAGAACAAGCGGGATTCCGTTCTGGTAAATCATGCACTAGCCAAATTTTAAACCTTTCCCAACATATAGAGAATGGGTTCGAAGAGAAGAAGATAACTGGAACTGTATTCATAGACTTGAGCGCCGCGTATGACACAGTGAACCATAGAATTTTGCTATCAAAGATCTATAGCTTAACAAAAGATTTCAAGCTAGTTAAAATCTGTGAATCAGTCTTGAAAAACCGCAGATTCTATGTGTCACTACAGGGCAATAACAGCCGGTGGAGAATACAGAGGAACGGATTACCACAGGGAAGCGTGCTGGCGCCGACTCTTTTCAACATATATACGAACGACCAACCTATAGGACCAGAAACCCAACATTTTATATATGCCGACGATCAGGCGATAACAGCACAAGGCGACGCATTTGAGGATGTGGAAGGAAAGATATCAAGAATGTTGGTTAGAATGACAAAATACTATAAAGATAACCACCTAAAACCCAATCCAGCAAAAACTCAAGTGTGCTCCTTCCATTTAAGAAACAAAGAAGCTAAAAGAAAGCTTAAAATTGATTGGCAGGGCGTTGAATTGGAGAACTGCGCAGAACCAAAATATCTGGGGGTTAAACTGGATCGAACCCTCTCCTTTAGAACCCATTGCACAGATACACAGAAAAAGGTGGCTGCTAGGAACAACATTATACGGAACCTGGTTGCTTCAAAATGGGGAGCAAGTCCCGACGTGCTCAGAACATCCACGATAGCACTGTCGTACTCCGCTGGCGAGTATGCTTGCCCTGTTTGGTGGCAATCAACGCACGCAAAAAAAGTGGACACTTCCCTAAATGAGGCAAATAGACTCATAACAGGATGCCTTAAACCAACACCCTCAAACAAAATATATGCTCTCAGCGGAATTGCCCCACCAAATATTCGGCGGGAGGTGATAGCACAGGCGGAGAGAAGTAAGCAAATCACTGACCAGAGACATATACTATATGGACACCAACCACCAATTAGTCGCCTCAAGTCCAGGAGGAGCTTCCTAAATGCAACCAACCCCTTGACAGACACACCCGAGAATGCGAGAAAACGTCTATGGAGGGACTCAGCAAGGGAATCGCAAGGGACTATATTCAACACTCCAATGGAAACCCTACCACCAGGCCATGACCTCCCATAGCCAATATGGAAAACGTTAAACAGGATTAGGACTGGGGTAGGCCGCACAAAGAAGAACCTACAGAGATGGGGAATTATTGAGGACTCGATGTGTGAGTGTGGGCAGGAGCAGAACACCGAGCATCTCCTCGCATGTCCATTGATTCCCGAACAGTGTGACTGGAGAGATTTTGCGGAGCGAGCCCGCCTCGAGGACAAAGTAGTTGGAGTTGTGGCATTTTGGGAGCGAAGGGGGCTGTAGTCTGACCGACACGATAAGAAGAAGAAGATATCAACACCAATTTTCAATGATTGTGTAGGTATCTTTTTTTTTAAATTTCTATAGCTTTCGAAAGCAAGTGTAAAAATACATGTGTATTTTTACGCAATTGAATATTATTTATAGTTGCTTATACGCAAAAATTTAATTTTTTCCCTGTCGGGGCTCAATGATAATTTTATGTCATATTTTTAACATCTCAATAGAGATGTAGGTGGAATATTACAGGAAAATTGGAATTAAGGCATCTATAGGGCTTACGACGTGTCGTCGGCTGGTTTATGTGATCACTTAATGCGTTTGCGCAACGTTCACCATACCCTTTCAAAGAATTCCCTATCAATCCCATTTTTAAAAGTTCTCGAAAGAATCGAAATCCTTTCACTTGAGAAACCTTGTCAAACAATAAAATCAGAATTTATTCACAAAACTGTCTTCAAAGTAAAATTATAAACTTTTTTATTCATATCTAGGAGGCATTTTTAAATGCCTTACAAAGTCAAAAAATAATTGAAACTACTGGAAATGTGTGCTGATATTAAAGACATACGTTCATCACATAAAAAAGTAAAAAAAATACTATTTTTCCTAAGAATATGCTTCTTATTTCCATTTTAAAAGACCTTGTAATCATTTTTCGGCGAGTATTTACAAATTATTCTCAGTGCTTATGTAAGTCAATACTTTGCACATCGGAATGTATGGAATTTGTCATGCTAAGTATGGAGAAAACACTTTTATAAGTTTAATAAATTCGGGTCTAATAATATGACAAGTCATTTTGCATGTATGGAAAATTCCTCTTCAACAATAGGACAATGAACACGACTGGAGGAAAGAGAATCTATGAACAAAATAAAACATTTTTATGAAAGGAGATAAAATCGTATAGGCACATTCAAACTGAATATTTTTAGTTTGTTTGTTCATAAATTATTTAAACAGGTTTATTTACCCACGGTCGTATATAAACCTAGATTTTTGTACTAAGTTTAGTTTGTCGATCGACAATTCTTGATAGAACTCCATTGTACGTTGATATGTTATAAAAATATAAAAATACTTGGTTATAGTTCTATTGAATTTATTAGATTATTGATGCGTTTCGTGCAAAGCACATCGTCAGAATAATACTCTACAAGACTGAGACTAGTGGTTATATACAAAATTTACATGACAGGTGTATAAAAATGTTGGTTTTTGAACGGTTGAAAAGAAGTTATATAATGCAAATGAATCTATACAAATGTACGTTTTAATACAATGAAAGTGGTTGGGTCACTGAACTATAACCAAGTATTTTTATATTTTTATAACATATCAACCTAGATTTTTGTGTTTGAAAGAGACTATAGATTTTTTAGGCCATTTGAAATATCAGTCTCCTCTTTGAACTAAATAATTAATTTTTTAATACAAATATCTGAAGTGATACACTTATTTTCTTAAAAATAGCGGCTTATATTATAGAGTATGTGTTTCTTTTCCTTTTTTAAATAAATATGTCCTTGTATTAAGACCCGGAAAGCTGACCCCGTACGGGAAAATTGCTAGGAGATTTGATTGATTTGGATAATATACCTACATGTCCATGAATCAAGTATACATACATATTAAAAAATATTCTAAACACAGCAATTATGCTTGTAATATTTATTTATTTATTTATGCATGGATTTTGTCACAAAAAGAGGTTTGACAACAATAATGCTCGACCCAATCGAATAACGGCCCATGTAGTTATTTGTTAACTGCAACTCAATGATAAGGGATCTCAATAAAGGCATAATTGGTGAACGTTGCGCAAGCGCGTTAAGTGATCACGTCAAACCAGCTGATGACAGGTCGTAAGCCCTGTAGATTCCTAAGATCCTGGTTCTTCTTTAATATCCCAACTTCGTCTCTATTGAGATGTTATTGTCAATAAAAATATCATTTGACTCCCGACAGGGGGAAAAAATCCAATGTTCGCTTATATACAATTAAAACATATATTCGATGTTAAATTTTCCTTTTGTTATATTATATTAAATGGTAAAACAACTCCTTCATATTATGAGATTAGGTTTAGATATTATAAATTAGACAAGAGTAGAGTTGGACACATTCCCTCCCTTAGAGATTGTTATAATAGGCCACACAAGTTTGTGTTAATATGATTATTATTATTATTTGAACACGGAACAGAACACAACTCAGAGAGAAATGAGTCACCTAATTTGATTTATGTGTTGTGGTCTCAACGCTTAAATTTGCATAGTGTTAATAATTATTAGATTTAGCCAAAAGGGCGCTTCATTGGGCACACATAGGTACGGTAAGGTTAATATTTTGTCCCGTCTGAAAACTAAACTCAATTTAACAAAATTTTTAATTTTGTACCGTGAAAAGGTGTGGGTTTTCTAAATTATTTCTTACCAAAAAAATGTAAAATTAGACAAATACTACATATTTAACACCATAATAATAATTATTTTTAAAAGAATTAAGTGCACAATGCCATGAAATATAATCTAAAACTAGATGAACACCTCACTTCAACCAAAAACCACCCTTCTATACTTAAATAACCTTGGAAAAATAATAAATAAATGAATACATAAATCAATAAATAATTGGAAAAAAATCCTTTATATCCATATATAAACGAGTGGGTTGTGGCCAACGCTAAACTCTTCACTAATAAGTCATTCTATAAAGTATTCAAATTTTGTATAGATTATTTTCAGCATTTTCATGAAATGAGTTCGTTAAATTATTTTTTATTTAAATATTTTATTATCAAAACTTGATAACTCTTCAATGCCATTTTATGAAAGTGATGTGCCTTTTTACGAATTTGAAAATAAAAATTTCAAATTTTAATTGTCTTCCTAAATACGAACAAATATTAGAACACGTTGTAAAGGAACACAAGTCATGGAATACCTAGAGGCAGAAAAAATATTAGTAAACCAACAGTCAGGCTTTAGAAACAAATTTTCATGTGAAACGGCTATAAATTATATTATAGATCAATGGAAAACATATAAAGATCAAAAAAAGCACATAATTGCAGTATTTTTGGACTTAAAGCGCGCCTTTGAAACAATTGACAGAGATAAGCTTATCAAGAAATTAAAAAGAATTGGAATATGTGGAAATGAAAATAAGTGGTTTTTAGATTATTTAACAGAAAGGAAACAGCAAACCAAATACGGAGATGTAACATCAGAGCCTCAGCAAATAGATAAAGGAGTTCCTCAAGGTTCGGTTTTGGGCCCATTATTGTTTATTTTATATATGAATGACATAGTGAAAACGTTAAAATTCAGTGATATAAAACTCTTCGCAGATGACACATTAATATATATAGCGAAATCAAATCTTGGTGATGGCATAGAAAAAGTTCAAATTGATTTGAATAGTGTGGTACTATGGTTATATGAAAATAAATTAAAATTAAATGTGGCCAAAACCAAGTTTCTAATTATAAGTGACCAAGGACAAAATAACAACTTCACATTAAATATTGATAATGAAAACATTGAAAAAGTTAAATGTATGAAATATTTACTTAAATATTGATAATGAAAACATTGAAAAAGTTAAATGTATGAAATATTTAGGTATATTGATAGACGATAAATTGAAATTTGATAAACACTTTGAATATATTATGAAAAAAATGGCTAAAAAAATTGGTTTCTTAAAAAGAATAAGAAATAACTTAGATTTTCACACATCAATATTAATTTTTAATTCAATTGTAATTCCCCATTTAAATTATTGTTCTAGTGTCCTTTTCCTCTGCAATGAAACTCAAAATAGAAAATTACAGATTATTCATAATATGGGAATGAGAACAATTTTAAAATGTAACAGATATACAAAAATAAACCTAATGTTAAATAAACTAAAATTAATGACAGTAAAGCAATACATTATATACAACACATGAACTTTGATTTTCAAACTAAAAAATAATATGCTTCCAAAATATATGCAGAGGGATATATTATTCAATTCCAATGTTCACAGCTACCCTACGAGAGGATGTCAGGATTTTAGACTTCCAAAAACGAGATTAACATGCACTCAAAATAGTTTATACCATAAAGGTCTTAAAATATATAATAGTTTGCCACCAAAAATAAAACAAACCACAAGTCTTGCCACCTTTCGTAGGCTAGGTGCTGAGCACATAGTTGAAAATTATTAATTTTCTCCATACTTTACATTGTTTTAAATAATTTAGTGTCATACCCTGTACCTGTACCAGAATTTATTAATTTATCAAAAAAAATGTATACTTTTTATTTTTTTGTTTATACTAGATGTATTAATTTTTATATTTTTTTACGTCTAAATAAAAGTTACTATTATTATTATTACTATTATTATAATTTTCCTGAGCTTGGGGTCATCTTGAAATATTTTACAGTTAAAAAAATTGAGAAGCACTGTTCATGTATCGTTCAAAATCTAATGGGATCTAATCGAGTATTAGATATACAAATTTGCAAAATTTGAATAGAATCGAATGAGTACTTTAGTCTATAATCGATAAAGTAAAATGAACACGCCGTACATAGCACACACACAGATACATTGTGATGAAACTTTCAGAATACAATCTCAGCATGATACTAGTTGATAATCTGTAAAAAAATACCCCTAAAATTGCGAAATCATAACTCCCCACTATATCACCTTGTGTTAGTGAGGAGTAAAAATGGTATATTTATAAAAAATGGTACAATGGTAAAAGTTTTTTGTTTTACTAAGTAAATAAAATGATAAATGAATAGGGTCGGAAGGGAATGAAGGGACTGTAGGGATGAAAGGGAATAAAAAGACGGAATTATGATTAGTGAATCTTGAATGTAAAATAATAAAAAGGAAACATGATTAGATGGGTCGGTGGCAGAGCGGTTAGCCGCTGGGTTAGTAATCCAGTGGTCGCGAGTTCGAATCCTGCCTCGACCGATTTCGTTCACCTATAGCACAAGCATTTATTTGCTTATTTTAGGGAACGTAGGAAAATGTATATGTACTTGTTTAACAAGGACATATTCATTTAAAATAAAATAAAAAACATACCGATCAACCATTTTTATATATTTTCAGGTATATAATTAAGCATGCAGGAC
Organism: Molanna angustata; assembly: GCA_963576475.1. Taxonomy (NCBI): domain Eukaryota; kingdom Metazoa; phylum Arthropoda; class Insecta; order Trichoptera; family Molannidae; genus Molanna; species Molanna angustata. The sequence continues at coordinate 3,170,975 of OY754964.1, read as the reverse complement.
AACGTATGCCAGGTTTTACTAATATTATATAAATAAAACAAAAATATGATCACCGTTATGTTGGAAAACTTGCTCGTTTTCTGACCCCACTTCCATGAGGTTGGAAAAAATATGACTCGATTCAGCTCAAGTTTTTCCACACACAACATATATTTCATTGTATCGTAAATTTCATTTTATCGATAAATACATTTACGATAACGAGTACACGACAGCGTTTATCATTTTCAATAAACACCATAGTTGTTGTGACATAGTAATATATAAAAATAATATTATCTTCTTAACCGAAAACAAAATATTGGGGATGAAATATTTTTATTTATTTATTTAAGGACAAACACAGTATTAGCTACGAAAAAACAAAGAAACAGTACGATTACATTTTTTATGACAATCTTTTTAACATCGCCATTGCTGAATTAACATCCGAAATAATCGACGCTCTAGACAATAGAAAAAAATGTATAGGTATTTTTGTAGACCTAAGAAAAGCATTTGATAGTGTATCTCATACTAAATTAATTAATAAAATAAATGACATTGGATTGCAAAAGACAGTTAAAACTTGGTTCTATAGCTATCTCAATAACAGAGAACAATACACTAAAGTAAACAATCATATAAGTGAACCCCTAACAAGTAATTTCGGAATCCCACAAGGTACAGTTATAGGCCCAATACTATTTATAATCTACGTAAATGAAATATTTAATATTGATCTGAACGGAAAAATAATTTCATATGCCGACGACACTGTACTCATTTTTAAAGAAAATTCGTGGAAAAATGTAACATACTTAGCCAATAAAGGTATTAATAAACTCAAAATATGGTTCGATGATAATTTACTTTCATTAAACTCAGAAAAAACAGTTTTCGTTCCCTTTTGTTTAAACGTCAATGAAATAACGAATAATATCAACATAAATATAATACAAGAAAACGTAACTCAAAATAAAATAGCTAAAAAGGACGAAGTAAAATACCTTGGAATAACCATTGATAAAAATTTAAAATGGAAACACTTCATAGAGTTAACAAAAAATAGAATGAGAAAGTTAATTTACATATTTCTACAACTGCGTAATATACTGACAATCCAAAATTTAAAAATATTATACTTTGCCTTTGTACAATCTATTCTGCAATATGGAATCCTTGGATGGGGTGGAACGTATAAAACTAATTTAAAACCGATTGAAATCACTCAGAAACTGATCATAAAAATAATCTTAAAGAAACCAATAGACTTTCCCTCCAATGAAGTATTCAAACAATTTCGTGTACTAAAGCTAAATAATTTATATAAAAAATATACTCTTTTAACAACATTTAAAAAATATTATAGTGAAATACATGAAAACAACAATAGAACCAGATCGAAAAATAATATTGCTATCCCTCGCGTCGATACATCTGCAGCCCAGCACCACTTTACATACCTGGGAATAAAACATTTTAATGACCTTCCAGATGAATTGAGGAAAATGAAGGAATATATACAATTTAAAAATTCTATTATAAAACATATTAACAATTATAATTACATCCAGTGATGGATTTTTGTTTTGTTGTTTTTTTTTTTATTTTATTTTAATTTTTTTATATTTCCAAATTACGCCAAATTGTGAGTGTAAATTTTTTTTTGGTGTTGAGTTGTGTGTGTTGTGTGTGTTGTGTGTGTGTTTTTTTTTTTTTTTTTTTTTTTTTTTTTTTTTTTTTTTTTTTTTTTTTTTTTTTTTTTTTTTTTTTTTTTTTTTTTTTTTTTTTTTTTTTTTTTTTTTTGATGATATGTTATGTGTATATATAATTTTTTGATGTTGTCTGTTATTATATAAGAAATATTGATTTTGTTTTTGAAGAGTAATTTATTTGAATTTGTTCATGATGTAATTCTTCTTCTTCTTCTTCTTCCTTGCCTCTTCCCAGTTCATCTGGGGTCGGCCCTTCTGGTACGTAATCGCCAGACCTTTCGATCTTGTGTCATCTCTCTGGTTAGCTGCTCCTTCCTCAGCTCCCTTTCAATATTTGTCCACCAGGTGGCCTGTGGACGACCTCTAGTTCTGGACTGCTGTGTGTGTATGTCCAGTGCGAGTTTGACCACGTGATCATCACTTCGTCTGCTTACGTGTCCGTACCATCGGAGTCTTGTTTCTTTTAATTTCTCCGGAATAGGCGCGACCCCAAAACTTCCTCGGACGTATTCGTTTCTAATTCTATCCTCCCTTGTAACACCTGCGGACCACCTGAGCATTTTCATTTCTGCTGTGTGCATTTTTTGCTCGTGCTTTTTCTTCATGGTCCAGCATTCTGATCCGTATAGCATAGCCGGGCGGACAGCTGTCTTATATACTTTGCCCTTAGTTTTTATGGGTATCCTTGGGTCACACATAACACCCGACAAGGCTCTCCACTTCATCCATCCCATATTCACGCGGTGTGTTACGTCTGCATCTACGGAGGCATCTGGTGTCACAACGGATCCGAGGTATTTGAACTGATTAACTATTGGAAGAGGTGTGTTATCTATGTATATATCGGGGCCAGCTGCACTACCATCGAAAATGCACGGCATGTATTCTGTCTTCGTTCTACTGATTTTAAGACCGTTGTCCTCCAAGGCAGCCACCCACTCATTCAGAGACTCCTGCAGATCTACGGGGTCTTCGTTTATTAGCACGACGTCATCTGCATATAGCATGCACCACGGTAGTTGTTTTTGGATGTTTTTTGTTAAGTAGTCCATCACCAGATCTTTTTCCAGATCAATAAACACCATATGTACATTCTTTTTATATATTCGACTTTTCTCCAGTAGTACTCTTATAGACTGTATTGGATCTGTGGTTGATTTTTCACCTGTAAAACCAAACTGATTGGGTGATAATTTAAGTATCTTCTGCAATCTTATGTTTATTATTCTTTCCCAGACTTTAAATGCATGAGCTGTGAGTTTTATTGCTCGATAGTTATGACATTGACTGATATCTCCTTTATTTTTAAAAAATGGGATCAATGTGCTATGTCTCCAGGAATTAGGGATCTTGTTACCATTCAAAATGTGATTATATAATTTTGTGAGCCACCTTATACCGACTGGGCCGAGCCTCTTAAGTAGATCTGTGGATATTTCATCGGGACCCGTTGCTTTGTTGTTTTTCATATTGGAAAGTGCTGTTTTAACCTCAAGTTCAGATATTTCATGGATGGGACCCATTGTAGGTTTCATATTTTCAAGGTTTTTACTAGGGAACTCTTCGTTTAGCAGATCGGAGTAATATTGCTGCCATCTGGTATTTATATCTGCATCCGCAGTAAGCAGTTTTCCCCCCTCATTCTTTATGTACTTATTTGTTTTTATATCTTTAGTTATATTATGTCGGTATCTAGCAAGTTTAAATATGTCTCTGTCGTTTTCAGAATTCTCCAGTTTGTCATAATAACTTTGGTTTGCCATTGCTCTTGAGACAGCTACCCTCTTCTTGGCCAGAACTTTCAAAATTTTGTACTTTTTCTTGTCGTCATCCAGGTTTGTTCTTTGCCAAGTCTTGAATGCTGCTCTTTTTTCTTTAAGTACCTCCTTGATTTCGTCGCTCCACCATGATGTATCTTTATTGGAGCTCAGTCCACCCTTAGACATCCCAAAAATCTTTTTTGCCTCTTGCTTACACTTATCTTCAAAGCCGTTCCACATTTCATCTACGGACTGCTGTTTGCCAATGTCACTTATCAAGTATTGTGCTATATTGTCCGTGAGTAGTTTACCCTTTGCTTCGTTGTTTAGCTCATGCCATTTGATCTTGGGTGTACGGTTTAGCCTTCTCTTTAAGGGTGTAGAGAGTGAAAAGACCGCGACCAGGAGTCTATGTTGAGAAGTTAGAGGTTCCCCAGGTATAACCTTACAATCTTTTGATTTTCGAAGGTTCTTCCTATCGCACAGTATGTAGTCAATTTGCGACTGGTTATTTGCGCTTCTGTACGTTATCCTGTGGTCATCCTTCTTTTTGTAAAATGTATTTACTATTGTTAGGTCGTGGGCCATCGCGAAATCCAATATCTGTTCCCCCTGCTGATTTAAGTGACCATACCCATATCCCCCGTGCACTAAACGGTAGTCCATGCTTATCTCTCCGACATGTCCATTTAAATCTCCAGCTACGTACTTCGTTTCATTCGGTGGTATTTTCATTATTAGATCATCTAGATCCTCCCAGAATGAAATCTTTTCTTGCTCTGTGCATCCCGTTTGTGGTGCGTATGCTGATATTATATTTATGGGATCTTGGCTTTCCAATGCCAGTTTGACAGACATCAGTCGGTCACTTCTTCTATCTACATGTATTAGTCTATTACTGAAGTCCTCGTCCAAAACTATTCCAATACCATTTCTCTTGCTCTGGTCTCCATTGTACACAACTCTATACCCACTTCCTATATCTCTTGATTTGGCTCCCTTCCATTTAGTTTCCTGTATACAACAAATATTTATTTTTCTTCTTAGTAGGACTTCGCTGAGTTCTCTACTGCGTCCAGTTAATGTACCAATATTCCATGTTGCTATTCTAAGTCTATTGATAAAATTGTGCGAATGAAACTTGTTCTTGTCAACTCCACGCCTTCCATCGTCTCGCTGATCAGTTCTGACTTCGTGTTCGTCGCTTGGGGGGGACGCCCTGGTAGTAGTTATACTCGCTTCGCGTTCGTCGCTTGAGGGGGACGCCCTAGCCATTCTCTTTGATTTATTTAATTTGTCTCTATTCATTTGTACCAGAAGAAAGGGGTTTGGCTTAAAGCTGATTGGTAACCAAAGGGGTTACCAATCGAAAGTAGTTAGTAACCAGAGTGGTTACTATTAAATATATGTGGTAACCAGAGGGGTTACCAGTAAAGAGAGTTTACTATATCCCAAGTGGATATGATTTGAAATAAGAACACAAGGACAGTGGTTTAGAGAGAAGAAGAAAGAATGGTCAAAAGTAACAATGAGTATATTGATCACAATTAATAGTTTGCTTAAGGGTAATTTACAATTGATGAAATAACTTACAAAGGAACTTTCTCACGATGAGTAGGTATAACGATCGAGTGTGTCGAAGTGTCCGATTATTCGTATGGTGAAGAACCATCGTGCTCGCGAGGTCGAGAGATGACCGGTGGTCGAGAGATGAAGTGTCGGCGAGACGGCGTGGTCGAGAACGGCGGCGTGATGTGACGAATCGAAGTGACGGAAATACGGAAATGAAGTGACGACGTGTAGAGGTGTAGACTCCCTTAAATAGTGCTGCGCTGGGGGTAGCAAGTTCAATGTCCTCGAACTTTCTAGATTAATTTATTTGAAGTGTCATACCCAGTTGAGGAGTATTGTCACTTGTTTGACGTTGCAGGCGATGAACTCGGCCTAGCGATAAACAAATGTACTTGCCGTCGCTAGGCGCGCGCTCGAAAGAAATTTCGAGATGTGGCCTGCCACATTCCTCCCCTCCAAGTGGTATCGAAGATGGCACGATACCTTGGTAGAACGTCATGGTGTGGCTGAGCTGAGGCAGTCGTTGCTGAAGATTATTGTGGTCATTACAATTTTGGAGAGATGGTTAGACCTGTGTTAGTTGGACTGTTGCCTAGTTGCTGATGACGATTGCGACGGATCAAGATGTGATTGCTTTGGAAACAGTGTTCCCATTCAGCCCGTTGACAATTGCAGTGTGTCGGTGAGGCTTGTTAGTACACAAAGCTGTGGAGTCCGTGGAGTCAGTGTAGTCCGTGGAGTCCGATAAGCTGTGTAGTGTAATTGTCATCTAAACATTCTTGTCGAATTTGCAGAACTGTACAGTTGGCTTGCGTTGGCGTTTTCGAAGTTTTCGTTGACTGTCGTCGTGTTGACAGCGTGTGTTGACAGTGACGTGTTGACAGCGTCGTGTTGACCGTGTCGTGTAGACGTCGTGTTGTCGTGGTTGAGCAGCTCCTTGGGTATGCGAGACAGAGTGCGAGTCATAAGCATAACACGAAGGATGGGACAGCGTCCCAACAAAATCATTCCTCGTTCAAAGACGTGCGTAGCGATGAGACGAGGTGAGTTTTTGTGTGCTCGAGATGTGTGCGTGTGTTCATATTTGGGTGTCCGACAGCTCTGGAGTAGTTCTCCAGCGTTGAAGTTGCGGCGTGTCTGTTGCGTTAGACAGCTTTGGAGTATGTAGTTCTCCAGTGGGGCCTGTGTGTGCATTCTTTGCTGCGCATCAAGTGAGTCTGATGTCTTTGGGAATACGTGCCAGTATAGCGAGTGCTTGTGCATTCTTTGCCGCGCATCAAGTGAGTCTGATGTCTTTGGGAATACGTGCCAGTATAGCGAGTTGTAGCGTGTCGGTGTTGCTCTTGGTTGCTGATGAAAACCATTTGTTGCTGAAGTTGTCCATTTTGATTTGGTGCCATTGCCAATGTTGTTCATCTTGATTTGGTGCCGTTGCCAATGTTGTTCATCTTGATTTGGTGCCGTTGACAATATTTGCCATCTTGATTTATCGATGTTGATAATGTCGTCTTCCATCTTGGTTTGATGCTGATGATGATGATAACGTTGATCATCTTGCTTCTATAATTGTACATAGTAACAGCAGTTGACAGTTGTAAATTTTAAATTTTCATAATATAAACATTTAAAATTGTAGCAAGCGAATAAATAAAATAATGTTGGTTGCATGTTGCAAAAATATAATATGTACAATGATAAGTATTTGTCAATAATAATTAAGTTGATTACAATATATTTTAGAAGTGAAAATAAATTTAAGTATCTAATTAGGTATACAATGCAACAAAAAAATAATATGAATTTCAGCAAAGTCCAGAAATGTTTAAAATATTCTATTTGTAATAGGTAAATATTGAAATGTGTCTAAGTACAAAAATGCTTTGCAAGTTTCAAAGTATAAAAGGTATTTAAAGCAAAATTACAAAGTATGAAATAGGTAAGTTATGTATTTCACGAAATTAGTACCTATTTGATATATTAAATAGTGATAATTTAATTAATTATTTGCGAGCTCCTTTGATATAAAAACATATTTCTGATTGCAATGAATTTAAATAACGTACGTAAATATCTTGTTAGCAAAAACTTAGATTGTCGCTCGGTAGATGGTGTTTATTGAAAACTTAATTTTTCTACCGCTAGTTGAAATTTTGAAAGATTAGTCACGAGCCGTAATCGCGTTGTTTACTTATTAAAAATAACAAAATTGAAGTTTTATCGTTTAAAACCGAAAACTTTCGATGGATATTTGTTTAAACAGTGAAATTACTATATCAAGATTACTTAAATGTTCTGTACCACGCGTAAAACTGTATGCAAAATATAAAATTAATAATTTTTGTCACTTCAGTATTATTGTTGTGCATGAGAATTTTTTGTCGCGATGTATGTGAAAAATATTTTTAGTTCCGTGAATTATGTGAAAAGAATATAACTAAATTCGGAAGTGCGGTTTTGTTTATGTATATCGCGATTGTCGGAGTATTTTTTTACTTAAAGCAGTGCCGTACAGAAAATTTTTTAACAGTGTTTGTTTATGTGAAATTATAAAGTGGGTACCAATATATACCTTTGTTTACAATCTCAGAATAAAATGAATGTGTACTATGCATGTGTTATTTGAATGCAACATTTATGACAAAGAATAACTAAAAACCGAGAAGCGCGGGTGATTTTTAAACGCGATTGCATAGAATTAAGCGCGATTGTTTCGCGGGTGTAGTGTAGTGTACCCATCGTGAGAGATTCAAAAACCAATTCGTTCTTTTTCTAAGCTAGGAAAAGAAAAGGAGTGATCTGAGGAAAATCGGTAAGTGTTGTTTAATGTTATTGTAAGGAAAAATACCACTGTTGTGAATGCATATTTATCGTTTTTCGGCCTCGGGCCAGTACTAGATAAATACCGATGTTTTGTAAATACCAGTAGCTGTGAAGCTTAGCTGTTAAGCTGTTTGGTAACGATTGTGTTCATATTCACGTTTTCAGGGTCACCAATAAAGCTGATTGGTAACCAAAGGGGTTACCAATCAAAAGTAGTTAGTAACCAGAGTGGTTACTATTAAATATATGTGGTAACCAGAGGGGTTACCAGTAAAGAGAGTTTACTATATCCCAAGTGGATATGATTTGAAATAAGAACACAAGGACAGTGGTTTAGAGAGAAGAAGAAAGAATGGTCAAAAGTAACAATGAGTATATTGATCACAATTAATAGTTTGCTTAAGGGTAATTTACAATTGATGAAATAACTTACAAAGGAACTTTCTCACGATGAGTAGGTATAACGATCGAGTGTGTCGAAGTGTCCGATTATTCGTATGGTGAAGAACCATCGTGCTCGCGAGGTCGAGAGATGACCGGTGGTCGAGAGATGAAGTGTCGGCGAGACGGCGTGGTCGAGAACGGCGGCGTGATGTGACGAATCGAAGTGACGGAAATACGGAAATGAAGTGACGACGTGTAGAGGTGTAGACTCCCTTAAATAGTGCTGCGCTGGGGGTAGCAAGTTCAATGTCCTCGAACTTTCTAGATTAATTTATTTGAAGTGTCATACCCAGTTTAGGAGTATTGTCACTTGTTTGACGTTGCAGGCGATGAACTCGGCCTAGCGATAAACAAATGTACTTGCCGTCGCTAGGCGCGCGCTCGAAAGAAATTTCGAGATGTGGCCTGCCACAGGCTATATATTTTTACGACCGGTTGCCACCTGACGTCAAGGCATTGATCTTCTCTTGAGACCTGAGAGCCACCGTTCGCTGTGATAGTCACAGTTCATCCGCTGCCATCTCTATTGTGCATTCCTGCCCAAAATGCCAAACACTTCGCCAACCTCTGTCCAGAATATGTCTGGGAAGCCTGAAGAAGGGGATTTTTAACGTAGTATCCTATCTACGGCCTTTTTGGTCCGCGGGAGGTATTTTATTTCCCTCCTACCCTCCATATCTGGTGGGCATTCCCCTATCCGCCACCTGGGGACGCGCTCTCTAGAGGTCAGGCTCCTCCGAGAGGCTCCTTGTTCATGATGTAATTAATGTATTTTTATTGTATTCCAGTTTTTGCGGTTAGTGGTTTTTGTTTCGTGACGGTGGACGGTGAACGGTGAATGCCTGCTAGTGGGGCCCTGTGAACGGCAAATGCAGTTCGCGGTTCTCAGTATGCGCTTGCGTATACTAGAGTATGCTCCATTGGTGAGGGTTCATCCGTAAACTGTTCACCAGTTCGCGTAATATTAATTTAAATATATGCGTGTTATTTTTAGTAATATTATATGTTATTGAAATAAATGAACCGATAAAATGACTGTGCTCCTCCCTCGAACACGAGATTTGATCTCAACTGAGGGATGAATAGATATTAAATAATTTAATTTTAAGATACTGTTTATAATTCTTTTTATCATTAATGTATAATTGTTAAAATAAAAAAAAAAATAAAAAAAAAATCTCAATAAGGGGCAAAGTTAGAATATTATGGAAGAACCAGGTCGTACTCATAGAATAATAATAGTGTAGAATACTATTTAGCCTGCAGTAAATGTGACTTATGTTGACTAATGCTTTAAGGTGGTTTGGACATATAGAAAGAATGAACGATGAACGACTGACCAAAAAATATACATGGGTGCAAGAGATGGAGTGAATAGCAGAGGTCGCCCCAGAAAGGGATGGCATGACCATGTGAATGATATTTTGAAAGAAGGAAACATAAAAAGTTTGAACAACCGACGAGCATGTATGAGACGATGAATGGATGTAAAGGAAGCCAGAAATGTGTGCAAAAATAGAGAAGTATGGCGCTCGGTTCTCTCTGCTTACCCCGTAAGGGACATGGTGTGATGGTATGTATGTATGTTGACTAATTTGGTCAACATTTTGCTACGATCATTCAGTAATCATTTGGCCGTCTGCGTGATACGTTCTCCAAATAGGGATTTTTTTTAACTGCTTGCAAAATTATTTACGCAGTCATAAAGAGTAGTACTATACGAACAATGTCTACCAGCAGAGTCATACATAATACTCACACGAGCCGGCCAATAAAACGGCTTCACTTTTTCAGCGAGGTATTTTTTGGGAATGAGTATTCTATAGTTTTATTATTATTCTATGGTCGTAATGTAAGATCAAACAAGATTACGAAAAATTATTCATTTTTCAAGCTCGACCATTTTGCTCAACAAGGGAACTTACTTTACTTTATACGTCGTACTACGGCCATATTCTGAGAGTGAAAAATATACCATCCATCAGATCGTCATAAAAGGAAAGATCGAGAGTCATAGAGGGGTGGGAAGAAGGCAACTTTCCTGACTTCGAAACATTCGGGAATGGACTGGCATAAGAACTGTGGAAGAGTTGTTTCGCACTGCCCAGGACAAGGAGGCTTTCTTTTTGGTGGACCTGACATGACACGAGAAGAAGAAGAACCAGGAACTCAATCCGATTTTTAAAAGTTCTATACATATATGTAAATTATGAAAATCTGTTCGTTAATACACAGAAACACTATCGCCATCTATGAAGTGATGAAGATACTTTTTAGTACCGCCATCTTTTGAGAAATTGGTTTATACACAATGAAGCAACAGTCCTATTACATGAAGGGACAATGCAGTGAGTATTGTAGTAATAATAATGATAATTAAAATTTATAAGGCGCCGTTTAGTGATACAAGATCATTCCAAGGGCGCTGTAGCTTTGCCTGTGACGGGAAGGAAAAAGGGTGGGAGAAGAATTAAATTTTTTTCAACTACGAAATAAGATAAAACCAAAAAAATATACGAAAAAAAAATTGGTAAGTACAAAAATTAAAAAAATATTAACAATTCTCAAGTTTACGCCGCCATCCATCTAGGTATGTGAAGAGATTTTGTTTTATGTATTTTTTGAATATACATACACCAAGAAGTATTGGGGATGGTTTCCTAACGGAAATTGTTTCAGCTTTTAAAAGGTATTATTTGAGTAAATTGTACTCCTGGATAAACACTAAAAGCTTTTGTTGAAGTAGGTATCCTCACATCCAATATACCAACAACGTTGTTTTGTTCATGCTCATTCATATTTCATACATAAACTACTAGATAATATTGTTTTAAGTATTTAGTTGTTTGTTTTCAATAAGTTTTCATAGCCTTTACAAAAAACACATTTCTAATGGTTTTTATATTTTTTTTATAATCTACTCAATTACCAATAATGACTGAAACAATCTTCCTGATGGAACATTCTTTTGACATATTTCGTGAATGAAATGTGAAGCCAAGTCATTCAGAGCCACACCAACAAGCATAGGTACCTTATAGTCTATGCGTTCGGGAAATTTCAAATAGAGTAATTCATTAAGAAGAGATAATATATAAAGTATAAGTAAGTTCCCTTGTTGAGCAAAATAGTCGAACTTTAAAAATGAATAATTTTTCGTAATCTTGTTGGATCTGTGTCGGTATTTACATTTTAGCGTAAATACAAATCACCCTCCCTACCACCAACAACCAGTACTTGCTAGCCGTTGACCTCGAATGTATGTCATTATGTGCGCTGACTGCTTAATATTGTCGTGAATCATCTTTACAGGAAACATAATTTGTGAACATAGTAGGTGCGTGGCCATATAGACTACGCATTTTTCGTCAGACTAGATGAGCGATCGAGACGGGGACAGCATCCGCACTGGTAGGTGATCGATTTCTCGATTCATTTTTTTTTCCAGTTATTGCCGTGAATAACGTGTCGTGACAAAAGTGCAATTATACAGATCATCATTATACAATCCACTTATTTGTCTAAGCCCGAGTTGTGATCGGCAATTTCGGCACTAACACTTACATAACTATGGAGCTACAATCTTAACCCTGTCTCAATATCCAAAATCAGAAGCTCATTCATAATGAAACTAGCATTTAAACCCTGGTACTTTATTCATTTCAGGAAGTAGGTACTCAACCAGTAAGTAATCTTGCAATTTTTTATACAAAATATTATTTTGATGCAGAGAATTTTTTCTTAGTCACTTAAGTAAGCCTTTCCGCCTGAATACATAGACATTAGTGGGTCTTTTCAATTATTTTTTTCTTATCTTAATGCCGTTACATTTAACTTTATATTCCCTTACTTTTCTCATTTTCCTTACTCCCACAGCAGTGTAGTCTGAACATTTGGGAATCGGGAAACTACGAATCTCATTTATGGATCCTATCTTAATCAAATCGTTATACATGCTTTCAAGAGATAACACGAAATCAGAGTGTTATTTTTAAAATCTTAATAATGTTTTCTGCGATTCTTGGCTTTCTGAATCAAAAGCAATAAGTTGATGTGTAATAAGAATATTCAAAAAGAAAGACGGTCTGCTTTCTATTCATTCTTGTACTGTACATTTGAAATTTTTTTACATTTGAAAGGATTTATTAGTCTTCAAAGGGTTTTATAAAACACTATACTAGCATAAATGATCATATTATCATTATGGATAGATTATTGAAATATTTATGATTAAAGTGTTTTTTTTTTGCGCTCAAATAATATATAAAAATTGGTCGCATGTGGTAATAGAAATACCATTGGTTCGTAGAGCAGAAGATATTGAACGAGAAAAACTCGATAAAACAAAGGGTTTTTATACCACTTTGGTCTGATGTTGAAAACTACCAATCGGTGACGCCTTCGCTTTCAGACAATAGCGAAACCACTCTTTTGTCTTTCGTTTTATTGTGAAAAAAATGAGGGAAAGAGAGAGAGATGACATTGATTTTCACAGCTGCTGTATATAATCCACGGAGGAAAATCTTGTTGAGACAAAGTATTATATACTCATTTATTTCAATGTTCAACTATCGAAATTATATGGCTTTTATTACACTTTGATTTAACGAGGGATGACTTTGGCAATCTTAAAGTCAAATTTTTATACAGCATAAAATATATTTGATGTTAATAATATTTTCAGACTTAGCATTTTGGTATATTACCTATACAAAGTGCTCTAAATATAAGATACAAAAGAGAAAGGCAATCGTGGTTTCACTGGATTCATGAATCCAGGCCCACGAGCACAGGCGACCAGAGTACCAGCCAGAACAGGCAAGCCACATGGGATTGCGACCATGTATGCGGGATTAAGGAGCCCCTTTATGGCTCAAGTCACGCTCACTACTCACTCACCAATCTCCGACTGATACTCCACTCCCCTGCGCAACCAAATCCAATAGGATGCGGATAATGCTGCTTTTACCACCCTATCCAAAAGTTCTTTTATTTTACTTCTAGGGAGACCCAGGTCTTTAAAGTAAGAATATAAAGATATTGCGGGCAGGCCTCTCGCACCTACCTCTACAGTTTGAACTGTTTTATCTACCAGTTCCTTGTACTTGTTTAGTTTGTATTGGTGGTCTTTTGGAATAGTTGTGTCCCATGGAACAGTCAGCTCCACATAAATAACTCTTTTCAATGAAAGAGAGTAAATTGTCAAGTCAGGCTTAAGAAACGAGATGTAGATCTCCTTTGGAAGGTTATATCTCTACGAGTATGTTCTCGTATCCATTAGGATATTCCAGTCATCTGACTTCCCAATTATTGATATTAATAAATATAGTAATAATATAAATTGTAAAAAAACTTATAAAAAGATAACACAGTTTGATTCCACATTGATTATGTTTAATTTGCCTACTCAATGTGGAATCAAACAAACATACTCAATGTGGAATCAAACTGTGTTTTCTTTTTATAAGTTTTTTTACAATTTATAATTATGAACTTCCACTGTGTCAACGAAAAAACATTCAAGTTATTATAGTAATAATAGTTTATGAGATAGTAACGTCAAAAAATAATTCATTTTCTAGTGGCTGTTTTTTTATATATGAAAAAGTAAACTCTGGCACCTGGGAGTGGTTGCGTTTACCAATGCGCATCCCCTTTCTATATGAAAATTGCAGCTTTTAGTATCATTTGTATGTTTGTAAGTCATTTTTGTGCTCTTATACTATCCATCTAATTATAATGAAACTTGGTGATTTATTCAGCACACACCCGGGAAGATTTTTGAAAAAATCTGCTTCTTTATTTTTTTTTAGGTTGGTGTTAAGGGCAGCGACACCGAAAGTGTCCAAGAATATATATCAGGGTCTTAAAATTCGACTGGATAAAGAAAACCAGAATGCTTTATATATATCTGGAAATATCTGGAAAATATCTGGAAAAACCAGAAAACTTCATGTATGAAGCGCGTACGCTGCCGATTGCTACATATGTCCTAGAAACAGTAACTCTCAATAAATTTAGTGCGGAAGAACTGCGAGTCACTCAAAAAGCAATAGAAAGAACCACGTTGGGTAAATCACTAAGAGCTAAAATAGCATTTTGTCTGTTTTGATATCTCCAAACAGAGAAACGATGTGATATCAATTGATTTTCGTGCAAGTTACAAGAATGACGACTAAAATTTATTTACTGCATACCTTACAAACAATTTGGTACCTTAAGGAGACTTATAATATGGATCATCTCATAAATTCAGACTAAAAACATAAAAAATGTATCTCTTACTTGAAATGAAACCCAAAACAAATAGTTATGAAGTCAAATGTAACTATCCGAGGCACGGTGATTAATACCTTAAGCAAAATTAACGAGCGGTTGTTTTTTCCTTTAGTTGTAATTGTTTTACTAGACAGATAAGAAAATAATGACTTTCCTTTTACAATAAATGAACCACTAAGTTGTATGTAACAAACCTTTACTATATATGGTATATATTTACTGCTGAAGGAAATCTTTTGAAATAAACCCACCTGAGCGCAGATAGCGCTAAGGGGGATGTCCCAAGGGATACAGAACATCCTTCATGTCGTATATTCTATTTTGTTTTCTTCATCGATTCTTCCATTAGTAAGAAAAATTCGTTCTCATTTTCCTTGTCTTTTTTATATTCTCTCTACTCACAAGACTCACAATATTGTTTTTATTACCGGCTAAAGAAAAATACACAAAAACATACCCGTGTATTATTATTTTACAAATAAAATGATATCAGCGAAATTGAAAAACTAACATCCTAATATAATTTCAACTTTCTCTATGATGAACTAGAAAAAAATGTGTCGTGATAAAAAGTATAATACAAAACTAAAGAAAATACCTACATTGAAATATAAATTCTTGTTACTGTAGAGAAAAATATGTATAAGTAACAAGAAATACAATAAAAATGCGAAGATTCATATTGCACTCTTCTGTGAACTGGTTTAAAATTCAGATTATTTACAGCACAAGCATTTTAATATTCTAGAAAATCGTACGGTAATCGTATAAAAATGATTTTTTTGTGATAATAGTAATTTTAAAGAGTTCTCGTTCTTCGTATATTCACCATATTCACAAGGACAATAGTCAACAAGCATTAGGAAAGTTATGATTATGCTTGGATAAATAACAATTGCAGAGGACAATAGTCGTGTCTAAGAAAGCAAAAAGGATTTTGAACTGACATGCGTTATACTATATAATAGTATTTTATATTTATAGAAAACAAATTTTCCTGTCCTAAGCCAATTCAAAAAGGTGTCTGGCAACCCACACTTCAGTCCATTCAAGGATATTATTTAGCCGCGTCATCTACCTTTCGGCCAACGTCTTGTCCACCTTTATTTTTTCCATCTAAGAGTAGCCTAAGCATCCCATGATGAAACCAATTTTTTTAATCGACAATTATAAGGTTTCACTTTACCGGGAGAACTCCAAAGACATAGAGAAACAGCTGGATCAACTTTCAAAGGAATAACAGATCGTCATAGAAAATAGGAACTTTATGGTGTTTCGCTTGAAGTTATATAATCTCACGGAATTTATTTGAGAATAATAAATTGTTCTTAGAGATCACTCAATCTATAAAAGCAATATGTTCTTGAATTTCATCAAAATCTTACATGGGATGAAAGGGAAAATTTCCTGAAACCTTGTATTTTTTTCAAATATACCAATTTATTTTCAAAAATAACAAAACCTTTGTGTTTTAATTCGTGATTTATCGCAATTTTCTCGATTCAATCTCAAGATACTTATTATGTGAGAAAAAAAGCGAAGAATAATAATTGTATCACACGTATTTATTTCAAAAGATCAAAGATTTTTTTTATTTCAGATTGTACAGAATAATTCAGAGATTGGTATTAATTTCTCTTTGATACCTCGTTAGAGTTCGTATCGTTTATACTAATGACATTGTTTTGGGTAATTTATAAAAAGAATATGTCCTTGAAAAATTAATGAAATCAATATCATTTTATAATTCTCTGTAATGAAAAATTTCTTGTGCTCTAGATATATGTATTGTGGCAGTCCACATAGATGAATCTTTACCTTTATCAAAAGTCGCATTTAATAAGTAAAAAATCTAAACTGTTTTATAGCTCTAAAATTTTCATTCATATCGTAGGACGGAGTTTCGCCTTGTACGGGCCTTTTCAACTAATAAAAATTTGAATAGGTATATAAAAAAAAGATGATACATTTAAAATTATTTTTAACATATATATTTGATTATATATGTAGTTCTACAGTAAAGCATACGCTATTTATCAATCGTTAAAAATCAACTAACGATTTATGTAAAATTTAAAATACAGTATTTTGTAAATTTATGATGTTGTATTGTTAAACCGAATAAAAGGTTAAAATAAATTAATAAATAAAATATTGGTGCATACCTTCATTGTTTCGTATTGGATCACTCGCAGATGAGTAGATAGCAGTAAGACACTGTATATATACTAAGTTCATTATCAGAAAAAAATACGTTTTTAAGTTGTACGTTTGCTAAATCATGTGTTAATGTTATGGTGAATTCATTCATGAAAAAATGAATGGATAACTTCAAAATTCGAGAACAAAATCAATAAAGCTTTGTACCTTTTATCGGTCGAATGATTATTCTCTTCCTATGACGTAAATCTGTCTATTTTCTGCCATCACATAGTGTGTGGGATTTGAAAATGAATATGTTATTCACAACAAACCTGGAATACAGGAAAAACACCCTTTAAGGATTACTGTATAGATTAAATCTGATAACCTATTCGAAAAACAACAAAAAAAAAACACATCGAAGTCATATTTGAAACATCAAAATATCATGAAAAAGTAAACCGCTGTATTACACTATTGGTAAGCTGTTTGGATTATATGTGGGTGACCTGGGCTCGATTCCCTTGGGAGTAGAAATTAATTTAAAATTAATTTTTCATCCAAATCTTGTTTTTATACCATTTATAACCGATGGTATGGCCTGTCAGCGGGGATTTCTAATTGGCTGTTTGATTATTATTTTAGATGTAACACTGTAATGTATAGCTGTTAGTATTCTAAAAAAATATAAATAAAATAAATATATAATAACATGGCATGCAAAAAGATCTAAAATAATCCACTAATATCCTTGAGGCTCGAGGCTAAGACTAAATCCACCATCACGTCCATCACCCCATTACATAGATCTCATAGTTTTCTTTTTCCGATGACTCAGTTCTTGAATGTAGCTTCGGAGCCAAGTCATGCAGAGCTTTGAAGAACACGAAGCACACTTCATAATCCGCTCATTCTGGATACCTCAACCAAGACAGTTTGAAAAAGAAAAATGTTATTTGGAATATTTTTCAAGTACCGACAGTAGATTAACTGAACTCGCGTATGATTGAACGATATTTTTGACTGTAGTTTGAAACTATTATTTTATTACGTAATCTTTAGCATTTTTTTCATACATTTTTAATCAAAGAGATTCGGAATATTGTATGTAGAACCCTCGTTATTTTAAAACATTATCTGAGTGGGAGTATAAGCGGATTTGTCAAGAAAAAACCCTTTGATTTGAAAAAAAAACCCTTTTTCAATTTTATTTTTGAAGATTCCTCGCAAACCGTGAACTTTTAATTTTTATAGAAAAAAAACATATGTCAGTAGATTTTAAATTTGTCAATTGAGACGGATTCAAGTTTGTAGAATTCCCATAATAAATATTATGAACACATATTATTCCACAAATTATTTATTTTGTTACTTGTCGACCGTTTATTATAATATATGTGTTCACATTATTTATATTATTTCTTATTATTAAAAATTAAATGAAAAACATGGTGGAAAAACATTTTGTATTTGGTTTTTCCTTTTGTTTTGTTTAAAGCGAGATATTTAAATATATTTATGAAATCTAATTTTAAAAACGATTATCCTACTAACACTCATATTGTATTTAAATAATATGTAAGCCGACCACTGTGGTATTATTGATAGGTCATTTATGTCTGTTGGCGTCCTGAATTCGATTCCTGGCAGAGGACAAACATATGTACGTATAGACCTAAAGACAAATAAAAAAAAAAAAAATTTCTCGTACAAATTTAGTTTCTCTGGATTGTTCACACTGGTTAGTAGGAAGAAATTTCCATTTAACAATAATCTTGATACTTGCACTGGGTGTATTTTTTTTTAAATAACGAAAATTTCGCCTGCGGGTATCTCTGCCAACCCCGTGAGGGACATTAAGTGATGGCAAATGAAGTAGTAGTAGTAACATGTATTTAGACGTAAAATCAAATATAAAAATTATTTCATCTAGTTAAAAGAAATACATATATTAAATAAAACTTTTAAAACAAATAATTATAGTAAGAGTATTTGCTACGTTAAATTATATAGGTAAACATCATGTTAAACTATGGAGAACATTAATAGTTTTTTCCTATGTATTCAACACCAAGCCTACGAAATTTGACAAGACTTGTGGTTTCTTTTATGTTTGGTGGTAAACTGTTATACATTTTGAGACCTTTATAGTATAAACTATCTTGTGTACCTACGTGTTAATCTCGTTTTTGGAAGGTTTTAAAATCCTGACATCCTCTCGTATGGTGAGTGTGAACATTGACATTAAATTATATATATTTTTTGGGTATATTTTTGAATCATATTATTTCTACATACATACCATCACGCCATGTCCCTTGCGGAGTAGGCAGAGAGAACCGAACGCCACATTTTTCTATCCTGGCACGCATCCCTCGCTGCTTCGTCCACATTCATGCATCGTCTCATACATGCTCGTCTATTGCTCATACGTCTAACATTTCCGTCTTTCAAAATTTCGTTCACATGGTCGTGCCATCCCTTTCTTGGGCGTCCCCGACCTCTCATTCCATTCCTTTCCGCTCTGTATATTTTCTTCGTCAGGCGCTCCTCATTCATTCTCCCCATGTGACCAAACCATCTCAATGTGTTCACTTTCATTCTAGTAATGACATCTTTCTTCATCTTACATTCTTTCCTTATGTCCTCATTTATTACCCGGTCATACATCGTTCTATTACAAATCCTTCTTAACGATCTCATTTCAACTGCATTTATTCTACTTTCATGCGTCTTCTGCCATGTCCAGGTTTCATTTGCATACGTCAAGGTTGGCACTACGACGGCGTTATGAATGGCAACTTTGGCATCCTTTGATATGTTGCGATCATTCATAATTGGTCTTAGTGCTCCATTCACTCTGTTTCCTGCCATAACTCTTCTTTCGATCTCTTTATCGAGTCGTCCATTTCGTTGAAATATGCTTCCCAAGTACACATATTATTTCTTAGTTTGTAAATCAAAATTAATATGTTGTATGTAATGTATTGCTTTGCTGTCATTGTGTGTCTGTCTTCAGTCTGGATCTGTGAGACGATAAATCATCAGAATGTGGCAACTTGTTATTGGGTTGTCATTAATAGAATAATTGACATAATAGGTACCTACCTGTGAGTTGCCCGAGAATCAATACAAAAATAAACTAGTTGCATGGTACACATGAGATCGAACTATCGATGGCGATAGTATGTATAGTTGAAGAATAAGTACCAAACTATAAACCCTTAAAATTATTGAATATTTTGTTTTGTCAAGGTAGGATAGTATGGAGAGGTCAGTTTTTTCTTTGTCTCCATTCTAACGTATCTTGAAATACATAGGTAAGTACCAAAATGTTTTATATAGAAAGCAAAAAATCTTACAATATATATTTATTAATTTGTGTTTAAGTGTTTATAGTTTGGTACGTATTCTTCAAGTATACATACTATCGCCATCGACAGTTGGATCTCATGTGTTACATGCAACCAGAAAATGTAAACAGCTTGATGGTATGTGTGTATGTTTGGAGATTAAGTATCAAACTATTGAGTCCCCGTCGATATTGTGTTTACTGCCATACAAATTGTATGAAACGATGTCGTCACTAAATTCAATTTTAACATAATATAAATGGTATTTTCCAAATATTTGGAAATATTGCCAGTTAAACACATTAATTTATCTTAAAAAATGTTTTAAAAAAAATTTAGATTTTGTATTTGTCAACATTCTATAAAGCTCATGTGCTTTTTGAGATATATGGAAAAATAAAGTAAAAATTTAGAAGTTGATGAGGCCTGACTGAAATAAAAATTCGAAATTCTGAGCATAAAAGTTTTGTAGGCCTATAACTATCTATATATTTTGAAATTATAGAATATATGGACAAAAATTTTCTTATACATTTTAAAGGTATTATTTAACAATTAATTACATAAATGCTTGGAAACTCATAGGAATTCGCTCCATTGTATATAGGTACCTAGGTACATACTCACGTATATTATGTAGATAGGTAGGTAAATAACATTGAAGATATTGCTTTGATAAAATCGTGGATTTAATTAATTTCCCAACAGTAACATAAAGAATGAAGAAAATCCCTGGCGTGGTGTTAAAAGATACGCGATTGTGTTATTATGAGCGTTTGGGTGCAATGTCACCAGATAATACCTACATGATATTTTCCAGAGACAAGGTGGTTTCAAACCCCAGAGTCACAACTAGTGACGAGCAAAACTCTTACAAGACTGAGACCAGAGCGGTGGTTGCGTCCTGCCATAACCCGTGCGGAAAGATTTTTTCTTTTTCTAAATTTCTTCTCAGGCAATTTTCAAGTACGTTCTATATCATATTTTATTTCACACACATCTAACAACACGTAGCCACATTCTGCAAACTCGTGATATTTGTCGTCTCACATATCCAGACTGAAAACACAATGCAAAACTGCGTCTCCACCGGTAGTCGAACATGGAACTTGGAACCTGGAACAACCAACTGAGCCACATGACAGTGAATGACAATTAGGTACAATATTTTTTAGCCATGATGTATAAAACATTATTTTCCGAATTAGCCGAAACTCAATCTACGTGGAGGCTCCTTCCGTGTCCCCACTCCACCTCCTATTACTTAATTATCTGAAAGACATCCATAGAAATTGAATGAGTGCCTAAACAACAATTATAAGGTTATTTATTTTTAACGAATTTTGAAATATATATGTATTATAGAAATGTCTATTGACAAAACAAACTGCAAAAACCACGAGTCTTGCAAGACTCAAATGCAAGTCTTTCAGTCGTGCATACCAATATGACCCTATAATGAGCAACTTATTAACGAAAGTGTATAACAAATTGAAGTTTCATTGTAATTAATGACTTAGGACTTAAAAGACTGTAAACTGTATTTAACCTACTTGATGTGATTGATCAAATGAAAAGCGTGTTCTGGTTGAAGTTGTTTATTTGACGGTGCCGCGAGAGAACTGGCGAGCGTGCGGCATGGTGGGGATATTTATAATGTTGGCAAACCGGAGGGGTTTGCCGCTTCGTATCCCCAACAGTGCTCACCCTCAAGTGATAACGTTATATAAAAAAATCGTACATGTTATAAAAAATTGACAAAAATGTTTGTTATAAATCTTAATAATAAAACAATACATTCACAGTTTGAGAAACACTGATATGTGTAGTGTTGATACAACATAAAAGGTTTGTTTATAAAATATATCGGTTGTACAAATGGGTCGGTCGAGTCAGTGTCTTATCGTAATTGTTCCGCGGTATCATATTACATGTTTAATATTTATCAGTAGCTGCGAGCCGATTAGTCATTGTAAATTTACTTTTGAAAAATGCATAATAAATGAAATTATATTTATGAAATAAAAAGCAAACTAGAATTTCTCGATGTTTCGTCTGGAATCAACGATCAGGCCTTAAATCGCCGACTCAAGCGCGTTTTGAATAAAAACAATGTCGTTCAAAGGTTGTCACAAGGCGTCCCCTGGGAAAACAATTGAAAACATTTATTATTGAAGTTACTATTATGCTGAATAGAAATATGTTGAGTAGAAAATAATATGTAACATCGAAAATCTAGTTTGAGCCATGGTCTTAATATTAGCTGCAATATTGGTAAAAATGCTTCTGTGTAAATAAAATAGGAACGTTTAAATCGAATGTACATAGTTCACAAGAAAATGATTCACATGATATAGTTTAGAAACACTGACATCATATAACACTAGATAAGAAATAGGTATCACTTGGGTATCATACAAGACGAAAAATGTCGGGTAAAATGTTTATGTGGCACTGTAGAATTATGAAAGTCTTTTGGGATTTTGGTGTCCAAGACGAGTAGCTGTGTAAGCCTCTTCAGTCCTGGTCTATCCGGTGTTGCCTAGGCTGAACAGAAAAATGTGTTGCCTGGCCGTATTTGCTTGAACCCCATGTTGGGGCTTGGGCTTCTCAATTTGCTTGAAACGAAAAACGTACTGGTTTTCTGATGACTCGACCAGCGCGAGTTGTTACCGTTGTTGACGGTGCAGGTGCATTGTTGGTGAAAACATGTGTCGAGGAATTTGCTGAACGAGCAGGTTCCGCTTGCAACACAGGTACACGTGCGTGTTCACTGGAATTTGACTCAGCGATCGGTAAATGAACGGGTGCAGTAATTGGACTTTGCCTCGAGTTGTTTGTGTCTGTCAAATTAGCTGACGAAGAAATTGAGTCGTCTGTCCGCAACATGTAGGCAGGTTTCAGACGATCAATAGAAACGGTGACAACTTTAGAGGGTGTTTGGATTTTGAAAAATTTTGGGTGCCGTTCCAAGACTTGGTAAGGACCTTCATATGGAGGCGTAAGCGGTTTTTTTACCTCTCTCCTCAGGAAAACGTGGGAGCTTGTCTCCAGGTCTGGAGATTGAAAAGTAGCCCTGGTCGCAGCAGGGCGTCTTCCAGGTGAGGGAAAAGTGTTGATGAAAAAATTGATGAGGGAGGTGGTATAGCTGGTGTCGTTGATTTTTGGCTTAGATGGCACAAAAAAATCACCAGGTAGTCTCGGCGATGCGCCGTAAACCATTTGGGCTGGGCTGTAACCGGTGTCTTGTTTGAGGGCGGAGCGTAACCCTAACAAGATAATAGGAAGTTCTTGAGTCCAGTGAGTGTTATCATCGCAACGTGCCTTGATGGCAGCCTTAAGGGTTCTGTGAAACCTCTCAATTTTCCCATTGGCCTTGGGGTTATATGCGGTCGTTCTTCTTCTATCTATACCGAACTTCTTAGCAAGCTGGTTAAATAGATCAGACTCGAACTGGCGTCCTTGGTCTGAAGTCAAATAAGCAGGGCATCCGAATCTGGAAATCCACGTCGTAACGAGAGCATCGGCTACTGTCTCTGCTGTTATGTTCTGCACAGGAACTATTTCAGGCCAGGATGTTTCACGATCAATCATTGTGACGCAGTATCTGTTGTCCTGTGACATCGGCATTGGCCCAATTGTATCGATATGTAGGTGTTCGAATCGACTCACGGTCGGAAAATCGCCAAGTGGCGAGATCGTATGTCGACCGACTTTTGCCTTTTGACAATGTAAACAATGCCTCGCCCACTGTGAAACATCTTTGTTTATGTTCGTCCAAATGTATCTCTGTGTCATTAAACGTCGAGTTGAGTTGATACTTGGGTGACTCATATTGTGTATCTTATCAAACGCCTTTCTTCTAAATTTCAGAGGTAGGTATAATCTCGCTTGCTTCATCGATATCTCGTATGAAAGTTGATGACCCGTGTCAGTCACGCTTATATTTTTGAAATGAAGATTACTCTGCTTTTTCAGCTCGCGTAATTCTTCATCTTTTTCTTGTTCTTTCGCGAGTTCACCGAAGTCGAATAAGATCGGAAGATGTACTTCTTCTATACGTGACAATGCGTCTGCCACAGAATTTTCTTCTCCTTGGACATATTTAATCTGATTACAAAATTGGGAAATAAAATCTAGATGTCTAAGTCTGCGTGGTGTGTCGGATGACGTCATCTTCTTGGTTAGGGCGAAAGTGAGAGGTTTATGGTCCGTATAAACAATTACCTCTCTGCCTTCTATCATATTGCGGAAATGTTTGATGGACATGTATATGGCTAGCAACTCTCGATCGTAAGTACTATATAGTTGCTGCGTTTCGCTTAATTTCTTCGAGAAAAAACCGAGTGGTTGCCATTGGTTATTCACTCTTTGTTGTAAAACAGATCCTACGCACGTTCCAGAGGCGTCTGTCATAAGAGATAATGGTGCGTTATTCACAGGATGGAACAATGTGATGGCGCTTACGACGCTGTCTTTACATTGTTGAAACGCTTCATCCGCGTCTGGAGTCCAATGTATCGGCGATTTGTCTTTCTTTTTGGCGTTATGGAGATATTCATTAAGTTTCTTTTGTTTTGTTGCTGCTTGAGGAATTGAGGTTCTATAAAAATTCACCATGCCTAGAAAACGACGTAATTCTTCAATAGTTTTTGGTTTGGGATAATCTGCAATGGTTTTCACTTTGTCTTTTGTAGGAGTAACGCCTTCACTGTTAATTTCGTACCCGAGGAAATTTATTCGAGTTTTTCCGAATTCACACTTATTGATATTGATAGTTAGTCCATATTTGTCCAATCTTGATAAAACTTGGTGTAGATGATCGACATGTTGTTCTTCGTTTTCTGACGCAATTAGGATATCGTCTAAATACAGTCCCTGATCTAATTATTAGCCCACCCTGGTATATTTGGTACATTATGACTTTTTCCTCTTGTTATTAATACATATCTTAATTTATGCAAAAACAAAATATTGAATATTGTTTTGGATATATTTTATGGTTCATTTTAATTGTTGGCAACACTAATTTATTATTAGGTTGGCAACATTTACACATGAAATATGATATTAGTGTTTTCTATAGGATTTGTGTTTTGTTGTCTGGGCAGTTCGGTTGTGTCTTCGTTTAAGTTTAGTGGTTAATTTGGTGTTTTTTTCTACAAAAAACTGTGTTTTCTTTTTTCTACGCATTTTACAATAAGTTTTGGACTATTAATTCATTTATTTTTTATTTTGTTCTATAGAAATTTAGTTTGAATTCCGTCCTAATTATTTACACGTGGTTTTAACCTTAAATTTCATTATGGGCAAGGCCAAAGATATTAGTGTTGAAAAAAAAGCAGTAGTGGAACACCTTTTGACCAAAGAAAATGTTACTATAAGTGAAATAGCAAAAAAATGTAACATATCAAGGCGTACAGTAAGACGAATTAAAGAAAAATTGACAAATGGGCTATCATTGGATGCTCAGAGGCATGGTAAATGTGGACGTAAAAGGATAATGACACCTAGGAATGAAAGGAAATTGGTGAAAATCGTTAAAGAAAACAGATTTGCTACCAATACTACATTGACTGATAAATTAAATGAGGCGGGAGTAAAAGTAGCCACTATTACTGTCCGTCGAAGTCTCCATAGACTAGGAATGAAAAGTCGAAGGCCAGTACGAAAACCCAAATTGACGGATAATATGAAGAAAAAAAGGTTGGAGTGGGCTAAACTGTATTCCGATTTCTCAGTTGAAGATTGGAAAAGAGTATGCTTTATTATTTTTTTAGAAATATTCATTAAATTCTGTCTAAAATTCTGGTTATTTGTAGGTATGCTTTAGTGACGAGTCAACGATCGAAATACTGACACAAAAGGCACAGTATGTTAAAAGAACTTCATCTGAGAAGTACAACCAGGACTGTGTAATTAAAACTATCAAACATCCTCCAAAATTAATGTTCTGGTCAGTTATTAGTGGTAAAGGTCTTGGCCGGCTGTACATTGTTGAGGGCATAATGAAACAGGACCAGTACCAAAAAGTCATTGAAACTCGACTGATGCCTCAAATAAAGGAATGGTTTCCACATTCGGGCGATAAATTTATATTTATGCAAGATGGAGCTCCATGCCATACAGCGAAATCTGTAAAAAAACTACTTGAAACCAAAAAAATTCCACTTCTAAACTGGCCGGGGAACTCCCCTGACCTCAACCCCATTGAAAATGTGTGGGAACTATTGAAGAGGGAAATATCTAAAGAAAATGTTACGAATAAGACCCAATTAATCGAGAAAGTGATATGGCATTGGAACCATAATGATCATTTGAAAGAAATGGCTCTTAAATGTATCGAAAGCATGCCAAGCCGTTTGCAAGCTGTGATAAAAAATAAGGGAGGATCCACAAAATATTAAAATAAAGTACTAAAGAACTATTATTTTTTTTAATTGTTATTGTTTTATGTTTAAAAATATGTATATTCACCCAAAGTTTTAAATACACAAATATATTTTTATAAAAATGTGAGTTTTTAAATCCAAAAGTCATAATTTACCAAATTTCCTAGGGTGGGCTAATAATTAGATCAGGGACTGTACACAAAAATAAAGTTAAGACCGCGAAAAATCATGTCTGCAAATCTTTGAAAAGTTTGGGCAGCGCAACGGAGGCCGAAGTTCATCTTCGTAAATTCAAAAAGTCCGAAAGGAGTCACTATTGCTGTCTTTGGAACGTCCTCCGGTGCGATAGAAAGTTGGTGGTACGCTCGACATAAATCTATTTTGGTAAAAATTGTTTTTCCTTCTAAAATGTAGGTGAAATCCAATAGTCGGGGTATTGGATATCGGTCTGGCGTTGTGATAGCGTTGAGTCTACGGTAGTCACCACATGCTCTGGCCTCTCCTGAGGACTTGTTGACGATATGTAATGGGTTAGCCCACGGACTCTTCGAAGGTCGACAAATACCAAGATCTAACATCTTCTCGAATTCTTCTTTCGCTGCTTTATATCTTGCAGGATTTAATGGTCGTACTTTTTCGCAGATCGGCGGTCCCGTGGTGATGATGTGATGGTAGACGTCATGCTTGGGAGTTTCCTTGAAGGTATCCGGCCTTGTAACGCCCGGATACTCATGTATGATTTGATGGAAACGGTCGGTGACGTCCACAGCGTAGATCTTGCTACTGGGACAGTTGGACACGGACGTTTTGGTGGACAGGGTTGTCACCTTATCCACTAGTTTTCTTCCATGTAAGTCCACGAGTAGCTGGTTTTCTCGTAGGAAATCTGCGCCGAGGATGGACCTTTTTACATCGGCGATAACGAATGTCCATCGGAACGGTCTTCGCAGTCCCAAGTTCAGGATTAGTGATTTTTTTCCATAAGTATTTATTTTCGTTCCGTTTGCGGCATATAGTTTGTATTCTGTCGGAATAGATGATCTGAAATGATGTCTTGATAAGACGGAAATGTCGGCACCCGTGTCTACCAAGAATTGTGTTCGACTTTCTCTGTCTGTAACACATAGGCGAGACGTGCTTTCGACGCCGACTGTCTCGATCGTCGGCGCCTGCTTTAGTTTTCCGACATATATGTGCAACCTTCCTTACATCGTTTTGCTGCGGTTCCGAATTTGGTATGATACCAGCATTTGTAGGAAGGATTTTCGTTTTGTGTTGACGTACTTCTGTCTCTGTAGGGGGTTCTATTATAGTGTGGTCGTGAACGTGAGCGTTGTCGCCACTGCGGTCTGTTCGTGTTGGCTTGTTTACTTCTGAGCGCTGCTACTTCCACTTGTAGGCACTGTAATGAGCGGACCATCTCGTCCATCAAGGGTTGTTGCGAGATGGACTGTCTAACCTCGGCCACCACAGTCTGGTTGTGTGCGGTATCAAAAATCTTGTCCGCAATTTGGGCTAGTTTGTTGAGGTCTGTTGTGTCGCATACAGCTAGGACGGCGCGGATAGTTTGCGGCAGTCTTCCTTGCCATAGCATCTTGAGTGTGGCTTCTGGGAGTTTGTCGGTGGCTAGTTCCTTCATCGCCCTAAGAAACTGTGACGGTCTTTGGTCTCCGATATCTAAGGGTCCCAGAAGCTGCTGTAACTTGCGATCTTCTGATTCTTCATATGCCTGTAGCAACCTACTTTTGATGGTCGCATATTTGGCTGTGGCTGGTGGTTTGGATAAGATGTCACTGACTTGTCGCAGTTCATCTCTCCCTAGTTTCGTTATCAAAATATTGTAAGATGTTTCGTCGCTCTGTTTTAACGGCGACACCACCGCTTCAAACTGGTGGAACCAGAGTTTCGGTTGGTCCTTCCAGAAATCTGGCAATTTGTTGCCAATAGAAATCGGCATCATCTCCGAGACTGTTTCGTGCGCATAAGATTCTGAATCGTTATAGGACATTTAAAAAAAAAAAACGAAAGAATAAATCACATTGGATATGAATGTTCGAATTGTTAATCACTTGGAGAAAAAAAAATGTCGACACAGTAAAAAAAATCAAAGTTACTTTTCACAAAATGTTGTTTGGGAAAACTTGGTGGCGAAGTTTCACATGCGAATGAAAGTCAGCAAAAAACTTGAGTTCTCAGAAACACATTGTTATCTCTTTGGACAACAGTCAGCAATTTGATCGCGGCACCTGTTTATGTTTTGTCCGTGGGAGCGGAGAAATGAAACACGAAACGCTACCTACGTAGGCAAAAATCACGTCGGTTGTCTCCACTTTAGGTATTTAACCTACTTGATGTGATTGATCAAATGAAAAGCGTGTTCTGGTTGAAGTTGTTTATTTGACGGTGCCGCGAGAGAACTGGCGAGCGTGCGGCATGGTGGGGATATTTATAATGTTGGCAAACCGGAGGGGTTTGCCGCTTCGTATCCCCAACAATGTATAAAACATTATTTTTTTTATTTTTTTATTTTATTTATTGAAGACAAACATACAGCCAATTTAGTACATAAGACAAGCAGACATTAATACAACAAATAAGCCAAAAATGTTTGATGAGTATTACTGGTTAACAAAACATGAATTGAGAAAAAAAAAAAACAATCAGTAACATACTATTATTTGCTGTTGGAAAAGGAAATTGAAAGGAAATGGGACGATATGGGAAGCGTGCGTAAGATCACTCAGAGCGATGAGGGAACGTGGCCAAAATGGATAATTTAAATCTTCTATGCGATGAGTTGAAGAGATCAATGTCATGGAAGAAAGAATTATAATTTCTGCATGCTCTGTATATAAAAGAGTGCTGTGCATAATTTGTGCCGCAGATGGAAAGTCTAAATGTATATTTTTTTCTAGTGTGTGTCGTCGGTATGTTGAAGGGAATTTTCGCAAGAAGTGCATCGGTGTCAATAATACTGAAATTCTTTTCGCTTGAAAATAAGGAATTTTTACTACAGCCATCTATGGGTGAATTTATGAACAACAATCTTATTATCTTATTATTATAAGATTGTTGTTCATAAATTCACCCATAGATGGCTGTAGTAAAAATTCCTTATTTTCAAGCGAAAAGAATTTCAGTATTACAATATATAGAACTTTCAAAATTTAATTGATAGGGATCTCATTAAAAAAGGCATAATTGGTGAACGTTGCGCAAGCGCATAAAGTGATCACGTAAACCAGCCGATGACAGGTCGTAAGCCCTGTAGGTGCCTTGATTTCCCGGTTCTCTTACAATAAATATTCCAACTTCGTCTCTATTGAGATAATTAAATATCTGTTAAAAAATATCTTTGACTCCCGACAGGGAAAAAAATCCAATGTTTGCGCATATGCAATAATAAAAATATTCAATAATACTGTTCACTATTTTGTACAGGAATGTCATGTCAAATACAGTTCGTCTGTTCTCCAAGGACATTAACTTGTGGCGTATTCGGGAAAGAGACAGGTCATTATGATGTTGTCGGTTCCTGTAATCAAGATGTCTATGTGTGTTATGTATTTATATTATGTACCTATTTTATATTTAAACTATATTATGTACCTATTTGTCGTTGTACGAGTATGTATGTGAATTTAATACTGGATGACTAGGCCCTTATCAACTGGTTTAGTCAGCCGAAATGGATAGAAAGGAAAGATAGAAAGAAAGATGATAGTGGATTGTGGCCAACGCTAAACTCCTCACTTTCAAGTCATTCTATAAAGTAATCAAATTTTATATAGAAAATATTCAGCATTTTTATGAAATGATTAATTGGTAAAATAAAGTTTGTTTAATTATTTTTTATTTAAATATTTTATTATGAAAGCTTGATAATTTTTCAATGCCATTTTATGAAAGTGATATGCCTTTTAACCAATTTGAACATAAAAATTTCAACATTTAAGTTTCCTGAACATGGGATCAATTTGAAATATTTGATTGTTAAAAAATTATGAAGCACTATTCAGATATCGTTCAAAATTGAATGGGGTCTATGTGAGTATCAGATTTGCAAAATTTTAAAAGAATCGAATGAGTACTTTAGTATATAATCGATAAAGTAAAATAAACACGCCGTATATATCACACAGTAAATAGCACACAGCACATAGCAAACAGCACACAGCATATAGCACACATACACAGAAACATCGTGATGAAACTTTAGAAACCATTTTTGAATTATAAATTAACTATAAACCACTTGTTTTTTGAGTCACTTCGCGACATGTTTCGGAAGCGCTGTCCTTCCATCGACCGGCGTGTCGAGACTAACATGTTGAATTTGTCTGTGAAGCGAGGGGGCTGGCGGTTGAGGGTTGGTTAGATTAGTGGGGGGAGGGGAGTATTGTGAAGTGTTTTTGTTTTTGATGGGGAAATGGTGAAGTGTTATGAAAGGTATGGTCGACACGCCGGTCGATGGAAGGACAGCGCTTCCGAAACATGTCGCGAAGTGACTCAAAAAACAAGTGGTTTATAGCTAATTTATAGTTCAAAAATGGTTTATATTAACTACCACAAAATATCCGCCGAATCATTAAATGATATTAAACTTTAGAAACTTTATGAAACCCTTGGGTTAATGAGGAGTAAAAATGGAGAGAGTTACTGACCACCGCGCCGTCAAGAGACGCAAAGCCGCATACTATGGCCACATATTCCGGGGTGATAAATATGCCTTTCTACAAATTATAATGGAAGGAAATATAAAGGGAAGACGGAGTATGAGGCGTAAAAGTAAATCGTGTCTAAAAAGCTCAGAAGAGATCAGGAGTGATGGTCGCCAGCCTCCGTTAGGAGCGGCACAAGAGGAAGAAGAATAACACGAAGCTTTTCTATATAATTTTTTTTTATTATTCTGTGATCGCTAAAAAGTTCCTAAAAAAATCATATCGGCAACATGACCACACGTGTAAAACCACAAACCCTACCAAGACCACCTCGGTCTTGGTCTGGCATTTGCTCAACTCTAGTCACAACTGATCTGAAGAGAGGGTCATGACTTAAAGGGTTATATAACCCCTGGGTCACGACCCAAATTGTTGCCACAAAAATTAAAACCAGCTAGATAGGTGTCGTTATATTTTCCGTGACAATTTCCCGACGAACAAATCGAAAGTACGTATACACTGCTAAATTAGTGTTTTGTTGTATTGGAATAATTCGACCCTTATTAAACATCCTTGTTTATAGTCGAATCAAATTCTGTTAAACACTTTTTTTTAAACATAGTCCACTGTTTAATTTTGTTGGTTTTCAGAAACTCTTTTAGTGTAATGGCACAGTCGCACGCGCGATTTGCATAATTATTTGTGCATGATTATTTTTTAGATAATACAAGCAAATACTTTTTTTAACAGATTTTTAATTATCTCAATAGAGACGAAGTTGGAATATTTATTGTAGGAGAACCGGGAAATCAAGGCACCTACAGGGCTTACGACCTGTCATCGGCTGGTTTACGTGATCACTTTATGCGCTTGCGCAACGTTCACCAATTATGCCTTTTAATGAGATCCCTATCAATTCAATTTTGAAAGTTCTATATATTGTAATACTTATTTTCAAGCGAAAAGAATTTCAGTATTACAATATATAGAACTTTCAAAATTGAATTGATAGGGATCTCATTAAAAGGCATAATTGGTGAACGTTGCGCAAGCGCATAAAGTGATCACGTAAACCAGCCGATGACAGGTCGTAAGCCCTGTAGGTGCCTTGATTTCCCGGTTCTCCTACAATAAATATTCCAACTTCGTCTCTATTGAGATAATTAAAAATCTGTTAAAAAATATCTTTGACTCCCGACAGGGAAAAAAATCCAATGTTTGCGCATATGCAATAATAAAAATATTCGATTACAAGCAAATACATTGCACTTTGGCGGGTTTTTTGTCATTAGACAATTTCCATCTACTAACCAGATTACGAAGTATGACAAAATTATATAATAATGTACATAAAAAAAAACAATGAAAACGTAAAATAAAAAAAATACATAAGACGTTGATAAGAATAGAAAAAAGTATTGAGAGGAAATCATTTTTTTTTATTTATTTATTTTAGAAGTAGGTAGGTACCTATTAATAATAACATTTTTGTCCATTTTTGTTCGAAATTACATGAATGAATCTTAAATTTGTAAATTAAGGCTAAATGATTTCGGTACAGTGCCAAAGGCTAACATGATTAACGGCATGTCACATAGTTTTTGACGAAAATTTCAAATACGCCAAGTTTTAACTTTTTCATACAATGGTTTTTAAATGGTTTAAGAATCTAGATTAGGCATCCAGACATTTGTATAATTTATATAATTTCATGTTCCCCAACGTTCTCTCCTCGGTTCTCTCTGCTTACCCCGTAAGGAACATGGCGTAATGGTATGTATGTGTTCTTTTATAGTTTAATCTTTTTCCTGTATTGTTGTCATACTTTAAAAAAGATAAGCATTTTTTATTAAAATACATTTACCGCACATATATTTTGGCTAATGGGTATCAGCTCTAAAACGCTGAGCTCGAAACTCAAATCGAAAAAAGGTACAAAAGTTTCATTAGGGACTAACGCAATCTGGTTGGTGGAAAAGTAGGCGGTACCTACTTTGGTTTTGTGAAAAAAAAAATATCTCTTTGATCATCCGGGGATTTTCTGGAGATGAAAACAACAATCAAAGTATCTACAAGGATTATACTTTTATCCCTATATTTGTAAGGAAATAATATCACTACAGAATATAATACAATCGAAAAGAGATTTCGTCAGAAAACACAAGTACCCACTTAGGAGCGGTTCCGTAATCACTTATGGGGGGCAATTGCGTATCTTGTGATACAATTTCCAGTATGATATCTTGAAACCGGCAAAATTAATTTCCAGCAGCGTTTATCGAAACATGATATGTATACAAACTTAGCATATTCGGATAGACAGAGAGCACAGAACGACACATAATCGTTTCCTGACATACCTATATCACGTCCGATTCTATAACGCTCCTATTTAGGAACGTCCTTACTCCAAGTCCGGGATATATTAGTTATGTTGAAAACATCAGGTGTGCAATATCTTTGGATATTATAGAACACCATGATGATAATTATTTATCTATGATGTGAGGGTTTTGATTTCACCGTTTGACCAGACCTGCCATCCTGTATTTCAGATGTGTTATCGTATTCAAAATATTTTGAAATATTCTGTTCTGGTATAACTCCACCTCCTACTTATTTACTTTCCGTGTCCGGAACACCATCATATTCGTAGCCCCCAATATTCGGCCACTCGGATTCCACTAGTGTTTGCTATCACTGTGTCTTGGTGCGTGCATGTCGCTCCTATCATGGCACATGACAGTAGGTGCACGTTGTCCTGTCTGGCGCCACATTCGAAGATGTCTTCCTCTCTGTATCCCCATTTCTTGAGGTCACTTTAACAGCAGGAGACACCCGTTCTGAGCCTATTGAGCGCTCTCCATGTTGGATAAGGCAGGTTGTGTCCCACCGACACGTCCTCCTGCGGGTGGTAGCTGAGTGCGTTCGACACTATCACGCCACAGTGACAGCCTTCGGGCCTCGGGGAGGCCAACTAGGGGCGGTCATCTCCAGGAAGCTTCTTCTGGACTTGAGTCTGCACTGATGCGGCTGTGAGCCATACATTGGTTAGCAGATTTTCCTCAGTAGGGTTGGCCTTGAAAAAGGCCTTTTTGACAAGCTCGTTTTATTGGTTGGTGCTCCAGTGGTGGAAGGATTGGCCGGTATTCTGCCGTTTCCAGGGACGCCCGATTGCTTTTCCGAATTAGCCGAAACTCAATCTACGTGGAGGCTCCTTCCGTGTCCCCACTCCACCTCCTATTACATACTTAATTATCTGAAAGACATCCATAGAAATTGAATGAGTGCCTAAACAACAATTATAAGGTTATTTATTTTTAACGAATTTTGAAATATATATGTATTATAGAAATGTCTATTGACAAAACAAACTGCAAAAACCACGAGTCTTGCAAGAATCAAATGCAAGTCTTTCAGTCGTGCATACCAATATGACCCTATAATGAGCAACTTATTAACGAAAGTGTATAACAAATTGAAGTTTCATTGTAATTAATGACTTAGGACTTAAAAGACTGTAAACATTGGCAAATTTGGTTTTTATTGATATTTAAACATAACAAACATACAATCATACACACAAATATTACAAAAAATTCAATTTTAACAATATATCATAGACCAATTAGGAAGTTCTAATTACAAGAAGAAAAAGGACAAAAAGAGATCAAAAAAGGTTGTGGTATTCATAGTCAAACTGAACAAAGCAGGAACCAGCGACCGTAAACCTCCATACAGAAGGAAAGGAAGATTGTGGCATTCGTACTCAAACTGAGCAAAGCAGGAATCAGCTACCGTAAACCTCCATGCAGAAGGAAAGGAAGGTTGTGGCATTCGTAGTCAAACTGAACAAAGCAGAAATCAAGTACCGTAAACCTCCATACAGAAGGAAAGGTATAGGTTGTAGCATTCGTAGTCAAACTGAACAAAGCAGGAAACAGCTACCGTAAACAGTATGAAAGTCAATAATGTGTTTGTAGATAGGTATGCCATGACTGCAATGGTACGTCTATTTTCTAATGTTGTTATTTTATGATGACGAGCGGAAGGGATTCTGTCATCAAAGGCAACACTGCATTTATAATCAAAATGTTTCAAAAATTTAACCTTTTCTAATCTTTCTACATAGGTCACATACTGGGATTTCCAAACAACTGAATCATATTCAAGATAGGGTTAAACATAAGTAAAATATAACAATTATATTTTTTTTAAATTTAATCATGGACTTAGTTTTGCATTTGTTCATCTTTACGTGAAATACCGAAACATTTTTAATTACAAGATGTTGCCAATAGCTTGCACATCCTTGAATTTGCATAATTGTAAAATTCATGTTCTCTGTGGATTTAGTAAACAACTAATTTGAGAACCACAGGTAAAAAAATGATTCCATGTCTCATACATACGCACATAATATGAAACATGGTATCAATTTTTATCAAGAATATTCTTATACTGGTAGGTATGTATTATTCTGATTAAAATTCAAGAATCGATGGAAATAAAAGTGAATACTCTAAATATGAAATGGATCGGAACTTGAAATGTGCTCCTTACCATGAAATTTAAAACGTTTTTCCGGTACGTGAAATTTAAATGATGTACATTAATAGTAGGTATATAGGCACCTACCTGAATGTGAATTTTCATTTTTACATATAAAAGAGTATTTTATATTTTCATCTGGTAATCACGTCAAGGATAGGAAAACCATTTAAAAATAATAATAAGATGCTTTGGTATGTACGATGTACGCATTGTATTGTAATTTTTTGTTTTCACTTTACTGAATATAATTTTTATACGATATTATATCGAGAATGTATACATTGAGAATGGTCTTGGTTGTTTTGTTAGTATAACGTTCAACCTAACATAAATTTTGTATAAAATGTACAACAAAATAACTTCATAGAGATAATCGATGGGGTAGTATCGAATTTGTATCGAATTCTCAGAAGAAAGTGAGGCCGCTGTTCAGGTAAATTTTTAAAAATCTACTAAATGAGAGCTTAAAAATGAATGAATTTTATCATCCAAAAATTATTTATATACCTACTCAATTATACAATATTGGAAATTTGGGTGAAATTTGCAGAAGAAATTACGAAGATTTAATGAATGAGAGCTTCAAATTGAATATTTTTTTTCCAAAAATTATTGTTTCCAGAATTACTCGATTGTACAATTTGAGATTTGGATCGGATTTGCAGAAAAAAATATGGCCGCTGTTCAGTACGATTCATGAAAATGTAATGAAAAAAAAAAATACATGTAATAAAACAATATAATATGAACATAATATAATCTTATACAACATCGCCTCCCTCTCAAAGCTGACAAAGCTTGTGTAGGGGGAGGCCATGTGTTGCTATCATAAAGGCCAAAATATTGATATCTACTTAATTATTAGCTACATAATATGTGTTTATTATATTTTATTTTATTTCACTCTATTCAAAGCAGACAGTCAATGACTGGACAAATACAAGTGATATACAATATAATAAAAAATAGTCACGCTTACTACATAACTTAATCCAAAAAATTATTGTTATCAAAATTAAACAATTGTACAATTTGATATTTGAATCGGATTTGCAGAAGAAAGTATGGCCACAAATAAAAGATTTTTTTGTATTATATAAAAGTTTTTTTTGACCTACATAATCAAGGTTTTACAGTTTCACCAATAGTACTTACGATCTGTCATCGACTGCTTTACGTGATCAATTTAAGAGCTTGAGCAACGTTCACTAATTATGCCCATTTATTGAGTGCCCTTATCAATAATAATTTGAAACACATTATACATAATATTGTTGTGCGGTATTCTCATATCCCTTGAAAATAAGATGATAACGCGTTCGCCATCTACGAGAATAATGACGAAACTTTTTAACGCAATGTTCGATAAATATTCAAATATTTCAAAAGTTTATCGTTCACCACAATCATTCCTTGTTTCATCTTTGCTAATGACACGCTTCTATTCAAAGCGTGATTTACAATTGTCAGTTTAATTATCGTGAAATATAATGACGAACATTTTCTGGTTTGATAACAATGAATTATTGTAAAGGAAATAATATTATAATAATAACTCATTAATTTCAAACGTATTATCCTGGTTGCTGTAAAAAGGTGGAATGATTATGTTTCCAGTTATAATCTTGTTCGTTGAAGCTCCCTTAACAATGAAATAATGCCTTTGTTACCTCCAGTAAAGGTTTATTGTTCTCGTAATTTACTTAAAAAGTCAAGGAATAATTTAGAAAATGAAAACATCCCAATTGTGTTCGCGTACATAGTCTGGAAAAATTGTAATACCGTTTGGTATTTTGTAATTATCTGGAATGTTCTTCACGTTTAGTAATTCTATTTTAACATGCCTACATATATTACACCAAATTTCATTTATAAATTGAATATTATTGACGCTGTTAACATATTTTATTTTGTATTGAATGCTTCTCGGAGTACTGCATATACTACATATATCAAATATTTAAATGCTATGTCTCCACCGGGAATCGAACCCGGTACCCTTAGCTCAGCAGTCAGATATACGATTATAGTACGAATATTTTTTTAATTGCATATAGGCAAACATTGGATTTTTCCCTGTCGGGAGTCAAACGATGTTTTTATTGACAAACTTTTTAATGTCTCAATAGAGACGAAGTTGGGATATTATAGAAGAACCAGGAACTCAAGGCACCAACAGGGCTAACGACCTGTCATCGGCTGGTTTACGTGATCTCTTTATGTGCTTGCGCAACACATAATTCAAATATATAGAACATTCAAAAATTACATTGATAAGGGAACTCAACAAGAAGGCATAATTGGTGAACGTTGCGCAAGTGCATGAAATGATCGCGTAAACCAGCCGATGACAGGTCGCAAACCCTGTAGGTTCCTTGAGTTCCTGTTTCTCATATAATATCCCAACTTCGTCTCTATTGAGATATTTAAGGTTTAGTCTTTTTATAATCTTGTATCGTGAATGCTGTCTCAATAGAGCAAGATTCAGAGACTGCAAGACAAACGTCATAGTCAAAAGGCTGATTTTTTCCGAATAAGGTTACAATGGCAGGTAATATCGATTGGATACCTACTATAAATCCTGAGTATGGTGGTTTTGGAGATAACAACCTCCAAAGTGTTGAAAATTGCTATTTTTATTCGTCAGTTATAATATGTAGCGTGATTTTTTTCATTTATTTATTTATACGTATTTATAATTACAAGAAGAGTTTGACTAAATATTGTACAGTTTTTTTTCTTTTTCTCAAAAACCATAAATTGCCTGTGCTGAGAAATGGAGAAAGTACATAATAAAACGATAACATTAAATACATAAAATCAACAATAATCACAAAAAAGTTTCAAAATTCAATTTTACCCGATGATTTTATTAACACTTTTACTATTGTTTGACACAAACAGTGTTTTTTAATATTTATCAGAGTTGAATAGAATATTTATTTATAAATGTACAATACTTATAGTTTATACAATACACATTTTTACAATGATTATATTAATTTCATACATTATGTTACATACCTTTAAAATAATCTTTTTAATGGGTAAAACTAATATATTATTCAATACTATATTTAAGTTGGTTAAGATCATTTTTATATAATAGTATAAAATATTTATTTATTTATTTATTTATAGATGGACAATGGACAGTACTTATCTATAGTTCATACAATATACAAATTTACATATTACCTAGCTGTTCATGATTCGATTTATTTATATTAAACTACGGAAGACTATTAGAAATCACGTCTTCCATTTACTGGTGTAGAGCTTTCCAATTCACAAGCAAACCGAGCGCCATACAATTATAACTTTGCATAAATTCATCGCTTACATTCACGTATATTTTCATATTTACATTTACACAGATACAAATAATAGTAGGTACTATAAATAATAATATAAGGGAATAAAATTATTTAATAATTTACCCAGATGTATCAGAACAGAAATGAAATACGAAAAATTCAAAATGAAAATAAAACCAATTTGAAATACTCTCTAATATTACATCTATCTTCAGTTTGTAGTTCATTTTCATTTTTGGATGTGTTATTTTTATGTTAACGTTTTTATTTATTTTTTTACTGATTTGAAATGTTTATTCTTTTTGTGTTGCTTTTGGTTTGTTTTTTTTATAATTGTTAATTAATTATTTATTTTAGTTAAGTATTTTTATTTTGCAAGCAAAGATTTGCTGCTTTCCTAAACACAAGCTTCCAGCTTAAATAAGAAAAGGAACCATTAATTAGTTGTTTTTTTTTTCTTCATAACATGTATTAAATCCAATTTATATATTTAAAGAAACAAATTAATAATAAAAATAAATAAATATAATATGATTGTCTGTTATATAAAATTCTATGTTTTCTTCTTTCGGAGTATTTTTCAAATGTTTTCTTGGTCGGCCCATACACTCGTTTCTTTCAGCTATATAAACACTAAAATGGAAACAATATCTTCACTAAACAATTACATGGTTGAGGTACTCATTAAAGCTAATCAAATTTAAGTTTGATAAGTCCAGAGAGAGATATATATTGGTTAAGACAGGATTAACTGTCAATCATTGGGGATTTCCTGTCCTTTATTGTACATAGATTATTATCGTCGAAATCCTTTGCTTTGTCAAACTATCACGGGAGCATCATAATGACATCTATCGATTACTAGTCAATCCAGTTTGTTACAAGTATCTACCAAGACAAATTATTCTCATAATAATATATGTTGATTTAATAAACAATTTATTAACGTATTTTTTCTTTAATTACAGCTCCCCTCGGAGGGTCGTTGCGGGTCAACCCCCTCTCCCATGCAGCATCCCTTAGTCATCTCGATGTATCCACTCAGGTAACAATATTTAAATCACAACTTAATAAATTAAACATCACCATATTTATATGTGCGTCAACGT
The DNA here is from genome assembly GCA_963576475.1 of Molanna angustata. Lineage (NCBI taxonomy): Eukaryota > Metazoa > Arthropoda > Insecta > Trichoptera > Molannidae > Molanna > Molanna angustata. The sequence continues at coordinate 3,130,875 of OY754964.1, read as the reverse complement.
CAAGTATGGTATGTATAAAGTAGATACATAATAACCATATTTGAATTATAATATAAACTAGCATATAACATAAACTACATAGTATCTCATTATTATTATTATTATTAGTATAATTCAAATATGGTTATTATTAACTACAACAAAATATCCGCCAAATCATTTAATGATATTAGGTACATAATATTTTGTATTATGAACCGATTTCACTGTTGTTGTTTATAGAATTAAAATTGTTAGATGTATCCTTAATATTGATTTATGTAAATGAGGAATAGGATAGGACCCAAAACATTGCCCTGTGGAACTCCATAGTTAATATTATAGAGGATAAATGATGATTTTTGAGTTTAGTAGTCTTTGTTCTATTTTTTAAGTATGTGGTAAACCATTTCAGATAGTTGGATTTAATTCCAATCTGAGAAAGCCTACCCAATAAAATGGAATGTGAGACTGTGTCAAAAGCTTTTGATAGGTCAAGGAATACTGTCAAACATTTTTTCCTTTGTCTACAGAATTGTAAATTTATTTTGTTAAGTGTAATAGAGCAGTATACTCATATTTTTGCGAAATAAATAATGTTTACTTTATTGGAATTTTGCCATTTCAATTTCTTCGTCATGGCAATTTCTTCTAACCAACCAACCAACCAACCAGAGCAACGTGAAGCTATAAATAGTGTAGTGTACATTAAATTTATTACGAAAAACGTGTTGGTTACTTAAAAAAACCATACGAGATTTCATATATCAAAACAAAGAATATAAAATTTCAATTTAATTTTTTTTTTATAAATTTGTTAGCTTAAGCGACTTCATATGCATATAATGCGTGTTTATCAAATCAATTGTTTATATTTAACGTCACATTTCAACCCGTTTTTTACTAATTTTTTTTTATTTTTTTTTTCCATATTATCTTAGGTTTTAGGATAATAATATAAATGAGACACGACATTTTTTGAATTGAAATAGATAAACTGACATGTTATTGATAATTTTCATGATCCCCATTTGGGGCCGACCGCGACGGTTAATGGCGTGTCATAATTTTGGTCCACGTTATCTTTTTATAATATGTAATGTAGTAGTTGTTGTAAGACTGTAAGTTCATACTTAAACAAAATAAAATAATTGTTAACTAATAACAAATTCAATATATAACATTACATGCTATGCCACTATTATACACATTCCACATGTAATCTGACATTCTTTATACAAATCGCACATTTTCGCCGTTTTACAAAGTCCTCTCTAAATAATGCCTTGATGCTATAACAAGGACCACCATAAATCTTTTGGTCCGGCATTGAGTGTAATGTCAAATTGATCATCCTCCTCAAGTCCAACAATGGCATATTGAAATTATTTTCTATTGTATACAGTGCATGTGCATTTACAATTTTCATATAAATTGCGTTTGTAAAGAGATGAAAGTACCATTTCCTTGCTCATATTTTTATTCTATAATTTTGTGTTTTCCAGTCCATCCTTTCGACTCCTCCCATGAACTTATTGTATTGCACTAGTGAATTTGAAGGTATTAACACTTGTGTTCTGATCTAGACCATCTAGACACTTGATTTGAGAGAACCAATACAATAATCTTTCCATTCCCTTTTGGCACTTTTTGGAGAAAGTAAATTGATTTTGGTTGTTTTGAGGAGCATATAGCACACTTTTTCTTACAATTGAATCTTAGATATCATCATCAAAGAGGAGTTCAAATATTTCAATGGGGAATTTCCCCTCCAATTTGGTGATCATATTCAATCTACGCCTCTTGCATTCATCACTGTTATACTCATTATCAGTAAATGATGCCCTCTCCTTTTGCCAATTAGATTATATTTTATTTGTTTCATTATTTGTTTTTGCGGAGCTACGTTCGATGGAATACCATGTATTTCAATGAGCCCTGGAACATTATTGGGAATAGTGTTTTCCCATAAATTTTCGTCCAAATCTTCTTCGTCTGACAGACCATCCACATCATCAGGTGGCAACAAAATTATATCCACACAATCTCTTGGCTCTTCGGTATCTTCAAAATCACTTACATCCATGTAGTTCTCCATATTCTTTCATCATAAGATAAGAGAGATGAAGAAAAAGATTCAATGATATAAAGCTGCCCATAATGACACTGAAATACAAACGAACATTTTGTTACATATACCTACTAAAATACATGCTATTTACCGTGAGCCCCAATTGGGGCTCGTTTTGTTTTGTATAAAAAAAAAACCTTTTATGTTTTTTTACAATTAAAATTATGAATATCTTACTTATAACACATGTAAGTATTATGTTTATATGAAAAAAGCAAATATTTCAGTTATTTATCGTTCAAAAATCACACACAAATTTGATAAATGAAATATCGAGCAACTTTCCAGTAAAATTCAACTTTAATGATTAATATTTACATAAAACAATAACGAAATTTTACAAAATATATTTTTACGTAAAGAAGCACACTTTGTTGATGATACATAATCTCAAAATACATAAAAACTGTCAAGTTGGTGTTTATAGAAGAATTAAAAGATGCGATCCCCAAATGGGGCCCACGGTAAAGAACCGATTGATGTCGAAAAAAAAAATAATCTATGAAATCTAATTTTCTCCTTCGTTATAAGAACATACGCAAATAAGATGAAGATGTAAAAGAGATCTATGTATGTATCACTAAGTCTTGCAATTAGTTTCCAATCAAAGTGAAGTGATTAAACTGCCTAAATCTTATTATATAACCTTCAAGTAAGCATGAAGATACAATTACACCAAAGAACCCACCTATTCCAAGCTAAGTATATAACGCCTCCAGGATTTATCTGCCCACTAATTATTTTGTTATATACCTACATACTATATTATGAAGAGTTTCAACTAGTTAGAACTAGTTTAGATTGACTAGTTTAAATATCTTTAACCCCCATATACATTATCTGTTATATAATACGTCATATACAGATTTGTAGAACAAAATATTTTTATTAATGTATATTTTTCGTAGATCTTCGATTAAGTGTTGATCTACTAGTGGTAGGTTTAAGTAAGTAGTAGTTTAAATAAATACATTTGAATACATAACATTAATTATAGTTTTATTCATGTTTTTATTAATCTGAAAATAATGTATAAAAAAATATTTCTTTAATATTTGAAAGGTAACATTGTGGCGTCATTATAAATTATTTATTATATCTAAAATTAATTTGTTTACACCACTTATGAGGACTAACTTCCATCGGTTTCGAGAACAACGTTCTCTCCTTCAGGAAGACTTACGTATATAAGTGTACGAAAACATGAATACGTAAGTCCTCGTTATTGGCGTGAAAAAATATTTTGGATATTATAAAGAATTTAATTTAAGAAATAAATTATGTATATATTAAATAACAAATGTTTTAATCCACAAGGACGAGTACAAATAATGATAGATTTGTATAATTTACCGAAGGACTTTGTTAATGTTTTGAAAAAATCATTTTGGACATTCCTTAAACATTTAAAATTATATACATAAAATAACTACAATTATTTATAATTTTTTTATACAAAATATATGCTTAATGACACAGTTAGTAAATTTTGTTACTCAAATAATCTGTAAAGTTAATTTGATAAAAAATGGTATAAACGATATAAATTATAAATTTATATTATAAATTTACATAAAAAATTGTACTAGGATATATATTATGCAAATTTAATTGATAAAGCTTCCAAACCACTAATTTATTCTGACATAGGCACAGTGTTTATATAGTCGGTTTATTTGAGTCAAAGGTCATAGAACTTTCCTAGGTTCAATAAATTCAATGGTTAGAACAAACAAACCAAATACATACATATATGCCAAGTATGTATATTATTTACTCTACTAAAAGGTAAACAAATAGGTTTATTGTTTATAATTTGTATGACATTAAGCAGAGCACGAAATATTTTGGATTATGACCGTTGAAATACTTCATTAATCCCAAACAATAAATCAATGTTTCACCGATAACTTTATAGGATTTATATTGCACGTACCTATACAAAATTTTACAAAGATTTTTTTTATTTAATAACATACGTTATACATGCAACAATAATTTTCTCAATATGCATTCAATGCTTGTGCTGAAAAAGGGAGTTCATTTTGTGACAATATAAAGAGACGAAGTTGGAATATTATGGGAGAACCGGGAAATCAAGGTATCTGCATGGCTTACGACCTCTCGTCAACTGGTTTACGGGATCTCAATTAGAAGCCATAATTGGTGAACGTTGCGCAAGCGAATAAAGTGATCACGTTAACCAGGCGATGACAGGCTGTGATCCCTGTAGGTGCATTGATTTTCCGGTTCTCCTATAATAGTCCATCTTTGTCTCCATTGAGATGTTAATAATTTGTCATCAAAACACTGCTTAGATTCTACAGTATGTCATTTAGGTACATGTGGCTGAAGTTTCGAACGTTCTAACGGAATGAACTAACGGATCAATGGTCAGGATACAATAGTGATAACCCAAGGAAAAAATATTTATTTATTATATATATATTTTTTATTTGTAGTTTTAATTGCTTGTTTATTTATTTATTTATTTATGTATAGACTAGTTTTTTTTAATTATTTACTTATTTATCCATTAATGAACGATAAAGTAAACGAAAAAAATTGAAAATAATCTGAATATAAATAAAGTAAACCTCGTTATAACCAACCATGTAGGGTAACCAGCGACAGGTTTGCAGATACGCATAAAGTAAGAAAATAAAGCATTACACATGCGTGTATGCCCACACACATTTTTTTTACAATTTACGTTCTGACTGAATATAAATAAATACCCCACCATGTAGGGTAACCAGCGACAGGTTTGCGGAAACGCATAACCTAATAAAATAAAGCATTACACATGCGTGTATGCCCACACACATTTTTTTTATATTTTACGTACTTACTGAATATAAATAAAGTAAACCTCGTTATACCTCACCATACATACTAGTATTTCGCCGATAGCTTTTATAAGGCATCATCAAGGCTATGAAGTTAAAAACGTTTTTACAACTCTATGAGGTGATTCAATCCGTTGAGAAATTGTACTTAAAAATATCAACATTCATCAACTTTTATCATTTCTGTGAAGATTTTTCTTTTTCCATATAACCAATATTGGTCTCTTTAGTATCTTAATTGACGTTGTTACCGGAGTCCTTTCCTCTAATATATTCGTTCATCGTTATTTCGTAATAAGGGGTGAGTTGGAATGGTTCGATTAAGATGATCCCATGAGGAAAATGGCCTTAATTCTATATTACATAATCTACCCAATCTTCATTCATCGTTAATTCATCTCTTCAAAGTCAATGGGTGTGTCATTATTATAAAAATAACCAGTTTTATATTAAACGATTCTATCATGTACTTAAACGGAGTTTACTTTATTAATCTGACTGTCGATTGTTTCAATCAAAATTAATAAAAAAAATGATACTATATATTTACTAGTTGTATGTAACACATGAGATCCAACTGTCGATAGCGATAGTACGTATAGTTGAAGAATAAGTAACAAACTATAAACCCATAAATACAAATTATTTAATATTTTAAGATATTTGGTATGTATGTATGTCAAGATAGGATAGTATGGAGGTCAGTTTTTTGATCCTACCCAGAATATGAAAACAGCATGATGGTATGTACATATGTATGATCAAAATTTCAAAAGTTGATAACCCCTGACTGAAACAAAAATTCACAATTCTGAGTATAAAAGTTTTGTAGGCCTATAACTGGCTATATATTCTGAAAATTTGGGCTCTGTAAATGCTAGAAACGCTCTACAAAGCAACATAACGTTCAAAGAAAAATACAATTTTGAAACTGTAGAGGAGTTTGCATACCTGGGTTCTACTATTAATAAAGATAATGAAGATACCCTAGAAATAAAAAGACGAATAATGACAGGTAACAAAGCATTCTTCTCTCTGTTACCGGTGTTCAGGTCTAGAAGTGTCCATAGAAAGACAAAAGTAACCCTATATAAAACAATCATCAGGACTGTTGTGTCATATGGGTGTGAGGCTTGGACGCTGACAATAAGGTCTGCGGAGATGCTGGACATCTTTGAGAGAAGAGTGCTGCGTAAAATCCTGGGACCCGTGAATGATGGACAAACATGGAGAATTAGATGCAACGATGAGTTGTACAGCATTTACAAAGCACCCAAACTGTCTGAACATATAAGACTAAGCAGGCTAAGATGGGCCGGGCATGTTCAGAGAATGCCATCATCACGGGTACCAAAAAGAGTCTTAGAGGGGCACCCAGGTGGCAAAAGAAAGGTCGGGAGACCGAGGCTGCGATGGGAAGATGATATTGGGAGGGACGCATCCCAGCTTCTGAATGTGCCAAACTGGAGGGTCGCAGCAGGTGACAGGAGAGGTTGGAGGAGGAAGTTGCTGGAGGCCAAGGCTCGATATGGGCTGTAGAGCCATTGAAGAAGAAGAAGTGGCTCTGTAAATTCAATTCTCTGAAAATTCAGAGAATTGAGTTCTCATGAAAGAATCGACAGTTGGATTATTTATTTGAAGTTCCCTATTATATTTTTGTACTGTCGTTATAAGGCGAAAAAGCTATCGACAACTTTGAATGTAAAATCTGAACGAAATGTTTTAAATTATATTAAAAATAAAACAATGTGCTTTAAATTCTATGTATATTTTTTAATTCGTCGATAAATATTTCGCCTTGTTAGGGCATCTTCAAGACTCCACGCCGTTATACTCTTGAAGATGCCCTAACAAGGTGGAATATGTAGCTATCGACGAATTAAAAAATATACGTAGAATTTAAAACATATTGTTTTATTTTTAATATAATTTAAAATTGAATTCTAATACCTAAAATATCCACAAATACTTAGGAATAATTTAGGAATATTCTTTTTAATTTAGGAATAATGGAATTCTACAAAGAATTATCAGCCATTGGCATTGTTCCAAAATCGTTCAACCGTAATTTAGGAATTTTAGATTGATCGAAAAAAAATAATAATACCTAATGCAAAAATCGGTATTAATGAAAACATTTATAATTATCCCCAGCGTCACAACACTTGATGGGTCCTAGCTGCCTCCAAGAACCTTCTACATACTGCTCTATCGTTGGCTGCCATCTTCCAGTTCTGCTTCTCCAGGGCCCGACAACGCCGTCCAACCATCTTAGTTTTGATCTTAGTTTAGGTCATTAGACAACACCCTTTTTGGGAGTTCCAGATCATACATACGGTGTAAATGTCTCAACCAGCGTAGTCTGCTTATCTTAATGAACTTGACTATGCTGATGCCCTGGTAAAGATCATATAGCTCAGTATTATATCTTTTAGGTCCATAATATTCGGCGTAAAAATATGTAGAAGGGTTTCTGAAAGGTCAATGATCGGGAATCAGTAGGTTTGATAGGTAATTTAGAAACCTCCTCGAAATTCTTTGATATATTAAGTATATGTATGGGTGAATTATTTATTCTCAACTGATAGCTTGATTGGTGCGTTTGTAGCGTTTTATTTTGATCGATTAAATAATTTACAATTTACACATTGATCTGCTTATTCTTTTGAGAAAGTCTATAGTGATAAAAATGGTAATTGAGTGTTATTATTTGTTTCACTTAATTATTATTAATGTCATTGGTAAATCGGCCATAACCGTAAATAAGTAATAATACAATTTTTCTTTCGTTAGCCCTCCTTCGTCCAGTGATGGACATAGGCTTCCCCCTGAGACATCCACAGCTCGCATTCGCCTCCAGCTACTCGTCTTATATCGTCAGACCACCTTGTTTGGGGCCTTCCAACACTTCTTTTGCCCGTTCTAGGTCGCAATTCTATCACTTTTTAGTCCATCTGGAGTATGTGGTTCGGGCGACATGCCCAGCCCAGCTCCACTTCTGGTTGGCAACCTTTTAGAGAACGTCGGTAGGTTTGGTTTATTTTCTCATCCACAAGTCAGTTTTTCTATTTCTTAAGGAAATACCCATCATTCTTATTTCCATGACACTTTGTGTTGCTGCTAAATTATGTAGCATTCTGTTTGTAGAAGATAAAAGTAATGTGGTGAAACTAAAGACTCTTAGACGAATTTGTTGTTAAACTATTGTTGGTAGGATAAGAAATGAGGATCTTTGACGAAAGTGTTAGACTAAGAGAGACATTGTGAATGAGATGAAAATAAATGCACAATATGCATCCATTGTACATTCGTTTCAATAACTTTCATACTAAGGCGACACACTCAATTAGAAGAACTTGCGGTAAGTACGTAATAACTTGAAACCTTTCTTGAAATATTATATTATTTGCTGTTCGTATTTTTTGACCTTATTTGATTAAAAAATAAAAATATGATTCTATCATGGGTAAGGGACTCTAATTTTGGTGGGGGTCACGGAGACACATATTTTCGCTGGAAATATGCATCATACAAATACCGTGTAATGCCACAGTTACAACCATCAGTAACACTACCAATAGTCCTACTCCTAGCGTCCTCGAGTGGTCTTAAGATCCCGCGAGTCCCGGGCAATGTGGCCACTGGCAATGCCATCAGCCATAGCAAATAGGAGAGGATGAACGGCGATTCTCTGGCGCCTCAAAACTGGAATCCCCAGCTAAGGGAAGGAAAACCCCGACAGAAAACCACCCAAGCCAGGTCTTATGCTACAACGTGCCTAGGGCTGAATGGCACCGGGGTTATATGGTGTCGCAAGCGTTGTGCCCTCCGGAAACTGGTCCGAATCCGGAGTGTAAGTAGGACTTGCCATGACGTGGGGCTCCGTTATGGTGGACCGTCTATTTCCCCTTACTTTCCTAAGGTCTGGAAGTTGCCTTGTCGACTGAAGGACCGTACGAACCAGATGAATACAAATAAACCAAAAAACCCACCTTCGTCCTCCCGAAAGGGGGGGCCTAGACTCGCCTACACAGGGGAGTCATTATCAACCGTAGCCGGAGGTAATACAGCTATTCCCGCCCGAAAGGGGGGACCAAGACCCGTCTGCAAAGGGGGGTCGCCAACCACGATAGAAGCATCCAATGAGGGGGAGAAGGGGAGACTGCTGCATGAAAGTGGTTCAGATTAATCTGCACCACTCGAAGGCGGCGTCTGCCGCATTACTTCTCCGCCTCTTAGAAAAAGGAGAAGATGTTGTCTTAGCCCAAGAACCATGGGTTGTCAAAAATCTAGTGGCTGGGTTAAAATCTAAAGACTACAGAATCTTCTATACAAACAATAAAGGTAAGCCAAGGTCTTGTATTCTTATAAAGAAGGAGCTCAATGCCTTTAAGGTGTCAGAGTTCTGCAACGAAGACATCACGGTGCTGGCAGTAGAACTTCAGTCCCACACCATTTGGCTGATTTCTGCCTACCTAGCACATGATCACGAAGAACCGCCCCCTCCAGGTATCCTTCAACAAGCCATACATAGAGCAGAAGATGAGAGAATACCTGTGGTGACAGGTGCAGATGCCAACGCACACCACACAATCTGGGGCAGCACGGACACAAACGAGAGAGGTGAGTTAATTTTTGAATATATTTTATCACATAACCTCGAAATTTGTAATATAGGTGATACTCCAACATTTATTACCGCAATAAGGCGTGAAGTTCTAGACATAACAATTGCCAATGAATATGCTGCCGAATATGTAAAAGAATGGAAAGTCTCAGCTGACCACTCCTTCTCTGATCACCAGTACATTGAATTTAACTTAAACTTTCAGAAACCAGATAGAGTCATGTACAGCAATAGAAGGAACACACAATGGGATAAGTACAACACTGCCCTCAGTGAATTTCTTTCTGAAATACCAACCAAACCCTCAACAACAGAGGAATTGGATAACATGGTAAAGACCCTTACTAATGCTTGTAACCAAGCCACCAGGGAATCGTGCCCGGTGCGTATAGCTAAAGGGAGAAAAAGACCACCATGGTGGACAGAAGAGATAATTACCCTTAGAAGGGAATGTCGCAAACTATTTAACCTAGCCAAGAAAAACAATGAATGGGAAACTTATAAGGCTAGTCAAAGAGTTTTTAAGAGTAAAGTAAAAACGGCAAAAAGAACCTCATGGGAAGATTTCTGCACAAAAATTGAAACAATCCCTGAGGGAAACAGGATTCGCAAAATCCTAGCTACGGATCCAGAGATGCCTGAATATATAAAGAAAAACGACGGCAGCTGGACCTCAAGCAGCTCTGAAACATTAGAGCTATTAACAGAAACACACTTTCCTGGATGTAAACTCGACATGCCTAGGGAAACCGTCCACCCGATAGGGGGGGCGCAGACCCACTTGCAAAGAGAGGGCATGCCTGAGACAACAAACCAAACCAGGAAACAGAAAAACTCCCAGAAATTATTTAATACAGAAATGATTGCTTGGGCAATTTACAAGTTTGAACCATACAAGTCGCCAGGTCTGGATGGTATCATTCCAGCGGAACTGCAAGCGGCCTCGGAGACTGTCATACCCTGGTTGGAGACAATCTTCGAAGCATGTATAGAACTCTGTTATACCCCCAAATTATGGAGAGAAGTAAAAGTGGTGTTCATACCCAATGGTGGAAGAACATCTAATAATACATCCAAGGATTTCAGACCAATCAGTCTATCCTCGTTTGTCCTTAAAACGCTAGAAAGACTCATAGAAACCAGAATAAGGGGTAAAATAGAACCTTCAAAGTGGCTCAAAGATAAAAAGATACCCGGTGAAGGGAACACCCCAAGGAGGCGTTCTATCACCTCTTTTATGGAATCTAGCCCTAAATAAACTGTTGATGGAGTTAGACGACACCGGGGTCGGAGTAATCGCTTATGCAGATGATCTCGCCATAGCGGTGTCCGGTAAGATCCTCAACATACTCTCATCTCTCTTACAGAGGGCACTAGACAGGATAACTCAGTGGTGTATTAATAGTGGGTTGGGAGTGAACCCAAAGAAAACAGAGTTGATCCTCTTTACAAATAAACGGGTAATCCCGGCATTTACATTGCCAACCCTAGAAGGGGTGACATTAGAGATCTCAACTCAAGCTAAATACCTAGGTCTGATCCTGGATAGAAAACTGAGCTGGAAGCCTAACACGCAGGAAAGAGTACGGAAAGCTACAAATGCACTGTACACCTGCAGAAAGATCGTGGGAAAACGATGGGGACTACACCCCAAGATAACCCACTGGATGTACAAGGCGGTCATAAGGCCAGTCATGATGTACGGAGTGGTGGTATGGTGGCACTGCTTGAAAAAAGGAGTGCGCCTAAAAGAGCTGGCAAAAGTTCAAAGACTAGCAGAAGTGACAACCACTGGCTGTCTGAGAACTACACCATCAAAAGCCCTTGACACCATCCTGCATCTGATGCCGCTTGACCTCCTAGGAAAACAAATGGCAACGAAAGCTGCCATAAGAATGAATTGTGTCAACCCTTGGAGGGAGACACACATTGGACACTCCATGGTTCTTCAGGAGTTCAAAAAGCCATCCGAAGGTATCGACTATGTCATTCCCAAGCCTTTCTTCGAGAACAGGTTCTCAACCCAAATCCCCTCGCGGGAAATGTGGAAGGAGAATCTAATCCGTCACGATGAAGCTCAGGTGTTTTCACTGATGGGTCAAAACTGGAAGGTAAGGTGGGCGGAGGAGTCTTTTCGGAGCAATTAAATATTAATATTTCTTTCAGGTTGCCGGACCACTGTAGTGTTTTTCAAGCAGAGATCTTGGCAATCCAGGAAGCAGTAGAATGGATACAAGGCAATGCAGTATCAAACAGCTATTCTCACAGACAGCCAAGCGGCTATTAAAGCCTTAAAAGGCGTAAGTACTACTTCTAGAGTGGCCCTGAACTGCCGCAACATCTTAAATGGGGCAGCGGAGCGGTTCAATCTACAAATCATGTGGGTGCCGGGTCACAGTAATATAGCGGGGAATTGTAGGGCAGACGAACTTGCCAGAGCAGGTACCCTGTTATCTCTAGACAATATCAAACACAGACCTGGAGTCCCCATGGCAACATGTAAACTCCGGGTCAGTGAGAAAATTATTGCTTGTGCTGACCAAAGGTGGTCTGAGGAGAGCACATGCTCCATTGCCAGACAAACATGGCCAAAATATGATCTCAGAAGAACCAGAGAAATACTCTCGTTCAGAAGAGACTCACTCGCCAGAGTCATATCAGTATTAACGGGACACTGGGTTATAGGAAAGCATGCCAGAAGGCTAGGGCTGGAGGCATACGATTACTGCAGAGCATGCCAAGACGAGGAGGAGGAGGAGACGGTGGTCCACTTCCTCTGTCACTGTCCTGCTCTCTCTAGAATTAGGAGAAGCTCCTTGGGAAGTTTCTTCTATGATGATTTAATTGACATAGCGTCGGCCGACATTGCAGACATTATGACATTCATTTGCCGCTCAGGCTGGTTCAAGGGGGATGAGTGAGTGGGAGGACAGCCCCAATGTGGTATCACAAAGGGCCAATCGGCCTAAGTGTGTTCTCCTCAAGAACTGCCACCCGCAAAAAAAAAAAAATCATGGGTAAGTTTAAAATTCTTTGTATAAAAGTTTTGGGCTCTGTGTATTAAGCGGATCAAAAGTTATAAGAGGGGACACACACACAGTCACGCAGACACACTACATAAATGTTCTACTACAAATTCTGAGTTCATCTATATTTCCAACATAGGCGAAGCCTCTATGTTCGTGTGTTTTGCCATAAAAGTTGAAAACCATGCTCAAATCCTACAACTGCATACAATTGTTTCGCACGGGACTAAGATTAATTCTGTCGATTCATCAAAATATATAAATTCACTTGAATGCATCGACAGTTGTACCATGGCAATAATTTAATTTAAAAATCTGCATTATTATTTTTATTGCTAAATTTGATTACTTGATATTTTGGCGTTCATTTATCCCTGCCTATTTCACTTTAGATATATCCCCATATTATATACATATACATACCATCACACCTGTCCCTCACGGGGTAGACAGAGAGAACCGAAAACCACTTACTTCTATCTTGACATACATTCATCGCCTTAGATATTAGACAGTTATATATGAAAACAATAATGACCTAGAATACCTTCATAAACACATGACGGAATTCTTACGTGACTGCGTATTCTCCAACAGTACCCGAAATAGACAACAGATAGAGAGACATCCACTAATAATGACGACTTTTGCCCAGCGACATTATCCTTTTCTTGCTCCTAGACTTAGCAATAGAATATTACCTGACATAGAGCACAATATCTCACGCGACGAAACAAATTTAATAAAACTAGTAATAGTCTGGCTGAAAAAAGAAGGGGCAGTTAAAATCTGCTCATGTCCTGTTAAATATCCTAACATAGTTCTCTGCTCTGTGCCTTCATAACCCGAGAATCTCTCCCATAGATTGGTGTTATTCATCATTTCAATTACATTTTATTCATCATTTCAATTATATTAGGCTTAAATAACTGAGAAATCACGTTACATATTTCTGATTGTTTTTTTTTTCTTTTCTGTTAATGTTTAATTATATTTGTTTAAAATTTTGCATTCAAAAATATGTAACCTTAGGCCAAATTGAAAATTTACTGCCTCAGTAAATTTCCAAATAGAAACAATAATTGTAATTATAATAAGTCATTTTAAAATAATAATGGAAATAAATGCACAATTTCATTTCATTTCATATTTTTATACCTGTATACAAATCGAATGATACTTTAAATGACGACACGCTCTTAAAAAGACAACGCCGATAATTTAACCCTTGAGTATTCTGGAAATAATATAAGCAAACTAATTATTGCGTGTTCCCTGCGGCGAGAGGTTGCCTTGTTGTGAGACCTCTCAGCCTACCCCACCACCCTACCCTCTCACCCAGCCCTCAGCGGTGTGAAATGAAATTACTCCGGTTGGTTTTGTGCGGAATCTTAACGGGGAAATGTCCCCCAGAAATACCAAAGTACTCCATCCCATCCCTTTCTTCTCGTTCTCATCCTTCCTTTACCCCCCTTATACCCTCCTGCTTCTCCATATTATCTTGACCTTCATCTCAACCCGAACTCAAATCCATTTAGACCACATGACGCGATTTGGGATGGTAAATTCTTTAACCTATGTAGAGACACTTGAAGCTTTCCAATTTACGGACTCAATCATTACTTATGTAGGGTAATCTCATTACCTTGAAATAACGTTTTTATACATCCGTGGAACTAATTATTATAGTTAGGTACTTATTGGTTAGTAAGAAGAATTTGTTGAACGCTGGTTCAAATCAATGACCATATTCCAACTGTCGAATCGACATTATTAAGCCAGGCCTCGCAGCATATATGTTCCCATACAGGGATTTACTCATAATTCGGAGTAGAACATTTTATGTGAGTTTTGTGTGTGTGTGTGTGTGTCCCTTATAACTTTTGATCCGCTCAATTTACAGAGCCCAAATTTTCAGAATATATAAATAGTTATAGGCCTACAAAACTTTTATACTCAGAATTGTGAATTTTTGTTTCAGTCAGGGGTTATCAACTTTTGAAATTTTTGTTTAATTTTCCATATATCTCAGAAACCATAAAAGCTAGAACACTGAAAATTGGTATAAACATAGAAAAATACAAAATCTCAAATTTGTTTTTTTTAAATTACAGGGTTTCTCAAACATTTTTTATTAAGAAAAATATTTTTTTATGATAAATTTATGAGTTTAACTGCCTATATTTCCAAACTTTTTAAAAATACATAAAAATACATAAAAATATATAATAAATAAATTTGGAATGGTAAAATAAAACCAAAGTTTTCAGTTCTACTAATTTTAGTAGAACTGAAAACTTTGGTTTTATTTTACCATTCCAAATTTATTTATTATTTGAAATGGAGTTCTACCAAGAATTGTCCGTAGAAAAGTTAAAAAAAAAAAAAAAAATAAATAAAAATATATAATTTAACTGTAGATGTCAGATCATTGGGGCTGGGTTACACTATGGGAGATAAAAAAATTGATATAATATGCTATGCAGATGACGCTGTCCTAATTGCCAATTCCGAAGATGATCTTCAGAGACTGCTTTATAGATTCCATTTATCCTCTCAACGATTTAACATGAAAATCTCAGTAGACAAAACAAAAAGCATGGTCTCCTCAAGGCATCCAGTACGATGCAAACTTGCAATCGAAAATAAAACCATAGAACAAGTGATGCGATTTAAGTACTTGGGTGTCGAAGTGTCCAGCAGCAGTAACCTCTTTGACGAAGTAAGAGAGCAAGCGAATAAGGCCGCCGTCGTGGCTGGATGCTTGAAAAATGCTGTATGGAGAAACAGAGACATGCTGAAGGAGAGTAAGGTAAGAATCTATAAGACCTGTGTAAGGCCGATCATGACATACGGCATAGAAACAAGAGCTGACACCGCCAGAACAAAAAACCTCCTAAGAACCACTGAGATGAAGACTCTACGACCCATCGCAGGCGTAACACTTCTTGACAAAGTAAGGAACTCGGAGATAAGAAGAATCTGTGATGTCGAAGATGTTGTGCGATGGGGAAGAACACGAAGACGATTCTGGAGAGATCATGTGGGGAGAGCGGGTTCGGATCGAGTGGTGAGGATGGCAACGGATGGGGAGATAACAAATGGCAGACCCCCTGGAAGACCACCCAAAAGATGGAAGGATAGCTGGACGTCCACTTCACAAGAGCAGGCTCCGAGAATAACAGGATACAGTCCTAACTAAAGCAGAAGAAGAATTTAACTAGATAATTTAATTTACTATAAAAAATATTGACATTGTATTTGTACATCTCAATTTTTTTTTAACAATTTTTATAAAAATTGAATTTAGTGACGACATTGCTTCATACAATTTGTATGGCAGTCGCCTATACACAATATGTAAGAAGACTTAATAGTTTGATAGGATCTTAATATCCAAACATACATACAGAACCATCATGCTGTTTTCATATTCCGGGTAGGAAAAGAGTACTGACCTCCATACTGTCCTATTTTGGCATACATACCAACATGTGTTAAAATTTTCAATAATTTGGATTTATGGGTTTATAGTTTGATTTTTATTCTTCAACTATACATACTATCGCTATCGACAGTTGGATCTCATGTGTTACATGCGACTAGTTATCAATGTATTTCACTAAAAGTATTGACAGTGAAAGAGTATTAGGATAAATAGCACATTGAGTTTATATTACATTTACCACATTTTTCAGCAACACAAAAAATAGTTTGATAACAAATTTATTTTAATAATCAGCTCTAGACTATGATTTTAGAATGAATTCCTATGGCCTTGTAACAAGTACATATACATCCTCATAATATAGGTGAACAAAATCAGTCGTGGCAGGATATGATCTCGCGTCCACTGGATTAGTATTACCCAGCGCACTAACCTCTCTGCCACCAGCTCTAAACTCTTTAAATATTTCATTTTCCTACATTCAATGTTAACAGTAACCACACTGTTTTCTTTTCAGCTTGAAGTTTGTTTTTATTCCTCACTAACCCAAGGTGATATAGTGAGGAGTTATGATTTCGCAATTTACAAGGCTTTTTTTGCAGATATCATGCTGACTAGTATCATGCTGAGATTCTATTCTGAAAGTTTTAACACAATGAATGTATCTGTGTGTGTGTGCTATGTACGGCATGTTCATTTTACTTTATCGATTATAGACTAAAGTACTCATTCGATTCTATTCAAATTTTGCATATTTGTATATCTAATACTCATTTAGACCCTTTTAGATTTTGAAAGATATCTGAAATAAATATTTCAAAGTGACCCCAAGCTCAAGAAACTTACAATTTGAAAATTTTGTTTTATTTTTAGTAAAAAGATACATCACTTTCATATAATAGCATTGACGAATTATTGAGTTACCATAATAAATTATTTATTTATTTATTTAATTATTTATTTATTTATTTATTTATTTATTTATTTATTTATTTATTTATTTATTTATTTATTTATTTATTTATTTATTTATTTATTTATTTATTTATTTATTTATTTATTTATTTATTTATTTATTTATTTATTTATTTATTTATTTATTTATTTATTTATTTATTTATTTATTTATTTAGGGACAAATACAGTCTTAAAATACTAAAATGGAATAATACACTATAAAATAAAAACAAACAGACCAATTACATATGTCCACAGATATTAAATATAAAACATTTTAAGCATCATAAATTTAAATATAACTAAGATGTACATATGTTTGCCTGTGACGGGAAAGGAAAATAATTTCATGAAAATGCTGAATATTTTCCAAACAAAATTTGAATACTTTATACAATGACTTGTTAGTGAAGAGTTTAGCGTTGGCCACAACCCACTCATTTTATATTAATTTCTAACTTCTTTTTCTTTGTTCTATTCCAGGCGGACATAGTACATTTAGCCACCAGCTACGAGTCAGAGGACGAGAACATGGGAAGACGTCATCAGCGTGGTGGAGGTGTCACTGGGGGTCCAGGGAACGGTGGGACACTCCCAGGAGCCGGAGGACTGTCCACACCTTCCAGGAGGGGAGGGACTCCCACGACACTGTACTCCAAGCAGGAGTTCAGGGAACAGTACTGCATCACCAGCAAGCAGCTAGACCTCTTCGAGCTGGAAAGGTCCAGAAAGGAAAAGTTCTTCGGGTGTCTCTCGCATTATAACATCGAGAGTCCGTGCTCCAGGAGTGCAAGCAGGTAAAGTAATCAGAATTAATTAATATCATATATTATTTTCTGACGTATGGAAAAACTTAAGTTTAGAGTGCCATAAATGATTGAAGTTTCGCTTGTTTTCACAGTAACCAAATCTTCTTGATATACCTTTATGTTTCTCATCTTCTTTATATATAAAAAAATCGTGTCACGATGTTTGTACACGCTAATCTTAGAAAGCGTCCAATCGACTACAGTGAAATTTTCTAACTGTTTATGTTTGGTTCCGAATTAAAATAAAGAATAATTTTAGGCCCGATATGTGGCATTATTATAGAGATCAAAAAAATATTTTTACAACGATTTTTTTTTAAGTTGTGTAATGCTGCAATAGATGTCGGTGTGAACAAATCTTTGGACATTATATTACGCATCTAAAAAACGAAAAAAAATGTAAAATTCAAATAATGATGTCTATGTAAAAACTGGGACAGTAAGTCAGACCTACAACAAAGAAATTAGTATCAATAATTATGAAGTGAGATGACTGGAATATTCTAATGGATATGAGAACAAAGAGATATACCCTTCCAAAAGAGATCTGCATCTTATATCTTAGGCCGGACTTTCATTGAAAAGAGTTATTTTACTTTTTATATAAATTCCTATATTGATTTATTCTTGTTAATTAAATTTAGTTTCATATTACTAACACTCTCTGCTCTTTCAATTTTGCTTATACATTATTATGTAAGTTATTATTACATTAAAAAACCACAATTCTTTTTGTTGACTATAATCTTCTTTATTTACACTTAATCCTTGTCATACACCTCTTTCCCAATCTGGCCCCTGAGTCAAATCGAAAACGCTTAACGATATCGCAACAAACGTCAAATTCCATACAAAAAATAATTAGCGTTTGGCGACATCGTTAAGCGTTTTCAAGTTGACTCAGGCCCCGTCTCAATATATTTTAAAACTGTTCGTATTAGTTAATTAATGTTTTTTAGACATTGAGATTAGACGCTTCAACGTTTAGGTCTACGAGATATATTTTTGTTTTGGCCCGCTTTTATGGACTATCTTTTGAAGAATAATTACGAACAGTGTCGCAAGTATTTAATTAAATAACTACGCAAGCACTTTAATAACGAATGAATCACCTTAAACGATCTTCTATGGAATTTTCTGACTTTTAAGGACATTTTTCTCTCCCTCTCTCTCTCTCCCGTGTCTTCGGCTTGATAATATAAATTCAACTTGACAAGAATTTTGTCGCTTACAAGTATAATAGCGCAATATTTCTATGAGTTTTTTTTTTATTTTATAATCTTTCTAGCGTGAAACATTTACGCGTGAATTATTTATTTACCTACCTTGTTCAATTCAGTAAATTTTTGAACTAAAATAGGAACGGTAAAAAAATTTAGAATTAAGGTCATTTGAAGTATATTCCGTATTCTGACATTGTTCCTAAAACTAAAATCTACAAAATTAGTGCAACGTAGATAACAATTTTAACCTAATTTCTCTATGGCGCAGATTACGTACACTTTCTTGCACCGTACGCAAGTGGCGATTTTATTTCGAAATGGGAATTTCTTCCAACTAACTAGTGTTAAATTTTGTAAATTTGTATATCTAATACTCGCTTAGACCCCGTTAGATATTGAAGCATATCAGATCAGTGCTTCTCGACATTTTTAACTGTCAAATATTCAAAAGTGACCCCAAGTGCTAAAAAGCCCCATCGCTTTCATTAAATGGCATTAAAGAATTATCAAGTTTACATGATGAAATATTTAATTCAAAAATAATTTAACAAACTCATTTCATGAAAATGTTGAAAATATTACATACAAAATTTGAATACTTTGTTAAGTGACTTGGTAGTGAGGATTATAGCGTTGGTTATAACCCACTCATTTTATGTAGGTACAGTCAACTCATTTTTCTTTAAAATAATGTATGTACAGTCAAACTCATTTGTTTTTTCGCCTTGGGAGGAAATCGAATTTCCATTATTTGTTGAAAATTGGCAATCACGTAAATATATCTATGTAGAATGTAGAGGCTGCCTCTAAATTACATTCCTTGCCAGTATAAATTTTCTAAAAAAATGTTTTAGTTATATTGTCAGCGTCTATTTATCAGGTGTGATTTTTCACTTTGCGAGTTCTACCTCCAATTAAATCTTTCGCAGCAGTCGGAAGCAAGTGGTTCCAGCGCCGATGTATTTGTAAATAAAATGTATTTTTTGTAAATAAAAATTCAACAAAATTAAAAAACTCCATAAACTTTGTGTCACGCACTTTAAATAAAAAAAAGAATTTAAACATGTTATAAATAAACATTTATTTGTATCATACAATGACTTATTGATTGTTGCAATTTTTTTATTTTATCTTTTCTACCGAGTATTATTGTTACGCACCCTTGAGGTGAATACACAAAAATGATGCTAGAAAAAAGTATTAATTTATAATTATTATTTTCACGATTTGTCATTCTTTTTATGTTGACTTGACAAGGAATATTTAACGCCAAACACTCCTAATTTGCTCCATGAGCACAAGTTGCCGTCTGCCCCTCAGGAATAAATGGTTGCTTTAATTGAAATCGATCTCATCAAATAACACATTTATTTTAACAATTTTGTAATTATAAAATATAATCTATATTTTCCAAATGATATCGTGAATATATTCAATAATATGTTTACGACTTCTTTTCACGTCGGTAGGCAATTCAGATAGGTATATCGTTAGTAAACCAACCTTTTTCTCAGAATTTTACCAAAGTTCTTACATATATTAAAATTGTGATATACCGAGAGGGGGGTTGTATTCAGTTTAGTTTCTCAGGTACCTACCTCTTGTTAATTAATATAGGGATGATTTCTTCAAATAATGTACGCCATGTATAATACAACGTACATATATACAATATCAATATACTAATTTGCTACCTATAGTCCTGTCATCCGAGAGTGCTTGCTCTACCAACTGGCGAGCAATTTATAATCTTCATCCATCTATCTCACACACTAGTATGTCCCTTTCATACATCTCGATCCATACACACATCATAATATTCACCTCAAAAATAGGAGTTGTTCTGGAAAGAGGACCAAATTTTAAAAACCATGCTCGATTGTGTGTCGACAAAGCTAAGTCTGCTTTTTTAAAGATCTCACACATCGCCAAGGCACACTGGGGTTTACAGTTTCAAGTATCCTGTCTTTTCTATAAGGCAGTTTACCTCGGCATTGCTTGCTATGCAGCAGGATGTTGGTCTCACGCCTGTGAACTTCAACATATACGTAGAATTTTGCTCTCAGGCCAACGATTCGCTCTCATCGCTCTATCCAAAGCATATGGAACGAGTCCCACTGAAGCACTGCCAATTTTGACAGGCATGACTCCCCTTGATCTGGAACTTCAGCGTAGAGGGGCTGTTTTCAACCTTACGCGGGGCTGTTCTTCTATGATCGGAAATATTCCTCTCTTCCCTCCAGAGGGTCGAGTGTCACGTGGCTTTGTTGAAAGGACTGTAAATGAAAATTTGCAGAACATCTGGCAGACTCGCTGGACGGCCTGCTCAGTGGGAATAATTACCTACTTATTTTTTCCCGACGTGAGGTATCGTCTTAAATCTCCCTGGGTTGTTCCAGACTTTTGGACTTCCCAATTTTTCACAGGACACGGAAACTTTAAAAGTTATCTTCACCGATTTAACATTGCCTCCTCTGCCTCATGTCATTTCTGTCAATACCCGGACCAAACTTCGGAACATATCCTTTGGGAATGTTGCCACCCAATGGTGTCCTCATATAGATCGGAGCTCCTCGTTGCTGTCCGTGGGCCTCTTCAAGGTCCCATTGGTCATGCGGATTTTGTGATCTCGAAGAAAAATTATAAAGCTTTTAAGGTTTTCTGTCATAGATATGGTGCCTTACTTTTAGAAGATTCCCGTTAAATTAATTATTTCCAGAGATCTTGGTCACTTCTCTGATGGTCTGCATGTAGGGGGATCTGAGGTCATAGACAGTCCACGGGTGTGAATTTTCTGTTCGCACTCGTTGATTGTTTCTTTTTGCACTATGGTGCCGAGATTGCTAATCTAGAGGGCTCCATGAGCTACTTTTCGTGCTATGCATTTTTTTTTGTCGTTCACTTAGCGTTCTGTGAAGGGGCCGATTACAGTCCCCATAGGCAGAGCGGGTGGTGGTGGAAGTAGCAAAAACAAAAAACCTCAAAAATAATCCTCACTAAAAATGTCGTACATGGTGTCAAAGTAATACTCGCGTATATATTTTATATAGGAAGTTAATGCCTTAGTTCAAATAACAAAAAAAAATACATTTATACCTACATGTAAAACTGTGAATCCACCAGACCCAGTATTACCCACGACTTTGTTTAAATTTAAAATTGACATATTATACTTGAAATAATTTATGAGAGCAATTTAATTACAATTACAGCGATATTTCTTTAAGAAGTCAAATCATAAATGCAATGTGTGCGATTCCGTTAAAAATATCTTTATTCTTGATTTTATAAACTATTCTTTATAAAATTATGACTATGTAAGATTATTTATGCTCGGTGCAGAAGACCAAATTCAGAATCCATAAGGCATAAGACCAAATTTCAACAGTTCCTTCATAATTCATACCATCACGGAATATCCCACAATGTGGGGTAGCCAGAAATAGGGGCGCGGGTGTGTATTACCTCATTCCTCGACCGACACTTAAATAGCACCGTGTTCAATTCCTGTCAACACGTAAAATATCTAGAAATATCGATTTTATATTTTTGTAATAAGTTGTAAAAGTTAAGAGAAACTATAATTAATTTGTGATAAGTTAGTATGATACATCGTTTATTAAGAGGTTAATCTTTCCTTATATCATTCCTAAACAGAACAATATTGTGTATTTATTTGGGAGGTACCTATGTATTTCTATATACGAATCTTTAATCGCACATTAAATCTTATTAAATATTAATCAATTAAATAGCAACCTTCTGATTCACCGATTAAGCGAGTAAATATACCTCCAAACCACTTTTTTAGTTGGTCATATATATTTCTTAATAAAGTTTTGAGTAACACACAAATATTTTTAATCTTCGAATAAAATCATTTGTATGATCTTTCTCGTTTTTCACCCAAGCCCGGGCGCATTCGAATTATTCGGTGAAAAATTTGAGTACAACCCAATTAGCTTGGGAACCTGAATTTCAGTTACACTATTGAAATAATGACAAACTTAGACACAAGCAATTATTGCCTTCCAGTGGAAGAGGTTTACCACTATATATACCTTGGACATAAGATGACCCTAGGCAGAGACAATCAAACCATAGAAATTGAGAGAAGAATAAGTCTCTCATGGGCGACCTTTGGGAAACTCGATAACACCTTTCGTAAGGGTTTTGAGCAGTGCATTCTGCCAGTATTCACTTATGGCATAGAAACAACAACCTTAACCAAATTGTCTGCCAACAAGCTGCGTGTAGCACAAAGGAAAATGGAAAGAACAATGTTGGCAATAAAACTAGAAGACAGGAAGAGAAATGACTGGATACGCAATCAGACCAAACTGTCCGATTTGGTTGAGAGAATAGCCATGCAGAAGTGGAGATGGGCAGGAGACCTATCAAGAATGACCGACAATAGATGGACAAAAAGACTGGTGGAGTGGAGACCGAGAGGCGACAAGAGACCACAAGGGCGACCACCTAATAGATGGATGGACGACATAAAAAGATTTGTTGGACCACAGTGGATGGGAGTTGCACAGGAACGGGATGAGTGGAGAAGGAGAGGGAAGGCCTATGTCCTGCAGTGGGCAAACACAGGCTGATGATGATTGATTACAAGAAAGTTTTTTTCTCAAAAGGGAATTGTAAGTATTTTTCTTTTTGAAATGGGGGCGGTGACTATTTTTTTTTTCCGAGAAGGTGGCGGTAAAAAGGTTGGGAAACTCTGGTCAAAAAGATCTGCTTTCGAATAATCATCCATATAATACAAATATGTACCTATGTAGTTTCAATGGGTCGGCATATACCCGCTAGAAAATTTCAAAAGCTTTTGAAAGTTTAACAAAGCTATTGTTTTCAACCACCATCCGTATCCGTAGGTATATACATGACCCCTTCATATTACATATATTCATTTATGATTAATATATTTCTCTCAATATGTAGGAAGCATTACAAATATTATATATTGTTTTATAAATCAAGCGGTATCATTTTAGCGGTTAATAATATCACAATTTTCAAAAAAATATTTCAAATTGAAATTTTCATAATTTAGTTTGTGGTACATTTTTCGACCCAGCAGATTTAAATTTTAACCTCACCTGCCCGTGGTGCCCTATGCTAGATTTATTTATAAAAATCTTATTATTTAGTTATTGAGTAGGTACTATTAATATGATATAATGTATTCAACCGCACTAGGATAAACCTGTATCGAGGATAAATAAATTCACATTTTTGACAGATATAAATGACACAAAAATAATATTATACAAAACAAAATGTCGCCAGTTGGGTATTTATAAACCACATGTGACAATATTTTTTAAATAATATAAATGATAAATAATACAACAGTAAAAATATAATATGCAAGATAACCATGAGTATTGCAAATAAAAAAAAATAAAAAAACATATATTTCAACTAAAGGAAGGTTAACGATGAAAGAATATTTTTGCCATACATACGAGGCAACCGAGAATTGGTGGTATAACCATAGTACACAAAATGGAACTAAATACCTACTCTGTTTAAAGGACGAACATCAAATCCTTTGAATATCAGGATATCAGGATTTATGTGCGACAGATCTAGATCGGCAAAGGAATTATAAATTCTAAACTATAGCCACGTGGGACTTTATAGTAAATTAAAAAAAATTAAAACACAAATATCACCAGTTTTTATCGAACCTAACGAAGAGGCAGTACACTCTGAAACCGGTCGAATATTATAAAAACTCATTGTTTTAAAAAAAAATACTCAAAATAAGCTAACGGGAATGTATTGAAAATAAAGAAGAAACATTTTTACACACTTTTGCGCACATATTGTGTTGAACACATATTTTAATAAACTACTTTTTTTATCTTATCAATACCTTAACCATTCTGACGATGCCATCGAAGGGTGAGGTCGTTGGATTAGTGATTATAATAAGAATACAAGAACATATGTATATAAAAATTCCTTGCACCCTGCGCAAATGGCGAATTCATTTCGATTTGGCAATTTATTTCAACTAACCACAGTTTCCAGCACGGAAAAACATGATTTGAGTGAAAAATGGATCAAAACCAAATTCTCCTCTGCTGGGGGTCAACCCCATGATACCTGCAAAGAAATCATTATGCCAAGGCTGTCATCAAACATATCTAATAAATATCATGATTTTAAAATTTTGGAGTTTTATCAAGAAGTTCCAGTTTCAAAAAATTGAAATATTAAACAGAAATATGTCACTAAATAAAATCATTCAATATTATCGAGCTGGTGAGGATTGGAAAAGTGGATTTAAATCAATGAATGTAAACACATATTGGTATAATTTCCTGAAACTCTAATACAGGATATTGAGACAAATTCACCACTCAGACGAATCGTTCGTTCATCAAATAGGAATTTGTTGGCAAAAATTGTTCCGCGCCAATTCAGCAAAGTCTGATTGGTTTGCTCTGAATTGGGTTAACCTTTACCACTCACCCTAACCATTTTTGATCGCATAAGTTTGAATAACAAAATAATACTGTTACAATATTTTAAATACATTGGTGATCCTGAAACAATCAGCGAATCATACCAAATCAGAAGAAAAATACAACAGAAACACAGAAATCACTGTCATGATAGAGGAATATTAATTTTCAACAATCTAACTACTAGCATTACATAATTGAGAGATCAGAATAAATTAGAAATAACTTTAAATGTTCCATATATTTTTCAATACATAATCCTACAAGTTAATTTTTTCTATGACCAGTTGCACGTAACACATGAGATCATGAGGCGATAGTATGCATAAAGTGGGTCGATGGCCGAGCGGTTAGCGCGCTGGGTTAGTAATCCAGTGGTCGCGAGATCGAATCCTGCCTCGACCAATTTCGTTCACCTATAGCACAAGCATTTATATGCTTATTTTAGGGAACGTAGGAAGATGTATATGTACTTATTCAACAGGGACATATTCATTTAAAAAAAATATATGAAGAATACGTACCAAACTAATATAAACACTTATATATAATATATTTAACACTTATACTCATACATGAATAAATATTTTAGGATATTTTGTTTTCTATATACATATAACATGAAGGTTATATACCTATGTGTCAGGATAAGATAGAATGAAACCTGATGATATATTCAGCACATATCCGGGATTTTTTTTTTTTACATACCTATTTCAGTAACAGTAAGTACCTACATATTTCACAAACGGACGGATTTTACAAGCACAAATAACATACATGTACAAACTATATTGAAATTATTTTAAAATCTACAATTTTCACTTAGAAAGAGGATGAACATCGGTAAACGCAACCGCTTCCCGGTGCCAAACTTACTTTTTCATTACTACATCCATTCACAGTGGACCTTCAACATATACGAACAAGTCGCTTCTCGAACTCCTTTATTAACACAGCAGCCCGACTGTGGAACGATCTTCCGAATTCTGTGTTTCCATCTTCGTACAACCCGGGTCTTTTTAAAATCCGAATTAATAAACTCTTTTCTAGATTGCAAACCCCTCCCAACGCTACGTAGTGCGCTTCTTCGGAAGAGTAAAATGGACCCAAATCCTAATAGCTGGCGTCCCCTACGTAGACATGTTAAAAAAAAAAAAAAACTACATATATTAAATAAGAAAGATAATTATCAATGATTAATCGAAAACTTTGCAATCATTCGAAATATTAGGTATAATATTATCTCAATATTTTGCATCAATATTTATTATGGTTTATGACCATAATCGATTCAAATTTTCTTAGAATTAAAAACCTTCATCTTCAGTATCGGCTGATGATTGCAGCTAGGGCCGAAAATTCGGCTTTGGCTTCAGCCTAAATATGACCTTCGGATGGAAATTATCAATATGGCGCAGTCTGTTATATTTATTCATCAATTCATACCATCACGGCATATACCACAATATGAGGTAACCAGCGACATGTGTGCGAGTGTGTATTCCCTTTTAAAGGGGAGCACAATACATGCGTGTTTACCTATACAACAGTCTCGTCTCCAACGTACAAACCAACAATTTATATGAATAAAATATACATACATACAATCATGCCATATCCCTTACGGGGTAAGCAGAGAGAACCGAGCGCCATACTTCTTTATTTTGGCACACATTCCTAGCTTCCTTTACATCCATGCATCGTGTCATACATGCTCGTCGATTTTTCAAGCTTCTTATATTTCTTTCTTTCAAAATATCATTCACATAGTCATGCCATCCCTTTCTGGGGCGGCCCATTCACTCCATCTTTTACACCCATGTATATTTTTTTGGTCAGTCGTTCATCATTCATTCTGTCAATATGTCCAAACCACCTCGAGGAATTCACTTTCATTTTACTTATAATATAATGAAAATATAAATACATATTCAACAAAAACAGTAAAAAACGAAGGGGGCTGGAGAGGGGGGGACAAAGATAGGATAAGGAGATAAATTAAAGTGTTATGTGTAAGGAAATGATTTCTCATATTTCTTTTGAATGCGGGAAGTGTTAATGATACTCGAAGTTGCGATGGGATGTGATTCCAAAGACGAGCTGCTTCTACGGATAAAGATGTGGTGAAAAGGATGTATTGTGTACTGAGATACTGAGCTTTTGTTTCAGTATTTGAATGAAGAGGCAATCCGTGTTCTGAAAGGAAGTAAAATTGATTTTGTAGATAAACTGGAACGTTTTAAATGCGGTAAATATAAAACAGCTATACCTATCCTATAGGGCTGGAAACAAACAAATATAATATAATGCCTCAATGATATTATCGTCAATTTTAGCGCCTTGAGATTTTCACTGGATTTACCTTCCTGTAATATTGAAGACGATATTGTCGCTTCGGAGCGAACGGTCATAATCCAGTCTCCACCGGTTGGGTTGACGTTATTCCTGGAAAATTCAATTTATACCCCTCCATCCCTTAACAAGGAGGCACAATGTCGAACAGATGATTCCAAATCCGATAACAATTCTTAGTCTAGGATGGAAAATTGAATGAAAATCGTTTTATTTTTTTAATAAATGGAATGTTAACAGAGGTAAGGACAAATATAAATGATAGGTTTATTTTTTGTAACTCGTGTTTTGTATATTTATTCTATTATTTATTTACATTATAACGTAATATTGAAATTGTGATTATTTTTCATAAAGTAATCAAGTTTTTTCTTTTAAACAACGCATACCTTGGTTTTTAACTTGGTATATAGAAGTATTTTCTCATTTTGTCTATGTTATTTATTTTTTTTATTATTTCACAATATTGTAAAATAAATATTTACGACATTCCGAAGCAATTAACTTTGTTATTAAGTTTGTATAATTATTACATTTATAAAACAACGTAAGTATAACACAAAAAAATATATTTTACATTAAAAAAATGACAGCCATAAGAAACCATATACATATATCTAGAATAACAATAAAAAAGTTCACAATAAAAAATGACAACCAAAAATATGTAGGTACCTACAGAGGAAAGATTAACAATTTTTATCTATGATATTATCAATTCATTTTTTATTTTGACAACCAAAAATATGTAGGTACCTACAGAGGAAAGATTAACAATTTTTATCTATGATATTATCAATTCATTTTTTATTTTGTAGAATAACTCTATGATAAACAAATGTAAAACCTTAATAATTTTATATTATTTTTGTATATAATAATAAATATAACTACCTATTATCTATTTCCATTATCATAGATGTTCATATATTTTTATTTAATTTATTTATAAAATATCATAAACAATATATTGTTTCATTGCACATCGAATACAAACTTAAAATACAACATTATGTTTTGCTAGAGACAGCGAGTAGCTTTAGTGACCAAAGTTGTACTTTTGAAATAGCTCTAGTCTATTATTTTCTCTTTTCGTTCATTTTTTAATAATAATTTAGTACAAGTCTGTCCTGAGGAGGGAGCGGTCAGCTCCGAAAACCGGTTAGACACCAAGTATTCACAGTGGTTAAAACAAAAAATATATTTGTACCAAATTTCAATTTGCGAAAATATTATTTTCTATATTTAGGTATTTTTTTGTTTTTAATTATAAAATTGAATTTATTTACATAAATGGAGCTTGAAGCATTTGAAATGTGGATCCACCGTAAAATGCTGAAAATACATACCATGGACTGACATGGTCAGTAAGACTGAGGAACTACATAGAGCCAACACCAACAGATAATTATTCACCAATGTTAAGCTCCGTAAAGTGTTGTATGTACTTCGGCTGTATTCTGAGAAGTAAAAGATATACCATCCTTCAGCTTGTCATCGATGGTTGTAGAGAGGTCGGAAAAAGGCTACTTTCCTGGCTTTGAAATGTCCGGGAATGGGCCGGTATGAAAACTGTGGGGGAGCTGTTTTGCACTGACCAGGACAGGTAGGCTTTCTCTATGGTGGTCGTCAACGTCGGGGGGACCTGACATGACACGAGAAGAAGAAGATAAAAATGGGGATTCATATTTTATTTATGTATGACAGAGTCAGAAATGAGGACATAAGGAAAGAATGTAGGATAAAGAAATATGTTATTAATAGAATGAAAGTAAACACATTGAGATGGTTTGGTCACATGGGGAGAATGAATGAGGAACGCCTGACGAAGAAAATATACATTGCGGACAGGAATGGAATGAGAGGTCGGGGCCGCCCAAGGAAGGGATGGCACGTCCATGTGAACGGTATTTTGAAAGACGGAAATGTTAGAAGCGTGAACAACAGACGAACATGTATAAGACGATGTATGAATGTTGTCGAGGCGATGAATGTATGTTAAGATAGAAGTAAGTGGCGTTCGGTTCTCTCTGCCTACCCAGTAAGGGACATGGCGTGATGGTATGTATGTATATGTATATTTTATTTATATCTTTATCACACCATTTAAATAATCATTATTAAAAATAGATAACTGCTGCCCAACTAGGTTTACCTGTTCTAGGGCTAGCAGTGTACATATTATTATATTTCACAGGAAACATATAGGTGGTAACTATTTCTATTTTTTAAAATTATCATAACAATATAAACTTAATTATTGTACATAAAAAAATGGAATTGGAGTCATCATGATATGCATATTATACATATTGTTTATGTAGGTATCTCGCAATTTTTATTTTTTAATTGCACAAAAATAATCTGAAATAGTATCTCTTGGGAAGACTGAACTGACATAGCATAGATGTGATCCGTCATAATCCCTTCAAGAATTTTTAGTAAGATACATAAATAATCTACTTTGAATTATAGTAATCTTTACTTAAGTATGTGTTGAAGAGTTACATTCTGACCACAACCCATTCATTTTCAAATGTTAACAATTGTTAATCTTTCAACGTTTGTATCCTGATTTATTTAAACACGTATAGAATGCGAACAAACCCGTAAATTTTATACATAGTAGGTATCGATTGTATTAATTCAATTTCGATATATTCAACAATGAAGTCTGTAACTCCAAACGAGTCACGAAGGCGGGATTGGAGTTGTCTCAATGACACGAAACGCGACTTGAATAACTGATAAATCATCTCTATATTTATCGAAGAACGTAAAAATATCTGATTCCAATATAATATAATATCCTCAAATACTTGTTTTTAAAAATAAAAAGTATCGAAATGAAATTAAATATGCTGAATAAAACCGAAAAAACCTTCCTCGCCGAATAAATTAAGACCCAATGAGAGCAAAATTGAGCTACACTAATACCAGTTATAATATCATCTACAGAAGCTAATCCAAATTATATATTAATTTTTTATTTATTTATTTACTTTTTGTATAAATATAAACAAATATAATGCACACCGGCGGGCCATTAGGCAATTTCTTCCAACCAACCAGATTATAGAGTGACAGAATTATACCTATATGTAAAAAATGAAAGCTAAAAAAGAACAAAGAAAATATACCTACATCATGTTTATCACACAATTTCAAAATTCAGTCTTTATTCCCTTAAAAAAATATTAAAAATATCCCTTTTTACAGCATTTTTTTTAAATTACTTCATAACTATGTGTCTTAGAGAAATGAATCTTTCATGTGCTTAAAGAGTGCATAAAATCAAAGTGAATTACCGATAAAGTTTTTTCATTTCAAGTAAGGTTTGTTCTTAAAATGCAAAAAAAAACAACACGTAACTTGAGACTTTTTTACTAACACGTAACTTGAGTAACTTCATAGTGCATTAGGCGGTTTTAACATATCATGTTTACAGTCACTAGATTTAGCGTTATAATGTCCTCTTAACCACTTTGATCGATTTCGACTATTATTTTTTCTTAAGATTTGTCCGATTTCAATTTGGTCATCAAACACTACAATTTGAACTTCAGCGATAATAACTCTTTACAACATTGTCCAATATTAATTATTTCATTATAAATAGGAAGGAAATGCTTTAGAGATGAACACACATATGAATTTCATCGAGTTCTGATGATGGAACTCATGAGAAAAAATATCAAATTCTTCATTTTGCAAAGTCGATGGTTCCTTTTCATTAGGAAGGGATCAGGTACTTCTAGAGTGGTTCCATTTGAACTAAGCCAAGAGGTTACATAATGGGAATCATGAAACTCATAAATTTGCGCAGTAGGTATATATTGTATAGGCGAATTGTATAAAAGATAATATTACTATATACATACATACCATCACGCCATGTCCCTCATAAGCAGAAAGAACCGAACACCACATATTTCAATGTTTACATAATGTTAATTTAGAAGCTGTTTTTTTATAGTTCAAAATTTCGAATTATTTTCAGTTTATTTATTCAATCGAATACCATTAAATGAAATCATGTATTCATTCTGAGCTCATTTTAAAAAATAAAATAATACGTGTTGGAGCAAATGAACTGTATGAAGGGATTAAAATCGGTAATTTTTTATTTTATTTATTTAAGGTTACAGTTTTTTTTAATATACATATAAATTCAAATTTAATTATTAAATATAAAAACCAAAATAGTAACACCAATAACTAAATTGCGATCTTACGAAAAAAAAAAAATAATAATAAATGCAAGGTAAACAAATTTCGAAGGGAGCATAATATGCTAGGTTGTCTTTTCTTTTGCAACATTTCTTCTCGGCTGGGCGGGTTGGCATACATTGTCTATGATATGGATAAGGATAAGGAGAGGATTCAAATGGATATCCCTAACATACGTTTAACTGTATTGGCGTTTTGATTTACTCAAGTTCACAACATCTACGTAATGTATGTAAGGTAGTATGTATATTAATTTCATTAAGAAGCAAGATGTATATAGGATAGAAATATGTGGTACTTACATCTCTGTCAAATCCGTGTGATTGCGGGAAAGGGTACAATCCGTATAATATATGTGTTTTTGAAACAACGATGAATGATTTCAAACGCGACAGTATTCTAACATTTTATGATTTTTTCCAATAAAATATCTGAACGAATTGCATATTCTCCCCAAACGCTTTTGTTAAAACAATGTTTCAATTAATTGAGCCATGTTTGTAGTTAATTTTTACTAGGGAATATTTAAACATTCAAATCCATATTTCAAATACATGCTTCACGTATCCAGTATTGAACAATGAATTTAGTAAATCAATTTATTGAAACAATGCACATGAGAATTTCGACCGATCATACCTATCATAGAAAATAAAGAAAGTGATACATGATAAAGAATTAATAAGCACTTATCCAATTTTAGCTTTGGTTGTAAAGAGGACAAAAAATATTATAGACCACCAAGCGTCATGTACATAAATACTTAGCCATTAATTATGATATCAATATGAAGTTGATTGAACTAATTTTAGCTTTGGTTGTAAAGAGGACACAAAATATTGTAGACCACCATACATCATATTAATACTTAGCCATAAATATTATGTGATATCAATATGAAGTCGATTGAACTAATTTTAGCTTTGGTTGTAAAGAGGACACAAAGTATTATAGACCACCATATGTCATTTAAATACTTAGCCATAAATATCACGACAAAAATGTAAACTTCCTACATGATACGTGTGAAAATTGTACATATTATGGACTGCTAGATTCACATTAGTGTGGTGTGTTGTGTTGCGACAGATCCCCCATCAACTCTGTGGCGCGATCGGGTATCCATCGATTTCCGACACGACAGAAGCGCCACAACACAATGCAACACATTAATGTGAATCTATATATTCATACAAAATGAATGACACTGATAACCTTCTGTCTCGCCACGACACACCACGACACAGTAATGTGAACCTAGCTTAAATAAATACCATCACGCTGTCACTCACGGGGCACAAAGAAGATTTTTTTTTTTTTAAAATGAATATGTCCTTGTTAAACAAGTACATATACATCTTCCTACGTTCCCTAAACTAAGCATAAATGCTTGTCCTATAGGTGAACGAGATCGGTCGAGGCAGGATTCGAACTCGCGACCACTGGATTACTAACCCAGCGCGCTAACCGCTCTGCCATCCACCCATCCAAAGAAGAAATTCAAAGAAGAAATGAATGCCACATTTTTCTATCTTGACACGTATCTATAGTCTCATCAATATTCATGCCTCGTTTATACAACGCAAATTCTAATGATAACATACCTATCTTCACCCCTACCGCATCAATTTCTCAACGGGTATCATGTAGAGAGTGCACACTGTGAGTTTCGTCATGATGTGTTTGTGTGTATGGCGTACGGCGTATGGCGTATGGCGTATGGCGTATGGCGTATGGCGTATGGCGTATGGCGTACGGCGTACGGTGTACAGAAAATCCTTTTTGTGTCCTCTCTACAGCCCAAATTATAAGTCGGATCGACTTTATATAAAAAATCATATGTGTAAAGTGCGTAGACCTAGAGCTGATTAGTTTTCCACAGATAACTTTTGATTTCTTCTCTATGAATTCATCATTTACGTTGTTTTTTGTGTCCTCTCTGCAGCCCAAACTATAAGTCCGATTGACTTCATATTGATATCATATGTGTTAAGTCCATAAACTTAGAGCTGATTAGATTTCCATAGACAACGGTTCATTTTTTCCCAATGTTTCTTTATGATTTCATCTATTAAAACTGAAAAAATGCTCTCACGACCTGGAAATTAGAGATATTTTAATTTGGTTTCAATAATTCTTAGTACAAGTTAGTCCGTAAGAAAGAGCGGTTAGTTTCGAAAACTGTTAATACTCAAACGTGGTTTAAAAAATGATACCTACTGCATATTTTTATATATTTATAATCTGTAAAAATGTGTCACAAAGAAAGCACAAAACCGTACGAAGAAATTAAATTATGCTTAGAAATGGAAGAAGAATAACTTTTCACTATGATAAAGAGGTTAAATCTCATATAATGTAAAGTAAAAATAGCAAGAATGCTACCTTTAAAGTATCATTTAAGTTTGTATTTCAAGAAATATATAAATACAGTTTCTGCTGCACAAAATGGAAAAATCGATGTATTCCCTCCAATTTCCCAAGCGAATCTCTCCTTCGTGGATATTGAGAAGGCTGGCAGTTTGCTTTGATAAATGACTTTCATACATGCTCTGCAATATCCTTACAGTCCTTAATCATGATATAATATGGGTTCGGATTATTTCTATGGCGCATGACAAGCATCATTTTAATATTATATTGCCTACTCACAATTCAAGTTTTGAATAATCATAAAACTCGATTTTACATAATATCATATCCACCGAATTTAATGAAATATTCAGAACTTTTGGATGTGGCTCTCCCACTTTCTATCAAAATAATAATTTATATCATATGATATTTATATACATTGTAAAAAATAATAATCTTCTATAGATATTGTGCCTTGTGTATTATTATACGACCTAA
The DNA here is from genome assembly GCA_963576475.1 of Molanna angustata. Classification (NCBI taxonomy): domain Eukaryota; kingdom Metazoa; phylum Arthropoda; class Insecta; order Trichoptera; family Molannidae; genus Molanna; species Molanna angustata. The sequence goes on along the minus strand of OY754964.1, from coordinate 3,095,906 downwards.
ATGTAAATTTAAATAATATACAAAAAAATACTTAGGTGCTTATCCACATGATAAATACATGCATACATATACAGAAAACAGAGATGGAAAAAATGTGTGCATACTAACTTTTGAATTATTACAATATAAAAAGAGATAATTTAAAAAGAAAAAAAAAAAAAAAGAGTACGAACTTGACCAGTCCCCTAGACAGCGTGTCATTTAGCTCAAGAAAAGATAGCACAACGTATGGAAGTGACAGTTACATGTTACGTGACGACATAAATTGATTTATCTTTTCTTGAGCTAAATGACACGTTGTCTAGGGGCGCTGGAAAACTAGAAGGAGAATGATTTTCTTTGCAACGAATTTCAATTCAATTTATAAAGCAGCTCGCTCATGCGAGTCGCTATTATAACTTAATCTAATCGAAAATTATACGGAATGCAATAATATACGACAGCGAAATAATTGTATGATGTGCACGTACACCTCAGGTCCCCTTATTTTTAGGTTAGGTTCAGTAGTCTTACGATGTACGATAAGAATGACTACACAAGGAAAGAACGCCTGACGAAGAATATATACAAATCTGACAGAAATAGAATTAAAGGTCAGAGGCGCCCAAGAAAAGGGTGGCACCAGCATATGAACGATGTAAATCCAAGAAGCTTGAACAACTAACGAAAATATATGAGACGACGCATGAATATTGACGGGGCGATGAATGTTTCATAATAGAAAATGTGAGGTTTGGTTCTCTATGCCTACCCCGTGAGAGATTTGGCGTGATGGTATGTATGTATTATGTGTATGTCTCTATTGAGATATTAAATTTGACATGAGATATCATTGAATCCCGACATGAGATATCATTGAATCCCGACAAAGAAAAAAAATAAAAAAAAAAATGATCCTGTCCGTCTATAGGTAGGTAAGCAACCATAAACACCAAATACCAAAGATCTCCCAAAGATTTCTTGGTGTGTATACAAAATCGACTTGGTGCACTATTTATTTATTTATTTCCGGCATCAATTGCCTTTTAAATTTATTTTTATTTTTTTTCAAATTGAAGCTGACAACGTATGAAGTATAAATCTAAAAATTAAATACAGAATATAAAATTACTTGCATAAATACCCACTCCATACATCAATCATAAGCTTACAATACTATCATGATAAGTAATATACTATTTTATATGTACATGTATATCTGTGTGTCATGATGTTTATATGTGTAATATGTAGTGTGGTTGTGTGTGTGTGCGTGTGTGTGTGTGTGAGGGTGTGTTGTGTGTGTGAGGGTGTGTCTGTGTGTGTGTGACCGTCCCCCCCTTATAACTTTTTAGCTGCTCAATGCACAGAGCTTAAAATTTCGGAATATATACATAGATAGTTTTACAAAACTTTTATAAATAAAAACTGATCCTGGAGCTTCAGTTCTGACTCTCAACAACATCATTGGAACAGCATGATGGTATGTTGGTATATACCAAAAATGTATCTTTTGATAAAAAAAATACATACTCGATTTCCTGTATAAAAGAATCGTAGCGCGTAATATGTTATCATCATTTCCTACATTTCATATCTTCGTTCGTATTTCAAACATTTCAGTATCTACGAAAATATTATACATTTGATTTAAGCCGCTCAAAGTTTCGTGTTTACGCCGTTGCCAAAGTTTCGATAATAATTTATAATGTTTATCTAATTTAGCACCAAAGTTAAACATTTGTTATTATTTACATCGCTGACTCGGAATGTAGGTATTCAAATATGTTGAAGAGACAAAATATTTGAAAAATGTTCAGATACAAATTTTTACGAAAAATTTTCAAAATCTCAATATGTATCTGTGTGTGTGCTATGTGTTGTGTGATATGTGTTGTGTGCTATGTGCTGTGTGCTATGTACGGCGTGTTTATTTTACTTTATCGATTAAAGACTTAAGTACTCATTCGATTCTTTTCAATTTTTGGAATATGTATATCTAATACTCGCTTAGACCCCATTAGATTTTGAAGGATATCTGAATAGTTCTTCTCATTTTTTTTAAACGTCAAATATTTTAATGTGACCCCAAGCTCAGTATACCTACTTAAAACATGAAATTTTCACTTTCATTAAATGGCATTGAAGAAATGTCAAGTTTTCATAATAAAATATTTAAATTAAAAAATACTGAACAAAATCATTTCATAAAAATAAAAAATTCCCATACAAAATTTTAATACTTTGTGGGGTAGGGGAACCTGTTGTACCTAGGACAGTTTTTTAGATATATATTTTTCATTGTGATTTGACGTACAGCACACAAATCATAATTGCATATTTTGAAAGGTCAATTATTTGGGTACTCACTACCAAAATATCAGAAATGTATATTTCATACTTAATACATAGATTTTAAAGTTAAAAAAATGGTAATTGAGGCCAAGGTACAACATACCCTATGTACCTTGACCAGCACTACGGTGTACCTAGGACACATTGAAAATTTGGAGGTAATTTAAGTAAATTATTAACTTTTCTTAACCAAAATCGTTTTATTCGGTCTGTTCTATCTTACAAAGCATAGAAAATTAATTATTTTGGAAGGAGATTTCGAGCCACCCTCTACTGGGTCGGTTCAAATCGTCCAACTTCGGCCTTCTGTGGGTTACCTATGGGATCTCTTTTAGCACTGGTAAAAATAAATTAATAAAAATGCATTTTAAGTGAATTTTATTTTAAACCAACAATTATCTATATTATAAATTTGAATGTTTGTATGTATCTATGTATGTGTTGTATGCGCTCCTAAACCGCTCATCCGATTGCGATGAAACTTTGGTGAACTGTCGAGAGTATACCAGGGATGGTTTCTGGATCAAAAAATTTCTTCTTCTTCTTCATCGAGTTTTAGGTCATTTTACCTATGAAGGTGGACTATCCTGGGAACCGTTCATCCGATTGCAATGAAACTTTGGTAAATTATCGAACGTATGCCCGGGATGATTTCTGGATTTAAAAAATTTTCTTCTTCTTCTTCTTCATCGGGTATCTCATTTTACATATGAAGGTGGACTATCCTGAGAACCGTTCATCCGATTGCAATGAAACTTTGGTGAATTGTCGAGCGTATGACCGGGATAGTTTCTGGATTAAAAATTTTTTCTTCTTCTTCTTCTTCATCGGGTATCAGGTCATTTTACCTATGAAGGTGGACTATCCTGGGAACCGTTCATTCAATTTCAATGAAACTTTGAAGAATTGACGAGTGTATGCCCGGGATGGTTGCTGGATTAAAAAAAATTCTTCTTCTTCATCGGGTATCAGGTCATTTTACCAAAGAAGGTGGACTATCCTGGGAACCGTTCATTTAATTTCAATGAAACTTTGATGAATTGTCGAGCGTATGACCGAGACCTACTGAAGGGACGGGAGTAACTGAAGGGACGGGAGTAACTGAAGGGACGGGAGTAACTGAAGGGACGTTTAGTGTAACTTGCTTACATCATTACCTATTTCCAAACAGTGCTTTAAATGACGACGCAAAGTTGTTCTTGGTAATCCAAAATGTTTGGAAGCACCGAAAGTGGTGAATTTTTTCTCTCTAATCATTTTAATGGCATTTGTCAGATCATTCACATTAATAAGCGTCCTTGTCTTCTTCTCTTTACTTCTAGGCATGATTTCTGAAATAATAAAGATATTTGATCAGGAACATATTGCATGAGTTGTACCTTGGCCAGTGGCCAAGGTACAACTGATCGACAGTGGCAAAGGTACAACACTACTACTCCAACAACAACACTACTCCAACTTCAACAAAACGATGGATTTTAAATAGTTTTGAGGTTACTTATCTCGTAAGTTTTTTATTGTTTAGACACTTGTAATATAAAAGAACACATAGCATATAAAAAGTAATTGACTAATATAAAACATTTAAAACTATCAGACTTCAAAATATATTAGAAATACTTACTTTTTTCGGCGAAAAAAGTTTTAACCTCGGTGACAGCAAACACTGGCTTAAGGGCGGTATGTGACTAACTTCACATTGAATAGTCGGTAGTGATGTACCGAATACCATAGACAGTAAAATTTAATATCGCGCGAATATTTGAAACGAGCCCAGTGGCCTAGGTACACATAGTGCCAAGGTTCAACAGGTTCCCCTATAGCGTTGGCCACAACCCATTCGTTTTACATAACACATATGTACAAGATGTACTATGTAAAATACTGTCCTGAGATTATGTACCTAATACTGTAATGTTATTGTACTGTTATTTTCCCAAAAAAATAGGAATAAAAAAAAAGATATAATTTAATAATTTTGTAAAATACAAACTAAGTTTACATAGTTTGTCGATCGACAATTCTTGATAGAACTCCATTGTACGTTGATATGTTATAAATATATAAAAATGCTTGGTAATAGTTCTATTTTATTTATTAGATTATTGACGCGTTTCGTGCAAAGCACATCATGATTATTCTGACGATGTACTTTGCACGAAACGCGTCAATAATCTAATAAATACAATAGAACTATTACCAAGTATTTTTATATTTTTATAACATATCAACGTAAAATACAAAGTTAACAATAATGCTAATACTTATTGCTAAAAACCAGGAGTATTTTTATGAATTTTCTTTTGGCAATTAATTACATTTCGACGAGAAGAAAACTTTGAAAAGAGTGTCCTCAATTTTTTTATTGTATTTACTTGTTTTAATATCATGCGGCCGTTGTTGGTGTGATCTATTGGGGCGAAATTGATAATCTTCGAGGATATTCCTATCCCTCTATTCCCTCTCCCTTCCTGTTCTATAGAGGTTATACGCCAAATTCTAAATGAATAAGTGTTTTTTTTTTGTTGTTGTTTATATTTTGTATTGTAAAGATCATTCGCATTATCTAGCCATTATTTTGATTGTATAAAAGCATTAGGGAAATTTACTGGTTTTGTATATATATATATATTGTTTTTTTGTTTCCCCACAAGCTCTATATAACTGCCTGTTCCCATAATGAAATTAAATTAAATCATAGTTTTGACTTAAAGTGCAACAAGAGTGGGCAATACTAAACCGGATTAGGAAAGGTTGCAGCAAAAGTGCAGCTGAGCGCCGCAAATGGGGCTACATCAGTGACCCTATGTAGTTATGAGTGTGGAGATCTGGTCCAAACCATAGACCACATTGTACCTATGTGCCCATTTTACATATTCGATGGAGCGATGGAGGATATTAATAACCTGTCGACCAAAGTCAGAACAGCCAGCCTAGGGAAGAGCGCCTGACTCACAATACGATTAGAAATATACAATATAATTTTTATCAGTAATTTGAAAATCATTTTTACTTTAGAAATCTTTAGTCTAACCTATATTTTTATTTTAATTGGACCAGTCTAATCCCTTTTTTTATAATAGGTAGCTACAACTCAAGAAAACCAAAACGATTTCATCGGGCAATTTATGAAGTAAAACAAAACGATTTCAGTGTGTTTGTGATGAAATCGATACTGTTAATCAAATTATTTTCTCAGTATTTGAACAAGAAGGTGAACGAGTAAGTAGGTATCTACACTCTACAGCCCAATAGTCTACAGTCTACAGCCCTTTATGTATATTGAATTAATCAAGTTGATTTTCTCCTGGGAAATAATATATAGAAATACGGTGAAGCGATGATCCATCATTAGTGATTTAATTTGCCAATTCACTTAATGAATTATACGATAATATCGACTAAGTATACCTATTATAATACTTCAGTCTCTCTCGATAATACTGGCGCTTTCGAAATATTCAGGTTCATTTCAGCGACACTTAAATCAATAAAATATGAATTTATTTTATAAACTCAAAACACAGAATCAAATGTCCTTAAAATATTCCCTTTCACAGGATGAATCCATAACTGTAGTAATTCCATTATAGATTATGTACATAATATAAAGAATTAAAAACTACCTCAATGAGCCGATTTCGTTTTTCAATCCATGTATATCTTTTATCCTAAAAACATTTAAATCAAATTTTTTAAAATGTGTGTATTATTATTTAGGTACTTTTTTCATTTTATTTTTTTTCGTTTCATTATCGCTTTATTTTTCTATGATTTTGTATATCAATGTGTGTATTATTATTTAGGTAGTACCTACGCATGTAAAAGGCAATTGATGGCGTACTAAAGTATACTTGACACGGACGCTTTTTTCAACGGGTTTCAGGTTTTCAATGGGGTTTACAACGCGATGGGCAAAAAAATAGAAAGTTTTCTGTTTTCAACGCGATTTTCATCCTTTTTGGTAATCGAGGGAGATCGCGATCCACTTCCACGCCGGCGACGCTATAGAGCTTATTGGCCCTGTTCACCACCGGACGCAGCCGCAACATCGGACAAACACAAAATATCCACCATCCATCGGGTTCAACCACTGCCCCCGAGAATCCAACCACACACGTCAGGGCCTCCGATTGGTCTCGAAATCGGCCGCTAAGAACACTCCGTTTCAAGTCGGAGGGGCTTGTACCCCGACCCCTCGGTCCTCGTGTTGGCGTCCGAAGGTTCCGCGGGCTAACACCGGGGGCATCCGACGCAATCATCACCTGTCAGATTTGACGTCTAGTTGTCAACACAGGATGTCTGACCCGACGTCTGCGCCGGCGGTGTGCCCGAAACACACAACAACATTCGCCACAGTTGACGAGTAACTGCCGAGCGAGACTAGAGGCGTCCGTCCTGCTCTTCTCTAAGTACGGAATGACGAGGGCACAACAGCGTCGGCCGCCCACCCCCGCCTTTACTGCCTGGGCCCTTAGAGCCGTAACCTAGGCTTATATCCCGACGCATCGGTCCTCGTGTTGGCGTCCGAAGGTTCCGCGGGCTAACACCGGGGGCATCCGACGCAATCATCACCTGTCAGATTATTTGGAAAATTTCAATATACATTTATATTATATTATAAATTTATTATATAATTTTTCGATATACATTTATTTATATTATATTATACATTTGCACATGTAATCGTTTAAAGTACTGTAGAGCGATGTTTGGAGTAATCTCTATTTCGGATGCTGTTTTAAGCGTTGAAAAACGGGCCGCGTTGAAAACAGCGTCCATTTCATCTTTGGAAAACCTTTGGTTTTAAGTAAATCGGATATTTTTATGCTTGCATATCTATAGGAGAACACACCATTGTTTCCTTGTCGGGAGTCAAAGATATATATTTATTACTTCTCGGGTATCTAACAGGTACTATATCCGATATTAATTGAACACGCACCCAATTAGAAGTTGCCACATTCTGGAGACTAACAATATTAATTTTGTCACATTTCCAGACTAAAAACAGAATTCAAAACTGTGTCTCCACTGGGAATTTAACCCGGGACCTTTAGATTTATTATTTCATGAGAAATTTTAATATCCCAATAGAGACATACATATATAATACGTAGGTTCACACCTGGCAGAGAGAAAAGTACGGATTTTTCTATCTTGACATATATGTTCATCGTATCGCCAACAATCATGCATCATCTCGTACATGTTCGTCTGTTGTTCACACTTCTTGCTTTTCAGAATGTCGTTCACATGGTCGTGTCATCCATTTCTTGGGCGCCTTCTACCTTTTATTCTATTCCTTTCAGATTTGTTTATTTTCTTCGTCAGGCGTTCTTCATTCCTCTTCCCAAGTGGCTTAACTATAATATTAGTTGCTCAAATCATTAACTATTGTTTTATTAATTGCATATATCTTCATCTAACATTCTTTCTTTGTGTCCTCATTGTATCCTGTCATCCATCGTTATCAAAAATTCTTCTTAGTGATCGCTGATCGTTCAATAGAGACGGAAGAAGTATAGGTATATATTTTTAAAGGAGGACGGGAAATCAGGCATCTACAGGGCTTACGACCTCTCATCGACTAGATAACGTGATCATTTAAAGTGCTTGCGCGACAATTATGCCTTTACATTCCATTATTTTCAATTCTATACAATGTGTTATAAGATTACATCATATCGTTTAAAAATAAGCTTGGAAGCATCGTCCATCTATCAAAGACAATGAAACTTATTTTAACGATATCTATTGAGAAATAGTTTTCGGTAAACAATGGAAGCCACGATCTTTATATATGAGATGACAGTGCTTTCGCATAGATGTCTTCCCTGAACCGCGCCAAAATTATGAGTTCTTTTTTGGCTTGTTTACCTTCTTGTACCAATGTGTATGTAAATCGAATATTTTTTTGGTTTCATGTACGCAAACATTGGATTACGTACGATGTATTTTATTGCTTACAAATTACCGATAATATTCATACATACATACATACCATCACGCCATGTCCCTCACGGGGTAGGCAGAGAGAACCGAACGCCACATTTTTCTATCTTGACACGCATTCATCGCCTCCTCAACATTCATACATCGTCTTATACATGTTCGTCTGTTGTTCACGCTTCTTACATTTCTTACATTTCTAACATTACATAAAAAAGGACATACCTACCTAATATTCAATAGTTCTTGAAGATCTCTAGGTGTTTAGACAAATTCAAAGCTGTTTGGTTTATTTCATCGATAGCTATTTTGTTTTCATGACACATTTTCTTACTAGATTTGTAACCTTATATTCTTGTTAGATTAAATAAGTATTATCGAAAAAAAAACGTATATTATCGATCTAGTAGGAATGTTTACTATGATAATATAGGATACCTATTAGAATTGATTGTGTCCATGTATTGTGACGAAATAAATGAAAAAAAAACATAGGAATTGAAAACCTGGTTAAGTAGATTCTTAAATTTTGATCTACGTGTTTACTACGAATCTACTAAGAATGTTTACTACGATAATATAGGATATACATAGAACTGATTGTGTTCATATAATATTGTGACCTGGTTTAGTAGATTCTTTACTGTTATATCTAATGAAACAAGTATCATATCCTTTAATATCTTTTCTCCAATTGACCAAACGTCTGAGGCAGACATGTTTTTTTCCCAATAGAAAGATGAATAATATCTACTTTGTTATACTTTATCCCCACTTTTTGTCGGATATCCATTCTGTTCAATTTAGTGAAAAGTTATTGATATTGGTCATCGAACGTAATATAGTATATAGAAACTTCTCGAATCCTTACACAAGTACCTTCTTGGCATAAATAATGTTTCAACATTCGTCTATTGATAGAGAATAAGTATGATCATTTCCTATATTGTTTTTCTTTCGATTCAACAGTATTGTCTTTTGAAATATCACGTATCCTTCATTAATTCTCTGTGTTCGATCAAAGCTCTTCCATTTTCTTTTATTCGCTGTCTAATTTGTTTAATAGATTCGTCCTTGACTCAAACAGAAAAAAATCTTTTTTTTTCGATTGGTGCCTACATAATGAATTACAATTATTCCAAACAGCTTATTTTCATACAATGTACAGAATATTCTTGTTTTTCTCTTTTTTAAGCGACTTCCAAAAACAGAGAGGTGGTTAAGTCAACGTGAACTTTTTTTATGTATGTTCAGCGGTTAATTTTTACTTCGTTGGGCGATTTCAATGATTCTTTTTTTCATTGGAAAGGGAGTATCTTCCTATTGGTCTCATTACAATTTGGTCAAGATCTGAGTATGGAATTCTTGTGAAAATTATCAAACTCTTCAATTTTCACCTCAGCGATACTATTTTTTTTTACTTTTTTTTTATTTTATTGAATTCAACAGCAAACCAGGAAAATTTAAACAAAAATACACTGATAATTTTAATATTGCCAATTTAAGTATTCTTAAAATGTATGTATTGCAAGATGTTAAGAATTTTGAATATATTTTAACAATTTTGAAAACAGAATGGGAACTGAGAGAGGTGGAGAGGAGAGTGGGGGAAAGCATCGATCACTGGAAACTCATATTATGATTTATACCCCACGTGTCTCAATGTATGAATAATTCTTAGTTAAATTATATTGAATTAAATTAAATTAAAGGGGTACAATTAAAAAGGTAAAAATGCGCGCAACAAAACAGAGCACAGATTAATAGCCGACAAATTCACATTTTTTTAATATGTATAAACTCGTTATTTTTTACCTTAATTAATTATTTAAATATGATTTTAATAAAAATTTTACTGATCCTATAATCCAAGTGAGAAGAAAATAGTGCTTCAGAGGTGATCACACATTAAGTTTCATAGAGCTCTGATGATAGGACTCATGAGAAAAAAAATCATCAATCTCTTCAATTTCCAAAGGTGTCTGCAATCTGTATAACACGTATTATTGTACAGGCGAATTGTATAAAAAATATTATAACTAAATGCATACATACCCTCCCGCCATGTCCATCATGAGGGTAGGCAGAGACAACCGAACGCCACATTTTTTCTATCTTGACACACATTCATTTTGTCGTCAGTTTTTTTTTATATGAAAGATTATTTAGATTCAAGAGTATGTCACCATCTTTCAAAATCCCATTTATGTGATCGTGCCAACTTTTTCTTGGCCGACCTCTACTTTTCGTTCCTCTTTTATCAGCCTTGTACACTTTTTTTGTCAGACCGTCATCACTCATTCTTTCAATGTGGTCGAACCACCTAAGGGCATTTATTTTCATCTTACTTACGATATTTCTTTCAATCATACATTCTCGTCTAATATCCTCATTTCTTATTCTATCATACATCGTTTTACCACACATTCGTCTTAGTGACCTCATTTCAACCGCGTTAATTCTACTTTTATGCGTCTTCTGCCATGTCCATGTCTCACTAGCATACATTAGAGTCGGGATAATATGTTTGCACTGGAGTAAAAGAGAAAATATGTCTGCAGTGTGTGTCTATTATTGTATGATCTCTTTCTCATTTAATGTATTTTGTCGTGTGTGCTCTTTTTTGGTGATATTGTAAGAATTCGTTAGAATGTACCATTTTTGAAGAAAATTTTGTTCTTTTATAACGTGTCCATTGTCCATGCATTAAATTTATTGCCAATCATTATTCATCTTACATAGATATAATTTTCGCCTCATCATAAATCGATTCATATTGACGTCAAATGTTTATATCTTTTCAAATTTATATCATCCACAATTCACACAATAAATAATTACTTTTACAATTAAAAGTTATTCCATAGTTGAATATAAATATTTTGATAAATGACACTATTGTTTGTTTGTTTCAGATCATCTCTGCTCTCTGTCTGTGTAAGAAGAAGAGTTCCTTCAGATGAAAACCTCAACACAGATTATGCACCAATTCAAAGATATCCAAGGTATTGAAAGTAATTTTTTATTTTATTAAATTTCACCAAATTGTGTTGCTTCTACATATATACATTCTTATCAAAACGAATGTTAGAGATCATTTAAGATGCCATGGCACAGTTGGTAAGCCGTGCGGTTTCTGTGCGGGCGTCCTGGGTTCGATTCTCAGCAGAGGAGATATTTATTTAAATTCATTTCTCACGCAAATATTGCTTCTCTGGGCTGGAAACACTGGTAAGTTGGAAGAAATTGCCATATGGCAATAAACTCGCCACTTGCTCAGGTTCAAAGGAAGTGTTAATTATTATTATAAAGTATCAATGCAAAGTGATTAGATATCAATGCAAAGTGATTAGATATCAATGCAAAGTGATTAGATATCAATGCAAAGTGATTAGATATCAATGCAAAGTGATTATTATCTAGTGATTTAATTTAATTTCTAAATTTATTATTGTTATTATGAACATCTTGTTAACTTAAAAAAAAAGGTTAAAATAATTTCCTCCTCATTGTACCATATGAATGTATTAATTTTAGTGTATGTACTGTGTGTGTGAAGTCCTGTGTATCTTTATATTAATTTTTAGCTTTTTTTATTTATTTTTCCACTTTTTGTAAATTAAAATATTTTTTTATGAACTCTGATGTTTTGTGTACTTTACTGTAGACTCCTATTTTATTTATTATATTTTTATTTCATCCTATTTTGTGAACTCCTCCCCGAAGCACAAGGTTTCCTTCTTTTCGGGGAGAATTTCAAATTTATTTGTGATATATATTTTTTTATAATATGTCAAAATGTATCCTTTGTATACTTTCTTATTAATATGATTTACTTTAATTTATGTTTTTTGACTTTGTTTTGTGAATCCATTTTTATAATAATTCTTATTTTATATTTAATATAATCGATTCTTGCAATTTATTTTTAAAAATATACCGTTGTAACCACTGTACATTATATTATTTAGTGTAAAAGGCTTCTAGTCGTATAGTCAAATAAAGTTTTTATTATTATTATTAATATAAAATTAATACCTTTTCATTATATCATAAGTACCTGTGTATTTATTAAAACTAATTTTTCCATTATTATGGAGTGTGTGTCATTACATAGAATTATAACAAGCTATTATGAATTCTAAAAGAGTATCAAAAATATTAAATAAAAACGGAGGCTTATAAGGGAAGAGGGTCAGGTATGTAAATATTCAAATTAGAAAATAGGAAATGTATAATAGACTCAGGATATTATTATAGGTACCTACATAATATTATGAACAGAACGAGATCAAAACGTGCTAGTATTTACCTACACAATTAAAATAAAATCGGGTCCCAGGTGAATTTTTCAAAAACGGATACGCGCTTCGTGTATAAACAACAATGGATATAATATCCACCCACTCGACAAATTGACGGAAAATTAATTTTATAATTATGAAAAAAGGTTCATATTATACCTAACGAGCAAAATCGTTTTCGAGCAGGTAGATAGGTACCAAGTTTTACATTATATTTTATGTGAGTACCTACCTACAAATTATAAATTGTTTTGAATGTTGCATTTTTAGATGAGATGAGACTGGTTTGTGGGGACAAACGCAAGTGTCGCGCTTCCTTTCATAAAGAATGTACACCCGCACATCTTTCGCCGGCTATCCCACATTGCGGTATATGCCGTGGGTTATGATATGAATTAATGAATGAAAAATCGTTAAAAAAAACCTCGACACGGCATTTTTACCTTTCACTTTTACTAAATAGTGGAGATTTTACGAAAACCCACTAAATTTTATAAGTAGGTATCATTTGATAATTTTTTTTAATGAAAATAAATTAATAATACCTAATAATAATTTATTTGCTTAGAAAACATACATATAGGAACACAAATTGTACATAAATAATAGTTTCAAAACACAGAGTTAAACATTAAAAAATTATATCACCTAATTATAACAAAAAATGATAATACCTATGATAAAAAAATGATAATATCTAATTATAACAAAATTTTTCATTTGGTATAACAAAAAATGATAATACTAATGAAAACAAAATAATAATACCAAATGAAAACAAAAATGACCATAACTTATGATAATTAAAAATGATAATACGTAATGAAAACAAAAAATTAAATATGTTTTCTTGGTTCCATTTGTTCCACTAAAAATAATTGATTTCTGTCCAACATTTATTTATCATTTGTATATTTGCTACAAGCGTTGGAAAATTCAACTATTTGTTTATGTAAAGTCAAATTAAAAAAGTTATTTTATCTTTTTTCGCAGATATCCGCCACCTATGCCTCCGCCCGAAGAGCTTTATCAATATGATGAAGATTTGGAATGTTCCTACTTCAGAAGAAGACCTAAGTCAGTATGCAGCCAACCAGATCCTAAGAGGTACACATGGATGCCGGAGGATGAGGATTCAACAAGAATGGAAAGACCAAGGTATCACAAATTAATTTTATGAACAATTCAATGGTATGGTTAAATTGTTCCTAATTGAAGGTGTCTATAGGGGCTTTTGAACGAAAATCGATATTTTTCTGTGTTTCATAGAATTACAGCCAGCCTTATAAAATCAAATGCATTTTTACATAATTTAAAAAATACATATATCAAGTTTGTCGACAGACAATTCTTGGTGAACCTCCATTAAAACATCCATTAGCTTTATGTATTACAGTCCCATACCAAGAATGTGTAGACAGTATAACGATATGACAAGGGAGTGTCCTGATCTTGACGTGTTTGCGCTCTCTGTTTTAAAGAAAATTCACTCTCTGTTTTAAAGAAAAAATTCAACTTGCGCGTGTTGTTTTAAGAAGGTCTCAGTGCACATTTATTCTCATATACCTATTTTTTTACTTCTACTTATGTACTTTGTGTAACTTCTATTACTTGGTTTTTTTCTAAAATTATGTAACTATTATTTTCTCCTTTTTTTACTTGACTTTTGTAACCGAATTCTGTCTAATTTATGTAACTCATACTTGTGTAACTTACGTATGTGATTGAATAAGAGATCATGTAATTTTGTGTGCATCCATAATTGGACCTCCACCACTCATAATAATAACAAATATTTTTTTCTTTTTATGAAAATTGTAAGCTGGATGTCTGTCGATGTACCCTTTTAATAAAAACTAGTTGCATGTAACACATGAGATCCAACTGTCGATAGCGATAGTATGTATAGTTGAAGAATATGTACCAAACTATAAACCCATAGATACAAATTATTGAATATTTTCAGATATTTTGTTTTCTATACAACATATGTAGGTATGTATGTCAAGATAGGATAGTATGGAGGAAGATCCTTTTTCCTACCCAGAATATGCAAAAAGCATGATGGTATGTATGTATGTTTGGAGATGAAGTATCAAACTATTAAGTCTTCTTACATATTGTGTATAGGCGACTGCCATACAAAATGTATGAAGCGATGTCGTCACTAAATTCAATTTTTAAAAAAATTGTTAAAAAAAAATTGAGATCTTCTACTACAATGTTAATATTTTTTATAGAAAATTAAATTATCTAGTTGGGGTGTTTCAGCTTTTTTCGATAATTGTAAAAGTTTTGGAAATATAGGCAGTTAAACTCATAAATTTATCATAAAAAAATATTTTTCTTAATAAAAAATGTTTGAGAAACCCTGGAATTTTTTTGAAAAAACTTATTTGAGATTTTGTATTTGTCTGTGTTTGTACCAATTTTCAGCGTTCTAGCGTTTATGGTTTCTGAGATATATGGAAAAATAAAATAAAAATTCAAAAGTTGATAACCCCTGACTGAAACAAAAATTCAAAATTCCGAGTATAAAAGTTTTGTAGGCCTGTAACTGTTTATATATTCTGAAATTTTAGGCTCTGTAAATTGAGCGAATCAAAAGTTATAAGGGGGGGGGGACACACACACACAGACACACAGACACACAGACACACACACACACACACACACACACACAGACACACGAAATGTTCTACTCCGAATACTGAGTAAATCCGTGTATGGAACATATATGCTGCGAAGCCTCTAAGTTGGTGTTTTTTGACTTCAAAGTTGGAAAAGCCGTGAAAAAAGTAGACCTCTCCATACAATTCTCGCGTATTCTGGCTTGATACATTGTCGATATGTTAAGAGAACAAAGTTCTCCTGAACAAATCGACAGTTGGACAACCTTACGTACAGAGATGCGATGCGCTTACCCAGGTTGGCATTGAGCAGCGTACGCAACAAAGACGAAGGTGCGAATATTTCATCTGAACATGAGTTGATTTTTACATAAATTTATTTTAATTAAACATACCTCTATTCCTGCAGAAATCCATGGCTTCCTTTACATCCATGGATCATCTCATACATGCTCCTCAATTATCGTTCAAGCTTCTTATGTTTCCTTCTTTCAAAATATCAATTGAACTGTGATGCCATCCCATTCTAGGGCTGCCCTTCCATTTAACTGTATCTCTTTTTTTCACCCTTGTATATTATTCAGTCAGTCGTACATCGTTCATTCTTTCAACATACTCAAACCACTTCAGGGAATTTCTTTTGAATTAACTTATAATATCCTTCCTTATCTTGCATTCTCACTTTTTTATTTGTTTATTTTTTATCACACTTTATTTTACAACTACACAAACAAGTACACTACTGCTGCCCAACTAGGAAACCCTCTTATAGGCCTAGCAGTTTACAACTTTACAGTGACAATACAGTCATGAACTAGGTGATGTTAGTTTCCGCTCTACATTAGGTAAACACAAAATCAATATACTTTGTACTAATAACTATGTAATTAACCAGGTCGAAATGCCAGTCAAAACATATGTTAACTATATAATTCCCGATGCGATTTAACATTTCAAAACCAAAGAGAAGAGGTCATAGATCAATTTCGTAAGGTGTGTAGATGTATTTGATATGACTCGCATGAGTCTTAGATAAAATCAAAACATATACAATTATTATCCTTGTGTCCTCAAGTCTTCATTATTCATTATTAAGTACTGCTGTTTTTTATTTGTGTTTGTTCTAGCCCACGCGCACTGGACGGTTGGTAAGTCGGGAAAATCAGCCTTTTGATACTATTTGTAAAACGTAATACAGTCTGTTACTTATTTTCAGACCAATCAGAGTAGAGGACGAATTCGACGGTCGTGGCAGACCTCCATCAAGGCAGTCAACCATGAGCGGTGGATCTGGTATGCAGTACATGAGTTATAGCAGCGAATTCCTTAGTACACCAACACCTCAGCACAGGTACATAAATCAACAATCATTTAATAAAAAACGCTACCAGGGGGGCAAGTCTCGTTACCTTAAGATTTTATAAAACTCCATAAGACAATTATATCCATGATATGGGTAAACATGGATGGTTTTGATTTCCCCTATTGACCAGAGTTGCCCCCCCCCCCCCAGATGTGAATTGTTAGAAAATTTTATCATCACCTTTTTGGAATAAGTTTTAATTTGTATTCGTATTTGTCAAGCCATTTGATGTAATGAAACACAGGCGCATATAATAATAAACTTCTACAGAACAGGTTTTTAACCTAGTGAAGCAGTTTACGTTCCGCATCTAGTTTTTAAATATCTTTTTTGTAAAAATAATGTATTGTTAAACTTTGATGTGTATAAAGTGTAAATTATTTCTTATGTTACAAATAAAAAAAATTGATCATATTTTTCAAATAAATAATGTAAGTCAACATATTTGTATCTAGTTTTATGGTTTTGAATACTATTAGATATGTATGTTTAAATATTCGCGTTTAGGGTCAACTTTGACAGTTCATCAGACATTGGTAAAATGACCTGTGCGTTTACTAAGTTCTAGTCTATTGTAATTAGTACAAAAAAAACGATAAAAAATTATCGATAGCTAAAGCGAAAACATTGTTGAACCAGTGACTAGATAGAAGATAGAAGAACGCTGGCACATAAAGTCCACAATATTCTTCAATGTTTCCATCGCTCCAATCTGTTTTTCTTTTTGGCGTTATCGCACACTATCCGATACAATATATTCGTTGTCCCGAGTTACTCCATAGGATTTTATTCTCCGACTGTATTGTGGAGGATTTCCATACACTCTTTTTTATCACCTGTCCAAACCAATAACATATACCCAGAATTCATTTACATCTGCTCCGCACCTCAGCCATGGCGCTTTGTTTTTCCACTGGGGAGCATGCGGCTTCAGTCTGGGGACGTTCTGCCCACTGCAAACAAGTTGACACTGCTTTAAATGATACCTGCCGAATCATCACAGGATGCCTTAAGCCCACTGCAGTCAAGAAACTGTATCCTCTTGCGGGTATCGCTCCACCACACATAAGGCGCAATGTTATATGCCGGACGGAAATGCACAAAGCAGAAACACTTTCTACTCACTCTCTGTATGACCACGCCCCCCCTGACATAAGACTAAGATCACGTAAAAGTTTCCTGACATCAACGCAGCCACTTCCATCTCACCCTGAACAGGAAAGGCTCCGTCTATGGCAGCAAGAAGCCCCCGATAACTTCGTCCGCCCTAAGGAGAGTCTTCCCCCGGGCCACAACGCGGAGTGGCGTACGTGGAAGTCACTAAACAGACTGAGGACGGGCGTTGGGAGAACGTTGGATAACCTGTGTACATGGAGCTTCCTGCAACAGGTATTACCAACGACATGTGACTGTGGAGAGCAGCAGACCACCGCACATTTGTGCAGCTGCCCTTCAAGTCCAGTCAACTGCACCATGCACGATCTTATGGTGGGCAATGATTGTGCTATTGACGTTGCTAGACACTGGCAGAAAATTTTTGAATGCGTTGCTGACACGAAAGAAGAAGATTTACATTTTATAAACCGTCTTTGCGCAATATACAACATTTTTTTATTATTTTATTTATAAGTGTGTCAATAGCTATGAACATTTTTACATTAAAAATGAGCCAATTATAGACCAACATAATAAAACTAAATAACACATTAGTAAAGATTAGATACATAGGTAGGTACTTAAAATTATTACTAAATTGTTTGATACCATCTCGTTACTGCAAAGCTCTAACTGGTCGAAGATAAGTTCTAATTCCAGTATAGACCGACAAGTGAAGTTTAAGTTATGGATGTAAAAAAGTATATTTTGAAGATTGACTATCATTTTGTAATAAGATTTTGAAGCATAAGTAATAGCAGGATAGTGTAAGCACTAAGCATTAAATATTATCATAGTAAAATATGATTCTCCAACGCGTATAAAATATTCAACGTTTCTCGTAATATAAAGCGTTTCTCTCCAAAAAGCCAGCATAGTTCCTTAGTACCTATAAACAACACGATAAGCTTGTAAATTCTATCTGGATGCACTCAACAATATTAAATACTCGCGCGGGTACTATAAACCTCGCAAAGTTTGCAAAACCTTATATATTATTAGACCTCGTTTAATCTCTTCAGCTCTGAAACCGGGGCTTTCCATTCTCTCAACCAGATTATCGAGCTTTCTATGATGTGAGACCAATGTTAGTTTGTATGCTGTCTGTAGGTACATCACATATGAATATTATGCAATACCATGTTGATAAATAACAATTCAAACTGATGAAAGCTTCCGTAGTAGGAGCCGACAATCCGTAAGGAGCTTATTTTATTATGTGATATGGTATGTGCAATAGTGCTTATTGTTTAAACTATACCTTACGTTCATACTCATAGTTCATTCATATATAATAGTTCTTTGTGTGGGGGAAGATTCTATGTTTCAATCATTTGCATGTACATATTTCAATACAGTACATTTCATGAAAGTATGTATACATAGAAAAAATATTGAAATTTTATCTCACTAGGCTAAACGCCTGTTCTAAGGTAGTACTCTTAAAGCATTTATACAAAGGTTAAATATTGAGGGTATATTATTAAGATTACATAACTAAGAACATGTATTTTACTGGATTTGTAAGATAATTTAGTTCTTCAATGTATGTATATGTGTACAAATTAAACTTAAAATGTGTGTTAGTGCTGTTTCCGATCCCTGTCTGCCCTTATTCATAAGCCAAAGTGTAACCAAACCCTTGAAATTGTTGTGCGTGAAGTAGGGTAGTGTATCTTTATTAATTATATTGAATATTTTTGGAGCAAGATATCTGTAATGCCTTTGACCGTACGAGGTGCGTGTCCAAGGTGGTAGAAAGTTATGTCGAAATCTTGTGTTGTGTACGTTTTGCCCTGCAGTATTACATGTACTTATGTATATCTTTTTTTAAATGTGAAACTATTATTCGTATGTAAAGTTGTCTGACATCAAGTACATTGAATTGTTTAAATATGATGGGTCGATGGCAGAGCGGTTAGCGCGCTGGGCTAGTAATCCAGTGGTCGCGAGTTCGAATCCTGCCTCGACCGATTTCGTTCACCTATAGCACAAGCATTTATGCTTATTTTAGGGAACGTAGGAAGATGTATATGTACTTGTTTAACAAGGACATATTCAGTTTAAAAAAAAAAAAAAATTCTTTCGATGGGTACCTATACGGTTTCTTACATATGGTTCTCAATATACTTTTTTTTGCGATTTGAGTTCTATTTAATAATATTTTAATCTGTTTGTATTTATATGTCAATTATTTTTGTTAAGAACTTCATGTTTAAATTGTATTTTTCTCCTCTTAGTTTTGTTGTTTTATTATTTTGACATGTAACATTCAATATTGAATGAAATGTCTTTGAATAAATGAAAAATAAGTTCATTGTGAAGAGATAACGTCACAATGTTTTACACGTATAATGTACGTACATAGAAAACGAAGACTGCACATTAATATCGTTATTGCAAAGACAATGATCAATTTCTTCTTTATGATTACTTTCTTAAGGCCATTGTATAAATTACCTTCCAATATGTGAAACACGAAAAAATATTGTGTATCGTCAAATCTGTGATATACCTTCAAAATATTTCGTGAGTTTTTTTTTAAATAGCAAGAATATTAATTAAAATGATAAAAGACTCATTCGGTAGTTTTTTTGTGTTCTCTTTTGATTGAAGTAAAAACTTACATCATAGGCCTAGTAGTTTATTAGTTACTTACAATACAAAATTAAAAAAGGGTTTTATTAAAACAAATTTCACAAGAAAAGTAATAAAAATTAATACAAATTTCAAAAAAACTCACGCAATAGAATAAAGATGTTTAAATAAACTATTATTTATTCAAAAGACGTATCTTCTGAGAGTACACAATTGCGAAAAGATTTTCAAAATTTATTATTTAGCCTCTGGTTGGTTGAAAGAAATATCCGTTCCGCAATAAGTTCTCCGGCAGTATAAATAAATATTATAATTAAATTTAGGTTTAATCTGGAATATGAGTTTTTATTTTTCAATTTTAATAACGTAAAGACAAATACCTTAATTAATACATTGACTTGATTACGAAAAATCAATTCACATATGAATTATTTTGATATATATTTACACTAACAATAATTGTAACGATATTCAAATTTCACAATACGATAATTTATAATATAAAGGACAAAAGCAGTTCGCTTGGATAATTTTTTATTATACATAATTATTAATATATTTTATGGAAATTGTTTTACACGTCAGTAAGTATCATACTTATTATTCATAGTAAATTAAAATACTTTGCTTTCAGGGAAATTACAAAATTAATCAATGTTGACTCTCTAAAAATATCCATAAAAACTCTCCACTAAATAAATTACACAGGTAGGTACTTACATCAAAAATAATTTCAGTTGAGTACTTCCATCTGGAATTTGGTGCCTGGTATTGAGAGTGAGTGATTTCTCTCCTCCCAGTAATTAGGTACCTAATACTAATAAAATAACAACATTTTTTTAATAATTCTTTATACATAGTGTAGGTAAATAAGTGAATAAATGACTTTTGTTGGAGAAATCAATTTGATTTATACAGTACTTCTTATTGTATAAATCAAATAAAGGGAACCATTTACCTAGTTATTATGATTAAATTTTTGATAAATCTTATTCACGATTCTCATGTTTTTGATAACTCATTATAAATTAAGTTCATACCTACAGTTGGGATGGCTTGCCTAAACCCTTTGTTCGTTTAGACATTAATTATTGAAATCGAGTTACATGATATTATCTCCACGGTACAATCTTCAAATTCTAAGGGACATGGCTTGAATAGATATTTAAACACTTGTGTGTGCATTTAATATACCAAACAATTATAATAACTAAATAGGTATCTTAAATATTTCGATTAAATCAATAATACTGACAAATTTTTTGTCAAATGGCAATGTTTCAATCAACCATAAACAAATATGTGTGTACTATGGCAACTCCATATTATTTTGTAAATATCAATTGAATAAAATGTAATGAAAGTTAAAGCGAGAGAAAAAATAATTCTTAAGTATGAAAAAAAATAGATAAATAATAAAATTGATGAGATACTTATTCTTCTTCTTCTTTTAAAGTAATATATATATATATATTTTATTTATTAATCGAATCAATTATAATGCAAATCGAATCAATTATATAAATAACAATACATAGCCTTCTTTAATTGAGATAAAATCTCGTGTCAAAAAAGAGGAGTACATTATATTTTGTATCGCTACATTCACCAAACATTGCAAATCTACTAAATAATATATAAAACATTTTATCAGTATTTTATCATTTATTTGAAGACAATAATTAACATGTAAGGATTTTGTAAAAAGGTTAAACAAAATTTTCAAAACAAATAAAAAGCTACACAAAAACAAGAATGAAATAAACAAAAAAAAATCAGTACAATTTTTTGATTTATTGTAATTTTTGACTCAAAGGGAGTTCGTTAAACCACTTAGTACCTTTATACTAATAGAAATGTTGTGAGGTAGTTGAAATAGTAATATAATATTGAAGTTTCAATTTCTTGAGGCGTTGCGTTGCTTAGAAGATATTATGGACTTAGATCCGAGATACACGGACTGCTATATAGTAGAAATTGGTTCAACTGCAACAAGACTTGGTTCAACTGTTCATTAAATTATATGTATAATATTATGGAGTTGTAGCGGCAGCTTCAAGCAGTCGTTTTGCAGTTGAACTGCAATACGACTGCGGTCCGTGTATTGTAAACGAGAATTTTGTATTGGAACTGCAGACCGTCGTGTTGCGACAACTTGAAGCAGTTGACCCAACTGCTACAAACAAACCTTCTTCTTCTTCTGCTTGTTCTAGTACTGGGTACTGTTTATTCTCGAATTCACTCCTGGGACGCGGATGTCCAGCTGTCCTTCCATCTCTTTGGCGGGGTCTGCTGGTTGACGGTATCTCGTCTGCCGCTATTTTCACCACTCTCACCGAATCCGCTCTTTCGACGTGATCTCTCCAGTAACGTCTTCTGTTTCTACCCCATCGCACGACATCTTCGGCATCGCAGATCCTCCGAATTTCGGAGTTTCGTACTCTGTCTCGGATGGTTAAACCCGCGATGGAGCGGAGAGTTTTCATCTCGGTGGTTCGTAAGAGACTCTTTGTTCTCGTGGTGTCGACTCTGGTTTCGATGCCGTATGTCATTATTGGCCTTACGCAGGTTTTATATATCTTCATTAGTAGGTAAGTCTAGTAAACCCGTTTTTGTGCGCTTGACTATACATAAATTAAATACATAAAAATAATTTTATTTATGTATCCAAATATAAATATTCATATTACCGTCAGATATTTATCCTTATAATACAAATAATCACAACACTAAAATACTCTTAGATTATAAGGTGATGTAATATAACGAGTGACCCTATTTTGGTTTCCTATAACGCCAGGTGATATAAATATTTTATAGGATTCCTGTTTTAATGTTCGATACCACAAAGACACGACATCCAATCGTATATATAATAATCCTCAGTGTAGAGGGCCACTCACTTGTAACATCTGAACATAGGAATATTAAACATTTAACCAAACAGATATGCCAAAAATTGTCATATATTGTTACCGTAAAATAGCTCAACACCGAACTGAATCGACAAATAACTTTAAGCACTGTACGCATAAATATGGCTACATTTTTTATAAGCATCACAGTGGTATTCGAATACCAAACAAATAATTTATTAACTATTCACAAGCACGATAGGGTAGGCAGAAACAAACTTCTTTTGTTCCGATGGCTCTACAACCCACATTAATGGGCTCCATCAATCCTCGCTTACAACTTCTGTCTCCTGCTACTTACTCAACTTTTCGTGTGGCTCCATTTACAGCCTTGGTTCCAGTTTTTATTTTTTTTCTGTCTCTTTTTCTTCTCTGTCCCGCATTCACAATCTGGGTTCACCCTTTTTTCCCATCTCCAAAGCAAAGAGTTACAACAGCCTTGCTACATTCTTACCCTGTTTTTCTGCACCCAGGTTTTACGTCGCAGATCAAACCCAGGTACTCAGGTTGGTGGGTCTACTATTAGGTGATGGTTTGGTATGTTTACGTTGGACCATCTTTCTTTCCAAGTTGATTCAATACTGAAATCCTCTGCCTCGACTGACTGCTGCCAACCTACAATCTGCCACTTGTCCTAAGTAGAGAAAACCTAGCTTTTGTTAGTTGCTTTTCCAATACGTATGCGTCTTCTCGTGGATTATTACGTGGTTATTTTACTACGGCTTCTCTTCAGCAAAAGATCTCTGTCCTTCACTTCAAAACTTTCAATCTAGTAAAGTTTGTTCAACGTCCATTAGTCAAAAAATAATTACATAAGCCAAAATTACATAAAAATATTAATGCAAAATACAATACAAATAAAATGTATTTCAAGTTATAGGTAATTGGATATATTGCTTCACTAGGCAAAAGGCTGTTCCAGGGCAATACCTATTCAAAATGAATATCTGTGCATGTATTTAGTCAGTCAAAATTTAGTCCGTGCGTATTATACATACATTGTACATGACAAGTGTTGGTTGATATCAGGACATGCGTGAGATCCGTCATTTCAAAACATGAGTAAGATCCCTCTCACACTCTTCTCTGCCCCTGTCCATTAACCACTTTGCAACTATTTGGTTTATATTGCTATTGTTTGGTAGGAGTAATTGATCTAAGTCAGGTATTATTTTTTTATATATCCGAGTATCAACTTCAAAATTGCTTTTTTTTAATTTAAAAAAATATATATCTGTAACTTTATAACTACAACGTATTCATTTCCTTTCTTTACTTTTAGCGAGTTAATCTAGATAATGTTTCGCGACTTAAAGATATCGTGTCATAAAATATCGTCTGTTTTATTCTGATGAAAATAGAAACGAGTGAGAGCACTTTTCTTAGCCGAATCTCATAACAAACAAATAAAATATATATGTGCATAATATGTATTTAAAAAAAGATATTTTATTATTAGTACGCTTTCTACCTAACATGTCTCCATGATCGCCAAACACAGTATGGTTTTCTCACACCCTTGTCTCTCAACAGTCTGCTGCGACCCCTGATATCGCTGACTTTAGCATAAGCCCTTTCCTGGAAAACATTTCTTTGTCAGTGAGAGCTTACAGCCCCGACTGAATTGTCTATTCAAGGATTTGTGTCGCATGGAGACAACTGCCTACCTCCACAATTTTGTATTTATCTCTTCTCCTAAATCAGACTGATCTTTTATTGTTGCCAAGTGGATTTGAAAATATGACATATTCGTGGCGCCATTTTCGTGGATTTCGAATAAAAAATATATAACTTTTCATGCATTTATTTCATTTAATTAATTTATAAATAGTATGTACATAATATCAAAATATATAATTATCGACCTCACTGTATTGAGGTCGACATTTTGACCTAAAGTAAGGAAAGCTAAAATATATCAAAACAAGTTGTGGTTACATCCAGATGGGCACAATTATAATTAAAAAAATCATTCACAAAATTAATCTCTTGTATGACTCATCAATTCTAATTGAGATAAGTCAGTCAATAACTGTCTTCTTCAGCGAATTCAATTCTTTATCCTTCCATGCTTTGCAACATATTGAACATTTTTGGACCAAGAAAGGTTTTTGGTATTATTGATCAACTTTTGACCTTATTATTCTCTGCCTCGTCCTTCTCCTCATGACTGAAGATGGTGGCTGCAATCAATCACTCTTTGTGTAACCCGGCTCCATGAGAACGTAAATAATCAGTCACTGAACTCCTCATTGCAATCCCAATATTATTACGAACATATTAAAAACATAATATTGTAATAATTCTTGAACACTATTTTTCGTTGTGTTTTAAGTCTAGAATTGTAAGACAGTTAAGATCATCAAGCGTACTTAACACGGACGAGTTTTTCAACGGGTTTTTCAACGCGGTGTGGAAAAAAATAGAACGTATTCTATTTTTCAATGCGTTTTGTATCGTTTTTCGTAAAACAGAAATCTTTAAAATTATGTAACAAACCACTCATTATTAAAGTACAATTAAGATTGTTTCAAAAACGCTGCTGATTTTGAATAACTAAATGTCTCTTTTGAAATATTTGTAAAGTTACGTTTATTTTACCACATAATTTAAATAAAACAATGATAAGATTTACCTCAAATTTTGGGTATTATTTGATCCATTCGTTATAAGGTATTTGAACTAAGTTTGTTTATTTAAGTAGCAAACTTAAATAAAGATGAGTTTTTAATGAGAGCAGGTAGCAACAAGACTTGGCCTTTGAAAATAAATTATTATATTTTTCGTATACCTAGTTTTCTACACCGTCATAATCATCAGTTTTTCTTTTAATTAAAAGAAGAGTTTTCAACCTGTTTCTTTGTTCATAGAACAACATTTATTTATTTTTTTATTTTATTTATCTACCTTTCGGAGCCAGACCGGCACTCCTCTATGGCTCCAAATGCTGGGAAATGTAGTACTCCTACTCTAGTAAACTAAAAACTGCTGAAATGCGTATGAAGATGGACAGCTGGAGTGTCCTTACGGGACAAAATAAAAATTTTGCGCATTCGTGGAAGCCTATGAGTTACTGATATACAATAGATGGTATGGGTACCTTTAAACGCAGATCACCAGATCACATGGTAAACCAATCAATCTCCATGGATCTTCACGACTTTCATCCAGAAGGAAGATCAAAGAATTCCTGAAACGTGCAAAGACGAAACCAATTGTAGAGACAGGACCTATAATTTAAGGAGGAGGAGAGCTAGCCCCGAAATTCCGCCCAGACAAAGGGTTGGAATATAAAAAGGGAAAAGATCTTTTTGTGCATAATATAAACAAATATTTTGCACATTGGCAGACTTATTGCCATTGGGCAGTATCTTTCAACCATTCCAATTTATTTTTTTTTAAACTTCAAAGATCGTAAGCCCGTTATATACGTTGAATCTGATAGTATTGGTTACATTATGTTGGGTTGAGTTAGGATATATATTAGGATAGAAGATAGGTTAGGTTAGTAGCAACACTCGCTTAACGATTACTTTAGATTATCAAATATATTTAATGATAAGTAGATATATATTTCAAATGTTCTAAGGTAGAGGCGTTCACTTTGTGAAAATTCATTTTAAATATATTTTAAAATAAATTAATAAACTTTGTTTGTTTCCACTAGTTATATTTTTTTTAAACACAACATGTTTCGATAACCTCCGTTATCTTCCTCAGGTGAGAGGTGAGTTAATACTGAGGAAGATAACGGAGGTTGTCGAAACATGTTGTGTTTTAAAAAATATAACTAGTGGAAACAAACAAAGTTTATTAATTTATTTTAAAATATATTTAGGTATATATTTGATGGAATTAATTAAATCATAATTTTGTTTCCAATTAAATAATATACGCTCTACAGCGAGCATGCTTTATACCTATACATAAGTATGATGAAATAAAAATGGGTACAATTATTCCGATAATCTGTATTCATTGAACATTTTCAAGGACTCCACTCGACTCTTCCATGATCGACTCAAACGTTAAGAGTTGAAGTAAAATTTTCCTCAAACCATTCCCCAAATTATTTTATTCACAAATAAAATTATATATTTTTAACTTTACGTAAGTGTGCTTGACGTGAATATTGTATTATGGAACTCTCTCGTTGACGAATGATATTCTTAAGAGTTTTATAATAATAAATTTATTTCTTGCTTCAAACATTCATTTCAAGACTCAACACGTTCCCACAAGTTTGTCTGATTTTGACAGTTTCTTAAAATTTAATGCGGTATATTCAAATGTATCATTACAATAGCATTTCAAGATAAATATTTATACACAAAAATGAATAATTGTGAACTAGGGTGGGTCGAAAAAACTTTTTTTGAATTTCAAAACGTGTTAGGGCAATAAAGTTACCTATTGCAATGTATCTAAAGAAAAACGCTATAACGCTATAACGCTAAACGCTCGTCACTCTTAATTTAAAAAAATTAAAAAATCGCGCTTTCTTGTTATTTTTGTTAATAAGTTAAAATAACCGCGTTTTAGTTTTAAATGCTTGATATACAGCTTAAATTACCCAAATAAATTAAATTCGACTCAGTTATCACTTCAATGATATAACTGATTGACAAGAATTTGTAAATAAATAAAAAAATATAAACAATAACTTACTAATACTTGTGTAAACCACGAATTTAACCGCTTCTTCCTCCAGACAAACTTATACTAAATCAGAATGTGTGCATTGTGCACGCGCTAATGGTTGTGTGACTTATTGTTACTAACGGTACGGTAGGGGCGGGGAGAGGCAAGTTATAATTATAATTTGCTTATACATTACGTAGCGGAAACATTAAATTAATAGTGACAAAACTTGCGATATTGAAAAATGAGAGAAAGGTACAAAGCTTAATCATTGGTTACACATATAACTCTGTCGGGCAAAAAGCCCAAAAAAAAATATGTATAAAAAAATATAAACTTTTACTCATTATGGCAGAGTGCTATTTTTTTTCTATCTAACACAATGAAGATAAAGGTTAAAATAAACAGAACTGTTTTATTTACCAAAAAGTTTTTACTCCTAACTACTCCAACTTGGGAGTTTTGAATTTTTCTTATTGCAGATTATCAACTAGTTATCAATCATGCTGACTTGTATTCTGAAAGCTTCATCACAATTTATCTGTGTGTGAGTGTTGTGTACCTACATACTATATGAAATGCGTACCTATGTACGGCGTGTTTATTCTACTTTATCGATTATAGACAAAAGTACTGATTCGAAAATTTTCAAATGTTGCATATTTGTATATTTGAAACTCGCTAAGACCATATTAAATCTTGAGGGATATCTGATCTGTGCTTCTCATTTTTTTAACTATCAAATATTTCAAATTGACACCATGCTCAGGAAACTTAATGTTTATATTTTTATTTTCAAATTGCTAAAAAGTCACGTCACTTTGATAAAATGGCGTTGAAGATTTATCAAGTTTTCGAAATAAAATATTTAAATTAAAAATACAGTTCACAAAGTCATTTCAGGAAAATGGTGAAAATTTCCCATACAAACTTTGAATACTTCACAGCCAACTGGTTTTTTTTTTAATTTGACTAATGCACATTTTGTAGCATTAATTTACAAAAGAAATTAGAAATTACTAAAGACTGTTAAAACATAAAAAAATGTATTTAAAAAACGTAAACATTTATAAAATACTCAGTCGGCATTTGGGTTAACTAAGTGTTTTTAATGATGTTAATTGAAGCCTCACTTCTCTTGTACTGGGGATTATGTCGGTATAACGTAGAAGGACAACTTCTTTATTAGCATTCATTTACATTTATTGCTAACACTGAATTCGGGAGATAGGTAAGAGTTAATTAAATCTCCTGGACCTTTTGAAAATGGTAATTTTGTTTCCTCAAAAAAATAAACAGTCGCTACAAAAGAGGATCCGAAATTCCTACCAAAGAATAGGTATTTTGTAGGTGTTATTCTCCGTGATGGAAACTTGAATACTTAAAGAAGTTTTTATTGACAAAGTGTTTATCTTTCAATTTGCATCCATTTATTTATTTTCAAATGATATTTAAATCGAAATGTAAAAATTTAATGGGTCTGGCGGGATCTTTAATATCCTGGCAGATCAGATATGAACTATGCGCTTTGGAAATATTATTTTTTGTATTTCACATACATATTATTTTTTTTATTTTATTTTATTTAAACCTAGCAAACATACATTCATACAAACAAATATTTTATTATTTTATTTTATTTCATTTTTAGAGTACAGTCATAACTATAATGTATAAACACAAATGAGTTACCAGCATATGGACCAGTGAAGACTCTAAAACAACAAATATTACAACAAATTCAATTTTATTAATATATCATAGACCAATTTTGTTTGCAGATATTACATTATTTTTTTAAGCTGCACAGTATAAAATAAATTGCTATTTAAAATTTAGTAGGTACTCAAAATTCAGAAGAAAAAGGACAAAAAGAGAGAAAGGAAGGTTGTGGCACTCGCATTCAAAAAGAACAAAGCCGGAATCAGCTACCGTAAACCTCTAAGGGTCTCAGTGATGGCATTTTTATATTTTATTTTAGTATGTCTAAAAATATCAACATTATTAAAAAAAATTATAAATGTTACATTCCCTTTGGATGATTGAATTTTTGGACTTCTGTAAATTTTGCAGAGAGGCAATCTAAAAATTATAAAATATCAATTATAATTACATAATCTTGTTTCGTGTTTATTTTTGATGATAGAGCTTCCCATAGTTGTCCCCACTTATATGTACACATGTATGCCAGAAAAACATGGATTTAGCACGAGCTTCGTGACAATAGAGCGAATGCATTGAGTTTTCTTCTACAGATGCATGATAAAACCATACATGGCATAATAAGAAACGAGAATGTAAGAAAGTAAAAGAAAAAAAGGCCTTTTGGTAGTTGACAATCATTAATTTATTTGTTGTAAACTAAGAACCGAAAACTAAGGAAAAATTTATACAGCGCCTGTTTATTTTATTTATGCATGTGTTGCCAAAAAATTATTTATACATGCGTTGTTAAGTGCATTCCAAAAACATAACTTTCAACTAAAATTAACAAAAATGTACTAGTTAAAGGGTATTCCTATTTTTGTATAGATATGTGGCGTTCTGAGAATTTTAATGTTTTTTTTTCAGCTCAAGCTATAAATCCTTTTCATAAAATATATTTTATATAATCTATATTTTTCCTTATGGAATTATAATTTTCTTTAAATAAATAAAATATAATTATGTTTCAGTAAAGATCATTCGTCAACTTTTAAAAATTAAAGAAAGTACAGGTACATTGGTAGGTAACTACACTAATTTATAAGAAAAAAAATGTTGTAACAAATACATATACATCCTCATACATTCCTTAAATTAGGCATAAATGCTTGCGCTATAGATGAACTAAATCGGTCGAGGCAGGACATTATGAAGACTTTGCATAATGGAACTTACAGGTGTGCAATGTGTAGCTAAAAACGAACATTTGGCAAAATTGGCTCTGTAGTAACACATATTGTAACCATTTGGTTACAAATTTAAATGTTTTTTTTTTTATTTTTTGTCTTTCTGATATATGTACTTAATGTCTTTATACGACGGATAATCTATTGATGAAAAATCATGCATTTAAGGGATAATTAATGTCTTTATAGGACGGATAATCTATTGATGAAAAATCATGCATTAGAGGGATAATTAATGTCTGTATAGGACGGATAATCTATTGATGAAAAATCATGCATTAGAGGGATAATTTATGTCTTTATAGGACGGATAATCTATTGATGAAAAATCATGCATTAGAGGGATAATTAATGTCTTTATAGGACGGATAATCTATTGATGAAAAATTATGCATTACAGGGATAATGTCTTCATAGAATGAAAATCTATTGACAAAAATCATGCATTTATGGGATAATGTATCTTAGTAAGACGAAAAATCTATTGATTAAAATCATACATTAGAGGGATAATATCTTCATAGAACGAAAACCTGTTGGCAAAAATCATGCATTTATGCCTTTATGGGATAATATCTTCGTAAGACGAAATAGCTATTGATGAAAAATCATGCATTTAATAGAGATAATGTCATCGTAGGACGAAAAAGTTATTGACAAAAAATCATGCATTTAAGAGATAATGGCATCGTAGGACGAAAAATCTTTCATTTAAGGGATAATGTTATCGTTGACGAAAAAGCTATTGACGAAAAATCATTCATTTAAGAGATTATTTCCTCGTTAGACGAAAAATTACTGTCGAAAAATCATGCATTTAAGGGATAATATCTTGACAGGACGAAACAGCTATTGACGAAAAATAAACCATACAAGTATAATCATAACTAATAAACAAAATATTTTATTGTTTACGTTCATTGTGGAATTATTGTTGAGAATTAATTCTACCAATTGCTTATGAAGTCAAAAGTGTTCATCTTACTTCTTTGTTTAATTATGATAAGAACTTATTTATCACATCTGTGCTGTGTTTACGTTTTGATAATCGTTGGTGACAAATAGAGATTTGGTAAATTGTTATTAGCAAACTTGTTATTATTGTCGCAACAATAACAAACTTAGTACCGAACTTGACACTTAAGCCTCCACTGCCACGAGATACTCCACATACCTAAAAACATACAGAGAGGATCGATTGACAAAGTGGTTTTCCCTTTGAAGCAACAACACAGTCATTATCACAAATACAATTATCTGTCGAAACATCCATCAAACTATTTGCGACATTGAACAAACTATACGGTCTCTTTTGTAAACACACTGACAACATCGTTAACAGACAAATTCGCTCTAAATCTCTTCATGTCATGAGGGCTCGCCCGGGTGTAGGGATGAGACAGTGCTTGACCAAAACTTTCAATAGTCTTGGTCAATCATTGGATTTACCCCTGTAGAGAATCAATGATTTTTTTATGATAAATTTGTCAAGAAACATAATTGACTCCCGTCAGGGAAATAAAATCCAATGTTTGCGTATATGCAACTATAAAATATTCTAACTTTGTTTATTTCCACTTATTTATTTTTATTCCACAACTAGTTTCAAGAACTACCGTTCTCTTCTTCAGGTGGGTTTAAACTAGTTGTGGAATAAAAATAAATAAGTGGAAATAAACAAAGTTATATTGTTATTTTAATAATTTATTAAAATGAATTTCCACAATGTAAACGCCTCTACCTTAGAATATTTATAAAATATTCGTTTGACATACACATTGGCACAAGCAAGTAAACAATCCAAAAATTAACTTGTAATTCTGGCCCGGTTCAGAGGTGACATCAGTGCGAAAGCACTATTGGTTCCATTGTTTACAAACCAAAAAAAAAGTTTCAT
The DNA here is from genome assembly GCA_963576475.1 of Molanna angustata. Classification (NCBI taxonomy): domain Eukaryota; kingdom Metazoa; phylum Arthropoda; class Insecta; order Trichoptera; family Molannidae; genus Molanna; species Molanna angustata. Next base: position 3,063,226 of record OY754964.1, on the reverse strand, counting down.
AGTCACTTCATAGCTTATTTTCAAACGAACATATTTTCACTATTTAAATATATAGAACGTTCAAAATTTGTATCGATTGTGAACGTTGCGTAAGCGCACGTAAATCAGCCGATAACAGGTCGTAAGCCCTGTAGGTGTTATGAGTTCCTGTTTCTCATATAACAATGAACATTTTAAAAATTAAACGTTAAATGATAAAATAAAATTCAATTAAATTAAAAATTAATTGAATCTCAAATATTGAACTGACTGAGTTTAGCAATATCATATTTGGAGCAATGTAGATGTTTTAATTATAAATCTCATCCTTCTGATGAATAATCAATAAATATTTACCACTAAAGTTTTAACGAAAAAAAATGTTTTTAAGTATGCTTAGCACTAAATTGCACCCCGTGCACGTGGCGAGTACATTAGCGTTTATTCAAATTAACTGATATTTCCCATCCCAAAAACGATAATTTCGTGCAAAATTATATTATTCGTTGAACGCAGACCACCAGATCACATGGTAAACCAAGCAATCTGCATGGATCTTTCTCTACTTATATCGAGAGGAAGACTCGAGAATTCCTGGATCGTGCTAAGACTAAACCAACTTTGAAGTCATGGTTTTGTGACATAATACAGGACAGAAGGACCTATTATAATTTAAGGACGAGGAGAGCTGACTCCAACAGTCGGCATAGACGAAGAGTTGGAATAAAGCAAGGGATCTTTTACATAATAAAAACAAATATATTGCACACTGGCAGGCTTATTGCCACTGGCCAGTTTAAACCATTCAAATTTAATCTTGGTAAAACTTAAAATATACTAAACCCGTATTATTTTACTGTTACGACTTGACAAATTCCTGTTTTGATCAAACAAAATACGAATAATCTGATGGGATTGGTTAGATTATGTTTGATTTGATTAGAATATATTATGTTAGGTTAGGATAGGTAAGGTTAGAATAGGTTAGGTTAGGATAAGTTAGGATAGGTTGTGTAAGGAAAACTTAGGTTAGGTTAGGATAGGTTATGTTAGGTTAAATTGGTTAGTTTAGGATAGGTTAGTTCAGGATAGGTTATAGTAGCAACACTGGCTTTACGACTACTTTAGATTTTATAGTCATATATGAACGAATGAGTTATGTTATCGAGTTCGGCTAAGAAATTAGATATCTTACTAGCGAGCCTTCAAGACTGTCGATTCTTGATTGTTACTTATATTTACATTAAGGAGCTAGTCACAGACTACGAGAACATCCATAAAATATTCGTATTTTTGGCAACCGCGTGATGTTTTCTGACAATCCACATTTGTTATTATTTTTCAAACGAACACAAGAATTATGTGGTGTTATTCAGCGTTCGTCTTCAGTATTTGATGTTTGGAAAAAATAACATTGTCACCGTTTTTTGAGAGGAACATTGGTAGTTTGGTACTTACTGAATAATTTTTTTTGTTTCCCGACCGAATAAAAAGATAATCCAAAAAGCTTTCTACGGAAAAATTTCGATAAAATGAATTCTCTTATAAAAATAAATCGTTTGATCGCAGTATTTTACTTTGTTTTCTACATCAGAGAAATGAAATTCGCGGTATCTGTCGTTGAATACATATGACTTAAAGAGTCTGTTATATATAACAAAATTGTGGTTCGAATTTATAAATGATTTTTCAAGATATAATTTAAATTAGGTAGATACATCTGCAAAACAAAATATATGTTGCAAATAAATTATTATAATAATAGGTCCATCCAATACGAGATCGATCATTTTCTTATTATTTATTTATTTTATAACTTATTGTGCCTACATAATATAATCGTTGCACTTGCGTGTTTACTACTAAACAGAATTTTCTTCCAACCAACCGGAGTTGATGTAAAAATACTATGCAATGCGTACTATGGCAATAAAATTATCTCCTTCTTCGTTTAGTAGACCTGTTTGCCTGTAATTAAAAAAACTATGCCTCCTGAGATGACGAGGACCAACTATCCTTCCATCTCTTGGGTGGTTTTCCGGGTAGACGGCGATCAGAAAGGATTTCATTTGCTGCTATATACGCAAGTCTATCACTGTCCATCCTGGCTACGTGGTCCCTCCAATGTCTTCTTCTAGATCTGATCCACGGAACGATGTCCTCTATACCACATGTCTTTCTTATTTCAACATTGTGAAAACGATCTCGGAGAGTTTTTCTAGTGATTGACCTTAGAAACTTCATTTTCGTTGTCCTCAGGAGCCCCTTGGTTCATATAGTGTCTTCTCGCGTTTTTTATAGCATACGTCATGATCGGTCGCACACATGTCTTATATTATATTCTGACCTTGCTATCAATATGCATATGTATATTTTTTCAGGCCATTTTTAAGACATCCAGATAGAGCAGATGTTTTTTTGACTTGTTCGCGGACTTCAGCGTATAGGTCATTATGGTTGCTGATCTCTACTCCTAAGTATTTGAAACTCATTATGTACTTGCTCTATAGGCGCTTATCATCGACATAAGATAATGATATGGCTAAAATATAAAAATAAAATAAAGATTACAAAAATAACAGAAGAAAAGTAAATAAGAAGACAACAAGGTTGAATATAAGAATAGTTTATGGCAATGATAGGAAAATAAAGAAGAAATCAGGTATTATCAGATAGATATTTATGCATTAGTATTTTTTTTAATATGTTAAATGTGATAGCCGACACAATATCAGGAATATTCCATAGGCTTGATAATTAATTATACTTCAATGAAGAGCTACAAAAATCCACAAATTAAGAAGGAAAGAAATTTTCGTAGAATATGAAAATAAGCCACAAGAAATACATCTCCCACTGTGGTCAACTAAATTACATACTTAGTCAATAGCAAAACAGCATTCTATTATTGCAATTAATGTGTACATATATGGGTATATAAAGTGAAATAAAATACGTCCTGAAGTATGTAAAGCATTGAGTATTGACGTCTTAGCTGCATAAACCAAATGCGTGCTCGTAGTTTTGTTGAGCCAAAAATTTCATATCTACACGGCATATCTCACAATATGGGCTAACCAGCGACAATGGAATGGAAGCATTATTCTAAGCCGGTGTCTTACATATAGTATTAAATTATACTCAATATTAGGTATATTAAGTACAAAACCTTATATAAAAACTTTATTATACCCAATGATAATTCGGTGTAAAAATTCTTATGAATTGCGAAACCCCTCGTGTATAAAATTATAAAGCAAAAATACATTAAAGGGTTATTTTTAATTTATGTTGAATATTCAAAGGTCTATTAAATTTATAGTCTTATATTTATAGATCGGAAAGGTTGAACGGTAGTAAAGGGAGGCTATCTAATTCCAATAAAGCTTTTAAATTTTAAATATGTAAGTGGGTAAATTATTTTCATTAACAATACAATCTTAACGTATATTGAATTTTTTAAATGTCAAGCCCTCACAGACAAAAACTCAAAGGATCACGGTTTTGATTGTAAATGTCAATGATTTTTTTTGTATTTCACCATATTTTTTTTTATCCTTATGTATATCTTTTTTTTATGTTTGCTTACATCTATTTTTTTATATTATTTCTTATTTTTTGTCTTATTGTTTAGGTTTAAGTTTTTTTGTTTGCCAAGTGGATACCTATTTGCTTTTTTTATTATATCTATTGTTATCATTAATATGTGTTTTATCTATTTATGTAAAAGGCATTGTATGCCGTTTAATAATAATAATAATAATAATAGCAATAAACACATACGCAATACCAGTACTAACATATACATTTGGAATAATTAAATGGACCAATACGGAACTTGACGATCTCAACATTAAACTCAGAACAACATCATCAAAACATAGAATTCACCACGAACATTCAGCAATAGAAAGATTCACACTGCCAAGAGAGGAAGGAGGAAGAGGACTCATAGACATTAAAAATCTACACCATACACAAATAAATAACTTAAGGCAATACTTCTACACAAAACGAAATAGCCCAATACATAATGAAATCATAAACATAGATCACACATACTCACCACTTACACTTAACGACAACGAACGCAATCTAGAAATAACAACACATGACGCAAAAATTGAAACATGGAAAAATAAAACATTACATGGAATACACCCAAGTCATCTACAACAACAACATATTGATAAAGCCCTTAGTAATAATTGGCTCAAACACTCAGACCTCTACGCAGAAACAGAAGGATTTATCATAGCTATTCAGGACAAAATAATAAAAACAAAAAACTACACGAAACATATTATAAAAGACAATACAATAACAAACGACACATGCAGAAAGTGCAAATTACAAAAAGAAACAATAGAACACATAACAGGTGGCTGCTCAACTCTTGCACCGACGGAATATACAATAAGACACGATAACATCTGCAAACACATATATTTGGAACTAGCCCACAAACATAAACTTATCGGAACACACCCCAAGTGGTATCAATACACACCCCCAGCTGTAACAGAAAATGATAACTACAAACTATACTGGAATAGAGACATAATCACAGACAGAACAAACCTACATAACCGACCAGACATTACATTAATCGACAAAATACATAAACACACATATCTAATAGAAATATCGATACCAAATACAGCAAATCTACAAAAGAAACATTTAGAAAAAATAGATAAATACATACCTTTAGCAGAACAGATAAAATCACAGTGGAAACAAGAAAAAGTTACAATAGTCCCAATAATATTATCGTCTACAGGCATCATACCAAAAACTCTCCAAAAAAATATAGACATACTAAAGTTACCCCCATACGTAATCACCAACATACAAAAAACTACAATTATCAACACATGCACAATAGTCAGAAAATTTCTACAGGTACCACTTTAAACAACTACACACAACCACACAGACACACAAACACATAGCCTCACAACTTGAGTACGCTCCGTTGTGAAGGAAATTACCGGATCATAACCGAGATCAATCTACATATAATAATAATAAGCCCCTCAAAATCCAAACCCACGTCCAGTTAAAAACATCTAGAACTACGTGAGGGGCGGGGAGCTACACAACTACATCGAGTAGCTTGCCAACGGGTAAAGGGTACAAACACACAACACATACATGCATCACACAAAAAACACAAGCCTCGGACAAACACCGCTACCTGGGGAGCGCCAGGGCACGTCCGGAGTTAGCGCTGGGCGTAGCAGCATGAGAGCCGCTAATGACATGCTGTCGAACAGGCGGACACATGCCGGGACACCCGAAGAAACAACAGCCGAAACCCAACACACCCGACCTGCTGAAAGTGCTTTGCCGGCAAGTCAACCGACAACCACCAAAGCGGGAAAACCACGACAACGCATGAAATGGACAGATGACATGAACATAAACCTCATGCGTTGCTACTACACTATCACACAAGGAGACACACAAATAATTGGATACAGACAGGAGCTACATACACAATTCACCACAATTTATCCAGAACTCTCACACATCACAGAACAGCGACTGGCGGACCAGAAAAGAGTTATAATAAACAACAAAAGAATACAACTATCAATACTTGATCAAATAAAACAAGACGCAATCAGAATGAGTAATCAAAATAGAATAAGTACATTAACACAAGACATAACAAATACACAAATAAACCACAACAATCCACAGGAAATATCAATAATACCACAGCAAAATAACACTGAACAACCAAATATAAACATAACTAACGAATCCACCAATATGAACAATAATACAACAATAAGCCCTAACAACAATGACGAGACCAACGGAAGAACAGAACAAAACCCAGACACAAAAACACAAATCACAAACACACTAGAACACACAATCGAAATATATAAAGATAGCGACCCCACAACAAGACCACACCTACCAAAGCTCAAAATCAACAAACAAACCATTAACATGATCAATATTATCAACACAATTCTACATAACATGATTAACACTGAAACAACACTCGAAAAATTACATCTATTAGTTTACTGCAGTGCATACACCATTATTACACTAAACAAACAAAATATAAACAATAAAACAGAAAACTCCCATAGAACACACAGAAGCACTATACCAGCATGGCAACACAGAATACAAATCAAAATCAATTCATTAAGAAATGAAATAGGCAAAGTAACACAAAAAATTAAAGATAATCTAAAAAATCCAAGAAAACTACGGGAAATTGAAACGATTAAAGACAAATACAATGAACACAACCTAACTATACTCCTTGATACGCTAACACAAAAGTTATCAGCACAATCACATAGATTAAAACGCTACAAAAAATGTTATGACAGGAAAACACACAATCTCAATTTTCAAACAAGCCAAAAAAGCTTCTACAACAACCTAAAAAACAACAATATAGAAATTACAGACGCACCTAAATTAAATGAAATAGAATCATACTGGGAGAACATTTGGTCTGAAAACAAAAAACACAACGAAAATGCCACATGGATAACAGAGGAAGAAAATGACAATAACCAATTTCAAAACATGGCCACAATACAAATAAATATAACTGACTTCAAAACTGCTGTAAAGAAGACACACAACTGGAAGACACCAGGCATAGATAATATCCAAAATTACTGGTACAAATATCTCCCTGTAACACATGAAAAATTCTCCGAACTATTACACAAATGCGTAACGGAAAACCAAAACCTCCCATCTTTTTTCACTAAAGGTATCACATATCTCAAACCTAAATCAACAGACACAAAAAATCCATCTAAATATCGTCCAATCACATGTCTACCCACAATATACAAAATTCTTACCTCAATTATAACTACAAAAATAGATCTTTTCCTAACACAAAATAACATATTAACAGAAGAACAAAAAGGATGCAGAAAGCAAAGCAGAGGATGCAAAGAACAAATCATCATCGACCGGACAATAACAAATCAGGCGATAAAGAAGAAAAGGAACATGTACTGTGCATACATAGATTACCAAAAAGCCTTTGATAGTGTCCCCCACTCATGGTTAGTAAAAGTTCTAGAAATATACAAAATTGACATAAAACTTGTAGAATTTTTAAAACAAATAATGAACACCTGGAACACGACAATATACCTAAAACTAAACAACAAAATGATAAAATCAAAACAAATAAACATTAAAACCGGAATCTTTCAAGGTGACTCCCTAAGCGCACTATGGTTCTGTATCTCCCTCAACCCACTCTCCAAGATGCTTAACAAAAGCAAACTTGGCTACAAAATCACAACACACAACTTAAATACCAATCCTATAAAAATCAACCACCTTTTATACATGGACGATTTAAAACTATATGGCAAAAATAATGACGAACTAAAACAACTAATTTATAAAACTGAACGCTTTAGTAATGACATAAAAATGAAATTCGGTATTGATAAATGCAACACATGCTCAATAGTAAGAGGTAAACCCAAGGAACACACGGGAAGCACCTTGAAGGATACGAATGAAATAATACGCGCAATGGACGAAGATGAATTTTATAAATACTTGGGAATTCTCCAGAACCCAAGCATAAAAGATAAAAAGATAAAAGAAACCACCAAAAACGAATACCTTAAAAGACTAAATATCCTCCTCAAAACACAACTAAATGGAAAAAATATGACTAAAGCAATAAACACATACGCAATACCAGTACTAACATATACATTTGGAATAATTAAATGGACCAATACGGAACTTGACGATCTCAACATTAAACTCAGAACAACATCATCAAAACATAGAATTCACCACGAACATTCAGCAATAGAAAGATTCACACTGCCAAGAGAGGAAGGAGGAAGAGGACTCATAGACATTAAAAATCTACACCATACACAAATAAATAACTTAAGGCAATACTTCTACACAAAACGAAATAGCCCAATACATAATGAAATCATAAACATAGATCACACATACTCACCACTTACACTTAACGACAACGAACGCAATCTAGAAATAACAACACATGACGCAAAAATTGAAACATGGAAAAATAAAACATTACATGGAATACACCCAAGTCATCTACAACAACAACATATTGATAAAGCCCTTAGTAATAATTGGCTCAAACACTCAGACCTCTACGCAGAAACAGAAGGATTTATCATAGCTATTCAGGACAAAATAATAAAAACAAAAAACTACACGAAACATATTATAAAAGACAATACAATAACAAACGACACATGCAGAAAGTGCAAATTACAAAAAGAAACAATAGAACACATAACAGGTGGCTGCTCAACTCTTGCACCGACGGAATATACAATAAGACACGATAACATCTGCAAACACATATATTTGGAACTAGCCCACAAACATAAACTTATCGAAACACACCCCAAGTGGTATCAATACACACCCCCAGCTGTAACAGAAAATGATAACTACAAACTATACTGGAATAGAGACATAATCACAGACAGAACAAACCTACATAACCGACCAGACATTACATTAATCGACAAAATACATAAACACACATATCTAATAGAAATATCGATACCAAATACAGCAAATCTACAAAAGAAACATTTAGAAAAAATAGATAAATACATACCTTTAGCAGAACAGATAAAATCACAGTGGAAACAAGAAAAAGTTACAATAGTCCCAATAATATTATCGTCTACAGGCATCATACCAAAAACTCTCCAAAAAAATATAGACATACTAAAGTTACCCCCATACGTAATCACCAACATACAAAAAACTACAATTATCAACACATGCACAATAGTCAGAAAATTTCTACAGGTACCACTTTAAACAACTACACACAACCACACAGACACACAAACACATAGCCTCACAACTTGAGTACGCTCCGTTGTGAAGGAAATTACCGGATCATAACCGAGATCAATCTACATATAATAATAATAATAATGGAATACACCCAAGTCATCTACAACAACAACATATTGATAAAGCCCTTAGTAATAATTGGCTCAAACACTCAGACCTATACGCAGAAACAGAAGGATTTATCATAGCTATTCAGGACAAAATAATAAAAACAAAAAACTACACGAAACATATTATAAAAGACAATACAATAACAAACGACACATGCAGAAAGTGCAAATTACAAAAAGAAACAATAGAACACATAACAGGTGGCTGCTCAACTCTTGCACCGACGGAATATACAATAAGACACGATAACATCTGCAAACACATATATTTGGAACTAGCCCACAAACATAAACTTATCAAAACACACCCCAAGTGGTATCAATACACACCCCCAGCTGTAACAGAAAATGATAACTACAAACTATACTGGAATAGAGACATAATCACAGACAGAACAAACCTACATAACCGACCAGACATTACATTAATCGACAAAATACATAAACACACATATCTAATAGAAATATCGATACCAAATACAGCAAATCTACAAAAGAAACATTTAGAAAAAATAGATAAATACATACCTTTAGCAGAACAGATAAAATCACAGTGGAAACAAGAAAAAGTAACAATAGTCCCAATAATATTATCGTCTACAGGCATCATACCAAAAACTCTCCAAAAAAATATAGACATACTAAAGTTACCCCCATACGTAATCACCAACATACAAAAAACTACAATTATCAACACATGCACAATAGTCAGAAAATTTCTACAGGTACCACTTTAAAAAACTACACACAACCACACAGACACACAAACACATAGCCTCACAACTTGAGTACGCTCCGTTGTGAAGGAAATTACCGGATCATAACCGAGATCAATCTATGTATAATAATAATAATAATATTAACAATGACAACAAGTAAATAGATTTAATTTTGTATTTGAATAAAAATTTAAATAAGTTAGGTTAGGTTAGGTTAGGTTAGCAATTTATTCTAGCCCTAGAACAGGATAGCAGTTAAGCTAGGGCAATAAGGGCTAGTTAGCAATTGTATCATAAATAAAAAAATGTCCTAGAAAGACTAAAAAGCTATCGATGATGTTGGTAAAAATGCTTCAATTGTTTATCGTGTTTTTATGTCATATTTATTTTCTCTTGAAGTGAATTTATAATTGTGTACCTGAATCAGTTGAAATTTTCCCAAAATACCTGATCCTATATTATTCTCTTCTATCCACTTACATGAGGTGAACGATAACGATATGTTGATCTATTTCAAAATATCTGCCAAGTGGTTTCGAAATGATTTTGAAACTGATATATGTTTATTGCAGAAACCAATAATATCACCTTACATAGTTATTTGTATCTGCTAACTTATATATACCTCCAAACAATGGAATTCTCTCGTCTGAAGTGAAGAGTGATAACATTATCATTGTCCTAGAGACAAGGGTATCATATTTGTGAAACTATTAACATTATATAATTCTACGTATATTAAAATGTACAGCTCCTAATATGTACTTATGTATATATTTGATCCAGGGATTCAAAGCAAAGTTTCAATTTTGTAAAATATTTACTTGTTCTATGTCGACCGATGTTGAAACAATCACATTAAACAGCACCATTACACATACATGGCAGAATATTTTTTCAAAAAACTTCCAACGAATATAAGAGAGTCAAATCATGAAATGCTAGGTAACAAAATAAAAAAAAACACTTTAATGTAACCAATAGGAAAAGGGTTAGTAGAATCATGGGGTATAAATTAATTTATTGATTTGATGCTTTTTTTGTACTTAAAGTTATAATATTGTTAATTTTATATACATATTTTGTGTGTCTATGTATTTATTTAATTGAATCGTTCTATATGTAGGTACTCACTTTCTCAGCATAAGCATTTTATGATTTTTGAGAAAGAGAACAAATTCAAATAATTGTTATTATGTTTTATTGATTAAAAAAAATTGACCGGAGTTGTTCCAATTAGAGTACAAACTTTAAACATTTCGATATAATACGGTCATATTACGGGAGTCATATGAGAAAAATATAAGAAAAATTTGAGGTTTTGTAAGCAGAATTTTCGCAGTACGTGACTTTACCTTACTCTTACATTTTTCCAAAATAACTCCCGTAATTCGACCCATATATTTATATGGATCTAAAGCTGATTTAAAAACATACATATTACAATTCGATAAATAGTACCTACATATCACAAACACATCTATAATCTATCTAAGCATACATATATAATATCATAAACACATACACAAAAACATAATATAATATGTTTCATATAGTATAATATTTGTCATTTTATGTGAAATTTATATTTGTTACTCTTATGTGAAAACATACTATTGGGATACAATGAACTAATTATACTTTTTTTTATAATCATATTATATTCTTTATTTTTAACATTGTATCCTGTTTGTTTTCCAAATAAATAAATAAAAATATAATAATATACTTATATTTTTTTGTTTTATGTCAGAAATATACCTAATCGATGGCAGAGCAGTTAGCGCGCTGGGCTAGTAATCCAGTGGTTGTGAGTTCGAATCCTGCCTCGACCGATTTCGATCACATAATATATAGCACAAGCATTTATGCTTAATTTAGTGAATGTAGGAATATGTTTATGTACTTGTTTAACAAGGACATACATAGGGGCATATAAATGTACCCACAGAAGTTCATCACACCGTAATCCAAAATTTATATCTATTATTTTCCGTTAAGGGGGGGACTGCTGCCAACGTACCTATTTTTCAATTTGATATACCATCATTATTTCTTATCAAATTTGAAAAAAATAATTTAGATAATTTGGATATTAATAAACAAAAATATACCTTAACTTTTTGATAATGTTCTGTATAAATTCTTGTAGAAAAATAATGGCATACCCCGATTTTACACGTTTATCATATATTTTTAATAAACTATAAGGCGTAGAGTAAATATTTTTTTTAAATTAAAGAAGACAAAAATATCTAGAAAAATATGATGTGACATTGCATTAATGCTTCAGGTTTAGTAAATAAACCTAAAAAACATTTATTTTCCATTCAGCGCCATTGCGTAATAAAAGTTTTTTTGGTTTATTTACTTAACCTGATGCGTTAATGCAACGTCATATCATATTTTTCCAGGTATTTTGTTCTTCTTTAATTTATAAAAAAAAATATTGCTCTATACCTTATATTTTTTTAGATATTTAAGATAAATGTCAAAAATCGGGGTATGCTTATTATTTTCCTACAAGAATATATACAGAGCATAATCAAAAAGTTAAGGTATATTTCTCTTTATTAATATCCAAACTAACTAGGTTATTTTTTTCAAAATGATTCGTTTAGTAATAATGATGGTATATCAAATTGAAAAAATAGGTACGTTGTACCAGCATTCACCCTCTTAAATAATTGTACTACCGCGCTTAAACATAATGAAATAAATACTTTTAGAGGTAATTAATTAACAATGAATTCACTTAGAGTAGCAAAACAACTCACTTTCGGGAGCCTCTATACTAATTAAATACCCTATCATTACCGTTCGATTTGTTAAGTCTACAAAAAATATATTTTCGCTGTCGACTGTATTTCCACGAGAGACGGAATCAATATTGAGCCCTAATAATAATCATATTTTGTATCCATTATAATTATCAACTCTCAAATAGTACCTACCTATGTATAAATGATATGGTTAATGTTGACGTTAATGTATGGTTTAATTAGTTGGTCTGTAATTTCAGAATGTATCAGTGTCCCGCACACCCCGACCTACCACCACCACCCCCTCCGCCGCCCCCGGCCATAGTACAAGAAGGAGCACCTCACAGGTATTTGTTTATTTATTTATGCGACAAATATAGTCTTATAAAATATACAATTTGTTATTTGGCTGTCACTGGCTTTAAGACAAAACTTTTCAGAATTCAAATACATTACTCGTGTTGAATTTTGTTACATGCCTTAACAATATTCTCGTATAAATAATTCAAACTTCTCATTCAATTCAAAATCTGATTCAAATATACGCCCTGGTTAAAGTCGATCTTCTAAATAATTAATCATTCGAAAGTGCTTTGTAACATGTAGGTAGGTATACATAATATGATTTTATTATTAATGAATTGATACATCAATTCATTGAATAATACGAGTAGGTATATAGTGAAAATGCTGTCAAAGAACGTTCTGGAATGTCAATTTATTTTGTATTCTTACAAAAACCTAAATTAATAATGATTTACATAATATTTGGCAATTAGACATACAATATCTTAGGTGGCTCAGTAGCAGAGTGATCATCGCACTGGATGGATTAGTAATCCAGTGATTGAGATTTCGAATCCCAATCTGCCTCGACCGATTGCGTAAATTGCGTTCGCCAATATCGTATAGACTTATTCAAGGGAGAGTACCTATGTTTACATTATAATATGTACTTTTTACAAGGACGAATTCATTCTTAAAAATGTTAGGTTCACCGAACTGTTCCTGTCGGGGAATTGGCGTCTGTCGATGACGAGAATTCCGGTTAAAATATATAAAAAAAACATGCTTAATACTTTAACGTACCTATCTTACGTGTTAAAATAGCAATTTTCTATAGGTTCCTTTGCTACCTGTTGTCTGCCAAAGCCACCACTATTCGGGGTTCATGGTGCAGCCAATCTTCATTGTCTGCTAAGGTGGTCTTACATATAAAAAATCAACTTTAAAACTTGGACGCAAGTCTAGCGGTCACGAGCAAGAGTAGATGGATGATGAAAAACGCCTGGATGATGCAATGTGTATAACTTGCATTAAAATTCTATGTTGTAGTGTTGATCGAGAAATTGACAATTTATCATGTTACATATTTATTATTTATGTGAAATTAACAACAACAAATAAGATACAAATAAAATTATTCAAGAACATTGTTAATTCTACTTTGAATGAAGCAAAAATTGTAGTACCTACGTGAATATGAATCGCCTGGTTCGCAGCGTCTCACTACATACCTATCAATGCTAAAAAAATTGTAAATGCGGATTCATTGCCTAAAGGCAATACCTTCTTCTTCTTCTTCTTATTCTTCTCAGCCATCTCTCCAGTGCTGGATGGCTCTCCTTCGACTTTTTCCACCCTTCTCTATCCTGGGTATCCCTGTACCACTTTTTTTCCCGCGAATGTGACTATATGGTTAGCCCATCTTTTCTGGGGTCGAGCTACTCCTCTTTTGTCTTCCCAGGGACTCCATTGTAGAATTCGTGGAATCCATCTGTTTACTTCCTGTCTTGCCACATGACCTGTCTACTGCCATTTGGGACTGGCAATACCGTCTATATTAATGTCAAGAAGCTTGGTATGGTATATAATTTCAGGCAATTCCATTAAACCAAGAATTACTTTTTAAAATGCTTGTGAAGTTTGGCTACGGTGAGTTTGAGCTCACGAAAAAAAGAAGTTATTTTGAACTAACGAATTAAAAAAACTTATTCAATGTTATTCGATAAATGTGGTAACACTTCCAACCTTTTTCTCTCTCCCAAAAGTATCGCTACCTACAGTAGTCTTATAATCTTTTACAACTCGTTTGAAAGTTTCAAAAGTTCAATAGTTTCGATACAAGACGAAATATACATATTCCACGTTATAATAACGATCAACTGAAACTACGCGCCCTGCGCATATAATAACCGAATCGTGTTTGGAAGTGGTGTGTCATATCAAGATTATCGTGTTGTGATAAAGAGGTTAGAGTAGGTGCCTTCCATGAAGATTTGGCGATACGAAGGAAAAAGTTCACCTATCGATCATTTCAAACTACGCGCCGTGCGCATATAATACCCAAATCGTGTTTGGAAGTGGTGTGTTATATCAACATAATCGTGTTTTGATATAGAGGTTAGAGTGGTTGCCTTTCCTGAAGACCTACCGATACGAAGGGAGAAGTTCGCCACCAGGTTGGTGCAATATTCTCTTCTCTATATGCAACAAATGTCAATTTGTAATGGAACTCTCTGCCAAGTATCAAAGTAACTGTGCAATCGATGTTTGAACAAAGTTAACTATTATAAGTAAAACCATCACAGCCTCTTTATTAAACAAGTAATGTCTAAATAAACTTAAAACTTACTTTAACCTGTTAAGTATCTAAAAGGTATGTAACCTCCATTCCAAAAAAACACTTTCTTAGGCCGTTCTAATTAGCGAAAGATAAAATTAATTAATATGTTTGTTTTCGTAGCAGAACACTCCTACCTGATTATCTAGAGTTTTCGTGAAATTACGGAAAAGAAGAGAGAGAAAGATGAAAAAAAATATTCACGAAATATGAAAACATTTTTCTCAGTTGCTTGTTCTACTTTGTGTTCTATCCGAGAAAAGTTGATTAATAATAATAAACTAAATAAATTTCGAACCATATTAAATCTGTAAATGTTAAGCGAATCAAATTTATTAAAAATATTCTGTTTTTTTTTCAATATTCTTTTGTTTGAGTACCTAATACTCGTACATATTTGATTATAATTAAATTTAATAACCAAGCTTTAAAAATAATGAGAATGGACGACTCCAGAATCCCTTACATTACAGCAACGAAATTCCACATGGTTATCGTCTTGCTGGAAGACCGCCCAAAAGATGGAGGGACAGATGAACCTCGACATCCCAAGAGCAGGTAACTGCAATATGTCAAAACATTTTAACTGAGCTGTAAAGATGTCTGCCGGGGGGGGGGAAGGGGGTTTCCGCCAAACAAAGAGTCTGCAAAGATAAGACGAGATTTCTAATGGTCTTTCGTAGAAAGTATAAAATTAAGCTTTATACTATTTCGCTTCATACTATAAACTGACGTGTTGAAATGGTAATATCCAACACTTCGAAGTATATTTTTATCGACAGTAACATCTCAATAGAAACGAAGTTGGGATATCATAGAAGAACCAGGAACCCCTATATGCAATTAAAAAATATAATCGATTTACATACACATTGGTACATGTAGGTAAACAAGCGAAAATTGAAATAATATTTCTGGCGCAGTTCAGAGGTGACATCTGTGCGTGACAGCGTGCACCGTCACCTCATTAACAAGGACTGTTGATTTCATTGTTTACAAATACCTAAATCAAATTCTCAATAGATACTTTTTACTTTTACCTCAAACTAAAATGTACCCTCTACTACCTTAACTGTTATTTGGTCAATGGTTTGCCTATTTAATAGTAAGTGTTATACCTTTTTGAGCATCTAAAGAGACTTAGAAGTTTTTAAAATTATTTGCCGAATAAGTTCCATATTTTTTTTTCAAAAAAAGCGCTTCTTTCAAAAAAAAAGTTAAAAACAGTGTGATAATTCTTTATTTCTAACCGTTGTCGAGCTGTCTTTTTAAGCTGTTAGTAGTAGGTTCAATTTTTGTTAACCATATTTATTAATTGACATGCTCTCTAAATAGATACATAAGAAAAACGGACCCTAAGACCTCTAATCCGTAAAAAATTGATAAAATAGCCAAAAAAAAATTTTTTTTTAATCTTTAAAATTCAATATCTCCATAACGGTTAAGTTGCGGACATCATATTATAGAATCAAATCCATCAGAAATGACCTTAATAATAACGTCCTTTAATATTCATTACGACTTCACCTGTAACCCTGTTTATCGGATGCAAATAAGCAAGCTTCTTTATATTTACGAATAAAAGTAAGTTACAGCTACCAGCTTTTACAGTTCTCGAATCTTTTCATATCCTGTTCAGGTAGTGCGTGTGTAAGAAACAACATCTGCACATACCCACCAGAGAAAGTTAAAAATTACAGTCGCGTGTTACAGGCTTAATTTTCTGACATCAAATGTTAGATCGAGAGAAAATGTAGTGTATTTTTATTTCTTAATAATTGCTACTCTTACCTCCACATACGGAAACTGTTGTCAGCTCTTTCACAAAACACTAGAATGAAAAACAAAGTAGATCACAACACTAGAACAAAAAACAAAGTAGAGTATCATGAAAAGTAGATCACAAGCCCTTCATTGGATTAGATTGCACAAAGATCTGCCGTGGATTGTCATCGACTTATGTAAGCGATGAAAGCATGAAGAGATGAAATATTGAAGAATGTAGACTTGCTGTGCCAGCTGCATTCCTATCTTTACTATCGTGTCGATTACTCTGCTCCTTGTCACTTGTTCACCAAAATACGTTAGTCTGTAAGTTTTTTTGGCTGTGGCATACTTCTCGCGCGGAGAGAACCAAAAGTATTGTTGACATGTTCGAGGTGTGAATGTAGGTAAATTTGAGGTATGATTTGTCAGTAAAAGGTTATATCAGATGGTTCATTTTGTGTTCATTCGCATCTTTCACTATTAATTGTTCACTCGAAATGACACGTCTGAACACAAAATGAAACAAAAGTGCCGAATGAATTCACTAGTGAACCAATCCGACAATGTTGGATCGGTTCATTTTTGTCAACAGGGATCTTTCATACGCACTCCGAATGAACGAAAAATGAACCGTCTGATTACAGGAATGAACGTTCACTCGAGTTCAGTCATTTCTTCTCAACTCCTCTAGCCGACGGACGCGTCATTGGTATTTTTGTTTGTGTTTGTGTTTTTGTTTGCTTCACGCGTCAAAATAGTGTTTAAGTGGAATGACCAAAATACTGTGCTGTTTTTGGAGAATTTTAAAAACTATCAGTGCCTATGGAACTATAAAATAAAATAATATAAAGATAGAACAATAAGGGCTAATTCCATAAAATCCCTAAACTTATTCTGAGACGCGCGACTTCATTCGATGACATGTTGAAAAAAACAACGAGTGAACGTTCATTTCTTTGTCATTCCGTATAGACGTGTGAACATGGAATGAAAGAAAAATGAACCATTCACTCGAGTGAACGTTTACTCGAATGAACCGTCTGATATCTCCTTTAGATGAGGATAGGATAGATATAAACTGGAAGCATAATATATGTCATCTGCGCCAGCAAATTCTGATCTCAAATTTTAAATCTCGTGAAATAGGTACAATTTTTTTTTCTTGGTCGCTTTTATTTATTGTATGTATGTAAGTAAAGTTGGCACGGTCTCATAAATGGGATTCTGAAAGATGGAGACATTAGAAGTAAGAATAAAAAAATAAAAATAAAATAAATAATAGAAGAGCGTCTATGAAACGATGCATGGACATGAATGAATCTTGTATTGCAAGAAAAGGAGTCTGGCGTTCAGTTAAGGGTAACAATCGCGTGCATTAAAAAGGGTTTAGGTATACGTGTTTGAAATTATCGGTAGCCTAAAATTTGTTGATTTTTTGTATTTTAAGAATAAACCTGACTTAAAATGAAAAAAATATCGCGAACATTTACATTGATTTTAGGTATTCTTAAAGCAAATAAAAGATATTTTTCTCTACGACACATAGTTATGGAGCAATAAAAAAAACTATAAAAAGAATATTTTAAATAATTTCATATTCTATGCCGAAATTTAAAATTGTATGACACACGTTTTCCAGAGAAATGTTGAAAATATTTTTTTTTCAGAAATACACTATTTAACATATTTGAGAACTTTGATTAAAATTGGGGTTTTTAGGTTTATATTTAATAAATAACTGCTCTGTGGTATTAAGTTTGTTGTTCACGTTATAGTAAATGTTGGCCATAACCCAGTCGTTTACTTTTAGCGATTCAGTTAGTTTTTTAATCGTAGAACTTCATAACTACATAAAAAGGTAAAATAAAAGTGGATGGGTGGATGGCAGAGCGGTTAGCGCGCTGGGTTAGTAATCCAGTGGTCGCGAGTTCGAATCCTGCCTCGACCGATCTCGTTCACCTATAGGACAAGCATTTATGCTTAGTTTAGGGAACGTAGGAAGATGTATATGTACTTGTTTAACAAGGACATATTCATTTTATTTATTAAAAAAAAAAAAAAAGATGTTACATAAGTCTACATTCTACATATCCTAGTAAAAGAGGAATAAAAATTCGTAATATTATTTATGAGATGTAAGGGTCGACCGAGAAAGAGCTGGCATGATCATATAAATGAGATTTTGAAAGAGGGGAATATACGAAGTCAGAATAATAGGAGAGCATGTATGACGCGATGTATGAATGTAAATGAGGCAAAACAGGTATGCCAAGATAGAAGAGTCTGGCGTTCGGTTCTCTCTGCCTACCCCAAACAGGGAAACGGCGTGACGGTATATATAATATATTTTTGTTATATATTAATGTTACGCCTGATTAGCGGAAAACAGTATAGCTTATTGGATTAGGTATTTACGGAGTCTTACGAAGGAGTAGTTCGGTATTCTCCGTAATTAAATATGAATATATATTATGAGGTGTAACAGAAAGAAGGCTCTCCGATATCTCCGATATTAGTTGAATATATTGCTCTCACGTCGTGGTTATACCTTAATATATAAGAAATGTACTCCTCACTGTATGTAGGTATTATAAATTATAAATACCTATATAAGAAAAGTATATTACTTCACTGTATTGACTATAAATTGTATATACGCATTTGAATATACGTTATTTATATTAAAACTATGGTAAAATTACCATATACATAAAACACAATTTTTATTGAACCTATTTATCTTATTTTTACTAATGCATTTTTATTTTGAAAAGTACGTCTTTGTCTATCTATATTTCTTTTGTTTCGAATCCGGTTTCAACTAAGTGTATATTTAAAATGTATAATATTTTGTTCATATGATGTAGTTTTCTATAATACCTACCGGCTCAAAGAAACACTTAAGATAAGAATAAGCATTTTCGGATATAGTACTTTCTGTTCCATTTCCATATACAATATACAGACTAATGGACTTACCTAAATGTTCACAAAGCAGAAATATAATAATAGCTGCTGCTACAGTTATATTTGAAAGTTCCTCCAACATGATCTTGATATTCTTGATGTTTAAATCCACAAGACCCTGCGCCATCTACGATTTCCTTAAGTAAGTTAACTGCCACGATAAAGGACGAGAATATGGTTTGAATCTTCAATATAATATAAATCGCCTCTTTATGATCGGAATCTTAGATAATGAAAGATGGGGAAAATGTAAGTATGACTACTGCAGTGTGACTGTCTACCACCAGTTTGGCATTGCAAATTACATGTGGAAGGTAATTTACTACTTCCATTTTGAAACTGAACAATTTACCATCTTAAATTCAATTAAACAACAATGATATATTATTTAAAACTCTGGTAACGTGTTTTTACCTCCGTTGACACATCAGTTATTTGAATATTTCGGCAACACTAATACGCAGGTTTCCCCTCTCTTTCATGTTCTAAGATCATAATATTTCCAAGTGCAAAAATATAGTTTTTACTTCTAAACTGATATTTATTGATAAAATTCCATCACAAATTGATAAAAACTTTGTTTTTCGATTGCAGTACTCTACCACCAACACAATAAATATCCCGAAGCTGCAAACTACTCATGGACAAAGACATTTTACATAAATACTATGCCATCAAACTACATAATTGCCTACAAAACTCACTAAAACTGCTAGGTACTACAAAACACATCGTCACAAAAATACAAAAAACACATAACACCATGGATCCATGAATATATAACACCGGTTCAGATCATATCAATACACCTAATTACACCAAATCAAATATAATATATAAATAAATATATCAAATATACCAAATATACCAAATCAAATAAATATATATAAATATACCAAATCAAATAAATATACATATAATCAAATAAATATATATAAATATACCAAATCAAATAAATATATATAAATATATATAAATATCAAATAAATATATATATAAATATACAAAATCAAATAAATATATATAAATATACCAAATCAAATAAATATATATATATATATATATATATATATATATATATATATATATATATATATATATATATATATATATATATATATATATATATATATATATATATATATATATATATATATATATATATATATATATATATATATATATATATATATATATATATATATATATATATATATATATATATATATATATATATATATATATATATATATATATATATATATATATATATATATATATATATATATATATATATATATATATATATATATATATATATATAAATATACCAAATCAAATAAATATATATAACTACACGCTACACAAGCTGGTTCGAGGATTGTCTTTACATTGCATCTTATTTTAATACAAATAAACTCTAAAACATTTCTCTTTTTTTATTAGATTTATTTCAAAGAAAAAATCTTGATTTTGTTTTTTATTTGATTTGTGACTCAAGTCAAATAATATTGTTACTCAGTATATACGTTGAGAAGACCACAGAGCAAATTTTAATTTCAAACTCCTACATAACATAAATGACAACAACGGGTGTTCATATTATGCTGGAAATTTCTATAGTATTTCTATAAATTTCTAGAATACATATCAAAATTTACTGTATCAGTTTATACTTTTGTGTTTAAGATATTGGTAACTATGTAATATTGTAATTTACTGTGTTCTGATGTCTGGTGTCCGCTCTATGTAACTATGTATAACCAAAATGTCAAATATTTGGCTTGGTAAAATTGTAAACTGCTAGCCCTAGAACAGGGTTACCTAGTTGGGCAGCAGTAATCTTCATAATAGTCTTTGTGATAAAGGTGTGAAAAATAAATAAATAAAATAAAAAAAATTAAACTTCACACTTTTTTCTCAATAATTATTTAATGTATAATTTCATTCATGAACTCTATACATAATGTACCTACTATCTATATCACACAACTGTTCAAATGAACACCTCGGCACAGGACTTCCTAGTGAGGTATTCATCGTACCCTAACAAATTACAAGACTTAACAATAAATAACACACACACACATATTATATGTACACACTCACTTAACTTCTAGCTCTAGTATGTAATTGTATTCGTAATCGTATCGGGCTTACAGATTTAAAACAATCTGAAGATGATTAGAAAGTGACCGATTTAGATGTATTTTAGGTCTTTAGACGCATAGTACCAAGAGTTTAATTTACTATTTTTTTTTAAAAGAATGAATATGTCCTTGTAACAAGTACATATACATTCCCTAAGCTAAACATAAATGCTTGTGAATATTATTATTCAAATATTGTTCCCTAAATATGACTATGCATAATCCGGCAATTACCTATAGTTTTTTTTATTTTGTTGCCGAATGAAAACTAGGTTTCGTAATATAGTCAATTTGCAAAGAGTAAGTAAAACCCCATATTAAGTTACAACATTAAGAAAAATGTGTTATAATAGGCGTGATGACAGTAAGAGAGAATCACTTAAATTATGATTTAAAAAAATTTGTTAAAAATATATTTAAAAATGTATTTATTTACAATTTATATGAGTGTATTATGTATTTTACAATTATAAAAATAGCTATAAAAATTCGGCAATCCGCCATTTTATGTGAAACAACAATTTTTACTTGAGTTTGAACCTTTACAACTTGTTGCACCGCGGAGAGTGGATAATATGGAGTTTTTGGAGGTGTGACGTCATCGGCAGACGCCATTACACTGTAAACACTTTTGACGTAAATGCCAAATTATGATTTTTAAATGGCGAATTTTGCTACTTAACCTTTATTTTATGTGGAAATATGTATGTACTCGTATTTGGAAACAGTGGATGTGTAAAAATATTGTGAGATATTATTTCAAAATTAATCATCATGACTATTGTGAAAATCATCTCGTGGTATTAAAAATGCCTTCCGGGTATATTGTACTAAACTTTCTTTGAAAACTAAATATCTAGATAATTAAATTGAACATTTTTACTGTTGTATATAATTAAACATTGGATTTTCTCCCTTTCGGGAGTCAATGATATTAAAAATTTGTTATAAAATTTAATATCTAGATACTTTTTTTTTCTTTCGATATTGTAAAAAACAAACAGTAAATTAAACCAATATTTTATATCTACCAATATTTTCCGGAAAATTGTATTGTGAATTTTATAAATAAAGGAAACCGATTCTGAGCCAAAATACACACAAAAATGACAAAGAAATATTTTCTGTAAAGGTAGGAAAAATTTCAATAGAGTTTTAGAATGAGCGTAGGTAGCGCAGAATTATTATTTTTCTATAACATAATATTCTTTCCATTCTTTGGGTTTTTTATTGAAATATATAATATTTTAACATTGGCAATTGTTAGAGTAATCTGTAAAGAAAATGTAACTACTCAAATTTTTATATTAAAAAAAAATATACACTTTGGTATAAGTATTTTTTTTCTTCAAATTATAATTACCTAACTATTGCGCCCGGGGATACGTTGTTCTGCCACAGATCGCATTTTATTTAGACTTCATTATTTTATTTTCTGTTCTGCCACAATCCGCGTTCTATGTAGATCGCATTTTATATAGAACTCATTTTATTTAATTTACATTTTATGTACAATGTCTAAGGAAAAAAGACTAATATATCAAAATAATACAATTTTCTTTCAATCAGCCAAGAAAATGTCATAGTTCTATCAACAAATTAGTTGAAAGCGCAATTTAATCAGGTTTATATAATTATTGCGAGACTTTTTTCTTCTTATACGTAATGAGTCCCGTATAAATGCAGTCAACTTTTTAACATTAAATGTCCTGTGAGAAATTTTCTAAAAAAGAAAAACCCAGGAAATTTCCAGCATGAGGCTATGCATCCACATCTAAATTGCCTCCAGACTGTTGACAATAATGACCTTTATGGTACAGGTTTCAACAAGTCAACATATAGTTGTATGGACCATATGTAGCATTTCACCAGGCGCTGCCTTATAAGGTTTAATCTATCGTCGCAAAATAGTGTCTTCAAAACATAATTTAATTCAGTACCTATATGCTATGAAAGATGTAAGTTTTTAGACATATTGAAATAAATGTCAAAGAACCAAACGTCATCTTAAATTATGCTTCGTCTGTCTATTGGTTAATTTCAATCCTTTAAAAATAATTTTTTTTTAAAATAAGCTTTGTTTTTAATTAATTTTAAGTACTGAAAGAAATCAATAAAAAGTTAGTCTGCGCCAATAGGCGTGATGACAGTAAGAAAAAATCATTGAAATTATGATTTTATAAAATAAAATATGTTATAAAGATTTGAAAAAATATATTTATTTTCATTTTAAAAGAGCGAATAATATTAATATTATTAAAATAAAAATACAAAATATGTTAGTCCGCCATTTTATGTGAAACACCAATCAGAGCGCATGACGTCACCATATTGCTACTGTCATATTGTGTTGTTCGAAATGGCTATTTTTTTCATAACAAGCTATATGGAATATGCTGCTTATTTTTAACATGCTATTTTTATTTATTAATTTATTTGGTTTATTTGGGACAATAAACCAAATAATATCGCTATCCGCTCTATTGAATCGTTGACGCATCTGTTATAACACGCACCGAGTATTGTAACGTGGTGGAGAATATTTAACGTTTTAGAAATAAATAATTTGGTGGTTATAAAATAAAATTGCTTTCATTGCTTGATTATAAAATAAAATTATGTTATTATATTGTTTCTTTCATTTTGTTATGTACAGTAATGATGATGTTTGTGGGAGTTGTACAGTGTTATATGAGGTTGAAATAGAAATACACAATGTATGTATTATGATGAATCTAGTAGATCAGAATATAATAAGATATACAGACGGTGGCCAAATTAATACAATCAAATGAATTTATAGCAGTTTTTAGACTTCGAATCATTGAAAATTATTATTTTTTTATTTTATTTCGATCTTTCTAGAATATTATGGGAGATTTAATATATTTTTATAAAATAAAATGCATTTACTATGAATATATAATAGTTTATTGATAATAAAATACGTTTTATGGTAAAATGATCAATATTTAGTAAATCCTCCCTTAGCTTTAATTACTGCTGATATTCTTCTGGGCATGCTGGAGATACATTTAATTGAGATATTTTTTAATTCTGGTGTGTTGTGCCATGCCTCAATTATGTTTTCTATAAGTTGTCTTTTGTTGGTGATGACACCTTTTTTTACAATTGCCCTTTTCAGAGCCTCCCAAACGTTTTCAATTGGATTTAGATCCGGTGAATTTCCTGGCCAATCTAATACCTTTATTTTTTCTCCTTCTAGAAATTTAGTAACGGTTTTCGCTTTGTGGCAGGGTGCAGAATCATGCATAAATACATATTTTCCATTTGGAAACCATTCGGCCACTTGAGGCTTAAGTCTCCCTTTTAAAACTTCTATATACTGGTCCTGGCGCATTGTGCCATTCACAATATACAGCCTTCCCATACCCATCCCACTAATCACTGACCAGATCATTATTGACTGAGGGTGCTTCACTCTTTGGACCACACATTCCTCATTATATTTTTCAC
Source organism: Molanna angustata (assembly GCA_963576475.1). NCBI lineage: Eukaryota > Metazoa > Arthropoda > Insecta > Trichoptera > Molannidae > Molanna > Molanna angustata. The sequence continues at coordinate 3,037,786 of OY754964.1, read as the reverse complement.
CTGGCCTTCTTCTCACATATTGAGTTTTGTCCTGCAGTATTTGGATTGAGGATTCATCAGAAAAACAAACCTGAAAGAACACGAGAAGTTTTCACTAGTCAATTTTATTTAATACAGAAAGTTTCATAAAAACTTATTTTACATTCTAATACCTTGCTCCAATCGTCTTCGTTCCAATTTCGGTGTTTTAGTGCCCATTCTAGTCGCTTTTTACGCATTTCAGGTGTTAGTTTTGGCTTTTTCACTGGGCGATAACATTTGAGGTCCATTTCCACCAATCTTCGTCTCAATGTACGATCAGATATATTGACTCCTGTGGTCTGCAAAATAGATTTTATTACTTTTCGAGGCTTCTGTCTATTTTCTAGAGCAACATTTCTGATTTTTCTTTCTGTTCGCGGAGTAGTAATGCGCTTTCGTCCACGTTTTCCTATTCGAGATGGTTCAAGGGGTACATTTCCTTTCATTTGCCTACTTATTTTGTGCACAGAATATTGAGAAACATTGGTAAGTGTGGCAATTTCTCGTTGACTGTATTCACAGTGACCAAGAAGGGTTGCAATTTTAGATTTTTTTCTTGGAGTGAGGTCACAAGATCTTCCCATTTCTAAAATAAACCAAAAAATTCTGAAATTCAGCATACATTTAGAAAATAATTTATCAAAATCGTAATAATTTGATAAGTCGTATAATTGTGATAAATATTTAGTAATAAATATTAGGTTTACCTGTTATTTAAAAAAAAATGTAAGAAACACTCAAACACTGTCTCAAATAAACACAAAATCAATGGGCAAAATATTCCATTAACACCCGCACACTCTGTGAAGACCAATACTAAACTGACATTATCGTATCTTGTATGTGACAAACTTCATGTTGATGCTTAAAAAGTGTTGCAAGTACGATAACAATAATGAAGGGAGTTGCCACAATTAAAAATATACTGATGTGATTCGATTTTGCTGGATAACAGCTAAAAATACAATTATTTTTTCCTTTGATTGTATTAATTTGGCCACCGTCTGTACATATGGGATAATTTTTATGATTCATATACATATAATGATTAATATATTAAAAAAATATAATGTAATGTAATAGGTGTGATGACTGTAAGAAAAAAATCATTGAAATTATGATTTTAAAAAATAAAATAGGTTATAAAGATTTAAAAAATGTACTTATTTTCATTTTAAAGGAGTGAATAATAATAATATTATAAATATAAAACTACAAAATGTGTTAGTCCGCCATTTTATGAGAAAAAACAATCATAGCGCACGACGTCATAGTATGGTCGCGTCAATTCTTCTGATAGTCTTCAATACAATATACGCATTAATTGTCGGTCTGGACTATGTTTATTTTGGTGTTATCGATATATTAATATTTTAATTAGATACTTAAAACTAAAACAAATTAAATATAAATGGAACAAGGATTCATCAAAACAAATAGTTTCAATTTACCTAGATACTCGCCTACCTATCGGGGGACACTATGGGCCGGTATTACAGTGTCCGTTTAGACCTAATCTTCCCTCAAATGCGTCACTAAAACGACAAATATTTAACCTAACGTTTCTGGCAGATTAAGTACTTAACTGTGAGTCAACTGTCATTTGCTAGGCAACTCGTGTAGTTTCAGTTTCTATCACTAGAGGCGTTAGGCAACGTGTGTAGATTCAGTGTTGTATCACTAAAGGCGTTAGTTATATCGAAGGTGGCGCCACACAACAAAACAAACTGACAGCCGTATTGAAACGAACACGGGCATTTAAAAGCATTATTTTGGTGAAAAAAATTAAATTTACCATGTTGCATAATAAAACAATGGTATTTAAAGTCGTAGCGTCCCGTTTTGTATTTCGTATTATTTGAGGTTATTTAAATTTGACAGATAATAACCACAGAAAAAGTGAAATATGTCTATAATTGAAGATTTAGTAACTGACATGTCATATTGCACTATAATACGGAAATGGATTCAATCTCCCCTTAACATTAATCTTGAGTTTGGCAAACTCAATGAGTTGAGGGCCGACTGTAATATCGGGCCTATGTTAATTGTATTTTGTATGTAACTTAGTTTTTATTGAATAAATAAATAAATAATGAACGCTCGCAACGTATGGTAAACTAATTTAGTTTTAGTATTCTACAATTTTGTCACGCGATGGTGAGCTGACGAACGTTCGACATGTTATGATGCTGGTCACTGCCAAACTAAACTAGCAAGCTATATTTTTTTCATGCAATGAAGCGATTTGCGAAACGACGGCGATTACGCGAAGCATGCGTTTTAAAACATCGTTACAATTTTAGCAGCATAAGAATTATTACATAGCGCTCGTTATTTGTATTGTGTTCATAACAAGCTATATTTATCTGCTATCGTTATTTTTAGCAATAGCAGCCATAGTAGTTATTTTTCTGCCTGTCTTAACTACTCTTAACTAGAATGGAACTTTTGATGGTCGGATATTTCTTTGCGTCGAACAAAGACTTTTGTTCATCAGAATTTCGAAACGTAAAAACTTAATAATAAGTACATATAAGTACTTTATTTATCTGTAATTTAAATATAACTTACATCTCGAAAATCGATAAAATATGCTCCTTCTTCTATCTACATTATGTGTTCATAAGCTAAAAACATACGCGGGAAACGTATGATGGCCTATTTTGACGTTTGGACATTAATGAAGTTCTTTATATGCTTATTGCCTAAATAATGGTAAATATTATATTATTGAGAGCTAAAAGTGGGGGAACAAATACTGTACTTCATTGTAAACGCGTACTTAATAAAATACACTTGTGTCTCGCCGTGCGAAATTTAATCACTTATTTCTCTTTTTTTTCGCGTGGGACGAAAACATAAACCTCAGTAGGTGTTTTTTTCGTCGTGTTTGTACATTTAGGGACCGCACAACACTTATGCACTTTTGAATTGATTATAAATACACAAATCGTCCTAGAATACATATATTACATATAGTAGTGATATGCAGTTTACAATATCGTGACGTCACCGTCAGGGTCGGCAGGCGCCATGATACTAAATGCGTTTTTTGGCGTAAATGTCAAATTTGATTTTAAAATGGCGATTTTTGCTACTAAACCTTTATTTTATGTAGAAATGTATATATATTTGAAAACAGTGAATGCGTAAAAACATCGTGAGATAGTTTTTCAAAATTAGTCATCATGCCCATTATTAAAAATATTTTGTTTCGATAATTAAATGAACAACACAATATATTTGTTCGAGTATAAATTTCCATTCAGCACGAATACTTTCACTATCGAATCAAATTCAATTTCTCTTTGGTGAAGAAAAAATTGGTAAAAAAATATTATATTCCAACTGTCGATTCCTAACATTTTTTATTAAGAAATACATTTTTTATGATAAATTTATGAAATTAACTGTCAATATTTCAAAAGTTTTTAAAAATATCGAAAAAAGCCGAAACGCATCAACTAGATAATTTAATTTTCAATGACAAATATAAAAAAAGTAAAAAAAGAAAAAAGATATATAAAAAAGATTATCTGTCTGTTTTTACCATTTGTTTGATTTTGAAAGCAGATTCAAAACATCATGGATTCAATGTACTATCTATGTGTTGCTAGACTCTTGTTGATCGGCATAACTTTATTGTTTTTATATGTAATTACATTGTAACACAAGATTCCGGTTGATTGCTGTAATCGAAAGATGCCTATTAAAATTAATCACATTGTATTTGAGAATACTTTGAGAGCGGTGATAGCCCAGCGGTAAGGTCGTCGCCTCACATGCGTGAGGTCGACGGTTCTAATCCGGGCGGGGCACGCACCTCTGGATTTTAAAAAAAAATCTATGTGCGGATTTATATCACTAGCTATGTGTTGCCATGATCCAATTTGTCTGGTTCCCCTTTCTAAGGGTTACGAAGGTCAGATGGCAGTCGCTTCAATATAATAAACAGACTCGCCAATTCCAGGATCATAGTTAAAGCGTAACCCGATAGAAACGGGACAAAAGCGCTAAGTGGAAAGAAGAATGACAAATAAGAAACATTTTAATAGTACATCTCGAACTTTTTTTAACAATTTTGATAAAAATTGAATTTAGTGACGACATCTTTTCATTCAATTTGTAAGGCAGTAAACACCACACAATATCTCACTCGATAGTTTGATAACTACTTAATCTTCAAACATACATCATGCTGTTTTCATATTCTGGGTATGAAAAACAGACTGACCTCCATACTATCCTATCCTGACGTATAATCCTACATGTTTTATATATAAAACAAAATATCTTACAATATTAATTAATTTGTGTTTAAGTGTTAATAGTTTGGTACGTATTTTTCAATTATGCATACTATCGCAATCGACAGTTGGATCTCATGTGTTACATGCAACTTGTATTATTTAAAATTGGTAGCTTGTTGAGTTTTTTGGACCCATCAGATATGCGGACAATGCCCCCAAGTCAAATTGAAAACGCTGTTCGTTATCGCCAAGCGCTAATTTTTTTTGTATGGGATTTGACGTTTGTTGTTTGTTATTGTAGAAAAAATTTCTACAACAAACATCAAATCACATACAAAAAAAAATAGCGCTTGGCGATAACGAACAGCGTTTTCAATTTGACTCAGGGCCCTTGTAGCCAGGAAGAGAAACTTCAGAGCTTTCAAGACTTTTTGTAAAATATATGGTTCACTCTTATCTTCACTTTCAGTGAACGGGGAGCCAGCTGTTTCCTTATTATTCGCTCTCTTTGGCACGATAAGTGCATTGTCTGCAAAGTTTTAGAGTTCCCCGGACTCTTGTGTTCTTCGTGTGTTTTTTGAGAGTTTTGCAAGGGGGCATTATTAATTCCCGTAAGCAGAACGTGTGGTGGTAGGGAAGAAAACAAAAACTTGAAGAGTTCGTACTAGATTAACACACTTTAACCTTATTCATAATATTCATGTCACTTATATTGGTTGATTCTAGACAATACCTAATGCTTGACTTGTCTAAACTGGACTAAAACAAGTCAAATATTTGACTTGTTTTCAGTCCAGTTTAGACATTGTTTTTACGAATAGACGTTTTACGAATTGGTTTGTTTATAAAAAAAAAAAAAAAAATTACAAGCTGTTCTCTTCCACAAAGGATTTTAGCCAACAATGAGCATACCTACCTATAATTAAAATTAGGGTTTTTTGTCGTTGAATAAAATAATTTATTAGTTATTACAAAAAAAATCATATATTGCTGTAGGTACGTCAACTTATAGACTTCATCAAAGAGTTTGTTGTTTATTTTCTTTTCCCTTAGCGCTTTTTGTCCCGTTTATATCGGGGTACGCTTTGACCATGATCCTGGAATTGGCGAGTCTGGTTATAACATTGAAGCGACTGCCATCTGACCTTCGTAACCCTTAGAAAGGGGAACCAGATAAATTGGATCATGGCTACACATAGCTCGTAATTAATCCGCACATAGATTTTTTTTTTAAATCCAGAGGTGCCTACCCCGCCCGGATTCGAACCGTCGACCTCACGCATGTTAGGCGACAACATTACCGCTGGGCTATCACCGCTCTCAAATAGTTTTTTGTTTATTGAGTAAATTTAAAATAATTATTCTTCTTTGGATTCAATCTTGGGGATTGGTTGTTGGCAAAGCGATGCATCTCTTCTTTCCTACACAGAGCTCTTCAGCTCTGTGTAGGAGGTACACTTCATGTCCTCGCACACCTGCTGTAGATCCTCCTAGCAGGAAGGCCCTCTGCCAGTTGTTCCCAACCATTCCCTCCAAGATTGTGTTTAGAAGATCCTCGTGTCGCAACAAATGACCCATTCAGTTTGCACGCCTTTATGATACGGTGTCAAATAATTGCAAAGATCAAAATTTAATTCAGCAAACGCAGCATCAAAATTCAATAGGATAACTAAATTCTTAACAAATCTATAATTCAACCATCCGGATCCTTATTTATGTATGTATATTTTATTTAGATATAAAAAATAAATTAATTCTCTTACATCTAGTATAACCAATAAGAATATTAACAAGTTGAAGAAATAACAAATTTACACAGTGAATGACATGAATTATATAAAAACAAGAAAATAATCCAATTTATACAAAAATACAAAGTAAGCACACAATATCTTAAAAGAACTTTTCCTTTATGTATTCAATACCTAGGCGATGAAAAGCGACAAGATCAGATTATTCTTTCACACATTCTGGCAAATCATTACACAGTTCAAAACCTTTGTAATACACATTACACTGAAAAAAATGTCAATTTGGTGTAATCTAGAAATACTTACTTACTTTCCGTGTCCGGAACACCATCATATTGGTTGGTGCTCCGGTGGTGGAAGGATTGGCCGGCATTCTGCCGTTTCCAGGGACGCCCGATTGCTTTCCGAAGTTAACCGAAACTCAATCTACGTGGAGGCTCCTTCCGTGTCCCCAATCTAGAAATATCATGACGTAAGTATAAAATAGGTGCGGTCACCTAAAATAATGAAATAATCATTTAATATTACGCTATCATTGAAATGTGTAAGATGGAATCGAATTATTTGAGTAAATAACGAAGAATTATGATGCTCATCATCTTGAAAATTGATCACATTAAATAATAGTCCACTGTCCTATAAATTTACGTGATATTCATAAATAAGAGTATAATCATAAAAAAACACTGACTAGTCACCGTATTTATAAAGATTTCACAGTTTATTATGAAGAAGTGTCACTGAAAATACGATGAAGTCCCCTAATTTAGTGTGATAAAATTATGTGAAACTTTTTAAGGTATGGAACATTAATTTATACTACAGTCATATTATTTTATGTGAAACATACTAAATACGATTACAGAATCGTCTTATTTTCAGAGTAAGCATCAAATTTTAATATTAAATCATACTATTTTGAGTGAATTCTACTATAACACGATTACAGAATCTCATGTAAGAGGAATCATATCATTTTGTGTGCTTCCTGCAAAAATATGATGACAGCGCACTACAAAATATTCTCATTTGCTCATCGTTCATTCAATCAGTCATTCATTTGTTCGGCATGGTGCAGGGTGGTTGTCGACTCGGTTTCGCAGTCTCGCTACAAAACTTCAGTGACGGACAGATACAGGCCAGAATGTTGAGATTGTGTTTTATTTTTAGGAGGCGTTTACATTGTGGAAATTCATTTAAAAAATATTAAAATAACATCGTTCTAGAGTTTTTGTGTTTACATAGTGGAAATCCATTTTAAATGAATGAATAAGTGACTTTGTGCAGTGTTTTTTGTATTAGCGACCGAACGTTTTCGCCGGGGTGACTTGGCGTTTTCGGGGTTCAAACGAGACTTTCGTAAACGAAACGAAAAACGTTTCGTTTGGACCTTGAAGACGCTAAGTCGCCTTGGCGAGGGTGTTCGGTCGTTGATGTGAGGAATGTTGCGGGATAGTGCAAGATTGTTTATTTGTTCAATTAAAATAGCAATGTGGCTTTGTTTGTTTCCACTTACTTGTTTTTCTTCCACAACTAGTTTCGGGAACTTCCGTTCGCTTTTTCAGTTTAAACCCACCTGAAGAAGAGAGCGGTGGTTCTTGAAACTGGTTGTGTAGTGGGAATAGGTGGGTGGAGGTGGACAGGGTTATATTGTTGTTTTAATGTTTTTTTATAATAGGACGTCATTGGATATATGAGGAAGTCATCGAAATTTGTGGACATTGTGAAAATTCATTTAAGAAAAATATTAAAATAACATCATTCTAGATTTTTTGTGTTTACAGAGTGGAAATCCATTTTAAATGAAAAAATAAATAACTTTCAGGTTCAAACGAAACTTTCGTAAACGAAACGAAAAATGGAAGTTTCGTTTAGACCTTGAAAATGCCATGTCACCTTGGCGAAAACGTTCGGTCGTTAATATAAAAAATATTGTGGAAAAATACAAAATTATCTATTTATTCAATTAAAATAACAATATAACTTTGTTTACTTCCGCTTACTTATTTTTATTCCACAACTAGTTTCAAGAACTGCCGTTCTCTTTTTCAGTTTAAACCCACCTGAAGAGAACGGTAGTTCTTGAAACTTGTTGTGGAATAAAAATAAATAAGTGGAAATAAATAAAGTTATAGTGTTATTTTAATATTTTTTTATAATAGGATGTCACTGGATATATGAGGATGTCATCGAAAAATAGTAGGAACAATTAAAGGACGTCACTGTAGATAATAGAACGTCACCGAAAAATAGTAGGAAATATAATAAGACATCACAAGAGATATGAGGAAGTCATCTATTATAATAGGACGTCACTGTAGATAAGAGAACGTCACCGAAAAATAGTAGGAAATATAATAAGACATCACAAGAGATATGAGGAAGTCATCTATAATAATAGGACGTCACTGTAGATAAGAGAACGTCACCGAAAAATAGTAGGAAATATAATAAGACATCACAAGAGATATGAGGAAGTCATCTATAATAATAGGACGTCACTGCGGATAAAAGAACGTCACCGAAAAATAGTAGGAAATATAATAAGACGTCATAGGAGATATGATGAAAGCAAACATAAATAGTAGGAAACATAATCATATCTTATATGCCGTTATCATCATAAATCGTATTATCATCTTCATTTTGATGATATCACTATGCTCCGTACTTATGGTGAATTCACCATACTTTAAGCTGAATTCACGTTATTTATGAATATCAGTTTTCTCAGTGTATTTTGTGTACCTGCCAGGTTAGTCTGAGGCAGTCCAAAGTCCCGCCGACTTCTCGTCGGGAAGGTGTGAACTTCAAAATTAAACAGAACATTTTTTTTGCAATTATTATCGCGGTAATAGTCCATTTTTTAATTTAAATATGAAATTAAACACATTTAAAATATCGAATATTTTTATTATTGTATATGCGCAAACATTGTATTTTTTCCCTGTCGGGGATGACAGATCGTAGGCCCTGTAGGTGTCTTGATATTCCGGTTCTCCTACAAGTAAATATTCCAACTTCGTCTCTATTGAGATAATTAAAAATCTGTTAAAAAATACATTTAAAATAATTTGCATATATTTAATTCAGGTGAATCTGTTACATATTGTTCTAAGAGTAACCCTACGCTACCTATCAATTCAATCGGTGTATATTAATGAGGCCTGCTTTTTACCATTATCGAAGGAATGATTGATGGGGGTAACTGTAGAGGTCACCCCAGAAACAACTATATAGACCAGATAATCCGTGACGTGCGCTGTAGCAGTTACAAAGAGATGAAGAGACTGGCGGACGATAGAGTTAAGTGGAAAAATCGAGTGTTTGGTGCAGACCAATCCCAGGATTGTGACCCTGAAGAAGAAGTATATATTAATGACGAAAAACACAATTTATTGGCTATATCTGAGGGTGTAATGTCATGTTGTATCATTTACGAAATCTATCGAATTAGTATATTTAGGAATCTATCGATTTTATTGAGATGTTTTTCCTCTTCCCAAACATACCTTGCGTTATTAACCTGGGTAGACCTAGTCATTATTAGAAGGGATACAAATAATAAACCTTTGTACAGTAGGTACCTATATTACTATGGGTACCCACTTTTGTCATTAGACACTGATAAGTTTGACCTGAAAGGTCACGGGACTTTAAACTACACAATTACAATCTAATCTGATAGAATCTTGAATAAATTGATGTTTAATTCGGATATCAAAAACCTGATTGGTTTAATTCAAAACATGATTATTTTTTACTTTACAATTATTGTAATGTGACGTACTTTATTGTTGGGATTAAGCTTCAGAGTGACGTGACTTGATTGGAAACAATCCCACAGGATATGTTGCGAAGTTTGATCCGGGTATTAACAAAAACAACATGAAGCTGAGGAGGTATTGTTAAATCGGTGAAGATAACTTTTAAAGTTTCTGTGTCCTGTGAAAAATTAGGAAATCCAAAAGTCAGGGACGGAAAGATATAAATCGATTCATCATGTCAGGAAAAAATAATCTTCTGTTTACGTCTTGATGCAAAATTTCTTTGCCACTGTTCTATTCGCTAAAATAAATAAAAAAAAAAAAAATTAATGTAATTTTAAAACCTACTAAAGTTGTCGGCAATAGATCACTACACACATTGGCCGATTGATTTCACATAATTGAAATATTTCACATGTTTTACACTGAAGCCCTTGATACGATTCCTATTGACGTGGAATAAAATGGTTTTGAATATAAATAAGGTAACGGAATACGTCTAAACGTAACTTTCCAAGGAGGTTTTCGAAGTTTCAACCTCAAAACTAACTTTCGATCGGATGAAAAAGTGAAATTTCTTTCAAAGTTAGTTTAAAGCGTGATTACGGGTAAAACTTTGTGAAATTCAATACATTTCCCTGTTTAATTTATCGATTTCATTAAAACTTCCTTTTTCGGTGGTCTTTGCAAATAATACCATGTTGCTTTGATAAAAAATAGGTATTAGTTTCATATTAAATAAACAACTTTACCCAACTGAAAATAACTAGTTGCATGTCACACATGAGATCCAACTGTCGATAGCGATAGTATTTATAGTTGAAAAATAAGAATCAAACTATAAACCCATAAATCCAAAATATTGAAAATTTTAACATATGTTGGTATGTATGTTAAGATAGGACAGTATGGAGGTCAGTCCTCTTTTCCTACCCGGAATATGAAAACAGCATGATGGTTCTGTATGTAGGAGATTAAGTACCTATCAAACTATTAAGTCTTCTTACATATTGTGTATAGGCGACTGCCATACAAATTGTATGAAGCAATGTCGTCACTAAATTCAATTTTTTTTTAAATTGTTAGAAAAATTTGAGATGTGCTAATACAATGTAATATTTTTTATAGAAAATTAAATTATCTAGATAATTTAATTTTCTATAGAAAATTTAATTATCTGGTATTTCGGCTTTTTTCGATATTTTTAAAAAATTTGAAAATATAGGCAGTTAAATTCATAAATTTATCATAAAAAAATATTTTTCTTAATAAAAAATGTTTGAGAAACCCTGGATTTTTTTGAAAAAACAAAATTGAGATTTTGTATTTGTCTATGTTATTACCAATTTTCAGCGTTCTAGTTTTTATGGTTTCTGAGATATATGAAAAAATAAACCAAAAATTCAAAAGTTGATAACCCCTGATTAAAATAAAAATTCAAAATTCTGAGTATAAAAATTTTGTAGGCCTATAACTATATTGTGAAATTTTGGGCTCTGTAAATTGAGCGGATCAAAAGTTATAAGGGGGGTACGGACACACAAGCATACACACACAGAGACACACACACACAGACACACACACACACACACACACACACACACACACACACACACACACACACACACACACACACACACACACACACACACAAACACACAGACACACGAAATCCGTATATGGAACATATATGCTGCGATGCCTCTAAATTGGTGATTTTTGACTTCAAAGTTGAAAAAGTCGTGAAAAAAGTAGACCCTGCATACAATTCCTTCATACACGCGTTTTGGATTTAAACTGACTCTTCCTTCAAAAGAATTTCATTCTCTTGAACGTATCGACAGTTGGAATACCTTCACACAATCTTGCTATCCTTGTCAAAGGCTTTTTCCAAATCTATAAATACCACATATTTATTTATTTATATAATTTATGTACATGTGTACAAAGGCAGGTTTATTGCCATAAAGCAATTTCTTCCAACATATAGATATTTTTTGGCATCTCGGTATTTTTCGACTAATATTCTCGCTGTCCGTATTGCATTTATAGAAGACTTGGGTGCGTAGTTTAGCTGTCGCCAAATATCTTGAGCCATTTTGCCGAGAAGAGGGGTGATTTTTACGTATACCAACGAAGTAAAAAGACACATATTTGCGCTATGACACAAAACCAGGTTCAAGATGTTTGGCGCAAAATATACGAAGATTTGAAGAATTCATAATAACGCCACAAATGACTTTCCCGAAAAATTGTGAATACCTTAAATATGTACGATAAAATTTAACTAAAATATTAAAAATCTAATGACTACATCATATTTGTTTTAGAGATAACCACATCACCAAGAAAAGTTCGCTTTCATAGCATTAATTCTGATTTTTCCATGTACACGTCTCAGTTTTAGGTATGAAGATACGTCAATGTGAAAAATATTTATTTATCTTCTTGTACATATGTTTGGAACATTTGCCGGTTTATCGCCAAACGACAATTTCATTTCATTGCAAGCGTTTCTCCAATATATTTAAAATTATATATAATAATTTTCAACAATCCTCCTTCATAGTATTTACATATATCTGATGGACCAACTATACTATCTTTGGTATTAACCCAGAACTGCTTCTGGTACTGCACTGTTTATTGGTCACTAAACAACTGGTTCTGGATAACATCTCTAGCCTTAAGTACATACATATATCTCAGCTACCCACACTTAGCGGAAGAAACTATCTTTATTAGTATACATAATTACCTTTATACACTGCATAACATATGCAATATGTATCAATGTAATATAAAAATAATTTTCCTTCACAGCAGAACGAAGCACGTCAGCTTTGCCCGTTCACACACTTTGACCTCGTTCGAGGACGCCGCAGCCAATATGACCGGTCCAAGAAGGATAAGAATTAGGGACGGAGCCGAGCGGCTCCTGGATGGAAGGAAGAGACCAGAGGCTCTTCAGCAACTCCAACAGCAGATGCAGCAGCAACAGATTCAGCAACAGCAGCAGCAACAACAACAGCAACCGATGCCGGCTCAGGCTCTTCAGCAAGTTGTCGTGCCGTTACCTCAGCAACCGTTCGCTCCGACGTATCAACAAGTCATGCCTCAGGTGGCTCAACCATTTCCTCCCCAAATTCCAGTTGGACACTTTCCACAGGTAAATTAATTATTAACATTTAATTGTTGTAAATTCATGTTCACGCCACAAAGTTACTTTCTAAAAACAATGAAATACATAAGTAAAACTAATTCAAAATGTAGATTATTTGAACACTTTGGAAGTCGAAAGGCATATAAAAATAATCTATATTTGTTAAGAATAAAACTTATGCTCAATAATTCATTAAAACGAGTGGGTTGCGGTCAAAACTTCACTCTCCACAACTAGTATATGTATTTATTTATCTTTTTGTACTGGCGGGCTTATTGCCACTAGGCAATTTCTTCCAACCAACTAGATAACAAAGAAAGACAAAATTGTGAATGTACCTACGTCAACAAAGGAATGAAAACAAAAAAGGAACAGAAAATATATATTACACTAAGATAACAATTAAAACAGAAAAAAATGAAAATACTACATAGCAAAAAAATGATAGCGTAAGCACAAGGAGAGGAAATCTGGATCAGGTGCCTAGGGATAAATATTCCTTTTTTCTTGAAAATAATAAAAAAAGGGTGTTAAACTTCACCATATCCGGACTTAGCCTATTCCATAATTTTGTTGATTGTACTACGAACGACGATCTGAAAAATTCTGTATTGTGGATAGGGATGGATAGTGTTGTACGTTCAGCAAATCGAAGTAAAAGTCCATGATTGGATAGATAAATGAATTTGTTTTTGAGGTACATGTACATTTTTTCGTCTTGAAAACTTTCATTCGGTTGCAATATTAATTTCGAGGAGGAAACTCGGTTTTTAATTCGGTCTTAAATCCTCTCATTTTTGTTTTGGTTTGATAAGGAAAGACTTTTTAACTATACCGATTTACTGCAATAGGTCAACACTGTGGGTCTCCTTTTCTTCTGGGTCACAATCCTAAGATTGGTCTGCACCAAACACTTGATCTTTCCACTTAACTCTATCGTCCGCCAGTCTCTTCATCTCTTTGTAGCTGCTACAGCGCACGTCACCGATTATCTGGTCTATATAGTTATTTCTGGGGCGACCTCTACAGTTAACCCCATCAATCATTCCTTCGACGATGGTAAGAAGCAGGCCTGGGTGCCGGATGTTGTGGCCTATCCAAGTTGTGGGTATGTTAACGTAAAACCGTCATTTCATGCAGTTCATTATTTAATATTTTAAGTTACTGAATATGAGTATTGTTATTGTGAACATAGGTTTAAAATAATTAATCGAGACAATTATTTCAGAGATGTGTATTGAAAATATTTTTGTTTTTCAATACATTAATAAAAGTAGATTTTGCTTTTTGGCATATTTGATAACTTTTATTGACAAACTTTTAATATCTCAATTGAGACGAAGTTGGGATATTATAGAAGAACCAGGAACTCAAGGCACCTACAGGAATTATGACCTGTCATCAGCTAGTATACGTGATCACTTTATGCGCTTGCGCAACGTTCACCAATTATTCCTTTATTGAGTTTCCTTAGCAATATAATTTTTGAAAGTTCTATATAGTTGAATAATGTGTAACAATTAATTTGAAAACACATAATGTATCATTACTATTGCCATCTATGAAGTAACGAAGAAACCTTTTTGTAACGCCATCTATTGAAAAATTGGTTTATTGTGAACAATAAAAGCAACAGTACTTATTTATAACGACGGTGACGGTGTCTCGTACAGATGTCACCCCTGAACTGCGCCAGAAATATTATTTAAATTTTGGCTTGTTTACCTACTTGTACCAATGTGTATGTAAATCCATTTTTTTTTAAATATATACCTACAATTAAAAAAATTCGATATTTGATAACTAAAACTAAGTGATACTGAACTGAAAGTGATCACAGACTACCAGAAAGCAAAGTTTAACTTCCACGTCATGAATTCCATTCGTCTTTTTAAACTGTTTATAAATAAAATGTAGATTGAAGCAATCAAAGAGAGTATGATTCCTCTACTTTACATGGAAGATATTTGTTTCCTAATAAAGGTCACGACTTTGTGATTATAATCCAAAATATAATAATAAATACGGTAAGAGAACGTTAGAATATAATGTACCTATATGATGCCGGCATCTATTAACAAATGCCAAAGCAAAAATAATGTAAAAAGGCTTGTCAAGGAATGGCTATTGAGGTGTGGATTTATATATAATTAACAGATCACAAACTATTTTACTTTTTCCTCATTTCATTTATTTTTATTATTTTAAATAGATAACTTTTGTAACATAGGAAGGAGTGTGTGTTTGTTTGGGAGATCATCTTTGTGTGACATTTGTATGTTTTTTTTACTGTAATGTTGTTTGTTATTTTTAAAGTATACATAGATATTGTCTTGAGAACACGCCGACAAGTCTAGAAATTAGACTTGGCGTGACTCAGAATAATTGTTTTTTTTCTTTTTGTACTATCTTATGTTAAAATAAAAGATTCCAATAAAATATTGCAGTCAATCCAAAATGGAACAGGATTTTTTTACTATTTCATAATAATTATTCATTTTTATACCATATTTTTCAACAGAATCAGGTGTTTTCAATGAACGGTCCAGTACCAGTCCACGGGCAACTCCATCCAGCTCTCGTCGGTGGTCCATTTCCTCCACCTCATCTGGTATCTATGCATGCTCAACATCATGTTCCGGTTCAACAAGATGATTCTACCAAAGTCGTCGTGCTAGGTATGTATTTCTATTTTAAGCTGATTACACCGAAAAAAATATTATGACATCCGAACTGGTTACATGCGTTTTAACCAAACCTTTATTATCAGTAATAAATTCATTCATTCATACCAACACGGCATATCCCACAATGTGGGGTAACCAGCAAAAGGTGTGCGGGTGTGCATTGCCTTATAAAAGGGAGCACAACATATCTGTGTATACCTACACACCAGTCTCGTCTCACCTAAAAAGGCACTATTTTCAGAATGGGTGGTGACCCTCATTGCTGAACTATGTGAGATGTTATTGTTGCCTGTTGTATTTTCGATTACCCGGCTCTTACGGGACACTCAAAAACAATAATAGAAAAGAGTGGAAGCACTATTCTAAGCCGGTGCCTCACAGCTAGTCAATCAGCACAGCTATCAGTAATAAAGGTTTATCTTTTTATGACTGTACTGTTTGGCTGTGTGCACAAAACCAAATGTTTTGTGTTTACCTAGTACGATGGTTCTAGATTCGCCCCTGGTAGATCCATCCATAGCATACATTTAATATTCAAAAAAAGTCACTCGCTTGATAAAAAACACATTTTAAAATGCTCACTTATTATTTCTCGTACCAACATAAGTAGGTACCTACCAAGTAAACATGAACATGTGCGATACAAACTCCATTAATATGAAAGGTTTCAACTGTGAGCAAAATTTCCCACCTTAATTTCATTATTATTCAAAACGACAGAGTTTCATGTCAAATTAAAATCTATCGTATGACAACACCTAATGGACATTTCAAAAATGGTCATATTAATTTATATTTTACGGAGAATTTGAGAAGAATAACGGCTGATTACTGGAAATAAATTAAAAAGAGTATCTAGCATATTACTTCATGTAGGTGTACCTACCTTATCAATCACTATTAGAATAGTTGCTATAATTTGATTACGAAATTTCTCAATAGATCTACCTATATCTACCTATAGATAACATTGATAGGCACGAAAATTGAAGTATACGAGTTGAATCAAATGTATTCCATTTTTAGTTTTCGTTACATAATTTATTTTATACAGATTCTTAAGAGGGTGACTGCTGCCAACGTACCTATTTTTTCAATTTGATCCAACTGTCGATTTTTTCAGGAGAACTTTGTTCTCTTAACATATCGACAATGTATCAAGCCAGAATACGCGAGAATTGTATGGAGAGGTCTACTTTTTTCACGGCTTTTCCAACTTTGAAGTCAAAAAACACCAACTTAGAGGCTTCGCAGCATATATGTTCCATACACGGATTTACTCAGAATTCGGAGTAGAACATTTCGTGTGTCTGTGTGTGTGTGTGTGTCTGTGTGTCTGTGTGTCTGTGTGTCTGTGTGTGTGTGTGTCCCCCCCCCTTATAACTTTTGATCCGCTCAATTTACAGAGCCTAAAATTTCAGAATATATAAACAGTTACAGGCCTACAAAACTTTTATACTCGGAATTTTGAATTTTTGTTTCAGTCAGGGGTTATCAACTTTTGAATTTTTATTTTATTTTTCCATATATCTCAGAAACCATAAACGCTAGAACGCTGAAAATTGGTACAAACATAGACAAATACAAAATCTCAAATTAGTTTTTTCAAAAAAATTCCAGGGTTTCTCAAACATTTTTTATTAAGAAAAATATTTTTTTTATGATAAATTTATGAGTTTAACTGCCTATATTTCCAAAACTTTTACAATTATCGAAAAAAGCCGAAACACCCAAACTAGATAATTTAATTTTCTATAAAAAATATTAACATTGTAGCAGAAGATCTCAATTTTTTTTTAACAATTTTTTTAAAAATTGAATTTAGTGACGACATCGCTTCATACATTTTGTATGGCAGTCGCCTATACACAATATGTAAGAAGACTTAATAGTTTGATACTTCATCTCCAAACATACATACATACCATCATGCTATTTGCATATTCTGGGTAGGAAAAAGGATCTTCCTCCATACTATCCTATCTTGACATACATACCTACATATGTTGTATAGAAAACAAAATATCTGAAAATATTCAATAATTTGTATCTATGGGTTTATAGTTTGGTACATATTCTTACATACTATCTATACATACTATCGCTATCGACAGTTGGATCTCATGTGTTACATGCAACTAGTATACCATCATTATTACTTAACGAATCATTTTGAAAAAAATAACCTAGTTAGTTTGGATATTAATAAAGAGAAATATACCTTAACTTTTTGATTATGTTCTGTATATATTCTTGTAGGAAAATAATAAGCATACCCCGATTTTAGACATTTATCTTAAATTTCTAAAAAAATATAAGGTATAGAGCAATATTTTTATTATAAATTAAAGAAGAACAAAATACCTGGAAAAATATGATATGACGTTGCATTAACGCATCAGGTCAAGTAAATAAACCAAAAAAACTTTTATTACGCAATGGCGCTGAATGGAAAATAAATGTTTTTTAGGTTTATTTACTAAACCTGAAGCATTAATGCAACGCCACATCATATTTTTCTAGATATTTTTGTCTTCTTTAATTAAAAAAAAAATATTACTCTACGCCTTATAGTTTATTAAAAATATATGATAAACGTTGAAAATCGGGGTATGCCATTATTTTTCTACAATAATTTATACAGAACATTATCAAAAAGTTATGATATATTTTTGTTTATTAATATCGAAACTATCTAAATTATTTTTTTCAAAACGATTTGATAAGAAATAACGATGGTATATCAAATTGAAAAATAGGTACGTTGGCAGCAGTCCACCCCCCTTAAATGTTAAAATACCACATAATTTGACATATAATATTAGCTCCAAAAACAAATGAATTATTAGTTAAGAAATCCTAAGAACTTTGTGATTGGCAGATAATATTCTCCTCTATTTTGACATATAATTTTTCTTCATTCAATTCTATGCATCTTTTCGTACATGCTTTCCTAATATTTTTAATACCTTTATTCTCATATTTCAAGATTCTATGTTCGTGCCAGCGATTTCTTGGCAGACTCTCTGCATTCCATTCCACTCTTATCTGTATCGTATACATTATTAGTCCGACGTTCATCATTCGTTCATTCAATATGGCCAAACCATCAAAAGGCATTTCTATCTCAAAATTTATTTCACTCTTACATTCTTGTCTGGTGTAATTATATCAATTGAATTTCTCGAATGAGTTATTTCAAAAATTTCGCTTCAAAGCTGTTTTTGTATATATGTATGTATACTGTATACTGTGTACTTACCTAAATTTACATACGAAAATTTCAAATCAAATTAAATGTTTTCGTTTTATATCAAACAACACGATAACGTTATATAAACATTTTTCGAAAATAATATATTTTCGAAATTATAATTCATACTTCTCCGAATTCTGACATTCCATTAAATTTAAATAAGATGAATGTCTTATAAGCATTATAATTATTCAGTCTTGAAAATATATACCTATTTATATTCGTTATCAAATGAGAATTTTTATGAATACGTATATAATTTCACTGATTTTTGTAACCGCTCATACTCACAACGTTTTAGCACCATAATTAAAAGAGCAGTAAGTCTACAAAATTTCTAAGATCATGATAAAAATTTGTATCTGCGAACTTTAAACTATTACTATATGACGACATATATTTTTGTATGAAATCAATTGTAATATTTAACAGTTCCACGAACCTTCACCCATAGAGTGGAGTGAGATACTCCAATTTAATATAATCAGTAATGCAGTAATAAAATTCCTAAATAAAAAATCACGCCGTTTCCTTATTTGCAGTTCACTGAGAAAGATGAACTGATTTTTTTTTTATTTTATTTATTTATTATTTTTTTTTTACAAAAAAAACATATTTTACTCGTGTATACTCGTGTTTTAAGGGAGATGCATCTATTTACATATATAAAACAAAAAACAAAGTAACACAATATTCATAGGTAACAAAAAAAAAACAAACTTAAAAAATAGCTATATATATATATATATATATATATATATATATATATATATATATATATATATATATATATATATATATATATATATATATATATATATATATATATATATATATATATATATATATATATATATATATATATATATATATATATATATATATATATATATATATATATATATATATATATATATTATATATATATATATATATATATATATATATATATATATATATATTCATAGGTAACAAAAAAAAACAAACTTAAAAAATAGCTATATATATATATATATATATATATATATATATATATATATATATATATATATATATATATATATATATATATATATATATATATATATATATATATATATATATATATATATATATATATATATATATATATATATATATATATATATATATATATATATATATATATATATATATATATATATATATATATATATATATATATATATATATATATATATATATATATATATATTCATAGGTAACAAAAAAAAACAAACTTAAAAAATAGCTATATATATATATATATATATATATATATATATATATATATATATATATATATATATATATATATATATATATATATATATATATATATATATATATATATATATATATATATATATATATATATATATATATATATATATATATATATATATATATATATATATATATATATATATATACATATATAAAAACAATGTAGAGTTAAACCAGTTTTTTACACAAACCCTCTTTATATCTACAAAAAAATTAAATTCTTAGGATCGATAATATCTGTATGTCTCTGCTCAGGCAACAGTTCGTTAAGCCACTTTACGCCTAGATACGTATAATGGTTTTGTGCGTAGGCCGTTCTTTTTTTTGGTATATTGAGCATCACATTAAATCGACGAGTGGCTCTTATACATACATTCCGAAGGATATACTCCATCGACGAAAAACTCCCTGTAGATGTGCTTCAATGATTGATTCAAAGTATTCACTGATTCAGCCAAGGTCCATCCAGGGGAGTCGCGCTTATGATAATGTTGATGATGGGAAAGCTTAACACTACTTCCATATTATTCTCTTCAATAATTTCATTTGTTATTTAAACTCCTTATGTTCACATATTAATGATGGGTTATTCCGATACCTATTCATCCCCCACCCTCTCTGAAAAGAAAAAAACATTAAGAGCACAAGAAGTCTCCGGAGAACTCTAAAACCTTGCATACACTGCACTATGTGTCAAACAGATCTAATTATAAGGAAACAGCATGCTCACCGTTCACTGAAAGTGAGAATGCACCGTAATTTTGAGGAAAACTCTTGAAAGCTTTGAAATTGCTCTTCGTGGCTACAAGGTCCGTACATTTATATTCCAACACCTATTAAAAACATTAATTTAAACGGTTTTGATGTTTTATATTCATTATTTCTAACCCAAATTTTACTCATTTTCTTTATAAATCACAATACCTACCCTGTACCTACTTTTTCACAAGCTCCCATATTTCAGCATCGTATTAAATTTACATATTATGTGCTCGAATCAACATTTCCTTATTCAACTAGTTGCATGTAATAAATGAGATCCAACTGTCGATCGATAAACCCAAATTAATAAATATTTTAAGATATATTGTTTTCTATATAAACATGTAGGTATGAATATCAGGATAGGGTAGTATGGAGGTCAGTCTGTTTTTTTACCCAAAATATGAAAATGGCATGATGGTATGTATGTTTGTTTGGAGATCAAGTAGGTATCAAACTATCGAGTGTTAAATTGTGTAGTGTATACTGCCTTACAAATTTTATGAGACGGTGTGGTCACTCAATTCATTTTTTTTTAATTGTTAAAAAAAGTTTGAGATGTAGGTACAACTTCGATGTTCATTTTTATATATAATTATATTATCTAGTTGGGATGTTTCGGTTTTTTTCGATATTTAAAAAAAATGGAAATGTAGACAGTAAAACATATAAATTTGTCAGAAAAAAATGTTTTCCTTTGTAAAAGTATGTTTGATTAATTGTATTTGTCTATTTTTATACTAATTTTCAGCGTTCTAGCTTATATGATTTTTGAGATATATGGAAAAATAAAGTAAAAATTCATAAGCTAGTAACTCCTGACTGAAACAAAAAAAAAGTTTTGTGGGCCTATATTTTTCTAAATATTCTAAGGTTTTAGGTTCTACGCATTGAGCGGATCAAAAGTTATAAGAGGTGGAACACACATATAGACAAACAGACACACTAAATGTTCTACTCCGAATTCTGAGTAAATCCTTATATTTAGAATATATATGCTGTGAAGCCTCTAAGTTGGATTATAATTTTTCATTGCACAAATAAGAGCCAAGGCATAAAAGTTAGTCAATTTTCAAAATACATGCATCCTGATTTGAAGAAATTTCTCTACTTATATAGAATACAAAAAGTGTTAACTGAGTGATTGCGATTTAGTTATGCGGGTAATATACACATATATTTATAAAGTTTATTTTTTATCGTTTTTAGCCAAACCTTTGTTATCTATAATAAAAGCTAATCCATTTATGACTGTACTTTTTGGTTAAACGCACAAAACCAATTGTTTTGTAGTCACTATAGTTCGGTTAATTTTAACACTAGTTGCATGTAACACATGAGATCCAACTGTCGATAGCGATAGTATGTACAGTTGAAGAATATGTACCAAACTATAAACCCATAAATACAAATTATTGAATATTTTCAGATATTTAGTTTTCTATACAACATATATTATGTAGGTATGTATGTCAAGATAGGATAGTATGGAGGAAGTTCCTTTTTTCCTACCCAGAATATGAAAATAGCATGATGGTATGTATGTTTGGAGATGAAGTATCAAACTATTAAGTCTTCTTACATATTGTGTATAGGCGACTGCCATACAAAATGTATGAAGCGATGTCGTCACTAAATTCAATTTTTAAAAAAAATTTTAAAAAAAATTGAGATCTTCTACTACAATGTTAATATTTTTTATAGAAAATTAAATTATCTAGTTGGGGTGTTTCGGCTTTTGTCGATAATTGTATAAGTTTTGGAAATATAGGCAGTTAAACTCATAAATTTATCATAAAAAAAATATTTTTCTTAATAAAAAATGTTTGAGAAACCCTGGAATTTTTTTGAAAAAACTAATTTGAGATTTTGTATTTGTCTATGTTTGTACCAATTTTCAGCGTTCTAGCGTTTATGGTTTCTGAGATATATGGAAAAATAAAATAAAAATTCAAAAGTTGATAACCCCTGACTGAAACAAAAATTCAAAATTCCGAGTATAAAAGTTTTGTAGGCCTGTAACTGTTTATATATTCTGAAATTTTAGGCTCTGTAAATTGAGCGGATCAAAAGTTATAAGGGGGGGACGGACACACACACAGACACACAGACACACACACACACACACACACACACACACACACACACACACACACACACACAGACACACGAAATGTCCTACTCCGAATTCTGAGTAAATGCGTGTATGGAACATATATGCTGCGAAGCCTCTAAGTTGGTGTTTTTTGACTTCAAAGTTGGAAAAGCCGTGAAAAAAGTAGACCTCTCCATACAATTCTCGCGTATTCTGGCTTGATACATTGTCGATATGTTAAGAGAACAAAGTTCTCCTGAACAAATCGACAGTTGGAATATTTCTCTTCCCTTCCCTAGTTGTTGTATATATGAGTGTATGTATGTACATATGTATGTATGTGTGTGAGGGTGTGTATGAGTGTGTGTGTGATGGTGTGTATGAGTGTGTGTGTGTGAGGATGTGTATGAAGGTGTGTGTATGAATGTCTTTTGCTTGTAAACTGTTATTTGTTTTTATATCGTCTCTCCTATGGCAAACTCGCGAAACTAACATTTTTGACGAAAATCCGTTTTTGGTGTCATTTTAATCGTTTTCAAAATAGCTGCACTCTGGCAAAGTATTTAATCTGTAACATCTTCCATTAAGCTTAGAAAAAAGTTAACTGCGTTATAAAATGGATTTTACATAGAGTGTCAAAGTTTGATTTTGCTCTCCTGTAAAATTTCTTTTTTGCAAATTCGCTAGTTTGCCATGGGATATTATGTTGATGGAATGCTTTTTTTGACTCCACTGTAAAAATAATATTGTATCATTAAACTGTAAATGAGCTATAGCTTCCCAAAGAAAATAAATATTGAAATAAATAAATTAATTGTAAAAGCAACAATGTAGCGTTCATTGATAAAAATATCTCGTAAATATATTATATTTCCTATTTTCAAAAGACAATCAAGAATTATTGCTCCAATTTTAATTTTATATTCAAACAAAAGATAATTGGGTTACCGGAAACGGCTTGGCAAATCCGGCACTTCTGGTTCTGCCACAGATTTAATTGTACCGAATTAGGTAGGTACTTACATTTTATGATTGGTATATACTGAGAACGAAAAATATTTCTTTCAGAAAAACCAAAACGGGGCCCGATGAAGACTCAAGCGACACAGACGGAAGTGTGCTTAGGAAGGAAGCCGTTACCCCCCAATTACCTCTCACTCAGTCCAAGAACGGCGAAGAGGGTAAGTAGAGAATAAGCAGCATACCTCAATGAAAAGAACAATACAAAAAAAAGAATTTCTTGTCATATTTATCACTAAGCGAGAACAAGTTAAGTCCATGGATTGTAACATTAGTTCCCACCGTTTTTTTCCAAATAAAAACTGCTAAAGAATGTAGTCTCCATAATACACTCTGTTCAAAGCGTTTTAAACGTTTAAACGTCTTGCATAGCTGGTGTTTGTTTGTGATATAAGACGTAGTAAATCACGTGTTGGGAGTGGGTTTTTATCAGACAAAAAATATTTTTTTAATGTTTGAATCACCTAATCATAAATACTTTGTCAAAATCTCAAATAAAAAAAAGTATTTTTAATCAAACATTTTATTTTGTGTCAGTAAATAATATCTAGAACCCTTGCCATTTATATAAAAAACAACAATAAATTCACAATGGTTACAAAGATTGTGCATACAGATCTTGTAGTCACAAAAATATGTTTTCGGGTTTTCTAAACATCTGTATATCTTCATTTCGTTTTAGTAACACGTGTTTAAATTGTTTCAATTTTAGTATGTTAGTCAAAACACGTTTCATTAGTTGTTGAAATGTTTAAGGTAAAGATGGTAGCCCAAGGCGTCCAGACCAACGGAGGACTTAATGGTAACGGAAAGAAGTTCATCAAAAGCTTTTCAGAAGCCACTGGTGGAAAATTTGATCCCATTTGTGGTCAAATATCACCAGTTAACTCCTATCAACAACAATCATCCTTCAGTTTTAGTGAAAGGTATAACTTTTACTTTGTAATAAAATTTTAATCAAGAACAAATTACACAAAGAATTGGTCAATTTTTTTAGTGTTCTCTTCTCTCTGGCCTATTTTATCATTCTACGAGTATAGCTCTCGGTTTTATTCTTACTAAAATTCATTTTTTCTTCATAAAATTAGTAAAGGTTGATTAATAAATTACTAAGGTTGATTTGACATTAACATCGTAAAAAAATTAATAAGCAAAACTGGGTAATAAGCAAATATTTATTTTATTCTACAAAATACAAGAACTAGATTTGGCGCTGTATATATAATTTTTTTTGTCAATTTTAGTGAAATGGAACATGATCGACTGCAAAGAACACAGTCAGAAGAGCCACGATCACCGAGAATAATATCCACTCCGCCGAGATCTATAGCAACGCCACCTCCCACAAGACCCATCGCCACACCCCCTCCCAGATCTATAGCAACGCCACCAGAAACTACCCCTAAGAAACAAGTAACATTAGTAGACGAACCAATTATCCAGTATCCATCCACACCAACTTCATCCACGTCCAGTTCATCTAGATATACAACACCGAGTGTTCCTCTCACCAGACGACAGTCGACACCAAACTTTGAAACTGCGAAACTGTCGAGAGATCAGAGCCAAGACTATTTTCGACAACACTTTCAATTTATTCACACAGACGAAAGAGACGACACGATAGATGAACACTCCTTAGTACAAGACATGCAAAAAATACAACAAAGCATGGAACTGAACCAAAAAAATTTAGACTATCTCCAGCAGAAAATCGCGGCCCAGCAAATGTTCAAAGTCGACCATCCGACAATACTCAAAACAACCCAGCCCGTTGTACAACCCACGTCCATTTTACACACCCAAGTCTCGGGGCAATTGTCCAAAGCTTCTACTCTTCAGTCGGAAAATTCAGTCTCGACTGAAACGTCAGCTACTACCACGACGACAACGGACACGGAGAAAATGGAAAAGGAGATATTCATTGACTTTGAACCGCAAGTAAACGTGGAGTCTCCGTTGGTGTTGAGACGAGCCAAAAAGAGAATGCTGCAAAAAACTCTTTCAGAGGGTGAAATACTTCTGGATAGGTTTGTATTCTTAATGTATGTACAAACAATTTTACTTCCTTTTCTCTAAATGGAATGCTTTCAATAAGATTTTTTTTCTTTCAAATATTTATCTAAAGACTGCCATAAACATATCTTTAGTTTATCTTATACTAAAGCGTATTATTGGATTCGTATTGTGAATAAATTTTAAGTTTAATTTATCTATGAAAAACGTAGCCTACATAAAATAAATCTTTATCTACATATAACGGATTCAGAGTTTTTGATGAAGTGTTTGATTTAAGATTGTCTATGTATTCATCGTTTTCAAACCATTCTAAACAAAACTAATGCAATCAGTTTTATTAAATATTGATACCTACAATGTGGCTTTATACTTTGAAAAAAGAAACTAGTTACAATTTTGAACTATTTGTTTTTGATTTTTTGATTATGATGGATTTTTTATTACCTCTAGCGATATTTTTATAGTTATATTTTTTATCAGGAGAAGACAGGAGCTCCTAAAAAATGCCATGGACCAAGATGTAATCAAAGACGCTCCTCTAGTCATGTCGACAAGTCATGAAAACGTTAAAACCACAAGTGACTTAGATTTTGGAAATCATTACGAATATTATCAGCATACTCCCATCAAGGATGAAGATATTTTCAAACAACCGATTGCCGTAAATGGAATATTCAGGTATGAATGACTCAAATTTATAATATCAAATTAATCTGAGCGAATTTGTACAGAATGTATTATTCAGTTTTAATTATGCAGAATGATTGATGATAGTTAAAATATCTACATTGACGTATTAATATCCGCAAAATTAAACGTATCTTTTTCGTGATGTAGGTAATTTGGGTGTTTTATATTCAGGATTAGGATGATTAATAACGTTGAAATCAGCTCTAAATGAAACGTAATAATTATGCTTGCAATTTAAATGAAACGTCATAATGTAATATAAATTAGACCATTTTTTAAGGAATAACTATCGCACCACGGGAAGAAAATCAAGTTTTTTATGAAAATAACTGAAAATTAAGACAAATGAAACTAGAGAGAACAAATTCATACGAGTTCCCATTTTAACGAAACGATATACCCCTTTATTTATGAAGAAAAAATAATTGACACAATTCATATATTAAATTTTATCCAAGTATTCGATTAAAAAAGATAAGACAATATTTTTTTATTGAAAACAAAAAAAAAATATTTTTTTAAGTTTTTCCTATCCGCCAAAGGAAATAATTTCAGAAAGATTCTGAACTTTATCGCTCGGAAAGTTTCGAGCCATGAGTATAGATTAGCGTTTAAAGTTTTGATGGATTTATTAAAACATTTATTAAGTTTCTAAGCTCAGAAAGGGATCGACGAAATAGCTATTCGGAATGAAATTAAATTCTTCACCGAGACGGTTTCATTTTCAACTAAACAAGAATGTTCAATATTCATTATAATATATATATATATATATATATATATATATATATATATATATATATATATATATATATATATATATATATATATATATATATATATATATATATATATATATATATATATATATATATATATATATATATATATATATATATATATATATATATATATATATATATATATATATATGGATATAATGGTGCATGTGGATATATTATTCCTACACAAAAGTTAAGATTTGAATTAAGTCTCATTATTGACGAAAGCGATTTTTCGGTTATATTTAACAGTCACAGCCTAATATATGAAGCTTTCAAGAGCAAAAATATCTAATAATAAATAGCAAAAAAAAAATCAAATACATTAGGTGTATGTGTGATTAACCTAAAACTTAAAACGTAAGAAAAATATTTTAGATGGACATGGAACGTATTAAAATTTGGAAGAAAAAAAGTTGCAATGTCTAAAAATATATGATGTTTTTGTCTTCATTTGCTTATGTCATTATTTATTACTTATGTCAATAAGAAATCGATCGTAATGTCATTAACGATATTATTTCATCATTGATTAACGTTAGTATTCATATACGTCGAGGTCACCACTTAAGTTTTACGATAAGGTGGAACCAACAGGTAGGAGATCAATTAATAGTTAAAAGTGCGTTGGTTTGAAAGATGTTAAAAATACGGCTGGCGCAAGAGAACTGTGCTGGGCTGATGATCGTAAGACTGAGGAACTTCCTTTTGCCTCCTCACCTCTATTAGCCTAAACACTTCATCATTTTTTTTCTTTAGAAGTTAAATCATATTAATAAATTTTAACGTTTATCAATAAAACAATATCAAACGAATGTATGCCGTGAGGAGACACGAAGTATTAATTGATGATGCACAGTGCCTCTTTTCACTGAGAATGTTTACACAAACGGCAAATAGCAGAGATTCATTCCAATAGATGCATTTTCTGCCACCCAAGAATTTTCATCTTAAGCTTTTGCGCTCCGGCTTACCGATTATTTTTGAGATGCTCAGTGTGTCATTTCACAGTTCGACCGGTGCTTTGGCAAATCAAGAATCAATTGACGAAGAGTTTCACGAGAACTATGTGCGCTATGATAAGAAAGGGATATTCAGAAAGCGGAGTGTCAGCTTAGAAGAGGGAAATTCAGCGCAGTGTAGTGATGGACAGGACACTCCACAAGATGGACGGTACACAATGCCAACATATCAAAACACAATAAATTAACTAGATGTTGTGCTTATTATATAGTCATTACTTTTATCAGGAGCTTTCGGTGTTATATATTATGTTTGATGCTATCCCGCAATCTGCCCATATAAATCAGAAAAAAATCTTAGAATGAACCATCGCCATTAACCATTCTCATTATAAAGCAATTATTATTTTTGTCCCTTGTTTAATCTCAATATTTTTTCATTTAAAAATATATCATTTGATTTATTAGTCCTAAGACTCACATTGTAATACGATAATACCTTAAAACTCATGTTTAGTTTAACGGTATATATTGACGCAGTCCTACTTCGATGCAGTAAACTCATCATATCGATAGGTTCTTGATTCAACAACGATTTCATAACCAGTATTTTCAAAAAGGTCTCTGTCCGACGTTTTGTCTCAATTACATCAGCCATTTTCAGCCATAAATCCTGATGGTTCCAGAATTCAAATGTTCATCAATCAGGATTTGGTATCGTCGCTCATTTATAAATTTATTGTTATTTTTATTTTCCTTACGTTTCGCAAAGTTTTTATTAAATTTTAGAGTCTCGGCTCCAGCGTTGAGAGCCAGTTAATCGCCTTTGGTTTCGCCTCTTGGATGTCTTGGAGGCTTCCGCTAAATTTCTTAAGATGGCAAAATATGTGGTTGATATTATGTTTTTACTGACTTGTTTTTAACATCTCAATAAAGATGGAGTTTGGATATTATAAAATAACCAGGAGCTCAAGGCACCTGCAGGGCTTACGAACTGTCATCGGCTGGTTTACATGATCACCTTTTTGCGCTTGATTACGCAACGTTCAACAATTATGCCTTTTTATTGAGTTCTATCCCTATCAATCAAATTTTTGGCAAATCTATACATATAATGTTATTCATCAAAATCCTTTCACTTGAGGATAAGAGGAAAACTTCATTGTCATCTATGAAGTGACGAAGAAATTTATTTTTGTAACGCCATCTGTTGAGAAATGTTTTCGCAAAAATGTCACCCCTGAACCGCGCCAGAATTATAACTACCTACTTGTACCAATGTGTATGTAAATCGCATACTTTGAAATTCAATATTTGCGTATATGCAATCCAATGTTTGCGTATATGCAATCCGATGTTTGCGTTTATGCAACTATAAAAGTATTCGAAGATGTTTGATGTTTGATTAAAGACTGACGTTAATTTTTTTGTAATACTTATAGAATGAAATAAATCGATATCTGAGTTTACTCCATCGACAAGTAAATATTTATTTATACAAAAACCTGTTCATGTTTTAATTATATCACTCATATATTCCTATTTTTTACGCTTTTTGGACATATTATAGTTGATTTTGTTTTAAACTCAATAAATTCAAGTTGTATGTATATTATTAATGTATATTTTTAATTTGATTATGTTTTCTTGTGTACACGTCGCATTTATTTACCTAACGAATTCAGAAAAGGACATTTATAAAATACAATCTGAAGAAATGGATATGATTATTAAAGAATCATTTGATATAATGAACTTATCAAGTTGATCTCAACTAATAATAGATATTAAAAAAAACTTATCGTTTAAATGCGCAAGGCGTATTTGATAAATATTTGTACGTATGAACATAATATTATTTTCGTTGGTATCAACGAAGAACGTTCATAATTTATATAATATTCGGTAATTGATTGCGCGGTGTACATTAGTTTTTATATTAATATACGTATTTATTTATTATTAGATCTGTGTGTAATCTTAATGTATGTATGTATGTATGTATTATAATTTCGCACACTATTGTAATTGCTACCTCACAATTATGTTGTTTGTTTTATAATATATTGTTTATTATTTATATTAGTGTTTTTACATCACAAATGTATATATTTTGATGTATTAATTACACACCGCCATAATTAAAATTTATTATATATTTTAGAATTAAATTGAATATATTTTTACTAACACACCAATATATTTTAACACTTTTAATATATCGATGAGACACTACTAATTTAATGTGTTTGTTCTGTATTTATCTTAATGTATTTTTTTCCTACTTTGCGATTTCTGAAATTCAATTTTCAACATCTATAGGTAGGTTAGATCTTGGAATGTACTTTGTATAGAATCAAAAATATATTTCAAAATTGTCACAGAAGTAAAAGGTTTTGTAGGAATAGGATTGGAACCATAAACCATTTTGAAAAAATAAATGTAAGTACTTGATCTAAATCCATTTTTTTTTAGTTTATGAATGATAATCCCGAGTTACATTTAAATGTTTAATGATACATTTAAACAATTTTCCTAATATTTCAACAAATCTCTCTATTTTTGTTTCTAAATGTCAGACTTAATATAATGTGTGTTTTTAGTCTATAAAAAGATCTATTAGATTCTGTAAAAGAGTCCTATACCTCACATTACAATAAATTTTCTCTTAATAATCCATTTTCGAAATTTTCTGTTTAAGTTGTGTTGATTCTTGTTACCAAAATACGGATGTTACTGTTCATACACATGACACTTATTTATTTCTTCGTAATTTTAGTCCTATACCCAAGTCCACGCCAACATCGCCGCAGTCGGATGTGGAAAAAGGCCACCAAAAGTTGATGAAGAGGAGCAAAAAGGGGCCGAGTAGTCCAGACGAAGGGGACTCTGTGGTGCCGACATCTTGTCTGATACCAGATCAGAAAGTCTCACCGTTTGCTTCGAGTGATTCCTTAACAGCTGACCTTACCAGGTACATATTAGCATAATAATTAATTCTTTACCCAAGAACATAAAAATTAACACGTGGAAATTATAAAGTTGTTGAAGGACAGTATTTAGTGAAACTACATGATAATATAAATCGATCAAAGCAATTTCACCGTCAATAAATAGTGAAACTAAAACAGTAAATAATAGATGGGTAACTGCCTCAGAACAGACTCATCTAGTGAGGCAGAAAATTTCCAAATTAGCACACTCTGTTGTACATAGTATATTATTTATTATGTCTTTTTTAAAATATTTTTATTTTCTTGTTCCTGCTATATGTAAAAATAATTCATTTCATTCCACCTATGTGTTGTTTCAAAAATGCTTTTAATTTGATTATATAAGGTTACTTCAAATTACGTAGGTAATTGTATGTCGAAAACATTTGAATTTCCAAGCTCAATTAATTATTATCACAACAATTGCATTCAAGTTCTTAATAAGATTAAAAATACTTATTTTTATTTCTCTTTGATGTAAAGAATAAGCTTTTTTTATGGTGATAACTTTTTTACTGAACATAAGTGTATAAAAAATGTGTTCATTGTGTAGGTATTATTCATGCATCAACAGCAAACATTCGATTTTCAGAACTTTGAAAATGCGTTTGGTTCCAATCCAATACGACATAGTAAAGTGGAGACCTGGGGGGCAAGTCCGGTAAAACGGTGGAGTGAAACCCTCATGATTATCCATATCGTAGATATAATTATCTTAGGGATTTCTATAATATCTTAAGATATAATATCGATATTATTGAATTCCATAAGATAATTATATCCATGATATGGGTTATCACGATGGTTTGAATTCCACCTTTTGACCGGACTTGGCCCCCATATGAATTAATTTCAATAAAAAAGGTCGTAAACTAGTGAGTTCATATTAACTAGGGATCGCGAAGAAATTAAAATTCGTCTGTAATTCATAAAATCTAGTAGTTTGAAAGTAGTCATTCTAAAGAGGGACAAGTTTGGTCAAACCCGCGAAATCAAAACCCTCGTGATTACCCATATCTTGGATATAATTATCATATAGAATTCTATAATATCTTTAGAGGTCATAGAACTCCATACGATAATTATATCCATGATATGGGTAGTCAAAACCCCAGTGATTACCCATATCATGGATATTATAATTAATATATGGAGTTCTATAATATCTTTAGATGTCATAGAACTCCATATGATAATTATATCCATGATATGGGTAATCACTAGGGTTTTGATTTCACCGGTCGGACTAGGGGGGCATGTCTGGTTCGACCGGCGAAATCAAAACCCTAGTGATTACCCATATCATGGATATAATTATCATATGGAGTTCTATGACATCTAAAGATATTGTTGAACTCCATACAATAATTATTTTATTTTATTTTATATTGCTTCTCGGGCAACTAACAGGTACTATGTCAAATAATTATTTAACACGCACCCAATAACAAGTTGCCACATTCTGGAGACTTACGATATTAATCGTCTCACAGATCCAGACTGAAAACACAATTTTAAAAACTGTGTCTCCACCGGGAATCGAACCCGGGACCCTTGGATCAGCAGTCAGATATCCAACCAACTGAGCCACGAGGGCCGACAATCCATGATATGGGAAATCACGAGGGTTTTGATTTCGCCGATTGAACCAGACTTGCCCCCCTGATCTATGATAAAAATATCAAAACAATTTGTATGTTATATTGTTCAAAGTACCAGTATTCAGTATTCAGATATGTATTTTCTTTAACATGTTCTGAAATTTGAATTTAAACAACTGCGTGATAAATAACACATTGAAAGAGAAGTGTGACTTTCTCGGTTGTTTGAATATATTAGTCACAATAATTTATACTTCGCGGGTATATTATAAATAAATTAATTAATTCTTTATACATTTGGCACAAAAGTAGTTTAATATAATTTTATTTTCTTATATATATATTGCATTAAAGCTTTTCAATATATTATATTAAAGCTTTGAAATTCTTTAGGCCGAAACATATTACAAGTATTTTTACCGGATATCGGGAACAGGATGTTTGGTGTTGAAGCTTGAAATGTTGTTGAAAATTATGATTACATCATGATTTTATAATTGGACGGATAATCGAGTCCAATTTTTTTACTTATAATTTATATTAATATCAATTACTGTTCCAGCACATTTCTAATATGGCACATTTTTTATTAATAATTAAGATTATCGTTGTCTACATACATATCCCGCTTATACATTACGATACGATAAGGCTATTTCACCATATTTGGATCAAGTTCTATATCTTTAAGATAAATTTTATAACGAGAACTGTGGCAACATTTTAATTTCATACGTATTCGGGGCCTCTACAGTTACCTTATTACATATTTTTATTTAACTGCACCCTTTTTTATTTAACTCTACGTGTCTATCCGTACTGTAATTTTGGAATCGAGTTTTATAACTGACTTCCCGTCAATAACTTTTAAAATTTGTGTATTCACGATGATTGTCGACCGTCGTGGCACAGTTGGTTTGGTATCCGATTGCTGATCCAAAGGTCCCGATTGTGTGGAGCTGTGGGACGATATAATATATCATATCTCCAGAATATGGTAACTTATTTTAATTATCTCAATAGAGACGAAGTTGGAATATTTATTGTAGGAGAACCGGGAAATCAAGGCACCTACAGGGCTTACGACCTGTCATCGGCTGGTTTACGTGATCACTTTATGCGCTTGCGCAACGTTCACCAATTATGCCTTTTAATGAGATCCCTATCAATTCAATTTTAATCTATAATTAAAATCTGTTAAAAAATATCTTTGACTCCCGACAGGGAAAAAAATCCAATGTTTGCGCATATGCAATAATAAAAATATTCGATATGGTAACTTATTATTGGGTGCGTGTTAAATAATTATTTGACAATGTACATACCTGTTAGTTACCGAGAAATTACATAAAATAAAAAAGCATATTCTAATTGTTATTTGCTCGATTCATTTAATATTTTGATAAAATCTAACAATTTTGTATTTCATATCAAGTAAAAAATACTGCTATACCACCTATTGCATAGTCCAGGAGTATTGTTATGAATTTCTATTTACAATTACTTTTTAACGCGAAAACACTTTGAAAAGGGTGTCGTCATTTTTTTTTAATTTTTGTTGGTAAATTTGTTTTATCCGTCGGATTTGTGTTGGATTAGGTATCTATCTAACAATATATTCAGAGATGGTTAAACAGCCCCTTAATGTTGATAATTTTTATTTGAATATTTTATACACCAAAAGTTGTTAATGCATGCCTCCAATTTACCACTTATTTTATATTCATCGTTTTTACTTGTAAGTATTTATGTACAGTACATAGGTTATTCTCCAAAGGTTAAAATTAAATATTTCTTATGAATTATTGATCGGATGTTATCAAACCGCCTACTCAAAATAAAAATTACAAATATGAATGAAAATCTCTTATAACGGGCAATGTTATCTTTCCAAAACGTAATAATATGTAGATACCTACAAGAGTCATTTTCAAATAATATTAGAGTATATTTTTTGCTATACAAACCTACATCAAATCCAAGTCAGATATCTACATCTTGACAGGTATTTTGAAGAACATTTTTGTAAAGAAGACTATACTTTTTAAGAATATTGTTATTGCTTTATCGTTGAAGTATACATGGGTGTAAGAGATGGAATAAATAGCAGGGGCCGCTCCAGAAAGGGATGGTAGAACCAGGGGCCTTATTCCCGTTCACGTGAAATATTTTGCGATAAGTTCCGCTAATCTTTACATATCACTAAATGTAAAGTGAAAGTTACGTATCAGGAGCTGTCATTCATAACTATAATCTGTGAAACGAACGAATGTAAGTACGCGTCGCTTTATGTCTTTACATATAACTTAACACCACCTCGATATGCCGCATCCGACATTGCTAGAAATTCACTTGTCGAATGTTATTATGATGCATTTCGCTCCAATCAGAATACCACGTTACTAACGGCGAACGGAGCTTTTCTCAACATAATGCGCGGAAGTTTACGCGGACTATATATGTAGTGTTCGCGGAAAACAGAATAACGATCTGTTATAAGAAATACATATAGCGTAAAAAAATGTGTATATTTCCGCGATAAAAGAACCGGAACAGGCCCGCTGATGAATGATATTTTGATAGAAGGAAATATAAGGCCCGAGATCACGGATAGCTTGGAACAGTCGGGGTCAACCGGTCTAGCAGTTGGTACGAACTGCATTACGACTGCTCAATAATCGTATAATACAATTAATATTTATAGCGGCAGCTTCAAGCAGTCGTGTTGCAGTTGAACTGAACTGCTTCAAACATGGAACTGCATACCGCCGTACTGTGACAGACAGCTTGAAGCAGTTGACCCCGACTGCTACATCAATCCATGTTTCTCGGTTCTGAGAAGCTTGAACAATCGACGGCCATGTATCAGACAATGTATGGACGTAAAAAAACTAAGAATATGTGCAAAAATAGACGAGAATGGTGCTCTGTTTACTTCGTTTACCACGTAAGGGAGATGGCGTGATGGTGTGTAAGCAATTGAGTATAATTAATGTGAATGATTCTTACCTTCAGTATGTACGTTCAGAAAGTAAAAAGAATGTATGAGATTTGATCAGAAAGCTTTTTTTATTGAATTGTCGTGATTTATAGAGAAAATAATTTATGCAATGAGAGAATAAAAAAAAATGACTAAAGTTTTGTGTTAAAATTTATGAACAAATATACTAAGTATTTTTCGAAAAAAATCGAATAAATTGACCCCACGTTTTCGCCAGGGTGACTCGGTATTGTCAAGGTCAAAAATAAAACTAATTTAAACAAAATCATTCATAGACTCGTCTTCAAACTTAGACTCACCCACATATTTGACAACATTGTAAAATCATTGTAACTCCACCCACTCAGGTGGCAATGCTGTAACTGTTGTAGTGTAGGATGATTTTGTTAAAATTGGTTGGTTTCATTTTAGACCTTTATAATGCCGAGTCACCTTGGTGAAAATGTTCGGTCATTATAATAGAATTTTATGGATAATACTTTGGTATATTTATTCATTAATTGATAAAAATAAAGTCTAACGAAATTCCATATCTAAAGAAAGTAACTGTTTTTAAGCGCCTTTACCATAATATTATTTCACCAAAAATCGTATATAATTAAATTTAAATGTCACGTTCCCTACATTCTTTGAATAATCTCACCCCAGCTTAGGTATTGTGAATGTTATTTACTCATCTACAGGTTGATATATTTTTTTAATTATTCAAAAAACACAATCACAAGATACAGAAAAACATACACACAATAAAAAAATTATCCTTTGCCAGAGTACAAGCACTCGTGTTAAAAACGAAAAAAAAACAAAATTAAATCTACAGAATAATTGCTATACAAAATTAAGTGAATATAATTTACAAATCAATCAATATTTATAGGTTATTTTATTTTTATTTTAAATTCATTAAATTAAAAAAAAAATAATAACTCATTGTGGCTTAAAAATGTGTTATTTTAATTATTTTAATAATCCTTTTATTTAATAATTATGAACTTCCGCTGTGTTAACGAAAAAACTTTAAATTATTCATTAAATTCAGTTTGCCAATCTCAAATCTGTTTCGAGTTTTTATACAAAATATTTTTTTTATCCAATATTATAATGTGAATATTATTTCTTTACTGGAATATGTAGTCCGATTTTTTCATAAATCGTCTCTACATTTTTTATTTATTGTTATTACAGTGCAAAATCGATTAAAAAAAGAAAATTTTCAAGTAAACAGAGCATCATTTAAAAACAATTGTTTATTTTTATAAAATCTTTTGTTGATAGTTTTATTCGTTTGTGATTATTGTAACGAAAAAATATTTCAAAATTTCCAAACAAAAACTATCTCTATCTATACAATATTTAATTATCAAAAATAGTAATTATTTAACAATATGTAGGTATGTATAAATAAAGAAATAAATCATATTTTGAAATTGGCAAGTAATTATTTCAAATAACGACTTGGTTATTTGTGAAAATAAGTAGGTAGGTACCTGTCGATTCGTTCAAGAGAATTTATTTCTCTTGTTATCTCAAATACCATAAAATCTAGAAAACTGAAAATTTGAATAAACATTAAAACATATTTTATGAAAAAGTTCCATAATTTTTCACACTTATTTAAT
The DNA here is from genome assembly GCA_963576475.1 of Molanna angustata. Lineage (NCBI taxonomy): Eukaryota > Metazoa > Arthropoda > Insecta > Trichoptera > Molannidae > Molanna > Molanna angustata. Next base: position 3,000,039 of record OY754964.1, on the reverse strand, counting down.
AAGAAAAATATTTTTATGGCCTATTTATGTATCTATATTTCGTTTGTTTTAGATATCGAATATGGCCAAAACAAGCTAACTAGACAATTTAATTTTCTATAAAAAAAAACAATTAATAGTAGTTGTAATTCTCAAACGTTTTATAATATTTTTTTTGTAAAATTGAATTTAGTGACGCCATCGTTTCATACAATTTATATAGTATTATATAAACAGGTACTCTCAATAGTTTGATTCTTATTCTCCATACATAAATACACACTATCAAGCTGTTTACAAATTAACAGAATAAAAAAAAGGATTGACCTCCCCAGAATCCTATCTTGGCATACATGTTTTGCACTAAAACAAAATATTAAATGATTCGGATTTAAGGGTTTATAGTTTGGTATGTATCCTTCAACTATACATACTATCGTCATCAACAGTTTAATTAGTAAATATTGAAAGCACCTTAGCCTCAATATTTTTATTATTTGTTGTACCTACCTACTGGCTAAAAATTATATAAACTTACTTTATTCAGCCGTCTCTGTCTACTGCTGGACCTCATGTCTCTCCAGGTTTCTTCTGGCCTGGGCCTTCTGCATGCAGTCATCATCTTCTTCTTATTATTATTCTTCTTTTCAGCCCCTTTCACTCCACTGCTGGATATAGGCCTCTTCCTGGGTTTTCCATTTCTATCTATCCTGGGCACTCTGCTTCCACCCATGTCCCACCAGTTCGACAATATCGTCAGTCCATCTCCTCTGTGGTCTCCCTACACTTCTTCTATTATGATAGGGTCTCCAATTCAGAATTTTGAGGGTCCATCTATCCCCCTGTCTCTCTGTCTTGCCAGTCACCATCAACCCTCTTTATATCATCGGACCATCGCGTAGGTGGTCTTCCTCTACTTCTCCTGTTCTCACGTGGTCTCCATTACAGGATCTTCTTGGTCCATCTGCGGTCCTTCATTCTAGCGATTATGTCCCGCCCGTGACCACTTCAGGTTTGCCACTCTTTCAACGACGTCAGTAAATACTGATGTTCTACGTTTTTCTGAATTTCTAACTCAATCTAATAGTCTGAGATTGATCGTGGCTCTTTCATACCCAAATATTTTGCATTCATCAAAGATAATACACTTTTCTTAACGATAATCAGAAAAGAAAGAAATGAATTATTTTTTGTATAAGTTTTTATTTCAAAATTTCGAACAACGTCCGATCAGTGTCAACTTTCTCCAGATTCAAGATGGCATCACTGGCTAAATGTCATCCATAAACATGTAAAATGACCATAGATGATGAAAATAAACATTTTTAAAGGTAACAAGTAAAAATAATATTAAGATATTTGCGCATTTTATTTTTATATATTTTTTTCCCCAAATGATCTCAAACGAGATCACTGGTACTTAACCGGTTAAGACAATTATAATTTAATAATTTTGTACAAACAATTTATTACAAATGACAAAAAAACATCCTGTAGATAAATATACCTACTATTACCCCATACTAAGTGCTGACATATGCGCCCACTGACACATTTAATATTCGATATTCCTCCCGACATACATCTAGTAGGTAGGTATGTATATCTATCTAATGAAAATTTTCATTCCCGTCTCTCTTGTTACACGTAAACATCTGAATTTATTATTAATTTTGTTAATTATTCTTATAGCTGCTAATTATATTAAACAACCAGTCTCGTGTTACTAATAATCTCGCTATAGTTATTTATGTCAAAAATTAATTGGTAAATTGTGACAACGTTTTGGTACAATGCGGCACTGAACCATTATACCAAGTCTTCAACACAAATATTGAAATAATGACCAAAATATATAATTATTTTTTTTAGATTTCATTATGCGGATTAAATTTAAATAGAAAAAACAATGGAATTGACGTTGTTTGGTATAATCTATAGATAATTGATCTGGCTGAGATGAGTTTCGGTATAATCTGTAGATGATTAATCTGAATGAGATGAATTTTGGTATGATCTATAGATAATTGATCTGGCTGAGATGAGTTTTGGTATAATCAATAGATGAATAATCTGGCTGAGATGAGTTTTGGTATAATCTATAGAACAATGCTTTGGCCACCTAACTAGGAGTTCCTGTTTTAAGATGGCCAATATTTATAAACAAACATTTTATATATGTATCTACAAGTACCTTGCAGTAGTATTTTTTTTTTACAATGTAAATTTAAAAATATTTTGATTGGAAAAAACTACGTAAATAACCAATTCGTGACATCAACAAAGCAAATTGTAATGTAATAATAAATTTATGTTAATAGGTGTAATACTAAATTTGCTGAAAATCGCAATATATTTTAGAAATGGTTATTAGATAAATTCATAATATTGAACATGTCTTGAGCTAGTTCGAATGAGTAAAAAAAATATCGCTTTGGGTGACGGGTACAGTGTTATTGGCCATTTCTACTTGATAAGAGTTGGAAATAAATAATAGTTTCCAGAATCAAAATGTGTTTCATGACATTTACATATATAGCTACCTTATTTATCAGACCTTTCCTATTTTATTATTAATACCTCCAGTACCTAAACCTGGTTCCAAATTAGGTGCAAATGTTGTTTTGCCTTGACGAGAATGAAAATTAGGCTTTTGTGAAGCAAAAAAATGTGTTAATTGTTTGTCACGTTTGTGATTGTTCCATGCATGGCTTCTTCGATGTTAAATGTCAACAAATTAATGCGTCATCCGCAGTCCCCGTTTATCAAACGAGGATCAATATTATTATTGCAGAGATCACTCAGATGGTATATGGAACGAGTCGCAGGCGACAGTTCTCCAGGTGGATTCTGGAACAGAAAACGGAACAGCTGTAAGGTATTAAAAATATATTTTCTCACCAAAGATATATAAGTCAGTCAGTCAAGTAAGAGTTTAATACAACCTAAAGAGGTGGTAGCTATTATAGAGAACCTCAGATTTTCTTCCATTTATATTCCAACAGTCTGGAGGGGTGAATTATTTACAAATTTGAATCTAGATTATTGTGTATAGGTACTGCAATTAAGTTTTCTAACAACTTATATAACAAAATAATCTACAATACACACACCAACCTGATGTGTAGATATCGTCTTGTCATTTTATTCTAGAGAACCTCTTACAATCTTCACGATTTCTGGGTTTTAAATTTCAATGACGTTTAGTTTATTTTCTTCCTACGGATGTAGCTTTGTAATTCAATGCAAGTTGACGTTGGATCTATGGAAACGACGCTGTGAGATTTATATTAATAGGTCTTATTTTTTTTTTATATCTTTATACCCTAATTTCTGTCTTCAGCACTTCGGATATGAGTTCCTTAACTGCTAGTCCAGGTAGTTTATCACTACTTACACCAAACTCGAGAAGGAAACATTTGCTTCTTTTGCAACACCAGCAGCGAAGTTCCATGGACACAGATGCTCTTGACGAGGAACTGGATTATAATCAAGTAAGACTTTTTTCTAATTTCTGTTTCAACCTCAGGGTATGAAGTGTAAACCCAGTGTCACAGTATCCAATTTTGATTACACATGGTTATTTCCATACAGTTTTTTTTACATTCTCTAATTTTAATGTTTCAATTAAATGCTTATGCCAATCTATCGACGAATAAATTATAATCTGTGTTAGTTTTATGAATTTTCTTTGTCAGTACTATGAATCGATGTTATGATGCAATCCCATCACGGAACATGAATCCCATAGATATGATTTATGAAGAAATTTAAATTTAATAAACAGCTCTTCTGTCATTGATTTATTCATTTGATCATTTCAGGCACAATCACCTTCATCTCCACGAATGAAAAAAGATCCAACATCACCCATAACTCATTCTCAATCTGCACCAAAGCTACAGCCAGTTTCTACTGCTGTGACACCATCGATAAAGACTGCAGCAACCCCTCCAATCACGAAACAACCCACAATGACTAGCACAATAATAAAACAGTCTCCGAATAGAGGAGGAATCATAGCACCATCGATCGCCATCACAAAATACGACCAAAGTATAGATTTACCCGACAGTGCCTTGAAACGCAATATCTGCGGAAGCGTCACAAAGAGGAGAGAACGAGCTTTAAGTCCTTCGAGGCGAAGAGATCTTCAGAGGAAGAGTCCAACGAGGGGAGGGAAAACTCCGGATCTGACGCCGAGCCACACCCCTCACAGATCCTTGGACTCTCCGGACAACGGTAAAGGAAGCAACTCAGTTGTTCCCGATTTACTCTTAGCTAGAACCGATTCTGGAAAGACCAATATGACCGATGTTTCTGAAAGCACAACTACCACAACGACAGATGACTATGTTACGGCTAATTCAGATAGTTCTAAGAAAAGTGGAAGTTGCAAAAATATCAATAATCATGGTAATTATTTATTGAAATCCTTTATTTTATTAAAATAGATATATAAAGGCAAATAGGATATATGAAATATCAAACTCTCTTCTCTAATTTTTTTTCTTTTCAAAAATTTAATCATATAATAAAGTTTGAAAAATGAACTAAATATTTTAGGTTGTACACTTTGTACAGGGAAATCTATGGGTTGAAGTTTGAGAATCTTTATTTTTAGGCAACCTATTTGAACTTCTTCTTCGTCATAACCTACGATTGGTTTGCAGTATCGTTTTAAATGTTATGTCAGATAAAATCATTGGCAAAGATGAAGCATATTTAAGCATTATCTTAAAAATCAATCAGCTCTAATTTTATGTAATATTTTATCTGTATGACGGCAAAGTGAAATTTATTAGAACATGATTTGATTTAGTACATTAAAATACCTTTTTACAACGCATACTTGAATTAATTTAATTCAAATGAATTATTTTTATTTCTTTTGGATTATATCCTCAGTCAAGGTGCAAAACCTTGGTTTGAGATGGCGAAGTATTTTTTGTGATTTATTTTTCTAGCTCCAGAATCTAAAAACCACGAAGGATCATCATTCGAAAGTGCCTCTAGCATCTACTCCTTGGCAAGAGTGGAAGCCATCTCAGAAGATATGGTTGTGCCTTCTTTCTCTCCACCGCCACCCGCTCCCACGCGGTACGTGGAGAGGACCCAGGGTGGCTTGGGAGCTACTGGCTCCGGAACGCAGAACGGCGGAATGGGGGAGACTTCTTCATTGAGGCCGCCCCAAGCTACTCCCCCACCTGAGGAAACAAAGAGTAGAAGTGATAGACATAAGAAAAGAGCGGCAAGTGCCAGTCCAACTAGTTCTAAGGTAATGTTTTTTTAATTTTAAATCCACTCAAAACAGATACATCTTCAAATTGAAATTTTGAAGATGGTTGAGTAATTACTATGAATGAATCAAATAATTTTATACTTAAATATAGTAAGATGAGTAGAATATATATTTTAAAAAAACATGTAGGTTTTTTTAGAAATAAAATTCAAGTATGTGAGTCGATTTAAAGTTATTGGTATGAGCTGATGAAATTTCAGATAAACTTGTTAAACTTGTAAAATATCCTTTTTATAAGTTAATATTATGTAAAGTAGGAAATTCGCTAAGATGTAATTAATTTTACAATATTGTTTTATTAGTGGAATATTTTATAGGTAGCAACAAAGGATCTTCCTTCGCCCACTGGTAGTAGTAGTTCATCTGGGAGTTATAGTCTGAAAGCAAGTCCTCCAGATGCGTCGAGAAAAAAGAAAGAATCGAGTTCAGAAGCAAAGAAAAAAACGGAAACCAAAGAAAAGACTATCGTCGAAGTCGTTCAGAGATCGCCCATCAAAAGTCCGACCCCAGAACAAACTGTTCCTACCATAAAAGTCAAATATGTAAGTAATTTTGAGAATCTCAGTGAATATGTCCATGGTAGCTTTGAGAAGAAAAAAATTCATAAATCAGGTAAAACCAAAGGCTTTTCAAAAACTTGTCCCTATCAATTTTTCCCACGTATAAAATAATTTAGACACAATAATTTGTTGATCGTTACACATCAACTGACTTGTATTTTTATGCCATATTTTACTAAAGTAGTTTAACAAATAGGTTTTAGGGCCAGCCATCCATTATTTTTTTTAATAAATTTCTAAATGATTATAAGTAATCTTAAAAAATATGACTTTTCATAAAACACAAAATACTTTCTTAAATTTGACATCTCCTTAAAACTACCAAAATTAAATAATCAACGACTTTTTTTATTTTTTAGGGTGGATCAATATCTGATGATGAACGAAGTGGCCATTACTCATCATCTGGTTACTATGAAAGTCCTGTCGATGACGACGAAGATGACGGAGGTTTAAGTAAATATGTTTTAAGTCTATGTAAATTTTTCGATAAATATAATTTCATTTTTCTATATAATGTTTTTTTTCAGCTTACAAATATTCAACAAAATACAAGAATACAAGTAGACCCTGGACAGCTGACGAAAGAAGAAAAAAACGAAGAAACTTTACTTTAGAATTCTCCAAGCCGTTATCTGATGACGCATCTCCTACAAACGAAGACTGGAATCGTACCCCACAGGTACAGGAAACTTCCTGCCATAGTATAAGAAGTCCAATGAATCACGAAAAGAGCTTAGAAGAAAAACCACACCCAACGATATTTATTAAGAAAAGTCCCAGCTTTCCAGAAAAGACGAAAACAATGTCATCGCCGAAGGAAACTGAGAAATCGATCAAGGACAGAGAGTTTGAAGCCAAACGAGCAGCGGACAGAGAGAGGTTTATGAAAAAGAAATCAAAAAGCAGAAGTCCCGTGCAAAATAAAAATAAAGAATTCGCATCGGGCCATCAACGAAGTCAGGGTTTGTTAATGGATACTCTGAGAAGACAAGATATGGCGTCAAAAAATGGAAAGATACAATTGAATGTGCTAACGAGCGATGATTCCAGTGAACAATATATAGAAGGTATTAAACATTCATTAATATTAGTACAGGAAACTGTTTTAGACTTGTTGTCGTCAGACATAGGCCAAAATTTTGAGATTTTATGACACGCTTTAAATTTTTAGGGAGTGGCACAAACGGTAATGTTTCACCCAGAAGACACAGAAGACCAAGAGAAAGTCCGCGAAGAAAGATGGGTGCTGGAGGGAATCGTAATGATAAATCACCTACGTCTGCCTTTAACTCTGGAAACTCTTCCCATAGGTAATTTGTTGGTTATCATCAATCGCGCAGAGTTTGAAATTCGACCTTAATTCAATAAATTTTTAGTTTGAAAAGTCATTGGACCTGATCTATGACAAAAGACATCATGGGCTACCAAGTTTTTTTTTCATATATTGCAAAGTGTAAGTGTTTAAGTATCATTAGATTATGTATTTTTCTTGTTAACATGTTCTGTATTTGAATTTACCATTATTTGTCCTCTAAAACAACTGAGTGGTTGGTACCACATTGACAGTTAAAATAAACAACTTAGATCATGAAAGAGAGGGAATACATAAGCATGAAAAAGGGATTTGAAGTTTTCACTTCTCGTATCAATAGATAGAATCCATGTTGTTAAACGAAAAAAAATTGTATTTGATTTGGTCATATTTTCAGGATAAGAAAGAAAAGTGGATCGAATGAGAGCGTTTCTCTACCAGGAAGCCTACCAAGGAGAAAATCTTCGATACAGCCCAGCAAAATAATCAGTTCATTAGAGGCCGAAGATATAGGTAATTAAATCAAGTCGTTTATAATTGGTCATCCTCTAAATGTATTTACGTATTCAATATTATTTATTACAAAAATATATTTGTTTTCATAGAATATCATATATAATCTAAGTTTTTTTATTTCTTTGTTGAAAACTAAATACTTTTGCTTTAATATTCAACAATTAACGTGGTTTGATTTTTACTTAATAAAAATGATATATTTTCATTTTATAATATAATTTATCGTTTACAGAAACATCTTTGACCTCTGCAGGGTACCGCCTTAGTCCACTTAATTACATAAAAGCTTCTGAAAACTCAAATAGACACAGGGTACATAAAAAAGGTAAAAAAAATACAAAAATAATCTGCATTTACGCAATCGATTCACTTTTTTAACGATCAGACAAATAATACAGGATTCATTTTGCTCTGTTTTAGTAAGTCCAGATAGTAATAAGCCAAAAGCGATGTCCGCAGAATCTCTACGATCAGTCAGCCCAGGAAGTGACAGCGTCTTCTACAGCGAGGCTGCAGACCTCAGTGGAACCGGTGCCACTTCTTCAGGAGGACCGAGTGCAGGACACGATCAAAGAAGTGTCCATTGTCATCACTGTGGAAAGCAAGTTGACATCATCACGGCAGAAGATGCGTCCAGTCCTCATTTTAAGGTACCTACCGCTGATAAATCATCAAATGTAGTATAGGTATCACCAAATATCTTGAACCAAGCTTCCGGGTGCGCAGAGCGCAAATTTGTGTTCTTGCTTCGTTGGTATAATTTTCGTCAAACATCTTGAACGAACATCCGGTTGCGCAGAGTGCAAATTTGTGTGTTTTTTCTTCGTTGGTTTACGTGCAAATCGCCCCCCTTCCCAGCTAAAAGTTCAAGTTATTTGGCGACTACTATATACGTGCAAATCGCCTCCCTTCTCGGCGAAATGGCTCAAGATATTTGGCGACAACTATACCTATCTTTCATTATTTTTTTTTGTTCTGGTTGATTAAAAAATAACCAAAAGTGTTCACCACACATTCAGAATGTGTGGTGAACCTCATTGCTGAACAATGTGAGATGTTATTTTGCTTGATGTATTTTTATTTTTACGAGGCGCCCGAAAGTAACGATTATGGAAGAAAGTGAAAGCACTTTTTAAACCAATATCTTACAGCAAAATATATTTATTTCAGTAAAACTAAGAATTTCAAAATCCCTAAAGCAAATCTAAATTTTTAAGGAAGACTGATAATAAAATTAAACAACTTGATACTCACGCAATATTTCAATCATTTGGTGATAATAAATGAAAGGTAAGAAAACTGGTGTGGTTACTTGTCTCATATCCTAAACTAAAAATAATATGTGTAATTTTTTCTCAGGGTGCTTACCGCGACGACCAGCCCGACATTGTCCAACCACCGGCTGGATTTGCAGACTCCCCAAACGGCATCAGACCCATGGCCAAACACACAGCAGGTCGACTGTACAAAAAACTCGAAAAGCGGTTCAGATCCGAAGAAAGACAACACGCAGAGAGGAGGCATCATCACAGATATAGGCAAGATGTTAGAGCCAAGGTATTTTGATTGTTTATTTCGTTTGTGAAATCGTATTCTATTGTTCCCTTGAGAAGGATATGTCCTTATCACCATAAAAGTTTCATAAACATCACCACAATGATTCAATATGCTACTACAGCAATTCATCTCATCAGTTATAGATTCACTCAATCTGAAATCGCTCACTTAAAAAATCGCCATCATAAAACAGATCATCGATGACAAAAATCGCCAAATAAAACAGAAATGGTGATTTAATTTATTCAGTCAAATTTTCATCATTGCTTGGGATTTTCAATTTAAAATCATTTTTAAATATTTTTGAAATTTTATCAATTATTCTCAATCAATAACATTAAAATAAAGTAATTCTCTATTACATTTAATTGATATTTACTTATGTATATTCTACCAAATGAGCTTTTACACATTTATCCGATTTCCATTCATATCCCCATTCACAGACGCATTCAAAGCTTCCCAGAAAATTAATACAAGAAAATGGCGATTTGCAATTGTGCAAATTTGTTTCGCACTCGTCAAGATCGACGCACATGCCATCTATGGAACTCCAAATAAAACCCTCTTTTTCACAATCACAAGTCACATTCCATTTGTTGGCAATCAGGAATTCAAAATCGGTGTTTTCGGATTTGTTGAAATTTTTATTTATGTCCGAGCCGTGACCTTGACAGTCTATCTCGCTCTCCGTGCACTGTTCGAGAGAAGTAACCAGCTTGTTGGAGCAGAGCAAATCGGGACAAAAGCTGTACATAGCGCATCTAAAATCAACACCGTCATTCGCTCTGGGATCGTTGTTCTTTGGACCGATGTCCTTAACCAAACAAGCTGCAAAATCTGCACAACTTGTATGAAAATTCTTCAACATTTTTTCTTCTTTCATAGTATACCAACACATGTAATAAGAAGCTGTTGCTTTCCATTCGAATCGTTCCTTCAAGTTGTCAAATGGACGTCCAGTTGATAGTTCCATTTTGAGTCTTTCGTTGCAGTCGGCGTCTATTGCATAGATGATTTCTTCGTCCATACTTTCTTCTGAAATAGTGTTCAAAAGATAGTTCGTGTCGTCTCTGAGTTGAAACGGAGATTGAGCTGCCATTTTGTGGATGTATTTCAAGCACTCGATGAAATTGTCTTTGCAGTTTTGTTCAACTTCCCAATGCAACTTTTCAAGAGATGGTCTGAGGAAATACTTGAAATTTGTCGTAATATTTTCATTTATTTTGTTTCGGCGATCCCATTCATTGAATTTATATGAACGTAAATAGAAAGCAACTCGTCGCACTACCAACAAATCACCATCTTCATTGTTTTCTTGATTTGTTTCCAACAAAAGTATTGAAAATATCAATAGTAAAAATTTGTATAAGATCATTTTGTATCACCATTGCTCCATATGTTTTACATGTTTCGCATGTAAAACAAGTACATTTCTGCACATGTCTACATTTATAATTCAAGTGACTTTATTTTTGTTTTGTTTTGATACTCATTCTTTATTCAAAAATGATTTTAAGTAGTAAATCACTACTTACAATTTATTTGATGTAAATCATTTGAATAAGAACCTGTTTTTTTTTTTTCAAAAAAATATGACAGAGAGTTCAACTAAGAATAGTTATGAAAATACAGATACAAATACAATTTCCTAGTGCTTTTCAGTGGTGAACTTAATCAAATCGAAGCAGTAGCAGTGTAAACGGAATTTCTTAATGGCGTTTGTGTTGCTTCGTTTTTTAAGCAACTGAAAATATAAGTATGACTTTGGAAAAATTTGATTAATAAGGTTACTCAATTAATGGCTAAAATAAAGTATTGTTTTTTGAATTCCAGTCAGAAGAAAGAGGAAAGGAAGAAAGCGAAGTACTCGACATAAGACCAATAGCAAGATCAACAGGAAACAGTTTAGATAGACTTAGAGCTGCAGAGTCAAGTCCCAATATGGATGTGGACGGTATGTACACTAAAACCTTTTTTATTTAAATATATGAACCCTAGTTTAGTTAATTTCGATTTGAGCTCTATTTCATACGACAGCGACGAAATTAGTTTTGTTGAGTTGGTTGTCATGAATAAATAACAGTAGGTATACGCGGCACGGAACACTTGCGCGCTACACGATAGTTGTTTCAAACTCTAGCTTTTGCACTTTTTGACATTCGATATTTTGTTTTAATTTGATAAAATCGCTTTTTATATGTTTTTCTCATAATATCTTATGGTCAAACTTCGAAAATGTGAAATGTCAAGTTTAACCAGTGCTAAACTACCCCCGTCGCCGCGCGCCGGTTTGACGTTTGAGTTGAATCACGGTTCTACTCTTGATCCATGTTTATAAATAATAAAAAGGATCAAACTGTAGTTCAATATTTGAGCCATGTTTATATATTAAACTGTAATATATTGATGTTGCGCCTTTCAACAGGCAATTTTTATAGCATTTTACGAGTTTGCACGAACAGAAGATCGGCATTCTTCGGGAGTAGGGAGATTGATATAAAGGAGTGTTGGGGTAAGGCCGGGGATTGATTGATCGATGATATAGTGCTCTCACGTTGTGGTTCATATATTATATATATTATTATTGTACTTCACTCTTATAATATCTAATTACTGTATCCATTAATTAATTGTGTAAATAGTAAACGCGTGTGTTTATTTAACAATATATGTTATTTTAAAGTAACAGACAGTAAAATTTAAATATATGTAAAGTACTTCTCCACAGATTCGATTTATCACGATCGAACGTTTTCGCCGAGATGTCTCATGATTACCAAGGTCTAAAAGATTTCCACTCTGTTAACACAAACTTTATAATAATTACTGAAAGTTTAATTTTCAATAAGGTTGATGTAATTTTAGATATTTCTTATTCTACAACCTTATTTTTTTACTAAATACAACAACATATTCATAAATTATGAATTTTGGATGGCAAAGAATTAGCCTACTATACCAATGAACGAATTTGATCGAGGCAGGAGAGAAATATGAATATAACAAACTTTGTAATACTTCTACTTTAAAACTTGCGACTAAGTTAACTTAAAAACTAAAGACAATCTACTTAACTACTGTGGAAGAGGTGGAGGTAATGGAAGGAGGTGGGGGTGGGGGGGTGTTGGTGACAGTAGGTGGGGCTAATAATTTTAGAAGGGGAGAATTCACTGCCTAGTATTGTAAGGATATGATTTTTTTTTTTTTTTTTTTTTTTTCTTTTTTTTTTTTTTTTTATTTTATGTATTTATTTATTTTAAATTCTTTACACTTGTTTTTTTATTTTTTATGTGCGACCGACACCCGCTTCACTGGGAACATACCCGTGTAGGAGCGAGTATCAAAATGACATTTGTCATCACAAATGTACCTTAAAAATAACACAAAATAACTCATAAGATTCATAATAAATTTCAAGTTGCAAGTTATCATCAGCAATAATACAAAAATACAGAAACAAATGTACCTTAAAATAACACATAAAATAAGTCATAAACATCATAATACATTTCAATTTTAATGCCACTATTGTTCAACGTACTTATTTTTGTTTTATTATTCAATATGTATTTTTTGATACTAATTGTCTGTATAAAATTCAGGTCTAATTTTCTTATCTTTACACGTGTTTAATAAATCTGAAGTTAGTTTTTCTACTTACATATAAAATTCTCCTCCATGGTTTGTCTTTTTGATAATCTTGTTTTGATCTATTATATGTGTATTTATTGATGGGCGATTCTTTTTTTTTAGTTTTATGTAAGTAATCAAAGGTTACCAATCAAATACAATTAGGCTTCACAATTTTTTTTTCTTAATAACAATTTAATATATAATTTGATTCGAAAACTATATACACAATGTATTATCTATGTCACACAACTGTTGTAATGAACACCTCGGCACAGGACTTCCTAGTGAGGTGTTCGTCGTATTCTATCATTTAGAACACTTATCATTAAATAATACATTTACACACACACACACACATTTTTTAAAAATGAATTTCTGCAGAGTTGCTCACGCAAAGTTTGAAAAGAAATATGAGGTTCGAAACTCAGATCTAGCGTGATGCCCTCTTTGTTAATGAACAAATAATTTGTTTCAGAAATGGATGATCCAGAAAGTGACTGTGGTGTCTACGCAGACTCTTATAGAGGCCACGTGTGGATCTACATCGGAGACAATGAAGAGATGAATGCTTGGCAGAGACCCGATAGAGATGGTAGGCATAAAATATAATAAAAAAATACACGTAATTTCAAGATTAAAATATCACCTGAACAAACGCGTGTTTTTAATAGGAACACAAGATTGTTATTTCAAACTAGATTTCAACTTTTGTCATTGTGAAAAAAATATTGTTATAAAAATATTGCCAGCATAATAAAAACAGCGCATAACTCATAGGTTTGTTCATTATCGTTGACAAGACAAATGTGAAAAGAAATTTATAGCATTGCCAGTAATAATATGAAGTTGCGCATGACTCACGTGTGAATAATGTTTTAAACTGATATATCTTTATTATTTTTTATATAATTTATAATACACTAAATTGTGAGTTGCTTAGTTTTGCGCTTTTATGTCTTCACTTCAGATTGAAAAAGCACCAATAACAAATTAAAAAAAATAACAATTTTATTTAAAAATATAATGTTTTGATAACAATAATGTTCTGTCAGATAAAGAGTTTTTTATTATATTTATTTATTTATTTATCAAGGAAACATACAGTTTTATTAATAAATTGTAATGGTACAAAATAATAATCAAATAAACCAGCAAAGCTTCCATAAATGATTAACAATAAAAAACTTTATGAAGAAAAAGAACATTAGTTGTAGCAGGAGGAAGAATAAACAAGATTGAAATAAAACATAACCTAATAAAAAACATAAATAATAAAAATAAATAACCAATTAACCAGTCAAGAAATGAAAAAAAAAGAAAACAGTTAATACGTACCCACATATAAGTTAAAAAGAATTCTTTTCACACAACATTATAAAGTTTTCTTTTAAAAGCTGCAAAATCGTCATTTAGAATATCGATTTCAGACTTAATGACAGAATTATATAATTTACAACTAGGTACGTCTGACAAAAGAGTTCTGCGTATAATTAGTTTTACAAATAGGAATAGCAATGAGTTAATTACAATCAATTTAATTACTATCCATCAATGTGAAAAATACATGTACAGAAAATACGATTAAGTAATTTAATAGTAAAATTTATTAAGACGTAAAAACATACATATATAAAAATTAATACATCTAAAAATAATTGTTTTTCGGAACAAATAAGTATGGTAAGAGTATGACAATTAATTATAAAAACTATGTAAAACTATGGAGAAAATTCATAGTTTTAAACTACATATTGTGAGGGTTAAAGTCATGGTGGCAGAGGCCTAGGGCCTCGCCCCACCCGGACTCGCACCCGCACCACCGGCCAGCCAGCCGTTTACACATGAAACTATCAAAAATCGAATTCTCGGGGTCGCAACCTGCCCTAAAGGAATTTAACTCCAATTCAAAGAAATTTTTTTAAGGGAAGTCTATCAAAAGACTCCCATTATACCAAAAATAAATATGATTTAAGATTATCAATATTTGATCATTTCTTGTCATACCACTAGAAGGTCAAAAGGAGGAGAGATAAATACAAAACCTGAATTATGATAACAATTTATATTTCATTTTGTTTAATCAGTCTTTTTCGTTTTGATATATAAAAAAAAATTATCCATATAATACAATTAAATTATTACAACCTCATTACATTTTTATTTCTATTATATTTTACCATCCCCAATATTAACCCTTTAAGAAAAAAATCTATCTTAATGTAATTATGACCCAATAAAACATTATTTATTAACAAAAATCTTCTTATTAACTATTTGGCCAAATTTACATACTGGTGTTAATACATTATACAAAATTTCATTAATACAAAAAAAAATGGTTGCCGTTAATTTACATTTTACAAAATTAAATTAAAAAAACTGTTCATATTGAAAGTCACTAAATTCGAAGCTTCTATTTTTAAAACTGCACGAAGTTAAATAAGATTCGATCATCCGCCATCGTTGTTCACAGAAAATGTCGGTCTTTTGAGGTTACACGACTCATCGCCATCTTGATTCAATTTCATATCATATTTTGCTGTTTCCAGCAAAACAACTTGTCTTCAAAATGATGGATAGTCGGTGCAATGATATTGTTTAATCTTAGTCTACATAATACTTTGGATTCCATTACATATTAAATATATAAAAAAAAAACTAGTAGGAAGGAATATTTGGGGGACTCGTTAACCCTGGAATATGTTATAAAATTATTGTGTGTCGGTGGACGTCAAACTAATTATGTTCAAAAAATCGACTTGGAGACTTACCCATTTTCCCACTAGTCCTTTCTTATGGTTATTTATAATATTTTAAACGCCACAGCGCCTTTTTTGTCCAATTAAGTGACGTCCATTTTATTGACTTTTTCGCGTCACCTCTCGTTAAAAAAATATCGGCAAAAGGAATGCAATCCGGTGTTTCCGCTCGGCGACTAACTAACCGGGTTGCCCGCAGACAAAAAAACTCTGCCTATTAACATAATTTTAACTAGCTGATTTTAAACATTTTTTCAAAATGGGTTATCCTTTTTTTTTAATTTTCCTCTGAGAGGAGGTAAGTCATGTTATTCAATAAAATAACATGACAATATGTATTCAGCACCTAGCCCACGAAAGGTGACAAGATTTTTGGTTTCTTTTATTTGGTGGTAAATTACCATACATTTTGAAACCTTTATGGCATAAACTATTTTGTGAATACATATTAATCTAGTTTTTAGTAGTCTAAAATCCTGAAATTCTCTCGTAGGGTAAGCGTGAATATTGACATTGAATAATATATTTTTCTGCAAATATTTTGGAAGCATATTATTTTTTAGTTTGTAAATCAAAGTTAATGTATTGTATATAATGTATTGCTTTACTGTCATTAATTTTAGTTTATTTAACATTAGGTTTATTCTTATATATCTATTGTAAATCAATCCTGACAATGCTGCTGGTCCGCCTCGAAATCAGTAGACATAAAATGCTCAAATGTGATTTAAACACTCAATTTTTGTGTCTTTAAAATACTCAGCTGTGTATGGTTATATTTTCATACATAACTTAATCAAACTTCATAAAAGGGGCAATTTTTATTGAAACTGTATTGCAAATTGACATTAAATAGATTGTGGGTAGATAAAGTCTAGTAAGTACCTACCAGTGAAATAAATTACATAATGTATTTTAGTTCATCATTTTTTATTATATTTTTTTTACTTTATTGAGAATACGTACCTAAGAACCTCAATTATTATTTTTTCTCAAGCTTATGTTCATGTAAAATACATATGTTTCATATGAATATTTTGCAGTATATAAGTATGACTCAAGCATAATCTCTAGTGCGTAAAAATAACGCATATTTTCAAGACACATTTCAAGAATACCTCTCTCGTGACTCATTAAGATTGAAATAATTTTTTTTTGTAGTAAATCTATGTGATGTAATATTCTCTACTCAACATTTTAAGTCGGAAGATTTATGACTCTCATATTTATCTAACTCAATTATCCCTTCCACAACTTAAACATTTTATTTTTGATTACAGATTTACATACGTATTACAGTATGATTATATACCTAATTAAAACCTTTTTATAGTTACATGTGGTGAATGTAAAATATATCTTCATTTTTATTATTTTGTATGGATGGCGTGTTTTCTTAATATTCATTTGACTCCATAAATGAAGTAGTTTTAAATTTTCAAAAGTACAAATTTCAAAGTCAATAAAGACTACATTCTCTATAAGTATAACACTGATATCTCTTGCTTGTGAGCAACTATATTAAAATACAAAAATTGCAGTAGAATATCTTATGTATGTAAAAGTGTAGATGCACACACGTAATTACCTAGGTAGGTACTTATAATGACTATTCAAAATATTTCAGTATACCTAACTTATATAAATGATATTGCTGTCAAGATGGTCAACCGCCGCGCGCCGCGTGCCGTTGCGTTATGGTAAGTCGTTTAGCTTATTGCGGGCATCCTGGATTCGAATTCCAGCATGAATGAAATTAAAACACTGATACATATTCAATCAAGAATGATTTTTTTTTGTCTGGATTGAAGCGAATCCAATTTGAAAATAAACTCTTCGCTTGCGCAACGTGCGAGGATTACATATTTTATTAGGTATTGATAAAAACATTTAAATAATGTAAAAAAACACATATTTCTCAATATCACTTTCATATGGTCGCACCATATTATAGGAATTATATTCCTTTGCGTTCCTTTTCTCGAAACACTCGAATTTCTCGATTTCTCATATTTTTTTTAAATACGATCGAGCAAACAAAGTATATTGATTTTCATCCGTTTAAAACATATGTCATTGAATTCACCCGTTTCATTTTATCCTTACATTTTACTGCAGCATAAATAAATTCAAAATAAGTGCCAGAGATGTGCCAAAATTATATTATTGAAGGCCAGAGTAATCCAAATATTGATTAACAAATGCTTATTTTCATGAAATTTGGCTTTCATTGACATTCTGTTGTGATTATGAGGTACATTGTTTAATTAACCTCCGCTCCTCGATGATGTCAACTCAGCTTACTGACACTTTAAACAATTAAGCAACAATAGATACGTTCTATATTTTGAATTGTCAAATGACACAAATAATATTACCATCATTTAATAAATGCCTACACTAAACATCAAATATAATTATAGGTACTAATTTAACCACGAAGTGCACATTCAAATAAAACGAATTCTACCTATACATTCAGAACATACAAAAAACATATATAATATACATTCACCACTTGATAAAAATATATATAATTGACAACATGGAACCAAACAAAAATATTATTGTGCACATTTCTTGTTAATAGGATAAGCATAGAGAACAGAGCACCACACATTCCTGCCTTTGCATACATCCATGGCCTCAATCTCATTTGGATATCGTCTTGTTAAATTTATTTATTTATACAATATACGGCATAAGCCATTTACTTGTTACAATACTAATAATAAATTAAAAACAGATAAAAAAATATTGAAACAAATAAATATATAGACAAAGATAAAAATATAGAAACAAAAAGATATAGATTCAGATAAAAGTATAGAATCAGATAAAAACGTTGATTCAGATAAATATAGACAAAAAATAATTAGAGAATAATAATTAGACACCTTACAAACAGTAAAAAATGAATAAATAAAATATAAATAAATAAATAAAATTAACAAAGTAATGCTGCAAATATTATAACAAAATTACACCAACTGATGAAAAAACTTTAAAATGAGCCCAACTAACTTGGATAAAAGAAAAAATAAAATTGTTTACACAAAAAATTAAATTTATTAATCAAAGCGTCAATGTATCAATGACAAAAAAAATAATAATAAGTGGGAAAACTATCGATATATGGAAGATCCATAATGTTTTTTTTTTTGAAGACCGGCAAACTATCTCCGAAAATATATGCATCAACACACAGGTAATTACCAAATCTATCCAATCGCGGTATTAGTGAGTTAAAAAATAGTACGTGGAAGCTGCTACCTCATGAAACATCACCGATTGTCTTGTCCGTCTATTCGGGACGTGAAATTTTATTTAATTTCTCACGTTTCTTTCAGAAAATTGATCACGTGCTCGTGCCAATGCTATCTAAGCCATCTCCTAGCTCTCGTTCATTTTCTTTTTTTTCTAGAAGTTTTCTCTATCAATAATTTTTATATACATAGTTTCATTTTGACATCTTCAAGTTCCACTCATCCCTTATTCTTAGTTCCATATTATTTTGTATTTTATGGATGATTGAATAAAGAAACAATTATCTAGATCCAATCGGTAGTGCATGTTTACTGCGCCGGACGTTGTCGAATAGCATAGTGGGATGAGGGTTAATATTATTTTGATTCTGATTCACACAAACTAATTATTGAGAAACGAGAAAATCCTTGATCCATATTCACTTTACTCTCTCTCCCTCTAAAAATAATCTCAAATAATAATATAATGGTCCCAAATCACGTCCAAATAACACGTGAATAAATTTCAATAGCTTCAATTCGATGTTTTCATTTAATGCTAACGAATCATTTTTATTTTTAGTTTCACTACTTAATTGGTAATAGAAGAGAGTTATTAAGTAGCTTTTTGAAAATTAAACATAAGTACACACCATATTAATCGCGGGGAAGGCAGAGAAAACCGAGATCCACATTTTCTATCTTGGTATATACACGTTCCTCGCCTCGTTCACGTTTGTGTTCACGCTTCCGTCTTTCAAACAATAATTAATGAAAGTCTTTTAACAATGTAAATAACATTCAAACAATCCTTTAACGATGTTAAGGCATATTTTTCAGATAGCAAATTCTCAACAAGAGGATCTAGACAAGATTGTTTACTACGTTTAACGTCTGGGTTTTGTATTAAGGATCAAAATTAAATGCAGACCACGCATTGAACAAACTGATCGGGAATAATTCAGCAAAAATTCGGGAATAATGTACTTGACATATCAAAGAATATTATTATGTATTTTTTTTAATTATTATGGGCTATAGCATATCCACTATTGAATTTTGTGTCTTCTAAACAACCAAAACACATTCGATTTCATATTGACATTTTACGCAATTATCAAAGTGTTGAACTTTTCATATCCTATTTCTACTCATTTCTTAAAAATACTCTTCTAATTAGACTTCTGTTGTTATTTTTAGATGACAGAAGCCAAGAGGATGACGAAAAGGATGTACGGCGAGACTCGACAGAATCAGAGCATGAATTCAGAAAGAAATATCAAGCCATCACACACAGAATGGTACACAGAAAGTCTTGTATTGAAATGTACAGAAGACAATCGTCCAATACTTTTGGTGAGTACCGGGTTTATCGAGTAAAGACTGCGTAAAGTTAGTAGGTATAAAGTTTTTTTTTTACTCAAGGTATTTTTCTATAATATGGAATCTAAAAAACATACACGAATGTGACAAAAACGCTAAAAACAAAATTGATCGCTTATCAGCTTTAACGATCATGCCATGAAGATTAGTTAGTCATTGTCGAACCTAATTAAGTATTTTTTTGTTATGAATTTACAAAATATTGTATTTACGCCATACTAACCGATAATTTATATCGGGCTACTCGAAGAATGTGAAGCCATCGAATGAATCGAAAGTATTGCCCAACTCATTTCAACATGGTTTATTTTTGTCTAACAAATTGAATATGAAAGTTTTGCTTTGAGCTGTGAACTGTTGAGTATGATAAAAAGCTATTTGAAATACGGGTGTTATAAATACGTGTATGACGTCGTCGCGCGGCGTCGGCGTCGCCACCGGCAAAAGCTTCAATGCGTCGATTGAATGCATAATAACAAATTTCAAATTTCGACTAATAACAAACTCCAATTTCTCGATGAATAACAACTTCATTTATTTTAATTATTACAAGAATCCTATATAAAGGTAGTAGACTTTAAAAAGACACTGAAAAAATATAAAAGCATGCAGTAAGGACAGTGTGGTTGACTTCTCGAAAATATGCAGTGCATTGTACGAAACCAGTCGCAGTCACAATAAATTATAGTAAAATTATTAAGTACCTACATACATACATACCGTCACGTCATGTCCCTTGCGGGGTAGGCAGAGAGAACCGAACGCCACATTTTTCTATCCTGGCACGCATCCCTCGCCTCGTCCACATTCATGCATCGTCTCATACATGTTCGTCTATTGCTCGCACTTCTAACATTTCCGTCTTTCAGAATATCGTTTACATGGTCGTGCCATCCCTTTCTTGGGCGTCCCCGACCTCTCATTCCATTCCTTTCCGCTCTGTATATTTTCTTCGTCAGGCGCCCTTCATTCTTTCTCCCCATGTGACCAAACCATCTCAATGTGTTCACTTTCTTTCTAGTAGATAATGACATATTTCTTCATATTACATTCTTTTCTTATATCCTCATTTCTTACCCGGTCATACATCGTTCTATTACAAATTCTTCTTAACGATCTCATTTCAACTGCATTTATTCTGTTTTCATGCGTCTTCTGCCTAAAATTATAAAGTGTTTTATTTTTAACAAAAAATAGGCATTTTAAATATAGGTAAAATAAGATTAAATCACACATCACCAGACAATTCTATTTTATTTATTTATTTATTCTTTCTCTCAATACATGCATATTATATATAAATTGATCAACAACGCCCCACTAGGTATTACCTGTTCTGGGGCTGCTGTTAGGTATTTTACATTATCGTCTATTTGAATATATACAACAGTACAACATAATGTTAAAAAAGCAACATAATTATTTAAAAACATCAATAGATTCACATTATGAACTCACACAAAAAATAAAAAAAACAACCAAATATAATAAATACATATTAGGGGTCGGAGGCTATTAATTTTCTTCTCAACGATCTCATTTCAAGTGGTTTCTGCCATGTCCACGTCTTACTTGTATATGCCAGGGTTCGGACTACAAATACATAATATTATGTTATAAACCTTTTTAAACTTTTTTTACACTATATAAATTCCCATAATCCATTAAGAGTCAATATAATAATATTTAAACCTCTTCTAATCATGACCTGATAAGATTGTATTTAAGGGAGCATGAAAACCTAAATTGTGTGTTACTTACTTCGAGTAAAATACTACGAGAATTCAATATTTCTCTTGTGAATATTCGTCGCATTTTTTTTAGATTCAGCATAAATTCCCAAAAGTTCGTTATTAAAAATATATTTTTATAGCATTTTTTAATTACTCCAATGGGTCGTGGAGAAATGAGAAATAAATATCTTATGTGCTTATAGAGTACATAAAATCAAAGTGATTTTTGATGATATTTTTTTCATTTCAAGTCAGGTGTGTTCTTAAAATTCAAAAAAACAACAAATTTTGGATGTCCGATAATTTAAATCAAATATATGTAAACCCTTTTATACCCACGCGAAATTTATCCTAACACGTACATAACTTCATAGTGCATAACGCGGTTTTAAAACATCATGTATTCCGTGCAGTATTTAATTAATTTGTTTGTAGGTCTATGATAGATACTTTCTATGTACCTACTTGAAAGGTATAACCATTCATCATTATTTTCTTACCATTTACCATTCGTTGTATTATTTATAGTAAAGTGTTATACGTGAATGTATGAACACACTCTTTTATATATGTGTGTATGTAATGACAATAAAATATACTAAGTGTAGGTATATTAGTGACGACCTTAAGATAGCACCGAATGATATTATTTTTATCATGTGTGACTACTAGTTTAGCATGTGTCTTTTATTTATCTAACACGCACAACTATACACTACTCATTTTGCATTTAGACAAATGTTAAACGCAAACCGATACTGATAATTCAAACGTTTTTTTCTTATTATAAAATATAAAATATCAAATATAAAAAAATTAAACATACCTACTGTTACACTTTTTCTATTGGCATAAGCCAATTTCTTCCGACCACTCCAAACGAGGAGTATCAAAAGGTAAAACAGTTTGATAGTATTGAATGACTCAGTTAAAAAACACTGATCAAAGCAAAGAGGAAAAGAAGGAGTCCACCAAAGGTGCAGAAGGAATATTTAGGAACTATTTTACAAATATAGTTTTTTTTAGTTTTCCTTTGATATTAATCATGGTCGCCCTATACACTTAATACATTTTGTTTTGCATCGATACATACCTATATAATATGTACTGTTGATATATATTATTGTTGTAAAATTTTAGACTAAGTAAACTCTGTATTTATGTCGCTCACAAAAATGTGATTATATTTAACCTCGATACAGGTTTTTTCCTAGTGAGGTTGAATACATTTGTTTTGTATAGATATATACCTATATAATATGTACATATGTACTGTTGATATCTATTATTGTTGTAAAATGTTAGACTAAGTAAACTCTGTATTTATGTCGCTCACAAAAATGTGATTATATTTAACCTCGATACAGGTTTTTTCTAGTGAGGTTGAATACATTTGTTTTGTATAGATATATACCTATATAATATGTACATATGTACTGTTGATATCTATTATTGTTGTAAAATGTTAGACTAAGTAAACTCTGTATTTATGTCGCTCACAAAAATGTGATTATATTTAACCTCGATACAGGTTTTTTCTAGTGAGGTTGAATACATTTGTGTATTAATTTTCAAAATATTATTTGTGAGATGAAATAAATAAATAAATTTGTATGATCGAGATGGCGTAATTTCATTACTTAGGCCATCATCTTTTAGTTTTATAATCTACACACTCATGCACACCCTCTCTCTCACACACACATACACACCCACACACTCACACTCTTTCTAGATATCTTTTTCACACACATGTATGTATTACTCTTCTCTCATGCGCGCACCTACACTAATTCACACTTTTTTGTTGTATTATTTTGATATAAGGTATAGTACGTAAGAGGTACATGTTATTTTTTTATTACTATTTATTTAATTTTAATAATTGTATGCATGTACTGTGTGCTGTCCTTTGTAAAATAAAATAAAATAAAAATAATCAAAAATCGATTTCACTAAAGTAATAGATCGCCGTTAGTATTTAAAAAAAAAATTTTATACCTAAATTAATATATCAATAATAAAATATCATGTTATCCATATGTATTTGAAAAGATCTATTCTAATATTTATGTATATGTAGATGTTCGAAAACTATGAGCCTTATAAACACAAAATAGTTTTGATTTCTATGTAAGATGTTTATGTTCAGATGGTTTAATAAAGAAATAGTCAATTGAAATATAATGTCATATCAAACAACATTAATATGAAACTGAAATATAACAAACGTTGAAAAATATGCTTACACAAGTTAAAAAGTAACCAATATGCAGCACAATAGATAAAAAATGGTCGCAGTGCTGGAACTACAAAAGTCCTACTCCTATTAATTATCATAATATTATGTATATAACCATTCACGAATTGTTTGCTAGGAAACATCTATCTGCCTTCCAAATCAGGAATACCTACATGTCTTTGTACAATGTACCTACATACTACAAATAACTGTACCTTTGTCCAACTTTAAAAAAAATATTTTTATTTCAAATTAAAACTGTTTCGGT
Source organism: Molanna angustata (assembly GCA_963576475.1). NCBI lineage: Eukaryota > Metazoa > Arthropoda > Insecta > Trichoptera > Molannidae > Molanna > Molanna angustata. The sequence continues at coordinate 2,975,544 of OY754964.1, read as the reverse complement.
TCGATTCGCGTTTGTGACGATTCAATAGAGTCGACGACGCCAGTCTTACGCCGCGTCGCGACGCCACCGCCGGTGGTATGGTTTATTTTCCGCCGGAAATCATACGAACGCTCAAAGCATTATTTAATTAAACGAACTTACTATCGACATTGTCATATTATATTTTTTTTAAATGTCCATTAAGTGAAAGTGTTTTTAACCTTAAAATTGTAACAATGGTGAAGGGTAAATACACAGTTAATTAATCAATTGTTTTAAATAATTGAAAATGGATTATACACATACTTTAATATTATTTATTTGAAAAAATTATCGAAAATTTTAATAACTTATTAAGTGCCATAAAAATTTATAAATATTGATACTAATTTCACTGATTAATTTTGTCGATAATCTCTATTAATAAGTGAGTGATTATAATATTTTCATAAGTGAAATTCGTGATTACCTACTATTTTAACTTAAAGAAAAAAATCTTTTAAATTTGAAAAAAAAACATTAATTTATGTAAATAACAATTTCACATAAATTAAGTCATGAAATGAAAAATAGATTTTTTTCGAAGTGTCAAAATAAACGAAAACATATTAAGATGGTGTATTTTTAATATTCAATTCATAACAAAATAATATTCGTAATATTATAAGTATTCTTAAACAATTAAATTAATTTCTTAATCATATTTTTAGAAAAATAATTATATTATCATCTACTATTTAGTTCATAAATGGTTAATCCTAAATAATCCTACACAATATAGAACATACAAATTTTAAGCTTAAAAAACTCCACAATTAAGGTTTAAGTAACTACCATTTGTAAAATGTTACATTTTTACTGTGTGCACATTTTCATATAGGCACCTATAATTCATGGTTTGTACACATTGTGATGGTTTGGCCACTTGGAAAGAATGAATGAGGATCACCTGACGAAGAAAATATATAAGGCGTAGAGTAATGGAACAAGAGGTCTGGGTTGCGCAAGAAAAGGATGGCACGACTAGGTATGCGAACGACATTTTGAAAGGTAGAAATGTAAGAATAGTCGAACATGTATAAGGCGATGTATATATGAGATATAAAAATGTAGCGTTTGGTTCTCTCTGCCTACCCCGTAAGGACATGGCGTGATGTATTTACCTATAGTATAAATTCAATAACTCCCGTCACATGATAATAATATATTCAATTCGAAGTTAGCTTATAATCATGTTTTAAAGAATTTTATTAGTTACCATTAAGTAGGTTTGCGCTGGCCGCTCCTTCAACGGGACCGATGACAACAATGAAAAAGTTGTCTCCGTCCTGTGGATGAAGCGGTCGCATCGAAACCGGACGTATCAAATAATTCATTTGAAGTTTATATGAAGAACTGCAATAAATAAAATTGTTTAAAAATTTGTAAGGATCCGAATAGTACTTGCGGTATTTAAAAATTAATAATAAATTTTAAAGCTTTTATTAATGCATAAAAAAAATCAAAATAATCAAAATACATTTCTGGGTGATCTTAAAAATTAAAAATAAATTTGTAGGTAGGTATGTGTAATTTTTTCGTGTGTTTTATAATTTGTTGTGACAGCTCAAGACCACAGTCATGGGTCATTGAAACGTAGTTTAGAAGAAATATTGAAGTTAATGTTAATGGTATGGTGTAGAGAAAATCAAGCAATCAAGATTGTATCACCAGATCCATGTGGTAATTTTTTTAAATTTTTTTTTAACAAGTATCTTTTAGATTAGCATTCATATTCAGAATATTTCTTTAAATTGTTATACTTACATTATATGTATAGCTATTTTACAGTTTAAGCTCTTATATTCTTGACTATTCATATTAACATTACATAAAATAGCGATATAATAATAACGTTACTATTTGACCTGACAACGTCATAATTAAAAAAAAAATTCATCCATGTTTCCCTGTGATTAAACATTTGTTGATGTACTGAAAAAAATACTACTTTACTTATAGTATTTGTACTTTAATTTCTTGTTTTATATCGTTATTTTCATATTTATATAAAAGTACATCTTGAATTTTTTAAAAATTTTTATAAAGATTGAATTTAGTGACGACATCATTTCATATTATTTGTAAGGCAGTATACACTACATAATATCTACGGGGACTTATAGTTTGTTACTAAATATCCAAACATACATACATTCTTATTATCGTGCTGTTTTCATATTCTGGGAAGGAAAAAAGGATTGATTTCCATACTCTCATATCCTGCATACCAACACGTTTTATATAGAAAAAAAATATTTATATTTATTAATTTGTGTTTATAGTTTGGTACGTATTTTTCGTTTATTTATTTATTTATTTATTAAAGATATAATTACTATATTCATGTTATTTAGCCTAACCCTTTAAGGGAATTATTGGCTGTGATCTTAATAATTGAAATATTATAATATGCAATAAATATATATGTATATATAAACTAAAATTAAAAAGTAATATTTTACATGTATGCGTATACTAAATATTCCGCCCTACAATGTCCGGAACACCCCTTAGGTCAACCATCGAGGATTTTTGTGTAATACATATGCTTTGGCTTTCTTTTTGAATTCCTCAATGGATCCGCATTGCTTCAAACTGGCAGTTATATTATATACTATCGCCGTCGACAGTTAGATCTCATGTGTTACATGCAACTATTGTATTAATTTTATTTCAGTTATAAAACTGTTATAAGTAAGTGACTCATTTTTTACATAGAACAGGGTTGTTTTTTTTTTCGGGAAATGACATTGAATTGAGTGAGAAAAATATGTATTTATGTTGTTATGTAGTAAATGCTTATTATTGATTTAGTTTTTATTTCTCGAAGAAAATAATATACCGTTAGCCAAATCAATTCGCCGATACATTTTTGTACGATAGGAAACATTAGCATATAGATTTGTTTGGAAAAATGATTTACCCAAATGTTTATATACTAAAGTAAATATTTTAAAATTTCCCAGTGATGACAAGTGGCGCCCATTCATAAATTTAGCAACCATTTTTGAATTCTTAGAACGCACGGTCTAAATAATCCATACAACTATATTTTATTTCATTTATTTTACTAAATAAGGCTGACAGAAGGAGGAGAGGAGACCTGATAGACAAAATTCTGAATGATTACTATGACTGCCCGGTGCTTCATACTATGTTTCATCTGAACAGGAATACACATCTGAGAGGACATACTCTAAAATTAGACAAATGCAATTTCAGGATGAATCTGAAAAAGAATTTCCTGAGTAATAGAGTTGTGAATGATTGGAATGGACTTCCGCAGTGTCTGGTTGTTGCCGATAGTGTAAATGGTTTTAAAAATGGACTTGACAAAGTGTTGTGAAATTGTCATTGTCTGGGTACATCAGCTACAGCTGCCTGCCCAGGAACAAATAATAATAATAAATGTACAATGGCGGGTTTATGGCCATAAGGCAATTTCTTCCAAACAACCAAACAACATGAGGCCATTAATAGTATATTGGTAGGTACATTAAATTTATAACAAAAAACATACAGAAAGATAAACATGTAACATTACTAAATGCAAAATAACAGTAACAAAGAAAGGAGGGAGATAGAAGTTATGGGATGTGATAGAGGATGGGGTAGGAGTGTCAATTAAGAGTCATTAGGTATGTATAACAGCTTTAGTCTATAGGTATATGCTAGTCTCGCAGTGGTCGAAATTCGACAGTAATTCAATATTTTTTTAAGTTTGAAAAGTCATGATAAAATGAGTGGGTTGTGGCCAACGCTAAACTCCTCACTAACAAGTCTCTCCACAAAGTATTCAAATTATGTATGGAAATTTTTCAGCATTTTTGTGAAATGAGTAGGTAGTGTGAAATTATTTTGATTTTATTATGAAAACTTGATAATTCTTCAATTCTTCATTTTATGAGAGTGATGTGCCTTTTTACCAATTCGAAAATAAAAATATCAAATTTCTATTTTTCTGAGCTTGAGGTCACTTTGAAATATTTGACAGATTAAAAAATTGAGTAGCACTATTCAGATATCCTTCAAAATCTAACTAAGTCTAAGCGAGTATTAGATATAAAAATGTGCAAAATTTAAGAGTCGAATGCTTATTTTAGTCTATAATAAACACATCGTACATAGCACATGTATTATCATCATACCAAAGCTCTATCTTGATAGATAAGAAAACAGATGAATTTTTCTTCTTCTTCTTGTTTGTTTTTTTCTTCACTGAAGGTCATGTCCAACTTGATGAGCCATATTTTTGCCACATCGACCAAACTTCTACAGATGCTTCTATCAACTGCTTTTTAGAGCTAACGCTACCGAGAAACCTGTCACTCTAGTCATTTGATTATTTCACCAAATAATTTATTAAATCATTCGAGATTTCATTATAATTAATTTCACAGTTATCAGTCTTCAATTGCTTCTTTTTTTTATTATTTTTATTAGCTTCTCGGGCAACTAACAGTAGCTATATCAAATAATTATTTAACACGCACCCAAAAACAAGTTGCCACATTCTGGAGACTGCACTGGTTGAGATGTCCAGAACGAGTAGACTATAAGGTATGCCTGATGGTGTTTAAAGCTCTGAACGACTTGGCTCCACACTACATTCAGGAATTTTGCCAGAGGAATGTTCCATAGGGGAGGCAGCTTACGCTGACATTGTCTGAATCACAGAGTACCAACTGAAAAGAATTGGACAGAGTCAATAAGGCGCCTTACTATGATCGCGGTTTTAGTGTGAACGGGCCTTTAAAATGGAATAAATTGCCTCTTGACATACGTGGAGCTCAGAGCATTGACACTTTCGGTAAACTTTTTAAGACTGCCTTGTTTCGTAGAGCCAACAAATAAGCTACAGCGCCCTTGGAGTGATCTTGTATCACTAAACGGCGCTTTATAATTTTTTATTATTAATATTGACTGTACAGACCTTCTGAAAATTATTAACTTCAACATACCAAACAGACGAACAAGACACACCTCAACGTTCTTTTTAGACAAAAAAAACACTAATGCCGCTCAAAATTCTCCATTGTACCGATGCCTTACCACGTATAATAATTTGGAAAAGATCAGGTCCGTGGACATATTCTGTATGTCCAGGACTCTTTTCAGGAGCCACGTTAGACAGGAATAATAATTTTTTTTTTATTACCAGTAGTGAGTACAATGCACCATGAAATCAAAGGTGGGCTGATTAAGTTACAATTACTTATGTTGCTTACAATTACTTATGTTATATTTGTTTAAAAAAATATTATTGTACGTTGCCCATTTTTTCAAATAAAATAAAAAAAATAAAATAAAATAAATAACGATATTTATCGTCTCACAGATCCAGACTGAAAATACAATTTTAAAAAACTGTTTCTCCACCGGGAATCGAACCCAGGACCCTTGTATCAGCAGTCAGATAACTAACCAACTGAGCCACGAAGGCTTCTTCAAAATTTTTATGACAGACAGTAAAATATTTTAAAAACTCTGAAAAGATTTATTTTGACGGATTAATTACATAATTAAATTTAATTGTCAATTTGGAGAATACTTATTGTAATTTTGTTCCAGTCATATTATTCAGTAATCGGTACTGAGGAAGAAGCGGTTGCTTTGAAATCGTTCGTAATGATTCGTAATGACAAAACAAATTATACCATACACGACACAACATAAAAAAGAAAAAGAAACTTCATATAATACTTTGGTGTTAATTTCTCTGACCACCTCTATCTATAGAGACACAGCGTGATTATTGTATGACACAATGAAATGGCATAACTGCAAAAAAGTATTCGGCGATTATGTCAGAAGTAAATATCTCTGTAATGATTCTATACCGTGTGTTCCCTAGCAACCATCTTGGAATCTCTCCAACTGGGACTGTTACTTTACATACTTATCAAATACAATACATAGCTATGTACCTACTACACACGTAAGACATTCAACCAAATTCTTTGACAACATTGAATATCATTTTTATCTTCTCATATTGGCTTCGACCAAACAAACACACAAATATAAATACTCACAAATAAAAACGAATGGGTTGTGGCCAACGCTAAACTCCTCACTGACAAATCATTCTATAAAGTATTCAGACAAATTTCGTATGGTGAATATTCGATATTATATTACGGTTACACGGGGGTAAAAAGAAAATTTGTCTGCTGTAAATTACCCAAAAACAAATAAAAATATATATATTTATGATTGGTGAACTTATATGCATGCAGCAAATCCTTACAAAAAAATAGATAAAATGCAAAAGAATATTTGTGCCCATTATATTCAATTGAAGCTAACATTGTACAAACTGCAACATGTATACATAAATGATGGCAAAATTTCTTACCTTTTTCCGTTAAAATATCTTTATGCCAATCAATATTAACTACTCCCTTTCCTTGATTACGCTGATGTACGTTATTTAGACGCGAATCAAAAACTCTTAGATAAATTGGAGCGATTACAAAATTCATGCGTTCGATGTATTTTTAAATTGAAAAAAAAATTACCACATATCGGAATACCGAACTCTTTTAAGGTTAGGCAGCGTAGGAACATATTTACCCCTACTCTTCTATACAAGGTCATAAACAATTTAACTTCCTCTCACGGATTGCCTCAAATACTAAAAGAACGCTCAGTATCCCAGTACACAATACTTCCTGTTTATCCACATCTCTCTCTGTACAAACAGCTCGTCTTCGGAATCACATCCCATCGCAACTTCGAGTTTCATTAACACTTCCCGCTTTCAAAATAAATCTGAGGAATCATTTCCTTACACATAACACTTAAATTTATCTCCTTATCATGTGTTTGTCCCCCCTCTCCTGTCCCCTCTGTTTCTTTATTGTTTTGTTTTATCCAACTGTCGATTTGTTCAGGAGAACTTTGTTCTCTTAACATATCGACAATGTATCAAGCCAGGATACGCGAGAATTGTATGGAGAGGTCTACTTTTTTCACGGTTTTTCCAACTTTGAAGTCAAAAAACACCAACTTAGAGGCTTCGCAGCATATATGTTCCATACACGGATTTACTTAGAATTCGGAGTAGAACATTTCGTGTGTCTGTGTGTGTGTGTGTGGGTGTGTGTGTGTGTGTGTGTGTGTGTGTGTGTGTGTGTGTGTGTGTGTGTGTGTGTGTATGTGTGTGTGTGTGTGTGTATGTGTGTGTGTGTGTGTGTTTGTGTGTGTGTCCGTCCCCCCCTTATAACTTTTGATCCGCTCAATTTACAGGGCCCAAATTTCAGAATATATAAACAGTTATAGGCCTACAAAACTTATATACTCAGAATTTTGAATTTTTGTTTCATTCAGGGGTTATCATATTTTGAATTTTTACTTTATTTTTCCATTGGTACAAATGTATAAAAATACAAAATCTCAAATCGTTTTTTTCAAAAAATTCCAGGGTTTCTCAAACATTTTTTATTAAGAAAAATATTTTTATTGATAAATTTATGAGTTTAACTGCCTATATTTCCAAATTTTCCAAAAATATCGAAAAAAGCCGAAACACCCCTACTAGATAATTTAATTTTCTATAAAAAATATTCAGATTGTAATAGCACATCTTGAACTTTTTTTAACAATTTTTATAAAAATTGTATTTGGTCACGACATTGCTTCATACGATTTATGTCTGTCGCCTATACACAATATGTAAGAAGATTTAATAGTTTGATAGGTACTTAATCTCCAAACATACATACAGAACCATCATGCTGTTTTCATATTCCGGGTAGGAAAACAGGACTGACCTCCATACTGTCCTATCTTGACATACATACCAACATGTGTTAAAATTTTCAATAATTTGGATTTATGGGTTTATAGTTTGATTCTTATTCTTCAACTATACATACTATCGCTATCGACAGTTGGATCTCATGTGTTAAATGCAACTAGTATGTAATTATATTTTTATTATAGGTACGTTGTGTTCATAAAAATGTTGGTACGTATCATAAATACAATATTTTTCACCAAATGAATATGATTGGTTGGAAGATATTGCCATTTGGCAATAATGTGCACAAAAAGCTTTAAATAAATAAATATATCAATAAAGAGAAAGGCCATCTCTATACATATATTATTATCTTATAATAGGTAGGTATCTACTATGACCTTACTCTCGAAACTCGAAACCGATCCCTGAGCAGTCTTAATATAAAAGCATGCTCTCTAACTTGTTCGTTGATTAAAAAATGATTGGAGAACTGGTGAATAAAAATCGAACCCGGATACATTGGCACAAGCATTTCTTTTGTTATTTCAATTTTGTAAATTACCGAATTCTTTTGTCAGCTGTCTAAATATTAAAATATTATTATGACATTTGGTTATTTTTTTATGATTGACACAAAATAAAAATATGCAAAAAAATGATTTCTCGAACTAAACAAATGTAACGTTGAAAGATCCCATCGCCATTAACAAAGTATTATCTTACTTGTTTATCTGCCAAAATTTTGCACGCTCAATATTTCTTGTATTTAATCATAGGGAAATTATCTAAATTGCTACAATTGCTAATATTTTGCTAGACGCCTCATATCACACGCAGTCTTCTATTACAGAATCATTCAATAAATACACTATCATAGTGGTGCAGGGTTGCGATCACAACGAACGCCGAGCGCACTTAATGAACGCTCCAAGCCGTTCATAATGACCGGAAACAGACGCTCGAAAGACACTCTGTGGCGTTCAGATTGAACGTCGTCTGTACGCACCAAACGCTCGGTAAAGTTGTCGGTTGAAAAACGCTCTGACAGTTAAAGCATCTGTTGAATTCTATGGACTTCTATTTTATCTGTGGAATGATGACTTCTGATTGTTTCTGTGATATCTATGTTATATGTCAGTTGACACAGAGAAGTTAATTTATAAAAATATCATTCAACAATTTCCAATAAAAGGTCAGAGATCATTATTTACAATTTACACCACTGCCAATTCTTGTCTTTCAAAGAAAATATAACCTAAAAAGAGACATGTATGATAAATGACATTTGACATTTAAAGGCATTTAAGAATTGTTTTGAGTACAATTTTCATCTTCTTTGATGGCTCTACAGCCCATATCGAGCCTTGGCCTCCATGAGTTTTCGCCTCTAACCTCTCCTGTCTCCCACCTCGGCCTTCCAATTTGTTGCCTGGGGCAGTTCGGCAGCATCCCTCCTAATTTCGTCCTCCCACAGTAGCCTTGGCCTCCCGACCCTCCTTCTTCCACCTGGATGCCCTTCCAGGATCCTTTTTGAGTACAATCAAACATCTTATTTTTATTGGTCCGCAAAAATTTATTTATCCTTCTTATATAAATGCATAATTTAAATATGTACCTGCTGATAATAATGTTTAAATAATAGCATACGAGGAAAGCAGCGAGTTTGAATATTATGAAAACGCGTACACCGCTTAACCGCGAAGCAATGACCTCAAAATTGAGCATATTGAGGAATTATGAGGTCTACTTCATTAAAGAACACGTCATAGTATTACATGCTCTATATATGTAATAGCTCTGAGCATAATTCGTACCACAGTCGGATGGTATGTGCTTTTATAGTAAACCTATTGGTATGTGCTTTTATAGTGATTTTTTGCGAGATGACTACTATAGTATGGAGCTTACCGCTAGTTTCAAGTTTATTATTGAATAATTAGATTAAGTTTTAACAATTACATCTTTGTGTGGTTTATAATTGACACAGACGCAAAATGTGTTTTTTTATATATAAATTTAAAATGTACTTACTACAAAAAAAGAAATGGTATACCTATAGCTAGTAAATCAAATCTTGATGTCGTTTCTTTAAAAACTACAATATTAAATTGTATATATCTTATTTACTACTATGCAGTAAAGTCAGAATATTGATTGGCAGAGGAATTTAATATTTAAGAAGAAATTATTAAAGTGATGGGAATTGAGAGTTAAGGGGACAAGAAAATACGATGTGGTCCAAATCTCCCACTTCTTCACCACATTCGTAAGCTAGAGAATCTTTTATTTTTATTTTATGGATATGAGAAGGGGTACAACTGTGTCCATTTCCCATTCTGTTTAACATCATCATCTCTCTCCTATTGCCAATAAATGAAGATTACCAAGGCTTGACTGGCTATATTATACTTTGTTTTATTGTAGCATATCTCCTTCCCTGGTTTGGGTGGATATGGACCAAAGTTTGGTCCATTCAGAACTGATATTTGGTGGTTGATGTATCAGGTATACAACCTTCCATCGAAATATAAATAATTGATGGATTTGTGGATAGAAAAATGTACCGATTCCTTACTCCCTATTATCAAACGATCTATTCTCATTATTAAAATATATAGAACTTACAGAATGGCATTGATAAGATTGAACTCAAAAAAAATACATAATTGATAAACGTTAGCCCTTGACATTAGAAATGCACCAAAGCAACCTACAAAACTAGATTAAAGCGGGCGCTCCTACTTTCTATTTCTTAACCAACATACTTCCCGAATATTTTTATTATTGCATATGCGCAAACATTGGATTTTTTTCCCTGTCGGGAGTCAAAGATATTTTTTAACAGATTTTTAATTATCTCAATAGAGACGAAGTTGGAATATTTATTGTAGGAGAACCGGGAAATCAAGGCACCTACAGGGCTTACGACCTGTCATCGGCTGGTTTACGTGATCACTTTATGCGCTTGCGCAACGTTCACCAATTATGCCTTTTAATGAGATCCCTATCAATTCAATTTTGAAAGTTCTATATATTGTAATACTGAAATTCTTTTCGCTTGAAAATAAGGAATTTTTACTACAGCCATCTATGGGTGAAATTATGAACAACAATCTTATTATTTTTATTTATTTTGTTGGAACGCCATCTATTGAGAGAATTGGTTTTTTGTAAATAATGAAAGCTACAATTCTTATATCTGAGGTGACAATGCATTTTTCGCATAGAAGTCACCCCTGAATTGCGCCAGACTTATAAGGTCATTTTTGTCTTATTTACCTACTTGTACCAATGTGTAAGTAATCGAATATTTTTATTATTGCATATGCGCAAACATTGGATTTTTTTCCCTGTCGGGAATCAAAGATATTTTTTAACAGATTTTTAATTATCTCAATAGAGACGAAGTTGGAATATTTATTGTAGGAGAACCGGGAAATCAAGGCACCTACAGGGCTTACGACCTGTCATCGGCTGGTTTACGTGATCACTTTATGCGCTTGCGCAACGTTCACCAATTATGCCTTTTAATGAGATCCCTATCAATTCAATTTTGAAAGTTCTATATATTGTAATACTGAAATTCTTTTCGCTTGAAAATAAGGAATTTTTACTACAGCCATCTATGGGTGAAATTATGAACAACAATCTTATTATTTTTATTTATTTTGTTGGAACGCCATCTATTGAGAGAATTTGTAAATAATGAAAGCTACAATTCTTATATCTGAGGTGACAATGCATTTTTCGCATAGAAGTCACCCCTGAATTGCGCCAGACTTATAAGGTCATTTTTGTCTTATTTACCTACTTGTACCAATGTGTAAGTAATCGAATATTTTTATTATTGCATATGCGCAAACATTGGATTTTTTTCCCTGTCGGGAGTCAAAGATATTTTTTAACAGATTTTTAATTATCTCAATAGAGACGAAGTTGGAATATTTATGGTAGGAGAACCGGGAAATCAAGGCACCTACAGGGCTTACGACCTGTCATCGGCTGGTTTACGTGATCACTTTATGCGCTTGCGCAACGTTCACCAATTATCCCTTTTAATGAGATCCCTATCAATTCAATTTTGAAAGTTCTATATATTGTAATACTGAAATTCTTTTCGCTTGAAATGTCGTAAGCCCTGTAGGTGTCGTAAGCCCTGTAGGTCGTAAGCCCTGTAGGTGCCTTGATTTCCCGGTTCTCCTACAATAAATATTCCAACTTCGTCTCTATTGAGATAATTAAAAATCTGTTAAAAAACATACTTCCCATTTATCTCCCTATTCCTGTATTTAGACAAATCTCTCCTTTTTTTCTCTTTCCTCCCATAGTATTGTAACAGGTTTCATCTAAGATTTTTTTAATTGTCATTGGTGTACATATTTTTGTTCTTCTTACTTTTATGTTTAAATGTAATATGTTTATAGTTTTATGTAGGTTTTCTTTTTTGTACATGTGCAATTTTCACCCATATTGTAAGAGATGGTTGTCTGGAAAAGAATGCCACTAGGCAATAAGTCCGCCATTTCTACTAGCAAATTAGTTATGTACAATAAAGTGTTAAAATAAATAAATAAATAAACGTTTCGCGCATAGATTGATCGCATAAACCAGCCGATGACAGGTCGTAAGCCCTGTAGGTGCCTTGAGTTCCTGGTTCTTCTATAATATACCAACTTCGTCTTAATTGAGATGTTAAAAAAATGACAAAAAAATACTCCCTACAATTTATTAGTTATTGTTAATTTATAAAAAATTATTATATAATAGTGATAGTAAAATATACCTATTTTATTTCATATATTATTATATTGAAAGAAGATTTAATTATATGCTTAAATAAATTCATTGTTATAACTGACCATCGGATTGTAATTTTTAAAATATAGTTCTGCAGCAAGTCCAGTTCCAACTCACAAAGATTCCCCTTGTCTTAGTTCACCATACATTTAAAATTAATAATGTTCGAAGCTAGTTATAGGCTGTAATATAATATTCCATTGATAATCTATTCTCTTCGTCTGCTTGTCTATTAATTAAATGTGTTTGTTATTTGTCCATTTCAGAGAGTGATAAAACTGTGATAGTTCGACGCGAAAGTGGTGAGTTTGGGTTCAGAATACACGGCAGTAAGCCTGTGGTCGTGTCCGCCATTGAACCAGATACTCCAGCCGAGACATCTGGACTGGAGATAGGAGATATTGTTATAGCTGTTAATGGTAAGCTAACGAAATTTCCACCATATAAAAATATACTTTCGAGAGTTTCGAGAGACGAATTTCGAACTTATTAATAGATACATAATGCTATTTCGGCGGGCGAATCGCAATAATAACCTAGCCTAACCTAAGTTTACTAATAGAATGAAGATGTAAAATAACCTGTTCTTTATTTCAAAGACGTATCTTTTGAGGGTACTAGGGTAAAGATTTTCAAAATTTACTGGTTAGCCTGCTATGAACTCTTAAGGGTTATCGTCCACATAGGCGCAGGGCATCAGACGGATTTTGCATCGGACGCGCGCATTGGATCATCGACAATACCGATTGATAGGAGACATACATATGTCCGATCCGTACGCTGCGCCTGTGTGGACACTTAACTTAAAATGTATGTTATCGCAAATTCGTGTATGAAGTTGAACGCATTGCCAAAAAAATATTTCTTTCAATAAATGTGTCAATGAACAATATTAACGTTTATAATTTCGCTTTTTTTGCAGGAATAAATGTTTTAGATAAGTCTCATTCGGAGGTCGTAAAAATTGCCCACGCTGGTTCAGACACTTTAGAATTGGAAGTAAGTTGCTACATTATATTTTTCTTACGTGTTTCACTTTATGACAAAACAGCTGTTCAAAACACGAATCATCTAAAAATAACAATTAGGTACACAGAAGATGCTGTAATGATGTGGTGTTTTACGGCTATCCACTCGTCTACGAGTGATCCTAGGAAGATCTCAGTCTCAAATGGCAGGAGGCGGGTCACGTGGCGAGACAGGAAGTTGACAGACGGGCAACACGAATTCCAAAATGGAGACATTGTGAAGACAAAAGAAGAGTAGTTTGACCCCAGAAAAGATGGGCTGACATAACTACAGTCGCCGGAAAATAGTGGTACAGGGACGCCCAGGATAGAGAAGGGTGGAGAAAATTGAGGCATCCATACAGCAGCGGAGAGATGACTGAAAAGAAGAAAAAGATGATGATCTAATATAATTAAAACATAAACTTTAAACACATAGGTAATAGATTATGAATTTAAAGTCAATTTATAATTTCTATCAACTTTCAATTCAATTCTTTAAGATATAGAATCATGGAATACCTACTTCGTTCTTGTCGGCCTTATTTTCAATATTACTATTTCATCAGTAATAATTGATGTATCAGAAGATATTGGTTTTTCGGATCTTTTCTTGCGAAGATTTCTAAAAATTCAAATATAATTTAGAAGGCTCCGATTTGTAGTAGGTACCTACGTGATTCTTGATTTTTCACACAAAATAGTGTAAACTTATCTTCCCTGTTGAGATCTTCATTTATTCACAACAGTCACCTCTACAAGATACAAGTTAGGGATAATCCTTCGTGTGCTTGTGGAGAGGAAGTCGAGACCCTGGACCATGTGTTTTTTGAATGCAAAATCCACACCGAACACGATTTGTACCTACTGTATTCTTAATACTCCACTACCAATCAATATGTCACATCTTCTGTCATCAAATTCCTTGTTTATTTATTTCCACATAGCAAAATTTCTTCGCCTTAATTGATTCAATCAATACAATAACCTCAAGTCTCAAAATAATTTAATCACATTTTTAAACTGGCAGAAATCATCCTAATGAAAAAATAGAAAATAAAGAAAAATAGACCTTCACTCCATTTTTGGTATCATTTTTTTTTATTAATCATCATAAAATAATGTTTTATTTTCAGGTGGCTAGAACATGCGACGTTGTGGCAACCCTAGCGAGCGACACTTGTGCGCCAGCCCTGTACAGTGGCTACCTTTGGAAGCAAGGAGGGCACGCCAGTGGTAATTCACAGGCGCAGTGGGCTAGGAGGTGGTTTTGTCTCAAAAGGGACAACTGCTTATATTACTACAAAAGTGACACGGTACAAATTATTCGCATTTATTACTACATTTCATGTCTTTTGGCAGACGACGCATGTAAGCAGTATAGATACCTAAACGAATTTGAAATGTGTTCGTTGAGAAAATTTGGAACAAACGATTAGGACATTAGTTAAGCCACATGGGAAGAATAAATTAAGAATAATTGACGAAGAAAATATACAAAACGGACAGAAATGGAATCTGATAAACGAATGATTCGATCGTATGAAAGATATCCTGATAAAAAGAAATTATGTAAGAATGCTTTAACAATAGGCGGACATGTATGAGACTATGCATGAATGTAGATGAAGCAATGTTTGCGTAGTATACAGATAACTTTTCATCGTATTTGATACCTTATTTGCCTTATATTCCTAGTCTTTATCTTGGTATTGGTCTTAATGTGACATGTGCAATCTTGGACCAAGACTAAGACCTTTCTCTCGGAACTATTCCAATTCAAATTTCAATCTACACTTAGAACCTACCTGTCAGCCGCCTAATTACTATTATGACTAGAACATTTCCACCTACCCCCTTTTCCCCCTATTCCCATCTGGGGGTTGAGTCTGGTCAATCGTCGAAATCAAAACCCTCGTGATTACCCATATCATGGATATAATTATCATATGGAGTTATAGAAAGATGTTATAGAACTCCATATGATAATTATATCCATGATATGGGTAATCACGAGGGTTTCGATTTCGACGATTGACTAGATGCCCCCCTTAACGAAGCTATAATTGATATTTTTTTAGTATTGATTATATTTTGATCATGAACTCTGACAAGAAAGATAAAAAAAAAATATTTTGACTTTAGGAACTCCAACCGGTCGGTGCGTTGATGCTCATAAACTACACAGTTTCTCGAACCTCAGAGCCAAACGGTCGTCCTTTCAGCTTCAGAGTATGGAGAGATCCCAGTCCAGGGTTGCATCTTGCTGGAGACAACGAAGAAGCGACTACCAGATGGATAGCTGTCATCAGCCATGCGGTTGAAAAGTGCACACAGGTTTATTTCTTATCAACTATTTTTCGTCTTCTTCCTTTCTGTAGGTCTTGAGATCTGTTCATGCTGCTGAATTGGTAGTCTCCTGTGATGTCGACTCCCAACTGTCACGCAATCGTTTCGGAGGTCTTCCTGAGGGCCTTTTTCTGTCTGAGTTCCCCTAAAGATCGACACATGGAAGTCTTTCATCTTGCCTTTTAGGGCCCGCCAAGTGCAAGAATGCGGGTGACATCACCTGTGCACAAACCATATTTAATATAGAAAAATACTCTTATTTGTCTCACAATAAGATCAGTTGACATTCGACATTGTGCTCGTACTGCGTATTACTTTGTCCCTGACCTTTGCAACATTGCTTTATAAAACAATCACCCGCATTCTCTTATTTGTCAGCCCTTACGTGTCGACAAATAAGAGAATCAATTAATTAATAACTGTTTTTTTTTTCTACTTCTGATAACTCCAGTCCAAGGTTTCTTATTTGGGTTATGTATCTACCTACCTACTAGTACTGCGGGAAAAGAAGAATTATTATCGCAAAGTATATTGTGCAAATCTTCCCCTTCTAGGCGAAATAGCTCAAGATATTTGACGACAACTACATCATCTCTTCCATTTTTTTTTGCTTCACCCTATTTAAAGTGCTAGTTGCCTTGAATTAAAATATAAATAAGAAAGAAAATATAAATAAAAATATTATAGACAAGGCTTTTAAACAATTGAATTTCATAATTAGGGTATCAAGGCCGTTCAAGTCCACGGGTACTCTAAAATCACTGTTCTGTTGCTATGTCCGTAGTTGTATTGAATATGCGTCTATTGTATGGAACCCACATTACGTCACGCATATAAACAGATTGGAAAATATACAAAATAAATTCTCAAAACATTTAGATTATAGAAGCAGACGTTCTTTTGTTGATCCCGCACAATCAGCCCAATATCATAAATTAACTACCTTAGAAGCCCGGCGAACTGTAGCTGACATGTCTTACTTATACAAGTTGGTGAACTGTATAACGGATTCTAGTGAGTTATTATCTAAATTAAACTTTCATGCACCAAATAGGCTTACTAGAAAGACTCATACATTTAGGCCACCTAATTGTAGTACTAATTATGCTCAGAACTTCTACATATATAGAACGTGTTGTAACTATAACGTGTTCTTTAATGAAATAGACCTTTTCAATAACTCCTTAAACGTATTTAAATGTTCAATTTCTAGATTACTGCTTCGTGGTTAGGTGGTGTACGTGTGTTCCCCTTTTCCTACTTTCCTACTCCCTTCCTCAAAACTACTTCTTTTTGTAAATATAATAACGATAATACTTGTAAACTTAATTGGTTCACATGTCATATTATGTATGTTAGTAAAATAAGTAAATGTAGGGGCAAGTAGTGTACCTTCGAACAATATACATTTTTTTAACTTTAAACGTAGATTTCACAGTTTCGGCTTACAGGATGCGTAAAATAACTAATTTATTTTATAAAATAACATTTCTACTTTTAATTAACATTCATAATTTTACTTCATTGCGACTATTTTAAATAAAAAATAGAAAAATGTTAAAACATTCATTTTTGTTCAGAGGTACACTACTGGTGTGTACCTCTGAACAGTACGGTGTGTACCTTCGAACAGTATTAAATAAGAATCGGATCGATTTGAAATGTTGTCATTTGATAGTATTTATGATGAAATCAATTCAGGGAATTAAAAAGACAATGTAAATATCTTCAACTTTATTTAAAATACAAATAGTTTTGCTCAATAATGTTGTGTACGTAGGTACCTATGGATTCTAAAAGGTTTACATTTTGGTCGGCATATAAAAAATTACAGTCTTGCAAAAATATTAATTACAAGCAGTACTATGAGTACTTAAAAAATAATACAAGAGTTTTTTAAAAAAATATTTGAAAATAGAGTAAAATTATTTTAAGTAATTTATACTTAATTAATTTTTGGCACTGTTGAAAAATCAAGTCAGAATCTACATTCACTATCTTAGTTTGATATTACAAAGCATTTGTGGCAAATAAATAAATCATTGTCTTCTTCATCTAGAATATTTCTTTCATAACATTTAGGAATATAAGTCTTATGAATTATTAATTTATATTTATAAATTACATGTATTACGGTGTAAAGATCTGGTTTTTACGCATTCTCAGGCTCCACATTTACTGAATGTGATGTCATTCATTATTTTAATCTTCTGCTTTTTTGAAGAAATTTTTTTTTTATTCTAGAATATTATCGAACTTTAATCAGGTAACTGGTGATCGTTTTATTTGTTTTGACGCTTTATCTAATAGAGCATTTTTATGGTGTTTCAGTTACTATTCTGAATTTCCATTTTTTCTATTTCTTGGTGAGGCCTTAGGGAATGGACGAATAATTTAAGGATAAAATAATTGAGGGCCTTTCCTGGTTGGTGGAATTGACAATCCGTTTGTATCATTAGGTGGTTGATTTAAAACATTGCTTTGTGACTCATTAGCTTCATGAAAAATGATGTTCTCTTGCAGTACTTGAAAATTGTGGTTGGTTATAGATCATATTTTTCTGCAGCTTTTTTGTCAGACAACCCTTTTCGACATTCTTCTACAACTCTCTCTAAGAATCTGTCGATGCGGGAGATCTTTTAACACATGATTTGCTTCTTGACACTAAAATATAAAAGATATCAAAATATTTAAATATTGTTTTACTTATAAAAAGATCTGAGTGTACCTTCGAAAGCTGTTCGAAGGTACACTTATTGATGTGTTCAAAGGTACACACATAGAGATTTTTCATTTAAAATTTAGTAAAAAATATTTAGGTTTTGTTATTCAAATTGGTGTTTTCGGTAAAAAGTAGATGATTGTACACATAAAAGTGTGAAATAAAACAATAGTTGAAATAAAAAAAAAATATCAAAAAAAAAACTATGAAAATTTTTGAAAAAACTTACTTTTAATGATGAAAAACGTTTTTCAATCACAAAACACACTTAGTTGATTCTTGATACTAGAGAACACAGCAGTGTTAGCAGTATGATAAACACTATTAATTATGAGGATTTTCATGTTATTATTCACAGGGTTTTTTTTAGATATAGCAATTGTTCGAAGGTACACCCGTTCATAGGTACACCACTTGCCCCTAACTGTCTGTTTACATAATAAATAAAAAATAAAAATAAAATAAAAATAAAAGGAAGGTGAGGAGTAGTTTTAGGAGAATATTAATAAGTTCAAAATTAAGTTACTGATGCGACCTCTCATGTTCGCGTTATATTTTGTTTAAATTCGGCGCCAAATCAGCTGACCACAAACAAATATTTATGATAAAATAGTGTGTGAATAAAAAAAATATATTTTGACAATAACATAACCTCCAAAATGTGACATTACGAGTGACAGACAGTCGAAATAAGACACGCGTCGTGTCGACACGGACCGCGCTCACCGCGGCCGAGGGATGAACGTCTGCATCCCTCGTGGCCAGAGCAGCGGTCGCGCGAGACTCGCGCCGCCGTCGTTCGCTCCCGCCAGTCACCCAACCGGCATCTGCCGGTGTCTGGGACCCGAGGTTGCTTTCGCCGATAGCCTTGCCCCTTCGCCCATCGACGACGGTCCATTCCGGCATTGGCGGTGCATCAGCACGCCCATGGCCGGGAAGAGAAAATTATGTGTGCCCCAAAACGACAATATTTGTGACATTTTTTTTTATTTCCGTGGTGACAATATTTCGGCTGTGTGTGATTTTTATTTAATTATTTTAACGTGTGACGTCCAATATTGACTCTATTTATTTTAATTTGGGACGTCCTAGTTTATCGACAATTTCATTTATTTTAATTACTTATTTTATTAGACATTTTAATATTTTATTTTGTGACATAATCGTGCCGTCTGACCATTAACAATTTGACATTCTTTTCTTTGTATAGTCAGACCACGATTGCATTAATTAATATTTTCTTTTAACCTAAATTGTGACATGAACCTGTGCCTCGACTTGATATTGACTTTAAAAGTGAGCTCAACCTCCAAGCATCTTGGGAGGAGGGTATCATACAGTTCAATGTTGTGTGATTTTATAAATTTTAACAATAAGACATAAGTTTTGAATTATTAAGAGATAACAGGTGAAAGATATTAATTGGAGATGTGTGAACAGAGTCAATCGAGGACTGATACAAATCACTGATATTAGATCGGTTATTACAATTATTAATCTCCTCCAATAATTGTTTCTCAAAGGTAGAGGGCAGAAAAATACGCGCAAATAATGTAAAAAAATCCTAATAAAATATCTTAATCGAACTTGACACACGTGTCGTAAAATGATAGAAATTAGCAACACTTAATAAAAATATTATGACAATTTTCCTCAAATACTATCAAATAGTCTTATAAATTATCGTTTATTTCTTTCAGAGAGACGGTTGGCTGGACGCCACAATCCGTAATATGAAGGTCACACCAGGTCAAGTGATCAGACCAGACTGCTTCGGTTATCTTATGAAATTAGGGAACAAATGGAAGTCATGGACCAAGAGATATTGTGTACTCAAAGACGCCTGCCTATACTTCTATCAGGACGGGAATAGTAAAAGTGCTTTCGGTATGATGCATTGCAATACCCTACTATACTCTAGAAATAAACTGAAAGTTATTTGGAGCAAAAATGTAATTTGTGTATTTATAAGGTGTAAGATCACAGCTATCTAACGTCAAGCAGTGAAAGTTTTTAGTAAAATTTTGATGAAAAATTATTCATATATACATATTATAATCAATTTTGTAAATTCAACAAAAATAAGGACTTTTTAGTACATAATAAGATGCGCTATAATAATTATTATTTAATTTTCTTTCAAAAGAGACATCTATAAATGGAACTTCAAACTTCTTCTTCAAACTAAATTCAATCTTTAAATATTATTTTAAATAATGAGATACCTAGCGGCCAAACACCTTAACTCTCCCTAAATCTGCACATTCACATACATTCAAAAACATTGTCAGTATTTAATTGATTTGTTTCAAGAATAAATACAATCATCAAACAAAAATTAAAAATTAAATTTATAATGTTCTGTTTTTAAGATTTTTTTATCGAATAAAGTATTATTAAAAAAATCCAGGGAAGGAAAAGAGACATCTAGCGACGAAACACTAAAACTCTTGTTTATAAACATTCACATCACATAACGCATAACAAATCTAACATTGGTTGACTAAAATAATAATAGATGGCAATAAGCACGAAATAAAATGTTTCTATGAATTTTATAAACATTTATTTATTTCAGGAATGGCATGTTTACATGGGTATAGAGTACAACAATCTAATACAGGGGGAAAGAAATATGCATTCGAAATAATGCCACCAGAACCTAAACAAAGACATTTTTATTTCCATACGGAATCGGAAATGGATAAGAAACGGTAAATAGATTATTATAAGTACTTACTATAATATTATAATCTTTATGTTGTAGAGCTCGTCTTTCGCTTAATTATCACTGCTTTTTTCCAATGTAGGTACATAATAATTCTTCTTTCGTGTCAGCAACGCATTGTTGCGTTGCTGTGGTGGAAGGATTGGCCAGAGAATTTCTGTTACCAGGGGGCACCGCGTGGAGGTTCCTTCCGTGCTCCCCTACATAATAATACATATTATCGATCGATTTTTTTATTTAGTTTCAATTAAAATTATGAATATCATAATTGAAACTAAATAAAAAAAATACAACCTTCATTCATTCATTTAATTTAAGAAATTTACACGCTTAAGAGGACGTCTGCTGTCAGCGTACCATATACTTTTTCAGTTTGATATTCCATCACTACAACTAATCGAATTCGTTTGGATATAAAAAAATATTCTTTAACTTTTTTTATTATATTTTGTTTATATATATGTTCTGTATATATTCTACAGAACATAATTTAAAGGTTTAGGAATATTTTTATTTCAAAATGATTCGATTAGTAGTAGGTACCTACTTAATGATGAAATATCAAATTGAATAAAATATGTACCTACGCTGGTAGCCGGCCCCATCTTAAATACATATAGGTACCTAGGTAGGTAAGCGTATTTTTTGTCTAAAGATTTAGACTAATTATTTCTGACCTACGTACCTACTTTGTGTTTTTGCTATATTTCATCCATTTAACAGAATCCTAGAGTCATGGAGCATTGCAGAATTAACTTAATATACTTAACACATTCTTCTTCTTCGGTCTGGTTCTGTCCATATATCTCCTCCGTTACACACTATTATATATATATTCTATAAATTGACAAAGAAATTATATGATTTTAAAAAACTGGCCGATTTCTTTATAAGCTAATAACGAGCCTTGGTCTATATTTATTTACAGTTGACTTGATTTTTATTTTCAGATGGGTGGCAGCTTTGGAATATTCAATAGACAGATGGATGAAGGCAGGGTGACGTTCGGCCCCCTCTCCCCCGCCATTTGACCCCCCCACCAGCTCCCTGCCCACATCTGATTCGCCTAAATCCACACCAACACCCCCGGCCATAATCGACCACGAAACCAGACACCATCAACGGTGGATATAAACAAATAAATAAATATGTTTAAAATAATCATCAATTAATAAAACGACAAACGATTATTTAAACGTTGCTCACGCTACGGTTGAATTATTATAATGTACCTACCGTGAAGAATTCTGCCATAGCGAAATTTGAAATTTTAAGAAAATTCAGTACCTATCTCGAGATCATGATATGTTTATTTTTTAATGTTCATGTCAATATATTTTAAATCTTAAAAGTATATTTATCTATCAAATAGTTGGTTCTGCATACTTAATATTTTTTTCCTTAGTCAAATTCTGTTAATTTTAACTGTTTTTAATAAAGATTTAAAATACTTTTTACATAAATAAAAAAGTCTTTAAAATTGAAAAATCGCGGTAACAAATGTACATTCAAACATTCAACATTGACAACAGTAAAAAAGTTTGGACCAGAGAAAAGACGCTTCTTAAATAATATATTCTATTTAACACTACAATAAAAGTCCATTAATTCAAGAAAACAATACCTACGAAATATCTTTAAAAAAATTAAAGATATTTCGTAGTATAAAAAATTAAAACAAATCCTATTTTATTTCATGTTTTTTTTAAGATACTATGTCATATGGCTCATTAATAAATATTGTTTTAATTTTTTATTGAATATTTTAAATCATGTCTCTAGATATATGAGAACATATTTTTATAAATTTGACATCAAATGTATCGCAAATAAATCTATATTTATTCGTGTATACACAGAGATTAATTGGCGTTAAACAATTAAATAAAAAATAAAATGCAATGTGATATTGAAATTTTGAACACTAAAAAGTTTACTTATGAAACGGTTGCTTACGGTGAATCGAATTTAAAATTTTTAAAAATACGGGTATATTGTAAAAATTTCATCTAAGAAAACAAATGAAAAATTTTCGAGTATGTTGAAAATTAAATTAACACTTTTCGAATATCTTAAAAAATACAACAAAATTATTCGAGTAGGTACCTATCTACATAAATAAACTATTTGATTTTTTTTTTCAAAATATTCGTAAGGAATAACAAACTTAAATGAAAAATGGGTCATTTTTCCTTAAGTAACTTTAGGTTTTAAATCGTTAATCATAGTAATTTTTTAATATCTACAAAAGCTGAAAAATGGTTATTTTTTTGTTTAAAAAATTGTCACGTGAAAGCGAATCGGACATGTCAAAATATTGTTAAAATAAAACATGCATGTATCGAAAAAATTATATACAATACATATGTCTAAAATGTATATCGATGTTCTATTGTATGTATAAACATTTATATGTATACTTATAGAATAAATACTAACGAAACAACCTGTTAATAATTTTGTGATCAACAAATTGCGAATTTAAATAAAATATTTTTATTTTTTTTTGTTTTTATTTTATTTTGTTATAAATTTATAATATAAGTAAAAAATCTTGTGTAGTTAAGAAAGAAAATCCACTTGATGTCCAGTTAAATTGTAAGAAATATATTTATGTAGATACTTGACTTTATGTAAATAGGCAAGTCGTAATTACCTATCATTTTTATTCTTTAAATACTTAATACTTGTGGTTGTGGTACAGCGTTTTAATTGTTATATGGTAATTTGTATTGAAGTCTTTAAAAACGTACCTATATCAAAAACGTTTCATTTTGTATTTAATTGTTTGAAAAGTTTATATTTAAATTATTTATTTGTGGAACTTACTCTTCAAAATATTATTTTATCTACAAAAGTCTTTCAAGAAATTGTAGAAGAATTTATTTTATCATATGGAAAACAAGGTTTTATTAATTTTGTCTTACAAAATCCGAAATATTGATATTAACCAACAACAAAAAATACTTACAGTATTTTCAAAACCTGAATTTCCGATGCTGCGTTATGATCTTTCTCATATTTAAAATTAAAAAAAAAATGAATTAATTTCATCTTTTAGATATTTCATATAGAAAATGTAATTCACGAAATATTTTATTATTTTAATGTATTAATAATATGTATTAACATAAAAGCGAAATAAAAAAAACTGATCAAAAATGTAGAATAAGTATAATTATATCACCGTGTTTGTTATCAATATAAATTATATTGTATAGGTACTACGATACAAGTTGTAGAAAAATGCATGAATTTGATAGATAGAATATTATTGTGTAAAAAAAACTATTAGTTGTCAATGTATCTATAAAAAAACGCGTTATCTAAAATATTAAAACGATGATCTTTTATTTTGGCGAAAAATGAATATAATAGCCAAAAAAATATCTAATTAATCAAATTAAAAATTTAGAGTATTTTTATTTGTAAAGTGGTATCATGGAACCAATCGTGATTAAAAATGTATTTAACTAATTAAAAATATTATAACATTGTCGAATTATTAAATGTTTAACGTAATTTAATTTATCAAGCTTCAGTAGCTAGGTAGATAGTAAAGAAAATCATATAATTAATTATATTTATGTCCTTACTTATAACAGTTTATTGCCAAAGTATATAAATAAATTATGAAATGTGTTTTAAATTACATAAAAAATATATTATTCGATGTTAATAGTTTAACGAAAATTTTAGTGTTCAAATTTTTAATTAAACAATCACCCCTTGAAAAAAGGAAATATTAAAAAAAATGTTAAAAATTACAGAATGGATTTTTTTTATTTTAGTAAATATATTTTAAACATTGTTTAAGCCACGTACAAATTGAATTTCTGATAGGTTTCGGAATTAACCGTTCCTTCCTCAGGCAGAATTTTAAGTATTGTTGAAAATATACTAAATTTTTGCACAGTCAAACGGCATATTATTTGTTTCAAATGTTAAAATAATATATTTTTACTAAATTAAATTGAGTATGAATATTTCCCTAATATTCGTAACTTGACTACTACCATTAAAATATTTTTATTTCTCAACACTACTTGTTTCGGGAAAGCAATCTACTGATGCATTGTAAAAGAGTGTTGTGAAACTACATAAGTCGTTGTGTTAGAAAATAAAACAAACATTCATACCATCACGGCATATCCCACAATGTGGGGTAACCAGCGAAAGGTGTGCGGGTGTGCATTACCATATAAAAGGGAGCACAACATATCTGTGTATACCCACACACCAGTCTCGTCTCACCTCAAAAGGCACTATATTCAGAATGGGTGGTGAACCTCATTGCTGAACTATGTGAGATGTTGCCTGTTGTATTTTCGATTACCCGGCTCTTACGGGACACTTGAAAACAATAATAGAAAAGAGTGGAAGCACTATTCTAAGCCGATGTCTCACAGCTAATTTTTAAACATTTGATCCGTTATTATTATTAAAAATCAATGTTACCCCGAAACTCGTGAATCTTTTGATTATTTGAAATTTAAGATGAATAAAATTTTCTTGAAACCACAAAATTTAATAATATTCCCATAGTTAATTACCTAATTTATTTATTGATTAAGTGCTTTATTTAAAAACGTCTACTTAAATAATAATCTTAATTTTTCAAGTCAAATTATTATTTCAAATTATACCGTCGATAATATTTTATTTCCACAGTTTAACTATCATTTAAATCGATTAAGATTAAAATATTAACAATAATAATAATAATATATATGAAAGAAGATAAAAGATTTTTTTAAAAAAACACCATTTAATATAGAAATCAATAAATGGGCCAGTTTAGGTGACTTATTGCCTGCACTTCGTGCAGAAAATAATTTAGACGAAATAAAGCTCAAATTAATAAAAGAAGACTTAAAAAAGTTGTAGATTGATAAAATTAATAATCGAATGTTTAAGAATAATTAAAGCACTTAATTTTGATGCAAATTTTTTTTGCAAAATCCTAGTGAAAAGTCTGTGTTTTATATATTCGAGTACCTAATACAATTGATAGAAAATACATAAATATAATTAATAATACATATATAAAAATATGTTACATACGATTATGGTATGCTCCGTATTATACCCAAAACATTATTAATAATAATAGTTAGTCATACTTAAAATTATTATGTTTTATCTGTACGTGTTTGTGTACATTAAATTATTTAAAAAAATATTTAAGGAAATGTTCCCGATATAACGCATTGCACTGCCAATAAATATATTATAAATAATAAAGAAAATAGAAAACTTAATAGTGTGTTATTCATGTTCACAGATGTACCAGTGTTTTTTTTTTGCTATATATTAACCATCGTTTCTTGACGAAATTAGCTCATACTTATATACCAGTCGTTATATGCTATTTATTACTAATCTTCACCGCTTGATGACGAGATCTTATGCCAATTAATTAATACACTCTTTTTTCACCATCGCCACTCAATGGCACTAGTCATTTATCATATCAGTCATTTATACCACATTTACCGCTTATTTTCACATTTACCGCTTATTTTCACATTTACCGCTTGATGACATTAGCTCACAGATCAGTCGTTTTCTCGCTATTTATGCACTATCGCCACTCAATTGCGTTAACTCTTCAGTAAATCAGTGTTTGTTTTCTATATTTAGTCTCATACTATCATATACCATCATAAGGACGTTAAAAATCATCAATATATCAGTCATTTTTGCTATATTTCCACTTTCACCGCTTGATGACATTAGCTCACAGATTTTTTTTTTGTCATTTCTTAACATCTGCTCGATGACATGGTGCTCATAGCGCACCAGTTTTTCGTACTTCTCCATAGAATAAATAGATAATTGAACATCAATTTTATAAATTAATCACTTGGGACTGATCTGAAGAAGGTAGGTAAACATTTAAAATGATTGCATTATTAGAGGATTACATTGTTTATGAAGAATAATCTCATGTGAATCAAGAAAAGTTTCATGATCCACGTAAAAAATAAGATTCTGACGTCAATATTGGCTATCAGATCAGGGTAGACTATGATGATTTAATAATAATAATAATAATAATAAACCGTTTATTTGTTGTCATTATTCTTACATCAAAAAAAAAATAATATATATATATATATATATATATATATATATATATATATATATATATATATATATATATATATATATATATATATATATATATATATATATATATATATATATATATATATATATATATATATATATATATATATATATATATATATATATATATATATATATATATATATATATATATATATATATATATATATATATATATATATATATATATATATATATATATATATATATATATATATATATATATACAAAATTTTGAACTACAATTGACAACAAAAAGGCTGTTGCTCAGCTGCGCATTACCAGGTATCCCTGGAGTGCTGCTGGTTTTCAGCAAAGCCTTGGGACAACACAAAACATTGAGGACAGGCCACATGTCATGACCTATAAAGATTTAATAGTAATTAAAAATAAAATAAAAATAAAATGTATTTCAAAAATATAATGTATTTCTTCCTTCTCTTTTTTCACTGCTGGCACCCTTGTTGGTTCAATAACCATATCTTGCAGTGTTTCTTAAAACTCTGCAAAGAGTTAGGTTAAACTGTTCAATTTCAATGATTTCAAACTGTTAGGATAAATAGGTTGCTAACGATGCTTGCATAGAAGACTGCGATATTATGTTTGCCGTTGAATTGTACACAGGTTCAGCATTTCTATTTACAAACTAAACAAACGTAAATATGGGGATATATTACTCCCTCAATTGATCAGTACTGTGATCAAATCAATTGTTGCTGATTAATTTAATCTAGTATGACATCACTCACTAAGTAAACACTAAGCATAACGCAATACACAGATTCATTTAAAAAGTCCCCTGTATCTTGATTATATTTACTCGCATATTTATTTTTGTTGAGCTTCTGACAAAAATAATTGTAATATTAGTATAAATGATTGTAACTGATGAATCAGATAATTAATCAATGTGACAAATGTGTTAAGCTTATTGTTATATTAAGCCATTGTATTGTATGTAGTGTCACACAGGGAAAATTGATGTGTGACTAATCAGTCATACGTGTCAGACAACATTCACTCAAAAAATGATCTCATTTCGCCATCATAATGTTTTGAATTTTGGCTACTGCTGAACTAGACTCATATGAAACTTCCAAAGTTTTATTTTATTTTATTTTATTTAAATATACATTTAAAATTTAGAAATATATACAGTAGGTATTACATAGTTTCAAAATAATGAAAGTTTCTTTCCTTATTTATACAATCATGTTTTTAGGAAAGTTGAAAGAAAAATCATTTTGTTGGGAAAATAAAACTGTGTGATAATAACACGTATCAAAAATAGTACTGAGAGAGTAATACAGACATCAGGACTGTTGCATCATATTGGTGTGAGGCTTGGACACTGACAGCAAAATCTTCGGAGATGCTGGACATCTTTGAAAGAAGAGTGCTGTTTAAAATCCTGGGACCCATGAATGATGGGCAAACATGGAGGATTAGATTCAACGATGAGTTGTACAGCATATATAGATCCCTAACTTTCTAAACATATAAGACTAAGCAGGCTGAGATGGACTGGGCACGTTCAGAGAATACCATAATTGCGGGTACCAAAAAGAGTCTTAGAGGGGCACCTATGTAGGTGGCAAATAAAGGCTGCGATAGTGAAGAACGCGTCCCAGCTTCTGAGTGTACCAAGGGAGGAAATTGCTGGAGGCCAAGCCTCGAAATGGGCTGTAGAGCAATTGCTGGAGAAAAAACGGTTTTTGGACAGATAGTATGACCACTAGTGACACAGAGAGCTATGGAGAGAAAATTGCGGGGTATTTCAATAAGGGACAGAATTCAGAATGTCATGATAAGACAAAGAACCAAAGTAGCCGATGTAGCGGAAAGGGTCGCTGGCCTTAAGTGGAGCTGGGCTGGGCATATTGCCAGATGCCAGCATTCACGATAGACCAAAAAGATCGTAGAATGGCGACCGAGAACAAGCCGAAGAGGTGTCGGCAGACCCCAGGCAAGGTGGTCTAATGACATCAAGAAATGTGCCGGAGGGAGATGGATGCAGTGTTCCCAAGACAAGGAGTTGTGGAGGATCAAGGGGGAGGCCTATGTCCAAGAATGGATAGAAACAGGCTGAAGAAGAAGAAGAAGTATGACCACTAAAAACATAGAACTTAGCATTGAATCAGATGCAAAATTGAGACTGCCAGGACCTCATTCGATAGAAAGTATGGACACTGAAGGCTAACATAAGTTTAAAATTTAATAAAAAAATTACATTTTGCAGAACAATTGCTTTGATAGGCAAGTATTTTTATATTCGATCGCAGTTGTCAGAAGGTGACAGGTTTGGATAAAAACATCGATTTTGAATACAAATACCTACACACAACAAAGTTTACATTGCTTTGGACAGTTAAAATAGACCGGTAAATACCGACAGTTAAATATTATAGGAACTGCCTATCTTCTCGTTTTTTCAGCCATCTCCTCACGGCTGGATAAAGGTCTCATCCAAGTTTCTCAATTCATCTAAACCTTGCGTTTTCATCTCACGCCTGTGATTCTGTCGTGTGCCCGTCTTTTCCGTGGTTAACTAAGTTATAGTAAATTCTATGTAATGGGCCTTGGGGAAATTGGCCATAAACTGTTACAAAGGTTGCCACATAAAGGTTTGTAAGTGACATAAATATGCTTAAATTATTGCATATCAGATGTACCTACTGGTTTCATCAGTTATTTCATTTTATTTAATGCACGCTCCATGTCTGGTGAACAATTTGATTATCCTTAATTCCCAAATACGATAATCAGTAGCGATATATTTATCGATGATGCAATAGATTCATGTATTATGACACATAACTACCTACAAATAATTATTTTTGATTGTTAGTGAAACAGGATCAGGATTAGTATTATGTGAGTATTGGTACAGCTATTTTTATTTGTAAATATTATGCAATCCATTATTGTAACAAATCT
Organism: Molanna angustata; assembly: GCA_963576475.1. Taxonomy (NCBI): domain Eukaryota; kingdom Metazoa; phylum Arthropoda; class Insecta; order Trichoptera; family Molannidae; genus Molanna; species Molanna angustata. Next base: position 2,945,104 of record OY754964.1, on the reverse strand, counting down.
ATTGCAAATAAAATTACTTAAAATGTAATCAATAGGTATTAACTACCTATATCTATTCTTGTTAATGGTCACAATCCTAGAATTCCATCTCTCCACTTATAAAAAAAAACATAATAATCCATATAGGTCACCCTAGAGACAGTTATATGGACCAGGTAATCAGTGATGTGCGCTGTAGCAGCTACCAAGAGATGAAGAGGCTGGCGGACAACAGAGATATGTGGAGAGATGGAGTGTGCGGTGCAAACCAATCCTAGGATTGTAACCATGAAGAATACACTATATATAGAGGTCGCCCTAGAGACAGTTATATGGACCAGGTGATCAGTGATGTGCGCTGTAGCAGCTACCAAGAGATGAAGAGGCTGGCGGACAACAGAGATATGTGGAGAGATGGAGTGTGCGGTGCAAACCAATCCTAGGATTGTAACCATGAAGAATACACTATATATAGAGGTCGCCCTAGAGACAGTTATATGGACCAGGTGATCAGTGATGTGCGCTGTAGCAGCTACCAAGAGATGAAGAGGCTGGCGGACAACAGAGATATGTGGAGAGATGGAGTGTGCGGTGCAGACCAATCCTAGGATTGTAACCATGAAGAATACACTATATATAGAGGTCGCCCTAGAGACAGTTATATGGACCAGGTGATCAGTGATGTGCGCTGTAGCAGCTACCAAGAGATGAAGAGGCTGGCGGACAACAGAGATATGTGGAGAGATGGAGTGTGCGGTGCAAACCAATCCTAGGATTGTAACCATGAAGAATACACTATATATAGAGGTCGCCCTAGAGACAGTTATATGGACCAGGTGATCAGTGATGTGCGCTGTAGCAGCTACCAAGAGATGAAGAGGCTGGCGGACAACAGAGATATGTGCATGGAGAGATGGAGTGTGCGGTGTAAACCAATCCTATGATTGCGACCATGAAGAACACCAATGCACCAGTTGTTTTGTTTGGTTGGAAGAAATTGCCTAATGGTAATAAACCTGTCATTGTACACATTATTGTGCACTAATAAAATAAATAATTATTGTATGGTGAAATCATAATAACCATTCATTAATAAATAATTAATACCATCACAGCAAATCCCACAATGTTGAATTACTAGCGACTGTAATGTGGGCTTGCAATACCTTGTAAAAAGAAAGCACGACACATGCGTGTATCCCACATGCATATAATTATCATCACATCACTATATGGTATATTTTTAAACTAGCTCTCGTATTAGTATGGGTCAATAGCAGAGCGGCTGCGCGCTGAGCTGGTAATCCAGTGGTCGCGAGTTCGAATCCTGCCTCGACCGATTTCGTTCACCTATAGCGCAAGCAAAAAAAAAGTAATACAATGTTTGTTAGTAGTTCACTGCCATTTATCGATATTTATATGTGTGTGCTGCCATTAATATTAATTGCATACCCATGTAGCGACATCTGCCAACAAAGCCAGCTAATGTCAACAGTAAACACACTTGACTAGGGAAGCTAATTACCTACAATAGTATATTATGAAATCAGTATTATATTGATATACCTACATTCAGATTCGCTACACTGAAAAAACTAGTGGATTGTGGCCAACACTATACTTCGAAATAAGTATATTAGGTACATATTTATTTGACAATCTCTGAATTAATTTTTATCATTACACCTAAAATGTCCAACCATCTCAGAAAACATCTCAGATTCCAACACTCAAAAAACTAGTGGATTGTGGCCAGCACTAAACTTCATAATAAGTATAGGTACTTATGGTGGTTGACTGGTAGAGATTGCCTGCGGGCAATAAGTCCGCCACGTTGTTTCATTCAATAAAAGTCTTTTATTATTATTATTATTACTTATTTATTTGACAATCTCTGAATTTATTTTCATTGTTGCAGCTAAAATGTCCAACCATCTCAGAAAACGTCTAAGATTCGCTGCACTGTAAAAAAACTAGTGGATTGTAGCTAACACTAAACTTCTTAATAAGTATAGGTACTCATTTATTTGACAATCTCTGAATTCATTTTTATTATTGCAGCTAAAATATACAACCATCTCAGAAAATGTCTCAGAAACACTTATGAGTGCAGGTAATTATACCATTGAAACTGTAGTTACAGCGATCCTGACATAGTTAAATATATAAAAATACATCACCTGCAATATTTAGTTAAATTAGAACATAAATTAGTGTGTGCATCATTATGCTCAAAGTACACAAAGGCGAATATTTTTTTAAAATGCGTATACGAAAACATTGATTTTTTTTCCCTGTCGGGTGTCAAATGTTATTAAGTAGGCATAATTGGTGAACGTTGTGCAAGTTCATAAAGTGATCACGTAAACCAGCCGATGACATGTCATTAGCCCTATAGGTGCCTTGAGTTCCTGATTCTTCTTTCTTGAGATGTTAAAAATTTTATCAAAAAAAAGTACACAAGGGCCTTAATGTTAAATATGCAATACAGTGTGTACTATGACAAGAAGGAAATCATACAAAAAATGAATATTAAAAAAGAAAAAGTAAAAAAAGAAATTCATTGTGATGATAGGAAATCACAAGAATAAAAAGAGTAGATGGTGAAGAAATTAGATATTAAGATAAGACTCTAATTTCATTTTTAGACATGAGCGCTGCTTTCGATACTGTAGACCATCATATTCTCCTTCTAAACTTATACATGAATTTGGCTTGGTTAATGACTGCATTGCATGGCTGTCTTCCTACTTAGTAGACCGTAAATACAAAGTTGTATTTAAAGATAGTACCACAAATAATATTACCTCCTTGTACGGGGTCCCACAAGGATCTGTACTTGGACCAATTCTCTTTAATTTATATACCAATCAGTTGAAAAATCTTGGTTTCAACACACATGCCTATGCAGATGACCGTATACTCTTCAAGTCCTGTTCACCTTAATTTAAATACCATTTAACACACGAGATATCCACATGCATAAATCAGATATCCACCTGGATGTGTAAGAACAGGCTAAAACTGAACCCAACAAAAACCGAGTTCCTTTGGCTTGCCTCGCCTCGCAGGCAACAATACATAAATAATGACCCCATTGTAATTCAAAATGTCGAAATTACTCCTTCTAACTGCGTAAAGTTTCTTGGTAAACATATCGACAGTGCACTCTCTGTGGATAAACACATTTCTTCCATAGTCAGACAATGTTGTTACTTTCTCAGACAACTTAGACCTATTCGAAGGTGTCTCTCGACAAATGCTGCTAAGTTCATTGTAAATTCTTTAATAGTTTCCCGTGTAATTTATTGTAACGCCATATTAGCACACCTACCGCAATACCAAATCCATAGAATACAACTCATCCTCATTGCAGCAGCCCGTTATATTTACCAGATTGATCGTTTCTCACATGTCTCACCAACACTTCACAAACTTCATTGGCTGAAGAGCCCAGAACGTATAGAATTTAAAACATGTCTCCTAGTCTTTAAAGCACTCAATAGCATGGCCCCGGAATATATATCGGAACTTTGTGTTCCATTTTCACCTAACAATAAAACAAAGTACGCTAAGATCAATGACCCAATCCAATAAAAAACTAGTAGAAACCAATCTCACAAATAAGCCAAAATACCTAAATCAATCTTTTGGCGTTTCTGGAACAAAGTTATGGAACAATCTTCCAATGGATATAAGATGTGCCGAAAATATCAATGAATTCAAGAAGAAATTAAAAACTCATCTTTTCCTCAAATCGTATCCAGATTGTCCTTCATCCGTTCAATAATGTTATGTTTACTAAATATTATGCCTGTTTACTTTGAATCGACTATTTTTTTATAATTACTTTCATCTGGATTATGTAATACGTATATAACTAGATTAATTTGTGATTTCTACGTATTTTTTTAAGTTTTATGTTTCATCATTTTCAATGTGTTAGCTATAGGACTAATTTTAACTTTGCAAAGTGAAAGCGCCCTTGAGGTGACCACGGTTGTCACTAAACGGCGCTTTATAAATTGTCCTTATTATTATTATTATTATTAACATTCTAAAAGCTGACGCTAACAGTTATGGTCGTATTACAAGAGTTATTTGAGAAAAATGTAAGAAAAAAGTAAGGTTCCGTACCGCGAGAATACTGCAAACGGGACCTCATCTTGTTCTTACATTATTCCCGTCCATAACTCCCGTAATCTTAAAAATTGTAAATGTTAAGTCAGAACAAATGAACCGGCCTTCAGGACGTGGTAAGACGAAAACCCAATTTCTCTCTGAGCACTAGGCAAGTCCCAGGGGGGCAAGTCCCGTCAAACGGTGAAATCAAAACTCTCACGATTACCCATAATATCATGGATATAATTTTCATATCTTAAGATATTATAGAACTCCATATGATAATAATTTCCATGATATGGGTAGTCAAAAGAGTTTTGATTTCACTGTTTGACCGGGCTCTTCCCTCAGATGAAGTACACGGCATAATGGTAAGTGTATGTATGTATCCTTGTGACCTTCTTCTTCTCCTGTCAATAATTAGCTATTGCCATTATCTCTAATATTGATGGAGCTAAGTATAATATTATAATGTTTACCTACTGCTTAGCTCCACGAATATAAATGCGTACCAATTTGGATATTATCAGCAATTATTGAGCAAATTGATAGCAAATATTTATAGACACGAGGGGATTTGTTCTATTTGATAAGGCTAATTGGCTTCGGCCATCAATACTCCTAGTCGATTGGGTAGTTGCTGTGGATTACCGCGGACCTTAGTCTGGTTCGAAGCCAATTTTCGGAGGATTAAGTAATTTACCGTGTATAAATATCGATGTTTGCATTACTGTTGTGACAAGTGAAGTAATATCGGCTGAATCCTATTACCATACACATTACCTACTCATTGTTGATTACATAAAATGGATGTACATTATATGTGCCAGTAAACACGACATCATTTCGTCATAATTATCTTTATTTTGTGGACGTTTTATGTTTTTACGGAAACCCAACAGTTGCATGTAACAAAAAATGAGATCCAACTGTCTATTAAATCTAAATTGCGCTGGGACTGGTCCTTCGATTGACCCGACAATCCTCTCCTCTCCTCTCCCTTTCCCTTTCCCTTTCCTCTCCCTGACCCTTCCCTATGTCCTCAACCCTCCTGCAATGCTATAAGTATGTTTAATATTGTTATAGTTAATATAGGTTTTTTTTATAATACTAGGCAACCCACCCTTAGAAAAAGAGTGATTTGTGCCAAATGGAAAAAAAAAACATGTTAGTGAATATTATCACTTACAGATTAATACTATTGATTAAGATATATTTAGATATTGCGGAATAAATGGGAAGAGTGTTAAGTGATAAGAGATGCGACATGTTTACTGGTAGCGGGACTTTTAAGTTAGGATAGATGTCAATTCTGCCCCGCATGCACAAGAAGAGTTTTCTTTTATATTTAGTTTATATAGATGAGAAACAATTGAGCAATAACCCAATCTCATTCTCGAGATATTAAGAATCTCTATTGGACATTTTTTTTTTGTAAATCCAAAAAGATGTTCCTTTGGTTTCAGAAGAGATTTTCCACAGGTCTTGCCATTCATTTTTTAACAATGTTACAATGAGAACGAATTGTGTCAGAACTGGAGGCTTGTTTTGCTAATTTATCCGCGATCTCTTTCCCATTTATGCCTATGTGGGACGGGATCCATGCTAATATAATTTCATTAGTTCAATATAATATATTTTTTAATCTACTCGAAATATTCTTAGTACTCAATTGGCGTAATTCCAACGTAAATTTTTTATTATGTTCAATATTACTTAAAACTGTAAAGTTCATAAAAAACGATATTTTATTTTCTATACAAAACATGTATATCAACGAAAGAATGAAAGCGAAAAATCAGAGAAAGATATAATACAGAAAGATTAGAATACAAAAAAACAAAAAAATTAAAATAATTCATAGCACAAAAATAATAGTGAAATAATAGTGAAAGCGAAATAATAGTGAAAGACATTACTATTATTTAGCTCCAAGATTCTGTGATTGGTGAGATTGTAAATTGTGTATAATAGGCGTGATGACAGTAAGAAAAAATCATTGAAATTATGATTTTATTAGATAAAATATGTTATAAAGATTTGAAAAAATATATTTATTTTCATTTTAAAAGAGCGAATAATATTAATATTATTAAAATAAAAATACAAAATATGTTTGTCCGCCATTTTATGTGAAACACCAATCAGAGCGCATGACGTCACCATATTGTCACTGTCAATTGTGTTTGTTACTGTCAACTGTTGTGTTGTTCGAAATGGCTATTTTTTTCATAACAAGCTATATGGAATATGCTGCTTATTTTTAACATGCTATTTTTATTTATTGATTTATTTGGTTTATTTGGGACAATAAACCAAAAAATATCGCTATCCGCTCTATTGAATCGTTGACACATCTGTTATAACACGCACCGAGTATTGTAACGTGGTGGAGAATATTTAACGTTTCAGAAATAAATAACTTGGTGGCTTTCATTGCTTGATTATAAAATAAAATGATGTAATTATATTGTTTGTGGGAGTTGTACAGTGTTACATGAGGTTGAAATGGAAATACACAATGTATTATGATGAATCTAATATACATATGGGATAACTGTTATGATTCATATACATATTATGATTAATATATTAAAATATGTAATAGGTGTGATGACTGTAAGAAAAAAATCATTGAAATTATGATTTTAAAAAATAAAATAGGTTATAAAGATTTAAAAAATTTTTTTTTTTAATTTATAGGAGTGAATAATAATAATATTATAAATATAAAAATACAAAATGTGTTAGTCCGCCATTTTATGAGAAAAAACAATCAGAGCGCACGACGTCATAGTATGGTCGCGTCAATTCTTCTGATAGTCTTCAATACAATATACGCATTAATTGTCGGTCTGGACTATGTTTATTTTGGTGTTATCGATATATTAATATTTTAATTAGATACTTAAAACTAAAACAAATTAAATATAAATGGAACAAGTATTCATCAAAGCAAATAGTTTCAATTTACCTAGATACTCGCCTACCTATCGGGGGACACTATGGGCCGGTATTACAGTGTCAGTTTAAGAGCTAAACTCAAGTTTTACAAAAATATAGCGTATTACAGTGTCCGTTTAGACCTAATCTTCCCTCAAATACGTCACTAAAACGACAAATATTTAACTCAACGTTTCTGGCAGATTAAGTACTTAACTGTGAGTCAACTGTCATTTGCTAGGCAACTCGTGTAGTTTCAGTTTCTATCACTAGAGGCGTTAGGCAACGTGTGTAGTTTCAGTGTTGTATCGAAGGTGGCGCCACACAACAAAACAAACTGACAGCCGTATTGAAACGAACACGGGCATTTAAAAGCATTATTTTGGTGAAAAAAATTAATTTACCATGTTGGATAATAAAACAATGGTATTTAAAGTCGTAGCGTCCCGTTTTGTATTTCGTATTATTTGAGGTTATTTAAATTTGACAGATAATAACCACAGAAAAAGTGAAATATGTCTATAATTGAAGATTTAGTAACTGACATGTCATATTGCACTGTAATACGGAAATGGATTCAATCTCCCCTTAACATTAATCTTGAGTTTGGCAAACTCAATGAGTTGAGGGCCGACTGTAATATCGGGCCTATGTTAATTGTATTTTGTATGTAACTTAGTTTTTATTGAATAAATAAATAAATAATGAACGCTCGCAACGTATGGTAAACTAATTTAGTTTTAGTATTCTACAATTTTGTCACGCGATGGTGAGCTGACGAACGTTCGACATGTTATGATGCTGGTCACTGCCAAACTAAACTAGCAAGCTATATTTTTTTCATGCAATGAAGCGATTTGCGAAACGACGGCGATTACGCGAAGCATGCGTTTTAAAACATCGTTACAATTTTAGCAGCATACGAATTATTACATAGCGCTCGTTATTTGTATTGTGTTCATAACAAGCTATATTTATCTGCTATCGTTATTTTTAGCAATAGCAGCCATAGTAGTTATTTTTCTGCCTGTCTTAACTACTCTTAACTAGAATGGAACTTTTGATGGTCGGATATTTCTTTGCGTCGAACAAAGACTTTTGTTCATCAGAATTTCGAAACGTAAAAACTTAATAATAAGTACATATAAGTACTTTATTTATCTGTAATTTAAATACAACTTACATCTCGAAAATCGATAAAATATGCTCCTTCTTCTCTCTACATTATGTGTTCATAAGCTAAAAGCATACGCGGGAAACTTATGATGGCCTATTTTGACGTTTGGACATTAATGAAGTTCTTTATATGCTTATTGCCTAAATAATGGTAAATATTATATTATTGAGAGCTAAAAGTGGGGGAACAAATACTGTACTTCATTGTAAACGCGTACTTAATAAAATTCACTTGTGTCTCGCCGTGCGAAATTTAATCACTTATTTCTCTTTTTTTTCGCGTGGGACGAAAACAAATACCTCAGTAGGTGTTTTTTTCGTCGTGTTTGTACATTTAGGGACCGCACAACACTTATGCACTTTTGAATTGATTATAAATACACAAATCGTCTTAGAACACATATATTACATATAGTAGTGATATGCAGTTTACGATACCATGACGTCACCGTCAGGGTCGGCAGCCGCCATGATACTACAAGCTTTTTTTGGCGTAAATGTCAAATTTGATTTTAAAATGGCGATTTTTGCTACTAAACCTTTATTTTATGTAGAAATGTATATATACTTGAAAACAGTGAATGCGTAAAAACATCGTGAGATAGTTTTTCAAAATTAGTCATCATGCCTATTCAAGCTGATGGCTAATGGTTAATTTAGCTCCAAAAATTTTTAATAAGATAAAAAGTGAAATAATGGACACACAGTTGATGAATAATTTGAAACACAAGAAAACAATAGAAACATGGATTAGAAACAAGGGCATTATATACTGCGGAAACATGATCAAGCTACAATAGTTTATATTTTATTTTTATAATAGGTATATTTTATAACAAGTTTTAGTTAAATACAAGTTTAATATTTTTCTGTCAGATATACCGCAAAAAAAAAAAAAAAATCTGCCACCTCGGTACAGGCTCAGCCTAGTGAGGTGGTATATACCAAATAATCCTATAAAAAAATGTTTCATATAACTTATTTAAATTGTACTTTTTTGTAATATTTTTATTGTTTGTAACTATATTGTTATATTTTGTTTGGTTTCAATAATAAAAAAAAAGGATTGGGAAAGGACAAAGAGAGAAAATCGAGATCGTATTTAGGGATATTATTATTATTAGTTAGGAGTGGGTCCCTACGCCCCCGCACTGCGACCATGTTTGATCTATAGTGCACCTCCCTTTAGGGCTGTCATTTCAATAGCAGTTCGGTTTCTTGGATAATGTCCCTTATTTTGCCAATTGATATGCCTCCCACGTCATTGGGTCTTAGTATAAAGGATTCAATTAGCGCTGGACACTCACAGATCACACGTGAGGCTGTTTCTTCCTCTTGTTGACACCTCCTACAGTTTGGTTCATCAGCGATCCCCATTATGTAATGGTGTCTTTTTAGATGACAGTGGCCAGTGAATAGACCAGTCATTGCTTTTAATCGTTCTCTTTTAAGATATAGCAGCTTTCTTGTACTTTTTTATAGGGCCCTCCCGTCGCCTGTCGTTGTCCACAACCGTTCTTCCAGAAATAAGTTATTAGTTTGTTTTTTTTTGTTAATAAGCTATATTACTTCTTTACTTTTTTTCTTGAAAATACAAAGTGAATTAGTATAGACGACGCAATATCCGGAGCTGAGAAATTCTATGTAGATATTATTCACTCTTCGGGTGATGACTTACCATAATATTATATAACCTTTATTTTTTTTTATTTTGAATTGAACAAAAATAAATTATTTTAGTATACTGACTTGATTAATTCTCATTATTCATTCTCTCTTGTATATATGTGGGTATATTCAGATAGGTACTTACTTTCAAAAATATTATATGAGTTTAATTTTTGTCTATAACTCTATTTATACACTCTTATGAAAAACGTTCATCACACACCATAGTAAGCGTTCATTTTTTTCTTGAAAGTTTGACAATCTCTAAATGCATTTTTTTAAGTACATTTCTATTAACAAATATAAGATTCCCAGAGGACATACACACAAAAAAAATGTCACAAAACTCATGATATGCATTTTTTACATGATACCTGTTGAGAAATTTTAAGTAAAATTGCATTACTAGCAAGATAAAACCTCCGTAAAAAAGTAAAAACCTCCAGTCAGCCAAACGAAATAGCAAACATGTTCTCAGATTATTTTGAATCGGTATTTGAACCCGAATTACCATCTGACCAAAACAACATCATTCCAGATAGTAATAATTCTGTCAATCTGTCATCTATCAGGATAAATCTAGGTGAACTTAGGGAAATTCTTATTTCCTTAGATATCAGTAAAGGTCCAGGCCCGGACAAAATTCCCCCATTCTTTCTTCAAAAAACTGCATACTCAATAAGTCACCCTTTAGCGCTGATATTCAATCAGTGTTTATCAGAAGGGGTATTCCCCAATAAATGGAAAAAAGCTTTCATTACCCCTATTCACAAAGGCGGCAACACAAATGACATCGAAAATTATAGACCTATATCAATACTGTCAGCAATACCTAAGGTTCTTTAAAAAATCGTTCATGGACAAATATTAGCAACCGTGAAAAGAAATATAGTAGATGAGCAACATGGTTTCATGCCTAACAAATCAACGACAACTAACTTGCTAGTATACTCAGAATATCTCTTCCAATCACTCGACGACAAAATTCAAATTGACTCAATTTATACAGACTTCAAGAAGGCCTTCAACAAAGTGGACCATAGTATATTAATGGAAAAATTATCAGATAATGGAATTAAAGGCAGCCTACTCAGGTGGACAAAATCATACATTACAAATAGGCATCAGGTAGTTGTTCTCAACGGCCATTCCTCCAATAAAGTAAAAATAACATCTGGAGTACCTCAAGGTTCAATCCTTGGCCCACTACTCTTCACGATATTAATTAACGATATCAACTCATGTTTCATAAATAGTAATTTTTTAATATTTGCTGACGATTTAAAAATTTTCCTTAAAATTAAACATGTACACGATTGCACAGCTCTCCAGGACGACCTAAATAGATTAAACGATTACTGTCAGCGAAATAAACTATATCTTAATTTAGCTAAATGCAAGACTATCACATTTACAAAAAATAAAAATATTATCCAACATAATTACTACATCGACACTCATCCACTTGACAAAGTCAACAATATTCGGGATCTAGGAGTTGTGTTTGATAGCAAACTTCATTTTGACATCCATGTGGAAAACATAATCAACAAAGCATATAAAATGATGGGTTTTGTGATGAGATTGACTAAAGAATTCAAAAAAACCAGCTCATATTTAATATTATATAATACGTTAATCCGCTCACAACTCGAATACTGCTCTCAAATATGGAATCCACATTACAACATATACGCCGAAAAAATTGAAACAATTCAGAAAAAATACCTCAAGACTATGCAATACAGAACACAGAATCCCCGACTACCATACACTGACCTACTTAATAATTACAATCTATGCACACTAAAAGAGAGACGTACCCTATTTGACATGACAACACTACACAAAATAATCAATAGCACGTTTGACTGTCCAGCACTCGTTAGCTCAATTAACATACATGCACCACTCAGATGCCTAAGAAACAACTTGCTCTTCCTCCCGTCAACTTCAAACACAAATGCAGGATTTAGGAAACCAACCAACAGAATGTGCAATGAATACAACAAAACCTTTCCAGACACACACATCTTCTCCAAATCATACACAGCATTCAAACACGAAATAAAACACATTCAAAAATCATCACCACAACACGCGATGACATAATAATACACATACTCTATTGAGATATTAATCATCTGTCATAACATACTACACCATCTCTTTTATTGAATTATGGCTCCTTAATTTTAATTTTATTTTATGTATTTTTGTTTTTTTTTTCTCTTTTTTATCATTATGTTAATGTATAACTCTTGTTTCTCTATTTCTCGCCTCAATATTTATTTCTCGCCTCAATACTTATTTCTGTATAATTATTTTCTTATCTATTTCATTTCGTTTATGTTAATTTAAATTGATTTTTTTTTTCTTCTTTACTTGTTTTGTCTTTTATTATTATTGTATTACTTTGTAAATTTTCACTTTCATATTTTTATTCTTTTCACTGCTTAGTGGAATAGTTCTTATCCACTGGATGTTGGTACTGATAGATTGTATTCATTTTGTCAGTGCCAACATGTTATACTAAATTGTCAATTTTTAAAATTTTTTTTTTTTGTTCTATGTTTCACTGTCGTATTGTTGTAATTTTTTATGTATGGTTATTGTGGATTTAAATAAATAAATAAATAAATAAATAATAAATATGTTTATATTGTGAATACTGTAAGGTTGCAGATAAACTTTGAATTCTATGTTACCATTAGTTATATGCATATTTTCTGTAACTGTTTGTATTCCTAAATGAATAAATAAATAAATAAATAAGATAAGTATGTATGAGACAGTGTATCAATGTTGATGAGGCGATGTATGTATCAAGATAGAAGAATGCGGTGTTCGGTTCTCACTGCCTACCCCTTGAGAAAGATAGAAGTGCAGGCAGTGGCGGCTCTTCCTAAAGGGCTCTCGGGCTCAGCCCTCCCAAACACTTTGTTCAAAAGATTCCAAAAAAATGTACATAGGTTATTAAATCTTGAGAACACATTATTTTTCTAATTAATATTTGCCGTCTTACGCCTGTTGTATATGTAGCTAAAGTATTTAAACCCACCTGCTTTGTAAAGCAAACAAGATTCTATGAAATATTTTATTCCTCGGGCACAGTCGACTTGTGCCCGCAGAACCCATACAATTCACGCGACCGCTCGGTACCGCCGCAGCTTGCCGTACACGCTGAATGTATGCCGATTTCGAGCAAAACGGGGCAGTGCCCGCGAAGTATATTTTCATTCATTCATATTTTGTTGTACATTGCGATGGTTGAACGTTTGGTAAGCAGTTGCAATTCCTTGAGGCTAACATTAATTGATATTACACAGTTTAAACTATAAATCATCCGAAATATATTAGTATTATTAGTTAATTAATTTATTGATAACATAATACTGCAAACAAAAATGATATTAGACATAAAATGTGTAAAATCAGGAAGCAGTCTTGCGGCGGTTGCCAGAAGTTTTTTTCAATTTTGTATGATCAAAATTCATTTTATAATTTATCGGTGCATTTTATTACAAACGTTATTACCAAATACAGCATAAATGATCAGGTTCAAGTTTTAATTTCCGATAAACAAAAGAACTATGGAAAACACTGATAATTTTAATATACGAAAATAATATTGTATCACATATCTGCTTTCTGATTCCTGTAGTAAGTTAATTTCTCTTCTAGGTATAATTATAATTTTGAGCCCTTCTAAGATTTAAGGTCACCAGCCGCCCCTGAGTGCAGGAGAGTAAAAAATACACTTGTCTATAGAGACACATACAATATCAATATGAAGTTGATCACGCAATTTTCCCTTACATAATAAGAAAAGCCAAACAAATTTATTACTCTGCGAAAGTAGCTGAAACCAAAACCAATCCGAAAAAAATCTGGAATATAATAAATGAAATTGCAGGAAATTCTCCTTCTAAACTCAGCGCTGTTAAAGAACTAAAAATCAATAATATTAATACAACTTTCGCTGATAAACCAGGTGAAATAGTAAACTCTCTCAATTCATTTTTCTCTAAAATTGGATATGATTTAGCCAAGAATATTGTTCCGCCCAAACATAACTTAACAATGCCACAGGTAATTCGACAAACAAATACTAAATTTACTCTTGAATGTGTATCAAAGGAAGAAATAGACAAATCAATCAGTAAATTAAAAACTAACTCTGCTACAGGAATAGACAAAATATCCTCAAAAACTATTGTTGCACTAAAAAACGAACTGATAACCCCACTTACATACTTAATTAACTTATGTATTATCGAAGGCACTTTTCCCAAATCAATGAAACAAGCTCAAATAGAACCAATTTTCAAAGATGGAAATAGGGATGATATAAATAATTACAGACCTTTCAGTATATTAAACTCCCTCTCTAAATTAATTGAAAGAATAATAAAAAAAACAACTCATAATCTATCTTGAATTAAATTCCCTTCTGTCTGAAAATCAATACGGTTTTCGAGAGAAAAAATCGACCTCCGATGCAATTTCTGAGGTAACAAAATACATAGTGCAAAATGTGGACAAGGGGAATAAAACTTTAGAACTATTCCTGGATATAAAAAAAGCCTTTGATACTATTTCACATGATCAACTATTTCATAAAATGGAACAAATTGGAATAACGGGTAAAGAATTGAAAATTCTTAAAAGCTATATGACAGACCGAACACAACAAGTTAAAATACAAAATAAACTTAGTCAACCATCTAAAATCAGCTACGGAGTACCCCAAGGAAGTATTTTGGGGCTGGTACTGTTTCTATTATACATAAATGAACTGTGCAATATCCAAATACCCGGAACCATAATTAGTTTTGCAGATGACACCATTCTTCTATTCAGTGACAGATCATGGCACCACACATACAAAAAAGCAGAAAATGGGATGGCGCTGGTCCAAAAGTGGTTAAATAATAACACGCTTACGTTGAACTATGATAAAACAGTCTTCGTCACCTTCACAAAAACCATCCAAGGACAACCAAGTGAAAATACACCACTTAAAATACACAATTGTAGTACCCTTACCGCGAATTGTTCTTGTATCACAATTATGTAAAAAAACAATTCACAAAATACCTAGGTGTACAAATTGACCAATGCTTAAAATGGAACCATCACAACTCACTCATTGCTTCCAAATTAATTTCATATTCCGTACTGTAAGGAACTTCCTACCTTTACCCGTCATTAAAATAATGTATTTCTCTTTGTATCAATCTATATTAGAATATGCAATTATATCATGGGGAGGCGCTTACCATGATACAATAGACCCTTTGATAAAACTACAAAAATCTGTTTTAAAGATAATCTACAAGGTACCAATCCGCACTCCATCCGACGCATTATTTAATGACTTTAATATACTAAACATATCACAATTATATGCAAAGAACGCTTGTACATACATATATAAAAACATAGACAAACTTGACTCTACGCAAACATCTAGACCAACTAGACAGACCGAACAGGCTCCTAATACCTAAACACAAGACAACTTTTGGACAAAGAAATTTCCTGTATTTTGGAGTCAAATTATACAACGAACTACCTTTAACACTTAGACAAAACAGTAACTTGAAAATATTTAAACGAGACATTAAAATTTGGATTAAGAAAAAGGGCAGAGACTATATTAAAAATAAATTAATCACCTGAACTCATAAAATACTCCCATAGCTACTAACCAAAACTGAAAACTAATAAGACATCTATACACTGTCTCAGAACAGGTTTTACCTATTGAGGCAGTTTTTGACAATAGTAAAATATCTGGTAACTATTATGTAACCTAAGTTAAATATATTATAATGCATTAAAAAAAAATTGTTACTAGATTCAAGGAAAAATTGTATTTTATATAGTAAATAAATTAAAAAATAAATAAGGTATTTTACTTCTGTTATATACATTTTTAATACAAATGAAATTTATTTCACATTGATATGGCAGACCATATTTTTTTTTTAAATTTTGACAATCCTCGAATGCATTTATAATGTGTGGATTTTTGCTGTATCAAAATTTCAAACAGTACCTATCTAAAAATTTGATTTTCCAGAACGTGAGAGCATTTTGAAAATTTGGATAGATGAAATCATATAGAAGAAATTTACAGATATCTATGGAAAACTAATGAGCTCTAGGTCTATGCACTTTACACAAATGCTGTAAATATGAAGTCGATCGGACTTATAGTTTGAGCTGTAGAGAGGACACAAAAAGGATAATCCGTACGGCGCGGGCGTGTCGGCGTACGCCATACATACAAACACATCACGACGAAACTCACCGTGTGCACTCTCTACGTGATACCCGTTGAGAAATTGTTGTAAAAAAAATGTGATTAAAAATTGTCAAATCATGACTCTCCACTCTCCACTATTCCATAGTGTGAAGAGTAAAAGACCAGAATCCCTTATTCTTGTTTTCGAAAAATAATTTCTAGTTTTTAAATCAATATTTTTTTACTTTAATAAAATGGTACATACATACAACAAATATTTAATCGACAAGAACGATTATATGTCATTAAATTCTTAGCTTTTCGAAAACTTTGTTGTTTTTTATATTTTATTTATAAAACAAACTTCCACTGCTTAAAATGAAAATTTATTTTATTTTATTTTTGAAATTCTGTATTTATATTTTTCACGGAGTAGGTAGGTACCTACCTATCAACTCAGTTTTAAACAGGAGCATTTACTAAAATACTAGTTACATTACTACAAATTCATGAAGATACAGAAAATACGATAATCACAATACTACTATTGTACAAGTAATTTTTTATTAAACCTTAAAACATATCTAGCATTCCTTTACGGGTACATTCTTTATATTACATTGTGTGGCAAACGGGCCGACACGCCACGGTACAGGAGCGCTCGCTGCTGTACAGCGGCAGTTGAGGGCACTACCGCTCTCCGGATCTACCACCACCATCGCGTACTGTACAGGTAACTAAACTACAAACGGACAACTATACAGGTAACGGCGCAACAAAATAAACACATCAACAAAAAGTACCAAACCACCTTTACTATAACAAATTATGCAGTACAGCCAATCGTAACCTTTTTATACTAGGGCGAGCGTCAATCTTGCTACCGGCACCGATCTCAAATCACGATACCGTCGCATCAAAATACGCTCATCAACAAAAAAGATCAAACCATTTCCAGAGACATATTTATTTGCGAGAAATTAAATTAAACCTTTTGATGCGGAATTAAGTATATTTTCCGCTACCGTCAGCGATGTCCGATACCGACGCGGGCATGTCAAAACGAGCATAACGTAAAAAAACTCGACTATTTCTAGTGCGGCACTAAAGATTATGAATGTTGGAGTGGGTCTTTTTGTTCCGCGCCGCGCATCTTTTCCGCTATTCCAACTGGAATGCAGCGCTCGAGCCTTCCCCAGTATTCATTTGATACGCGCGGTGGAAGCACGCGCGCGTGCGCGATTTCATATTCAGAACACCCCCCCCGTGGCGGCAATTCGAAACTGTGCGAAAACAATAATAAAATTTTCAAATTTTATACCCTGTACTCGCGATTTGAGCGGGAAATGGTGCCGTTTTATTCTGTCGCCCTACACCCGTCCCTTTCTGCGGTTCAAAATCGAATTATTCGAAGGCGTCCGATTGGCCGCCGCGACTGGTCCAAATGTTCGGACGACTGTGTTTGAACTTTTCCAGCTTCTGAGGATTGTATCTAGAAGCAAAATTGTGCTACCGAATAACATGTTATCAACAATATTGTGTACGTTTACTTAATCTGAACTGCAAAACCAGAAATATATAATAAATGTGCATGTACTTAATCGTATAACTCAACATAATTGTACTATTTTTATCACGCTTTATTAGCATAGTGAAACATTTGCGATATCTGTGTGTGTCTTAATTATAGAAGTAAATATTATGTTTGATAGTCAAATGTATCAAAAAATTACAAAGTCGTTTCATTATTTTGTAAAGATTAAAATCCGTTTGTTTTTGAGTGCTGCTATATTGACGTGATTTTAAAAAAGTGACCTAACTTTGGATTGTTATTAAACGTTATTGGGTGTTTTTGTGTTGCTTCTGAGTTTTGTTATTTATCGACTGCTAGCATTTTGAATAAAGAAGGTTTTTTTTAATAAAATTCCTTTTCTGTGATTGTTTTTGTGTCAAACGGTTATTACTGTTTTTTTTTTATATTGTAAATTGGTTACAGATTTCTCAGTGGTTAGTGGACAATAGATTGTTACTGGAACGGACAAAAACACTTATCCCTTTTCTGCCCGTGGTTTTAGATTAGCAGTTTCCATTGTGTGAGAGCAGGAGGGTGGTCTATTGTGATTGTGATTTGACTCAGAAGGATAATGTTGGGGTTCGGATCCCGGAATTAGTGCCAATCACCTGTGAACATTTCCACCTGATGTGTGTGGGACCTATTGTGGCATCTATTGTGTGCATTAGGATTTGACCAACAATTTATTTTTGAGGGTAAGAATGGATAATTTTACAACATTTCTGCGAGCCCTTATAAATTGAAATGTCAATTTTTGAATACAAAGACATGAATTTTTGTAGAAATTTTAGAAAGAGACGATTTTTTTCAGTAGTATGCTATAAAGTATTCAAGCAAACGGATATTTGTTGTTCCTTTAATAATTTATTTACTACTCGAAATCGATCAGTTTTTTATATTAGCTGTGGGGCACCGATTATAATAGTGCTTCCACTCTTTTCTATTATTTGTTTATTTATTTAATCACAATCACGGGCATTGTTCAAGAGTGCTTTAAGAACGTGCCAATTTTGATAAAAGCTTTGAATGTTTCTTGTTATATTGATGTTTGTTTGTTTTTTTTATTTTTTTTGTTGTTTTTCCTGCGGAAAATCATTTCTTAAATATGTATTCTTTATGTAATAATGCTGAATGTATGACTGAAAAATTATGTACGTGCGTTCATGTGTGGGGTATGGATGATAATTCAATCGTCCAATAATTCCATACATTATATATATATGTTCATAAATGCATGAAACCAGTGGGCTTCTAGCCTGTTTTTCATGCTTAAATAAATAAATAAATAAATAAATAAATAAATGAACGCCCTAAATGGGCTTTTACATACACAATTACAACGTATTAAAACATACGTTCATGAACCACGAAGCAAAATACATACATACATAATTATAAATAGGTACCTATATACAAAACAAAAAAATATCAAGAAAAAAATAAATATAAATTTACGAAATATATAGGTATTTTTCTATTATTGCAAAATAATATCTAACATATTTCAGAAATGAGGTTCACCATCGGTTATGTATGTTGACTTTTGAGACGAGACTGGTTTGTGGGGGTACACGCTTGTGTCGTCATTGCTTTCATTAGGTAATGTCCACACGAACATGATTACCCCACACTGTGGGATATGCCGTATTGTTAAGAATGATTGAATAAATTGTTTAAGTATTTATATTAAAAAATTCATAATAAGAATTATTAACTAACACTTTTTGCACCCTGCGCAAGTGGCGAGTTTGTAGACAAAATGACAATATCCTCCTACTCACCGGGTTAGGTGTACAAGATTTGCGTGAGAAATAAATAAATATAAATTTCTCCTCTACTGAAAATCGAACTCTGGACGCCGCTAACGACTAACGACTTAACACTGTGCCTTGGCGGGATGTTTATTTACAAAAAAAAAATATGTAAATAATCTCATACATGTTGTAAAAATGCAAAAAAAAATACATTTTTAAAATATTTTATTACCTACTTAGTTACCTATATAGGTAGAAGGAGTCAGTTCGAGGTGAGTGAGGAAGGTTTCAAAGGATTATAATTGATAATATAGCTATCGGAAAATATCTTCAAAGATCACATGGGCTGCGCAGAACACAAATTTCAAGACATTTCGTCCCTCTCCTGACAAACAGTCGTAGGTATCTGACATTTTTTGCAAAATCGAGTTAGGACCACCAATGTGTACTTATGTATATGTTGTACTGTGCATGTTCTCACTAAATGTATCGACTGTATCACCTCCCGTTAACTTGGAATAGCTTAGTGATTTGTAGTCTACCAATTACTGAAAATAAAATATCACTAATAGACATATAAGAATAAATAATATATATAAGAATGATTCATATATATAAGAATACAAATAAATTATTAAAATATATTTACACCGTGTCACTGCACCGTGTGCTGGGAGAGATGAAAATATGCACGAGCAAAACACTAAAAACCCTCTCCTGAACAATTTGCATTTTGCAGATACGACTGTTAGTCAGGAGAGGGACGATTTGACGATAAATGTACTCATTGCATATTTTTTAAGAATAAATATTTCCTTTTAACAAGTAGGTACATGTAGGTAGGTACATCCTCATACATTTCCTAAACCAAGCATAAATGCTTGTACCTACTATAGGTGAACAAAATCGGTCGTGGCAGGATTCGAACTCGCAACCACTGGATTACTAACCCAGCGCCCTAACCGCACTCCCACCAAGCATCTAAATGATTTATAAATAATTGCTATATGAATTCTATTTTTTTTTTCAAGGTATTTAAAAATAAGTTTAATTGTGCTCTAATAAAATATCACAATAAATACGGAAATACAATTCTGCATAAACAGGGCCATAAATATGATAATTAAGAAGCAATATTTATAAAAAAAAAACAATAAGTAAATGGGAAATATTATACTTTATTAAAAAAATAAATAAATATGTATTATACCCATCTATAATAATACATTTTTCATAAGTAGTCAAATTATTATCAATATGTTTCCTTTAATGAAATTATGTCCGCCCCAATCATAGTTCATTCTATTCTTCTACCAAAACATTGTTACGAATCACATTACATAATATAAAAACAACAAGTCATTCAATAAAGTATTAAAATTGTATATGGAAAATATTCAGCATTTTCATGAAATGAGTTTGTTACATTAATTTTATTTAAATATTTTATTATGAAAATTTGATAACTCTTCAATGCCATTTTATGAAAGCGATGTGCCTTTTTACCAATTTGAAAATAATAATTTCAAATTTTAAGTTTCCTGAGCACTTTAAGCACCTTTCCTGGTCACTTTTAAATATTTGACAGTTAAAAAAATTGAAAAGCACTTTTCATATATCTGTGGCGAAATATTTATAATTTGAAACATGGAACGATTCCTAAGAAAACAAAATGTTCTACCAAACGAGAGTCTATAAAAACTGGAAAACCAACGAAAACAGCCAGTGCCAATTTTGAACTCTCACGCGTCAGTTGACTCAATCTCGTGTAAATTTGTGTATATTATATATTGTAAATAAAAGCTGTAAATAATTGATTATTGATTTTCACTATTCGATCCACATTAACACCTGGTATTATATATATAGAATATTTCATAAATAACATAATTATTACATATCCTTCAAAATCTAATGGGGTCCAAGTGAGTATTAGATATATGTACATATTTGCAAAATTTGAAAAGAATCGAATGAGTACTTTAGTCTATAATCGATAATTTAAAATAAACACGCCGTACATAGCACACAGCACATAGTACACACTGTGATGAAACTTTCAGAATACAATCTCAGCATGAAACTAGTTAATAATCTGCAATAAAAAAAATACCCTTCAAAATTTCGAAATCATAACTCCCCACTATATGCCTTTGGGTTAGTGAGGAGTAAAAATGCTTGCTTATAACATTTTTATAATTATTTTAAATTCTTTAATTTAATTAACCACGGATCAAATCGAAATCAAGTTATTCAGAGAAATCATCAAGATGCATGATGACGCCAACAATAGTACCTACATATATGTATGTGCAGATCCTCAGCATCCATCAATGTCATCCACATCTCAATCAACCCTATGTCGGCACTCTCTAACACCCATTGAAATAGTTTTCTCGCGTTACTCCATAGACACTCATTATCCATCAGACGCTGAACCTCAATAAAATTACCTACAGATTAACGAGCGAATCTCACAGTCGTCTTCAAGACAGACCTCCACTGCTTATACTTACATTAAAAAGGAATCAATCTTTTGACTGAGTTCTAAGAGCAAAATTTCTTATTCGCATTAATGAGGAAATGTATAGAAATATGAATAGTATCCACCCTGCCTAAACGGATTTCGTTCACCTATAGTAAAAGAATTTATGATTCATTTAGGTAAAGTATTATTACTTGTTAAACATGGATGTATCACCAACCGTTCCACCGAAATAAAAATTATTTATAATAAAAGACCAATTAAACAAACTAACCTTACCTTACACTTTATATAGGTATAATTAATCAAACAATCCTAACCTTACACTATATAGGATCAGTTATACAAAATAACCTCACCTCACACTTTATATGTAATCAGTTAAACAAGTAACCTCACCTTACACTTAATATAGGATTAGTTAAACCCCTTAACCAGATATTATATAAACACCAACCACCTCTTGTTTTTTCACACTTTGAAAATGGCCACTGGTTGACCGAAACTAGTCAGTGTCATTAAATTAGTAGAACTGAAAATTTTGGTTTTATTTTACCATTCCAAATTTATTTATTATTTGAAATGGAGTTCTACCAAGAATTGTCCGTAGAAAAGTTAAAAAAGTACAATTTTTTTTTATAAAATGCGAAAAAGATAATTTATAGCATCACAACGTATCTAAAATGGAGATTAATTCAGTCAACATTTGCAATATAAATATGTAGGTTTATACTTTTGTACTTTAAATATAGTTTCTGGATTAACTTCCAGTTGGTTTTGAGTTCTGGCCGAGATGATGGTGTCATATTCATATTATCGGGTTCGTATGCCGACCCCCGCTGTTTTGGGTCATTGAATTGGTCAAATGTGATCTTATTGGCTTCATTACAGAACCCAACCACCCACCACAGACCAAATATGTATCGTACCGCCATCGCCTAAATCCAATGGTAATAATTGACTTCAACACTCTACTGTCAACGATGATATTAATTTACCCAGGACGCATTATTTAAATTACATAATGTATTTTACAAATCTTTTGTAACTCCTCGTCTTATTGAATATCGTATGAGGCAATCCAATTTTAAAAATGATTATAGATTCTTAAAATTGTTAAGATTTCCACTTTAACGAGTGCTTCCATTGCACGATCAACCATGTGATTCCGATCGTTTATACACTGTTTTTTTTTTAAGATTTCCAGTACTTAAAATAACACTACTTAAAATAGTTCATATTATGGGAATATTGAAAACGATGCATTGCTGGTATACTTTTCACTTGTTAGAGGCTATAGTAGGCTGTAATAGTATATTTTGAAAATCTTTTCCCCAGTACCCTAAAAAGATACGTCTTTGAAATAAATAACAGTTTGTATTTACATCTTTACTCTATTGCATGAATTTTTTGAATTTGCATTTTTTAAATATTTTTCTTGTAAAGTTAGTAAAAAGATTTAATTTTTTTTTGTACGTAACTAAAAATCTATGTACATGGCGAATGAAGTAGATTTTTATTTCAATCGAAAGAGAATATGAAAACCTACCGACTGAGTTTTTATTATTATAATATTTTAACTACTGTTCTTGTTATTAAAAAAACTCTAAATTTTACATTTTCTACACGAAAAAATATTGTATATCACAGATTAGGTTATATACAATATTTTCTCGTGTTTCATACATTAGAAGGTAATTTAGTGTGCATTTTTGTGTACATCCGTATACCCAGGGTAAACAAGGGCCTTAAGCGCCTAAAATAAAGTTTACTTACACACTCATTTACCAGAAATAGTTTCGCTAAATTTATAAATATTGATTGCAATTAAGGTTTACTGATTTGTTTAGCTCCGTTTACTGATTCGAAATACATTTAATTTATTGTTGCCTCTACGAAACCATGGAGTTTTTATTGAAGATAGCATGATTTTGAGCTCCACGCATTAAAAACTCACATAAACATAAATTGCAATCATATTAAGTCGCATTATTTTGCTCAATTCAATTCTCCAGTTGAATCATTATGTCAAAATTATTGAGTACCAACTTCTTAAAGGAAAATGACAAGTAACTGCAAACCTGATTCAACAAAACACTGATTTAGTACTAAATAATTAATACCTTCTATAATCAGTGATTTCGTTCTATTTCAATTTAATTCAACTAGGTCCGAATGCAGAGACCTACCTAAATACTAAATTCTAAATACTAACCATGTTTTCAATGCACAGTCGCTCAATTAAGTTAGGAGATCACGTGCCTCCCTAACTGGAGGATGCTACGAAGTTTATGATTGAGAATTGCATTGCAGAGACATATACTTGGCGCATGCGCGTTGGCGTAAACTAACATTTGCGAACTGTCAAAAAGTAAGGTTGATCGCGAGGAACCTTACGAGTTGTTTAATAATAAAATACAAGATGTTTTCGATGGATGATAATTTTAACAACTTCGTCAAATATGTATTTGGTAATTTTGTCAAATCAAATACCAAACAGAGTATTCAGCGATCCGTACGAGATGTCGAAAATTCGCTGGAATTTCTGAAAAATCGTGACATCGAGCTGTCAGTGTGAAGTTGGTTACATAATATATGTTTGTGTTGTTATAGCAAAAAAACATTTTAAACGTCAGTCTAAGTCCATAGAAAGCTATCTATCTCTTTTCTTCATACACAATAATGTGAAATTCTACGCCATCGACCTTTAGTTTGGCGTCGTATTTAGTAATTAGTTAGTGATGTCTCTGCAACGCAATTGCTAACTTAAGAATACTAAATACTTCAGTGAGGTCAGGAGTTAGTATTTAGTTACCTAGGACTGTGCATTCGGGTCCTAATCATTGGACTATGTTTAGTGATAGAGAAATATAGGGACTATTGGATAGGGAAATGTTATTTTTTAGAGATCTACAAAAGTCAAAGTACGAAAATATTCTGCTAAACAATTGCTTCAGCCCCAACGCCAAATGTTGGAGTTACATTTTCTTAAAACCCTATGGTATTTAATTAGATATTAAATCTATCTGGACATTTGAGGTTAATTAGCTGCGAAGACTGCACGGTTGTGCATTCTGGTCAGCACCCTGCGTTTGTTCACTGTACATAATGTTGCCTACAATGATAGATTCAGCAATTACAACGTTCCAGTAGGTGAATTTTCTGTTCTGTGATTAATTGCGTGATGAAAAGATAAAATCATTTGATCAATCCATCGCGACTAATGAGACTCTTCTGTGTATTCACTCCATTTATGTTCTGTATGTGCTGTTGAAGTGTTCAGAGGCGAAGCAATTTAAAAAAAACATCCGACAACAACGGCACTTTTTGTCGCGTCATAACAGAAGTTGATGGTTACACTGCACTGTCTGCCTCCATGTAGGACAGTCTTAAGCAGATCAAAGGGCTTTAGTAACTGAAGATTGATAAATTCACTGCATTGGAGCGACTTTCTACAATCCACGTTTCTCATTAAGACAAGCTTTTATACTTGAGGTTTTCTGAAAAAAAAATATCTGAAATTTTTAAGACAAATGATACATTAGTATAGACTCATTGGTTCTCATATTCAATGGTATCCGGCTTCTCCCACTTATGTAAAAAAATATCCATCCATAATTTCGATGGAGATGTTATCATCTGCAAATAATGAATAATACACACCTCCAGGGATAAATTCCAGCCTTTACTAACGCATTAAATATTATGTGGCCAAAAAAATATGTACTTGAATTTCACTATTTCTTTTGATATATCCATCGGTATGTTATACAGAAACTACAGCTAAGTACTTTCTGAGATGATGAAGTCCAACTGTCCTTCCATCTTCGTGGTAGTCTTCCAGGGAGAAGGCTATGTCCAGATGAAATCTCATTAGCAGGTCTGTCACCGTTCATTCTAGGAACGCGGTCACTCCATTTTATTTTGCAATCACAAGTTCACTGTACTATGTTTATTTATTTATTTATTTATTTAGGGACAAATACAGTCTTAAAATACTAAAATGGAATAATACACTATAAAATAAAAACAAACAGATCAACAAGAACTGGTTGATTGTCATCAAGAATCTCTTTCAACCAAAATGAATTCGGTACAGTAACGTAAATATACTTTAGTTTCAGCACTGTTGTCTCTAATAATTATTCGTTAAGATTTCCTATTTTTTCGTCTAATTATTTAAGAGCACATTAAAATAAGGTATTCTACCTTCTTCCCTAATTATTGTAAACAAACAGTTCCTATGTTGGAGTTGTGAGAACGCCAATTTATCGCATTTCTGTATCTGATTTGTATGTAAGTTTTAACGCTATAGAAAATTAGTCGGAGATTTCCATTGTGTTCGCTACTATAAGACATAAATCTACTGAACCCACACGCAACTTAACAAATAGACAGTTGACAAGCGATAAGGTTGTAATTTACCTAATTAATTTGAAGTATATTTGCAAATTTTCTTTGTGTACTTAGATTTAAACGAATGTTTGAATTTGCGATAAGGTAATCAATTCGTAATTGATAATAATTGCTTAAAAATATTATAGAAAATAAGAAGTTTGGTCTATCAAAAACAATTGAACATAGTTATTATACCGGAATGTTCAACACTCACGTGATATAACTATACTTATGTATACCTGTCACTAATAAAATAATACTATTTATATATACCTATATTGAATTATCAAAAACACATATTAAAACTATTTTCAGCGTTAATTTTTAAAATGATTTAGACATAATTGCAATTGGCTCTTATGTACGTTGTGTAAGAAATAGCTGTTGAGTTGAAATAAAATATAATACAATAAAATACCTTATTATGTGGAAAAATAATTAAATATTTTTTTGGTAAATTTTAAACTGACTAAATTTTAAAAATCAATGATTACCAATGTTTTCACCATGGGAATCGGGCCTGCAATTTTGGAAACGGAAATCATTAGTTTTTCGTATTAAAAAATAGTTTTTTTTAAATCCCATATAATATAGGTAGGTACCTATTATTACATAAATATTATATACTAGTGAACACCCGGCAAACTTCGTATTGCCTGTATAATTAAAAATCGTCCTCCATAACCACCCGTCGCTTCAGACTCTTCAATACCTCCCATCCCTTCAGTACCTCCCGTCCCTTCGGTTACTCCCGTCCCTTCGGTTACTCCCGTCCCTTCGGTTACTCCCGTCCCTTCGGTTACTCCCGTCCCTTCGGTTACTCCCGTCCCTTCGGTTACTCCCGTCCCTTCGGTTACTCCCGTCCCTTCGGTTACTCCCGTCCCTTCGGTTACTCCCGTCCCTTCGGTTACTCCCGTCCCTTCGGTTACTCCCGTCCCTTCGGTTACTCCCGTCCCTTCGGTTACTCCCGTCCCTTCGGTTACTCCCGTCCCTTCGGTTACTCCCGTCCCTTCGGTTACTCCCGTCCCTTCGGTTACTCCCGTCCCTTCGGTTACTCCCGTCCCTTCGGTTACTCCCGTCCCTTCGGTTACTCCCGTCCCTTCGGTTACTCCCGTCCCTTCGGTTACTCCCGTCCCTTCGGTTACTCCCGTCCCTTCGGTTACTCCCGTCCCTTCGGTTACTCCCGTCCCTTCGGTTACTCCCGTCCCTTCGGTTACTCCCGTCCGTTCGGTTACTCCCGTCCGTTCGGTTACTCCCGTCCGTTCGGTTACTCCCGTCCCTTCGGTTACTCCCGTCCCTTCGGTTACTCCCGTCCCTTCGGTTACTCCCGTCCCTTCGGTTACTCCCGTCCCTTCGGTTACTCCCGTCCCTTCGGTTACTCCCGTCCCTTCGGTTACTCCCGTCCCTTCGGTTACTCCCGTCCCTTCAGACCTTTCAGTACCTCCATTCTCTTCATTACCTCCCGTCCCTTCATTACCTCCCGTCCCTTCAGTAGGTCCCGGTCATACGCTCGACAATTCACCATAGTTTCATTGCGATCGGATGAACGGTTCTCAGGATAGTCCACCTTTATCGGTAAAATGACCTGATACCCGATGAAGAAGAAGAAGAAGAATTTTTTTTAATCCAGAAACCATCCCGGGCATACACTCGACAATTCATCAAAGTTTCATTGAAATTGAATGAACGGTTCCCAAGATAGTCCACCTTCATAGGTAAAATGACCTGATACCTGATGAAGAAGAAGAAGAAGAAAATTTTTTAAATCCAGAAATCATCCCGGGCATACGTTCGACAATTCACCAAAGTTTCATTGCAATCGGATGAACGGTTCTCAGGTTAGTCCACCTTCATATGTAAAATGACCTGATACCCGATGAAGAAGAAGAAGAAGAAAATATTTTAAATTCACAAATCATCCCGGGCATACGATCGACAATTCACCAAAGTTTAATTGCAATCGGATGAACGGTTCCCAGGATAGTCCACCTTCATAGGTAAAATGACCTAAAACTCGATGAAGAAGAAGTTAAAATTTTTTGATCCAGAAACCATCCTTGGTATACTCTCGACAGTTCACCAAAGTTTCATCGCAATCGGATGAGCGGTTTAGGAGCGCATTCAACACATACATAGATACATACATAGATACATACATAGATACATACAAACATTCAAATTTATAATATAGATTAAAAGTTATTTTTATACACTACTAGTTTCGAGAACTGTCGTTATCTTACTCAGATGAAAACATTATACAAAGATACATTCTTATTAAAAAATAATAATTTCCACAACGATAACACCAGTACCTTAGAATATTATTCATCGTGTAAGTAATTATTTACTATAGTCTTGTGAAAATAAGTTGCAATATTAATCAAGTTTAAATATTTTTCACAATCTCGTTAATTGAACTGTTTTTATTGTTTCCAAACGTCAGCCAGTACAGCTTAAGCAAAAAGATGCAAACTCTGCGCACCCACATGACGGACGGAAATTGTTTTACGATAACTGTACCCAGTTAGATATTTATCCTCAGCTAGGAATCGACTCTAGGATACTGAGTAGGAATGTCAAACGATTGACCTCTGTATTTCGACAATCCTGATCAAAAAACTTCTAAAGGTAGAATAATTTTCCGGCTGAATACAAACGCTTTTTCACTAGATTTTTTTTCAGAACACTTTTCTCCAAGCCAATACTATAAGGTAGTCTTTTATATATTTTGTTTTCTTCAAATACTAAGATATTTACATTAATTAACATTCTAGTCGATTTGTTTAGAAATAAATCCTCTTTGCGAATCCCATTGATATAAGCCATAAAAAAAAAACAAATTAAATTTTCATTTCGCTTTATTTCAAAATGGCGTCCTCTCACTACTCTCCGTTCAAAACGCAGCATCCCTTTCCCTGGGACACATTTGCCGATAGATCTGTCCCTTTCACTCTTATTTTATTCCATATACGTTTAAAATATCGAAACGTCTTTCCATTTATATTGCTTCCTTTTCCTACGCGCGTATGTTTTGTTCCCCTCCTTGTCTAACTCAATATTTACGGCAGGTGTAAAATCTGATCCCCGCTCTGTCAAAACGAGAGTTTGAAAAACGACTCCGAGCAAGAATGATAAAATCCAAAAAGTTTGCAACGATTGGGAGCTATGTAAAGACTCGGTCACTTTTTTTAAAGTTTATGTTTTTTGCTTTATTGTTTTGTCGTATTGTTATAGCGGCGGCGACCGTTGAGGTGAATGCAACGGTGTTCGGATGTTAAATTGAATTTGGATTGCTTCTTTCTATATGAAAACACAGCCACCGCCGGCGGGAGATAAAAGCACCGTTGCCACATTTCAATTCTTATTTTGAAATAAAATGTTATAAAAATTATTTTTAAATATTTTGGTCAATAAAAGTACTTATTTTTTTTGTTCCTGACATTTCATTGGTCAATTGGTGACCATTTTCATTTATGTATTAAACCGATTATGATTATAAATTTTCATCCCTAATATCAAATGATATTTTAAATATGCAGATATAGGTGGGTACCTACCGATATGTACCTACATAATAATAATAATAAACACTTCCTTGCACCCTGCGCAAATTGCGAGTTTATTGCCGTATGTCAATTTCTTGCAACCAACCAGTGTTTCCAGCCCAGAGAAGCAATATTTACGCGAGTAATTAATTTAAATAAATTTCTATATTTTTTTATTATTTATTTTTATCACACCATATTTTACAATGATACAAACAAGTAGATTAATGCTGCCCAACTAGGAAACCATGTTATCAAAATACTTAATTAGTAGTGGTTAATTAATCAATACTAATAACTAATTAATCATTACTATAAAAAACATGAAAACAGACACATAGTGCACATAAAACAGATCAACCAGGTCAATATGCCCGTCATAATATTGGTGTGCTGTTCTCTCTGCCTACGCAATGGAACATGGCGTGATGGTATGTATTTAGTAATATTATATTAAATTAAATTAAAAAAAAACAGTATGTTTTAGATTCTATGTATATTTTTTTTTAATTGGTCGATAGCTATTTCGCCTTATTAGGGCATCTTCAAGACTAGTCTTGAAGATGCCCTTACACGGCGAATTTAAAATTAAATTCTACTTACTACGTAAAATATCCACAGTTACTCAGTAATATTATCTATTGCATATTTTTTAAGTTGCGTATACCTACGCAAACATTGAATTTTTTACCTGTCGGGAGTCAATGTTATTTTTGTCAAATTTTTAACATCTCAATAGAGACGAAGTTGGAATATTATAG
Organism: Molanna angustata; assembly: GCA_963576475.1. NCBI lineage: Eukaryota > Metazoa > Arthropoda > Insecta > Trichoptera > Molannidae > Molanna > Molanna angustata. The sequence goes on along the minus strand of OY754964.1, from coordinate 2,914,444 downwards.
AAAAACCAGGAACTCAATCATCGAATTCGACCGACGTGGTTAAGAATTATCATTGATTTTGCACCAAAAAAAAAAAATTATTGATTTCGTCATGGTTCTTGACCAAACTTAAATAGGACCAATCAGAAGATACTCTCTTTCTAAGGATAAAAGAATCATCGAAATCGGAAAACTTCAATTTATCTTCAATTTCAAAAGGTTCAAGATATGCATCGATTCAAAAATTTATCCCCATCAAACCATGGTTTTCCAAATTTCGTTGTAGCAGACATGAATCTTCCGTCATATGCCGATTGAGATTCGGACACTGCTGTTCCCCTTCTCACCTAGCAAGGTTGGGTATTAAGAACTCATCTCTTTGTCAATGTGGCCAAGAAGAAGGCAGCTTGGATCACATATTTTTCAATTGCCCTACATCTAAGTTCCCAATATCTTTAACACATCTGATTAAATTTAAAATATTTCCTCCTCATAATATCACCTCCTTACTCAGCCTTAATAAATTTCAAGTACTTAATGTTCTTACAAAATTTATCAGACAGAATAACGTCAAATTGTGATTTCATTTTCTACTTCCCATTTAAAAACAAAACTTTTTTCACAACTTTTTAAATTTTTAATTTCAGTATTAATTATTAATATTTTTTTTTTTTTTGGTTTCCCACATATTTTATAATTTGTTGTTTATTTTATTGTAATTAACAAATGCACGATTTTGTAACAAACTTGACTCTGGCCAATGTTCCTTCATTTGAGGTTACAAGTGCCATTTAAATAAATAAATAAATCGGAAAACTTGATAAAAAGTTATTACTGTAAATACATAAAAGAAATAGAATTATTAACCTCCTCGGGGGGACTAATATCTTTAGATGTCATAGAACTCCATATGATAATTGTATCCATGATATGCGTATTCGCCGGTTGGACCAAAATTGTCCCCCCCCCCCCATATGTTTTGGTTAAAAATAACACTAAAATAAAAAAAAAATATTTATTATGTTTTGGGAATCCACTCAAGGATTTGAGATCCGAATTGTTAGTTATGTTATTTTATATACCTACCTACCTAGCTTGATGAAATCGGCCATAAATGTTTAATAGTAGTTTAAATTATGTGTTTAATGTACATTTTTTTTTTATTATGTGTTAAACAATGTTAATTTTTATATTTTTTACCACTTTTTGTAAGATTTTTTTTGTGCCTAAAAAGGTTTTTATAAAGTTTTAAGTTTCAAGTAATTATTATGATTTGGACATTAATGACTTTTCGCATCGTTTAATGAAGTCTGCAATTTCGCAAGCAATTTAAATTCTAATTAGATACATTTTTTTTTTCAAACACAAATTACAAAAAGTATGCAGGTTCATATCATAATTCATACTTATGTTAAATACTTCAAACTTATGGTAAATAATTTTAATTCTATTCTATGATTATGTTAAAACGATCGACTAATAACTGACTATTTACATCCATTTAAAAGCTTTTTCTATGAATTTCTTATTTAATAAGTGGGTATAAGGTGTCCATACTTTTAATTGAAAATAATAATGGATTATTAATTCAATACATTGAAGGGAATTAACTGGCATTAATTAATTACAAGCAAAAAGATAATTATAATTAAAAGTGGTATTAATAACACAATAACTCTAAATAAACTGAATATTAAAAAATACTTCATCACTCCGCAAGGAAATAAATATGTAAATTAATATAAGGTTTTTAACCTGATGAATGTTGAAAATATCTAAGTACCTTATTTTCGTTTTAAGACAATTCTAAAGCGGCTGCCAGACGAACAATATCATCTCTATGTAGAGTTTGCGCAATGATATTGAACCATAAAATAGTGTACCTACTGAAAATCATTATTTAGTAAACCGAAATAAAATAATATTTTTTCTCAATAATTAAGTAATATTTGGTTTTAAATACTTACCGTTTTACTTATTAGATTTTGTTAATAGCTTACTAAACGCGCAACTATATAGGTAAGCATGACTAAAGTGGTTAAGGTCATTATTAAAAAATCTTACTTATAAACGTACACTAAGAAATGAAAACATTTTTTTTTCATATGGCCGCATTGACTTCACAGATGTCAAAAAATAGATAAATGCATGTAATATTTGGATAACTGACATCGAAAAATCAACAAACACCGCGTTGTGCCATGTTGAGTCAATTTAAACACGATTGCGATGTAGAATAACAAGAAAAAAGTTATAAGTATCAAATTTTTCTTGTCAATCTCAAATATGCGTCGGATCATATGTGCAAGATACGCCATTTTGAAATACTTGGTATGATGCGTTAGTCAAGCGTTAAACAACCTCTCCACCCGTCCTAACTTGACGTCTACTAAATTAAGGTGTAATAAAGATAGTCACGGTATATAATAAGTAAACTTTTTCGTTAATCACGCTCTATTACCAGGTACTATAGATAGTTTACGTTTATAGGTATATTTAGATGTATGAACAATAAATACATTAAAAAATATAATACAAATGAACTGTCCTCAGTTGGTTGGGTATCTGGATATTTTAATTGTTTCTTCAGTCTAGATCTGTGAAACGATTAATATCGTGTCTCCAGAATGTGGCAACTTGTTGTTGGGTACGTGATTAATTAACATAGTACCTGTTAGTTTCCCGAGAAGCTATATCAAAAAAATAAATAAAAGACAGTTGTATCCACCAAGTAAAAATCCTAGATCAGCGAATCCAACAATATTGACCATAAACTCCGAAAATATACAAGTAATAAAGACATAATATAAGGAGTATTTTGCTATAATGGTGGTGAAACGTGGTACCTATAGGTGAAAAATACCGTAAAATATTGTAGGACTTCGAGATGCTGACCTATTGACGAATACTTGGTATATCTTAGACGGACCATAGGAATAAATTAAATTAGTTGCGTATTAATTTTTATATACAATCAGTATTACTGCTAGTACTAAGGGAACGTTATCATTCGACGATTCGGACCCACGTCTTCTGAATCCAGTGACCCATCTTAAATCTTGCATATATTTTATAAGTATGATGGTCTCTTAATAATTTACTGCACAATATAATAATTGTTCGTCTCTGGCGTTGCTCTCATAATATGCATGACATCCCGTCTGCCATTTTGATTAACGACATATTCCGCCTATTTTGAAATGAATTAGAAAAAAAAACACAATTAATAATTAATGTGTATCTCTGCATGTCTCTGCCGTAATATTTGAATAATAATTAAAACATCCGCCTCCATCTTAATTGGTTCAAATTATTTAGCATATTTGCCACATACATTTTTATATGCCTTTTGTTATTCAACTGGGTTAATTTTAATTTGGCTTCTTCAGGAACAACGGAGCAATAAAATGTAATGATGCGGTTTTCTTCGTACTAAGAACTATGGCAGACCAGCAATCTTGGAGTCAACTCCATATAATGATCTGTGTCTGGCCAACATTAGCTCAATTGCAATTCAGAATTGCAATTGAGCTAATACAATTCTGAATTGCAATTGAGCTAATGTTAATTAATGTTCGATGTGCTTAGCGACAGATGCTCCGATTCGTTGATTTAACATCATATAATGTAAAATAAATAAATTAATTCGTTCATAGTATCATGGCGTACCCCGACAGTGTAGGATAACCAGCGACAGTTATGCGGGTGTGTACTACTTTATAAAAAAAATTATATTCTTAATAGGTGGTCATAATAGATGGTTACAAATATTAAACTGGACACAAAGGAATTTTTTTAAAAAATAATCCATTTTGAAAATAACGCCACACTTATATCAAAATGCAAAAAAAGAAAAATCCTGGTTGTCCAAAACATACCGAATATATATTGACATATCTTAATTATTTCTATAGAAGCATATTGGTTTGGATTGATTGCATTATCCAAGCAAACATTGGACTGTCGGGAAAATTTTTTCTATATCTCAATAGAGACGAAGTTGGAATGTTGTAGAAGAACCGGAATTTCCCAGTTCTCCTATAATAGTCCAACTTTGTCTCTATTGAGGTATTAAAAAATTGTCATAAAGATAGTTATTTCAATTTATATTTTTGTTATAAAATTAAAATCAGAGCAGGGAGAAAATGTTTAAATAAATCGAAATTTAATTATGACAGAAGTGACTTTACTCTTGAAAGCTTGGAGCGTCCGCGAAGATATCGTCAATATAGTAAAAAGCTTCAATGAAACTGTACGAGAAATGTTGATGAGGCGATGGATGCGTGCCAAGATAGAATAATGTAGCATTCGGCACTCTCTACTTCATTGTGGACATGGCCTGATGAAATATATATTTATGCATATAAATGATATTTGATTTCAGTAAATAGCCTACTTAAAGTAAAAATTTCGACAAATCACATTTTAAAAATGCAGGGTTCGTTTGTCTCTGCCTATCTCGTTAGAAACATCGTTTACGGAAAAGCATCAAACCCCAGGTAAGATAAACTTAATTCAACAGTTGTACTTAATTCGCTTGATGATGATAGTTCTGAGTTCTCCCGAAACTAGTCGCATAAAACTCAAAATTAAGTGGTTGTAGCAATACATGCCATACAAATTACAGATATCATTCGATTATTTACACAACCCAATTTAAACACAGACATTTTTCATGACTACTTGGAAACTTATCGTAAACAAATAAAGATATTTTTCAACCCAGTTCCCTAACTCTTTGAAACAAGCTCTTTCCTTCACACCAATAATCCATCCTTTTCCTCATTTTATTCTCATTATATGTTGTATTTTTTTTATTAATCGTTTTTTCTCTTATTATTGTTATTCACTTACCTACTGCTCAGCATATTTGTTTATACATAATTATTTTTAATGAGAAGAAAATATTATTTGCTTGTATTAATTTTAATAGCACCATATGTAACCACACAATTTACGAAGCTGCAGTTTTCTGAAATAAAATATATACCTAAATACTGAAAATTTTATTAAGTTTGCTCAACATCACTCATATTGAGACCACCTTGACAGCATAATAATATGATAGTCATATTACCGTGTTATTAGTAATTACTGTCCATTGCAAATAGTAAAATTTGCATTAATTTAAAACTACGGGTGATAATTGCCCATCGTAGAACGATCACTTCTGAAATTTAATACCCTTTCTATTCACGCTGTTTTGAACCCAACAAAAAAGACCATATTTACAAAACATCCATTAAAGCCACGGAATTTCCATGTTTTGGGCTGATGTTAATAAATTACAAAGTATAATGAACTGACTCAAAGCTTTGTAAGATTAACTATCTTAGTGAACAATAAACAATTACTTTTTATATCAACAAAATTTAAAATTACATTTATTTATTTATTTATGTTTAGGGGAAGCACAGAGCAATTTGCAAATTTGAAAAGACAACAATAAATGTTAACTATTTGCCTAAATAGTTCGCTCACCATACACAATAATAAAAATAATGAGCACTTCCTTGCACCCTATGCAAGTTGTGATTTTATTGCCATATGGCAATTTCTTACAACTAAACAGCGTTTCCATCCCAGTGAAGCAATATTTACGTGAGAAATGAATTTAAATAAATTTTTCCTCTGCTGAGGATAAAAATAAAACAACAAAATCATTATATAAAGATAAAGATATAATGTTAAGAAATAAAAAAGATATAATTACAAAAGAGACAAATAATAAAAATGAATACATGCAGATGATGCAGGGATATCTAGAAAATGAGGGGGGAGTGGGGAGTGATAAAGGAGCTAGGTATTCCATGACTCATATCACTGTGCCATTGCCGATATACTCCTACGATATCGCACTGCACATGCGTGTATTTACCTCATTGCTGAACTATGATGTGATATGTTATTTTGCCTTTTGTATTTTTGAAAACGAATATAAACGATAGTAGAAGTTAGAAACGAGTGGAAGCACTATTCTATGCCGGTATCTCACAGCATATTTAAGATTATTTACAGGTAAATTAAACAACTGATTAACTTATAAGCTATGCATTATAGAAAATACGTAGGTACGTTATTTTTTTAAATCAATACTCCTTTGCACTCTGTGCGAATAATGGATTCTGTCAAAATGTCAATATCTCCCAAAAACCAAAGTTTCCAGCTCAAAAAAGCAAGAATATTTTTTAAATTAACTGGTTATCGAACTCACGACAACAATGAATTAGTCAGACGACGTAACATTACACTACAGCGGGTAATTTTATTTTTTTTATAGAGATTAGTAAGTGAGTGTTATAGATAGTTGGTCGGTAGGTTACAATTTAAATAATACGAGACCTTTTTTATTTAAGCTAGAACCAGCGAATTATATACTCACTTTATAGTATAAAAGATATCACAGCAGGTAACAAAAACTGGATAATCTGAATACTGAGTAGTGGTGGCTTTCGGGGATAACAGCCTGAAATTGAAAATTGTTTTAGCACGTCAGTTGTAGTACAAAGCGTTATATGTAGTGTAAAGCGAAATTTTTATATATGTACTGCGGAAGACTGTCTTCCATTTACAGACATTTTTGCTGGTGGGATACCCCCCTACAGACACATTTAACAGAGACAATACATTTTATTAAACTGTTATTTATTAAGCTTAAAATAGCGATTTACAACACTTTGAAATATGTTATTCGAAAGCCACCAGTACTCATGGTTCATATTAATCAATCTTTTTTACCTGCTGTCGTATTATTTGATAGAAAAAATCAGACTTAATACCTACCTATATGACGTAAATCTGTTAGTCTCTATCTCTTGTTTTATAAAGACTAATTGAAAGAATATGTTGGTGCTAGTGGTAACATTACTACTCCTCACTGCCCCTGTTTGTAATGTAGGTACTAATGTTATTATTTTTTGAACATTAATTAATTGTGGACAAAAGTAATTGCACTGTCTTGTTCATTTCAGTGTATTTTTTTGTTTGAAAGACAGTATTTATTCCTTAAATAAATAAATTATTGGAATTGGAGTAAAACCACAAGTGTGACCTTATTGTCCCTTGTGAAGAGCTTATTGACGTTCCCCGACGCACATTTTTACTCCTCGCTACCCCAAGGGGATATAGTGGGGAGTAATGAATCCGCAATTTTTAAGGTTATTTTTTTAATGACTTAGTAGTGAGGAGAATAACTTTGGCCAAAACCCACTTGTTTTACTGGTATTGATAAGCGATCTCCATCTCTTGAATAAATTCCTTAAGTCTTTTCGTATTGAATGATTTCAAAATATCGCTCTCGACACTGGCTGCGAAACCACAAACTTATCACAATTTCTGAAAAGTGTATTCTTTTCTTTTTGACGTTTAAGATACCGCATGAAAGTTTTTGTTAAAGCGACAGTTTTAAATAATAAGTATTGTGGTGTGATGTTGAATTTTCGTCTTTGTCCTACAACATTGTAATGGTCCGTGCCGGGAGTCGAAGCCTCCGCTCGGCAGTTAACTGGTAGTGTGGGTGTCGACTACACAAGAAGGTAGCGAGGCTTATCTTTCACTGACATACAGCAACTACACTATATACATATGTACTAGGTATACCCACATACATACATAGGTGGACTCTCGGGATAGGTAGGTAAGTACCAATACCTGTTAAACCCACAAAGCTGCGTTTATATTTTCCTGGAATAATTATTTTTGAATACCAATTACTTGATACATAACAACTAAGAAAGGATTAAATATTTCATACTATTCACTTTACGGAGGAGATTTAATATGCTAGCGTAATTTTCAAGGCTCTATTTGCTGTCCACTAAGTAGGTATTATATTACAGTAATAATTTCTAATATTTTCATTAGGTATATTAAATTTTCAACGGATAGCAACACGACTAGAATATCAAAGAAAATATAAGATTAGCTATCGAATCATCATCATCATCATCATCATTGGTGCTACAGCCCTGCGAGGTCCCTGGCTTCCCCCAGAATCCTTCTGCAGCCATTCCTGTCCTTCAATTTGATTTTCCGATCGCTATCGAATATATTTGTGATCGAATGGCTTGACAAAATGGCGTCTTAGCTTTCGTGTCAACTTGTATACCTTAGTGTTGATTACTCATTAAAAAGCCTTAAATTTTATATCTGTAAAAATTATCAACTATCTGGAAACACCAGTTTATTTGACGAAATTGATGTTTTTCGTGGCTCGTCACTTATTAATAAAATATAAAAAAAAACAAAATTTAGACAAAAAAACATCAACGCCACTGAGAATTCGCTAATGTACCGATGCCTTACCACATATAATAATTTGGAAAAGATCAGGTTCGTGGACATATTCTGCATGTCCAGGACCCTATTCAGGAGCCACAATTAGACAGGAATAATTCACTGTTTTGTTACCAGCAGCGTGTATCACGCAATCAAAGGTGGGCTGATTAAGTTACAATAACTAATTCTTATTTATTATATTGTTAAATTTTTTACTGTACATTGACCATTTTTTTAAATATTATAATAAAAATAAAATATCACTATTTCTAAAAAACATCTAATGTAAACGTGCCTTTTCAATGAAAGATTAGATGGAATGCATTTGCATAGTTGGTATGTTTACTAGCGGGGCGTTATCACTGTTCAAATGGTTCAAAATTCCACATAAAGAAACCATGATATACAATATCACCTCGGGTTTGTTTTCACCAACAGTACTTAACATTATTACGATTTTGATATCAAAACAAAACGTGTGGTTTGGTTTCCAGTTGCGGGTTATTCTTGTACATCCAGTTACTGACTTCAGACATATATTGATACTGTTTTTGTTTGTCACTCTTGTATCCTCAGCCGCCCCAGGCAAAGGCGGGGCTCCAAGCAAGAAGGGGTGAACAATCAGGGCCTAACTACTCCCCCGTCGCCCCCAAATCGGATTACCCTTTTACATCAAACGAAACATATTGTAGATGGATAAAATCATAATATATCTAATCGGCCGTATCGTTTCTATCAATCTAAGACGAATCAAAAATAAATTTGGTTAGTTTTGAATGCATTTCGAATAACAAAAGGGGTTTTTTTGAACCTAGGGCGTATTTTGTTAAATTTAAATATTCACTTCAAATATATTATAGCCCATATCATTGTACCTATATTTGTAAGGGTGTACATTATATAAACACAGCACGCGATGGTACAAAAATAAGATCATTAAAGTTATGCAAAAATATATATTATGTTGAAAAAGCAGACTAAATTTTCATTGCTTTAATCACACAACCATGGAATTTACAAGCACTTAGTTACATATTGCTTTAATCAAACTTTTTTTTTAACATGTCTACGTAGGGGACACCAGCTATTAGGATTTGGGTCCATTTTGCTCTTCCGAAGAAGCGCACTACGTAGCGTTGGGAGGGGTTTGCAGTCTAGAAAAGAGTTTATTGATTCGGATTTTAAAAAGACCCGGGTTGTACGAAGGTGGAAACACAGAATTCGGAAGATCGTTCCACAGTCGGGCTGCTGTATTAATAAAGGAGTTCGAGAAGCGACTTGTTCGTATATGTTGAAGGTCCATATGTTGAACACCCCAATTTGAAATCTAATTCTCAAATATTTTAAACAGTGTTCATCTAAAAATAAAAAGAATTTATAACATTTCTCTAGTGAATGTTCGTCACACAATTTTAATATCCAGCATAAATTACCCTTAAAAATATTGTGAATATCCTTTTTTACAGCATTATTTTAAATTACTCCATAACTATAAGTCGTATCTATTATGTGCTTTAAAGAGTACATAAAATCAAAGGCAATTTCTTCCAACTAACCTGTGTTTCCAGCCCAGAGAAGGAATATTTGCGTGAGAAATAAATTTAAATAGTTTCTCCTCTGCTGGGGATCGAACCCAGGACGCCCGCACAGAAACCAAACATTGTATATCTTATCCGAGAAATAGAAAATAGTGGAAGCACTATTCCAAACCGGTGCCACACAGCATAGATTTTATCAAAAGAATCAAATGTGACCCTAAAATTCATCAACATTACTTGAGCCGTTTTTATTTTTCTTAATAGAACTGCATAGGAAAGTGCTTCTACTATTCCATAATCTTTGTTTTCGAGTGATATTGATGTTAAAATTACGCTTAAAAATTGTAAAATCATTATTCTTAGCAGTATAATTTTTGCCAAACATCTTGTATGAGCTTCCGGTTGCGCAGAGCGCAAATTTGTGCCTTTTTTCTTCGTTGGTTTACGTGCAAATCGCCCCCCTTCTCGGCTGAAAGTTCAAGTTATTGGGCGACAACTATATTAACTATTACTTGGTTGTTGTTTGTAAAAATCAACCACCAAATTGTTGATCTTGGTCGTTGAACGTAAAAATCCTCGCGGGTAATGAGTTTGGTCCATGCTGGTCATGATTATCGAATTCCGTGAATTTTTTCTCAACTCTATTTTTTGCCTCTTTTTTGCGCCCAAGTCGTCAATAGCAACACGCCGTATAATCAACATACTATAGATAATGTTTTTAGTCATGTACATATTATCTAAAGCAATGTCAGATTGGTTTTACAATATTAATTACCCGAGTAAGCGTTTCTTAAACAACAACTGCATGATCTTTTATTATTTTAACAGTACTTACCCACCGACCTACCTAAGTCAAACATAGTGATTTTATGAGAAATTATATAATTGTAGGTGTGTTTACTTATTTTCCACAGTCAACAACATAGTCATCACCTATTATTTTTTTTTTTTTGAAAACCATAATACAATACACAATAAAAACAATAAATATATGGGGGAAAATACAATTTAAAATAATTGAAAATATTGTATAGGTAATATTTATTTTTTATATAATCCACCTCACAAGACTGAGCCTGTTCCGAGAAGGCAGAAAATTACTTACATTTTATATCACACAAAAACATTTTGAAATTGTTTCATTTTTTTTTCTGAAATATTATACCTTTTATTTTATTTTATTATAATTTTATGTAGCTTCTCGGGCAACTACCAAGTGCTATGATAAATAATTATTTAACATGCACCCAATTACAAGTTGCCACATTCTGGAGACTTACGATATTAATCCTCTCACAGATACAGACTGAAAACAAATTTAATTATTTATAATCCATGTTTCTATTGTTCAAAAGTTTCAAAATTTTCATCAACTGTATGACCTTTATTTCTTTGTTTATCGTATTATTTTTTTTTGTAGAAAAATAGTTGTAATTTGTACATAAGTATCTGCCCAAGATAGGGAGCTATGGAGGTCCCAGGGGGAGGCCTATGTCCATCACTGGACGAAGGAGGGCTTATGAAGAAGATAGGACAAAAAACGTTTAGATAAATTATTGTAAAGCATAGATACAACAAAATCCTTTAATCGAAATAAAAATATAGACACAAACACATTTTAAAAAATACAATTTTTTTTTCAGTAGGTATTTATTACGAACAACACTTATAGGTTTCGAAGTATCTTAAATAGAGCGGTGAAAGTCAATTATTTGAAACATTGGAAAATTACACAAACAATTATTCGAGTATTCAGCACGTATTTTCTATCTTTCTCCACCTGGTATAAAGGAATGTTTGAAATAGTATTATTTTGCCAAAATAAATAAGAACCATACCATACCATACCATCACGCCATTTCCCTATTTGGGGTAGGCAGAGAGAACCGAACGCCAGACTCCTCTCTCTTGACATAAATTCCTCGCTTAATTCACGTCCATACATCGTCTCATACACGCTCTTCTATTATTCTTCATTCTAACATCACCATCTTTCGAAATTCCATTTATGTGATCGTGCCAACTTTTTCTTGGCCGACCTCTACTTTTCGTTCATCTTTTTTCAGCCTTGTATACTTTTTGGTCAAACGGTTATCACTCATTCTTTCTATGTGGACGAACCACCTTAGGGCATTTATTTTCATCTTACTTACGATATTTCTTTCAATCCTACATTCTCGTCTAATATCCTCATTTCTTATTCTATCATACATCGTTTTGCCACACATTCGTCTTAGTGACCTCATTTCAACCGCGTTAATTCTACTTTCATGCGTCTTCTGCCATGTCCATGTCTCACTAGCATACATTAGAGTCGGTGCGACGATACCATTGTGTACCGCGAGCTTTGCTAAAGCTTTGCTTAATAAGAACGTTAGTCTAATATTATGTAAGTACTTTATTAAGAAAACAGTTAATTGATTTTAAGAGACTTTTGCAAACAAAAAAGGTAAACCTATCGATTAAATACATTAAACATTTCAAACCCGATTTAAAATGCGCATCAAATGCGAATTCATAACTCACAATTAACTTTTTGCGCGTTGCCAACTAATTAAGTAAAATGGTCTAACCGATTTAGTAGGTACAGCATATTATAAAAAGTTTGGGTGGATCTCTTCAATAGTAAATTGCTGATTTTTTGCATGCTGTAATAGATTGATGTACATCATCAATCTTCATCAACAGCTTCAGAATAAAATAATGTATAAACACGATGTAGATTTTCAAAGTCTTTTGATTGTATAAACAAATTCACCGTCGTTTAATCGGTTCCATTCCACATCGTTTGGATCCATATTCTTTAGTTAAAGATTCTGATCCTCATTATTGATTATCGCTTAAGACTTTAGTCATTGTTGTGAAAAAGCTTACAGAAATGTGAATTATTACTGCTAGCTGTTTTGTGTTTATTTTCAAAATATTGGCGTATGACAGAGCTACAGGTATGAAAATAATATTAGGGAATGTAGCGATTGAAAACAATTTTTAGTTACCTAAAAATGATTAGAGATTATATTTCTCTTAATAAATCGACATATTAACCTAATTCCCGTGTGAGAGAATTGTATGTAGTAGTGAATTTTTGCTGGGTTTTTTCCAAAATCGAAGTGAGTGTCTGTGGGTGTGTCCATTAGGTACAGCTTTTGTTCCGCTTGATCTATAAAGCTCAAAATATCAGAAATTATTAAAAATTTCAGGCCTTCTTAACTTTTTACTAAGAATTTTAAATTTTTGTCTTTATCAGGAGTTATCAATATATGTATTTTATATTTCCACATATGTCAAAAACCATAAAAGCTAGTACTAAGATTTCTCGAAATTTTTTTATTAAGAAAAATATTTATTTTATGACATTTATTTACTATTTCCATTTTTTAACAAATACAAATTGACTATTTCCATTTTTTTAATATCGAAAAACACCAAAATACAACAAGATAATTTAAATTTCTATAAAAATATATTCATTATAATAGTATGTAGGTATCTACATCTCAAACTTTTTTTAACAATTTTCGTAAATATTGAAATTATTGACGACACCTTTTCATACAATTTGAATGGCAGTATACACAATCGTTTGTGTATAGGTACTGCCATACAACGCTCAATAGTTGATATTTAATCTTCATACATACCATCGAGCTGTTAACATATTCGGGGTAGGAAAAAGGACTGACCTCCACACTATCCTAACATATGTATAGAAAATACAGTTTTGTATAGAAAACAAAATATTTAGAAATTTGGATTTAAGGTTTTATAGTTTGTTATATATTCTTCAACTATACATACTATCGCCATCGACATTTGGATCTCATGTGCCAAATGTAACTAATTTATACACAAATTGTAGATACCTACCTATAAATACGATTATTTTATGTGACATTTTAGTCTTCAAATAAATCTGGTCACAATCATTTGTAGTTTGGAATGCTACGACATTTTGATACTGGGAACGTTCTGAATACAACATACCTTCAGTTAAGTACCTGTTCACGTAATGAAAATCCCATCTTGTCCATGAATTCTTCACGGATCCCGTGTCGGCTTTAGTTCTCATGGCCACAGTGACTCGGCCAGTAATGGATTCTTAATGATGAAATGCCCCAATCTTTTGTGTTTTGTGTGAAAAAAAAATATATACACACACAAACACGAACCGCGATGAGATTGATTATATTGTTAGATGTACGGAGAACTTGAAGAGATGAAAAATGAGACGCACGAAGATGTGAAACGACTTTATAATTGATGCAAATCAAAAAACAATTGAAGAAAATCAACATGGAATTTTGTACACTTGATTGAAACATTCTTCGATGTCTTGTCTTGTATTCCAATCTCAATTTTAATCCAGATTTAATAGATCAAAAATCAATTATTGAGGTTTTTTGTCTATATGCAATGTTTTTTTTACCCAAATTTTTAACGTTATTTTCATAATTAACCGGGATATTAAAAAAAACGACGTAGCCAACGCAATCAAGTGACTCCACAAATCTTTCAAATTTTCTTGAAATGAGTTCGTTAAATTATTTTTTATTTAAATATTTTATTATGACGGTAATGATATGGCAAAAGGTTATAACTGCGATTTTTTTCATTTTTTACCTTTGTTCCACAAAATGTTTCTAATACTACATTCCATAGTATGGCAAAAGGATAGAGGTGCTACTGCACTATATACTGAGATTTTTCAAGATATATCCTATGCCATAAAAAAAAGTTATTACAAGTTTATATATCACAAGTATCAATATCACAAGTTTATTTTGGCTCTCCTGTAAAATTTGGTTCAGAGCAGTTATAGCCCTTTGCCATAACACTACCGATGAATACTTGATAATCCTTAAATGCCATTTTATGAAAGTGATGTGCCTTTTTAGCAATTTAAGGATAAAAATATTAAATTTAAAGTTTACCAAGCTTAGGGTCACTTTGAAATATTTAACAGTTAAAAAAATATCCTTCAAAATCTAAAGGGTATTGGGTATAAAAATTTGCAAAATTTTAGTAGATTCGAATGAGTAATTTAGTCTATAATCGATAAAGTACGTAGTCGATAGTAAGCACATAATACACAGCACACACACACACATAGATACATTGTGATGAAACTTTCAGAATACAATCTTAGCATGATACTAGTTGATAATTTGCAATAAAAACCCCTTATAATTGCGGAATTCATTACTCCCTACTACATATATCCTCTTCGGAAAGCATAAGAAATATTTATTGCTGTCTACTTGGAACCATGAACGAGTTTATTTATTCAATCTTTTTATTTAATTCAGATGTATTTTTCCATATAAATATTTCATACATATATGTTTTCATACATTGGCGAAAATGTATATTGATCATACAAAGAAAAGTAGTACCTATACAAGATACAAAAATAATAAAATATAAATACGAAAGCAAATATTATCCCAAATGTTTTGTTTTAACGTTATTAACCACAAAAAGCGCTATAAACGAAGTAACGAAGCTTCATTTACAACTCTTAATCACCTGTTAAATAGCTTTAGACATACGTGTTTATATATAGATATACGTAATTTGCGTTTAACTGAGAATGTAACATATTCATAAAGTCTTGATTCTCGCAATTTCTCTAGGAATATAATATAATTTGTACTAAAAATTATTTTACTATGAATAATTTGAATTTGTATTTATGCTATTAAAACCTCGATAATTTGTATTCGATATTGTTCACATGGGTAGACATTAAGTTTTAAACAAATTTGAAACTGTTTTGGAAAATTTTTCAGATATATCTGCTTATTTACAAAATTAATCATTGCGTTTTATTTTATTTCAGGTGACAAAATCCGCTAAAGATGTCTTCAGACGGCGGTGGAGCGATAGCCGAGGAGCGTGCTCCACCAACCGTGGGTCGCTCCAGACAAGAACAGTTCCTCAGCGGAGCCAGTTCATCATCAGAACCTCGTGCTTCGTCGGGAGGTTATGATTCATCCACGTACCGGCAACACCTGGCTGCCTCCTCAGGACTCGGAGGAGGTCTGCTCTCGGCCAACCACAGAGAGTCTTCAGCGTTCGTTCCGGTTGTGCCAACGAGAAATCTTCATCCGGTCTTGTACCCGGGCGAAATGCATCCGGCTCTAATGTCCGCGGATATTCTTGAAAGAGAGAGGATACTGGACCGAGAACGCGAAGGACCTTCCAAAGACGGATCAGAACGAAGCGTCCAGGGGCAGTCGATGCAGAAGAGAAACTCCAGCTTCGAACTCATGGCCATGATGGCAGACAAGAGGAAAGAGCTGGCCCTCAGAGAGGCGGCTGCAGCGATGCTCTTGCCTGGTCAGACGGAAGCTTTATATCCTCCTCCGGGAGCGTACCTCTCCGGTCCAGGACCGGCTCCCGGTGCTCAGTTTGCCTTTCCGAACCCTGGAGCCATGATCCCACCCCACCAACTCCACGCGCATCTGGACAGAAGACTTCTGAGGGCGCCCGGAAGAGCATCGAGACCTAAAAAGCAGTTCATTTGCAAGTTTTGTAACAGACAATTTACCAAGTCTTACAATCTGTTGATTCACGAACGCACTCACACAGATGAAAGACCATATTCCTGTGACATATGTGGGAAAGCTTTTAGAAGACAGGATCATCTCCGAGATCATAGGTGAGTTTTTATATTATTTTCCTTTTGATTAATATCGATAATTTATGATTTCAAAATTTGTTTTGATTACCACTCTTATCAATTTCTACTTTTGCAAAAAAATATTTAAAAACACGAGATAATATTTTGTATTTCGATAGTAAAATTTATTAAAAAACCTTTATTAAGAAACGAAAATTCGTATCGTAAATATGTCTCCGTTAATTATTTTGATGCACTGTTAAAGAACAAATTTAAATAATGCAAATTTTATTTCTAATCGAACTTATACACGAATGAAATAGAGGAAGGAAATTCAATTTCGTTCTAATGAATACGTTCATCAAGTTGCCCATACTGAATGTGAGATCAAAAAATATGAACATGTTATAAGTAAAGATTATAATCAAACGATAATTCTTTATGTTGGTACCAAGGAAGGAGAAGGGACTAGATGTAAGTAAATAATGAATAAGTCTTTATAACTGGTTTAGGCCATTACGCATTCTCGGTCAAATGATTGAACGCCTCACCTGGACCAGGTTCAAAAGGGCTGACTCCACGTCATACACCATAATTACTGACAAGTTTATCATTCGGCTACTTCCTACACTTGGCGCAGATTCAGCTTCGATTTTATGGCGGTAAACAGCGACGCCGTTGAGGCTTGCAAAAGCTTAATTTTACGTGTGATGCGATTAAAGAATTCAGTTGCGGGTTATTAAGCAAAGAACCATTAGATTATAACGGACCTTAGATCGATGCTGCGGAAAGAAAGCGTTTCTTTTGTCACTGTGACTTGGTTTAAGTACGTTGTACTGATTTCGTTCCATCCCCCTCTCTGATAGCAGTATTGAAATTATCGTATTTTTTTCGAGTTGTGGGTTATCCAGCAAAAAACTCATTAAATTTTTACCGCGTTCTGATCGATCATGTGAATGTATGGTGTGGCTTTCATCTCTGAATCTTAAATATACCTTCCTATTGGACTACCTTTTCAAGTTTATCGACGCGTTTATGTTTCCATCTCACTCTATCTCTTTGGTAGGTAGGTACACCTTTACCGACAGCCTGTTTCCTCGTCGGAGTAGTAAGTAATTATTGTTTATGCCGCTGCACTGAGATAACTATCTCTGTTAGCCCGCGTTTTTCTCCGAGGCAGGCCGATATTATTAAAACATTCCTGAAGGGCGCAACTGCGGTACATTGGTAGAATGGTACCAGCATGGGTAGGTACGAGTAGTTCTTTGCTTCCCACATGCAATATTGTCGTGATACCACCTTATCAATCCGACTATCTCGCCACAGAAAGGAATAATTGATTTGTTCAGATTTGATTCAAAAGAGTCGTTTTTCATTTTGTGACTCAAGTCAAATAATATTGTTATGTATACTGAGTATATGTACCTATAAGTTGGGAAGACCATAGAACAAATTTTAATGTCAAACTGCTACATAACATAAATGACAACAACGGGTGTGCATATTATGGTAGAAATAATATTAGAATAATAACATATCAAAATTTACTGTATCGGATTACACTTTAGTGTTTAAGATATTAGTAACTATGTAATATTGTAATTTAATAATATTTTTTAATATTTTTTTGGACAAAAGAAAATACATAACTATGTAAAACCAAAATGTCAAATATTTGCTTGGTAAAATTGTAAACTGCTAGCCCTAGAACAGGGTTACCTAGTTGTGCAGCAGTAATCTTCATAATAGTCTTTGTGATAAAGGTGTGAAAAAATAAACAAATAAATAAAACTTTGAGTTGATTTGGTATCTGGCTGCTGATTCAAAGGCCCCGGGTTCGATTTATAAAATAAATTCATATTTAACTAAATCAATATGTTAGAAACAGTTTTTCAAGCTTGAATTGATCGATTAAAAATCAGGAAATCCGAGACTTCTTCATAAAATATATTGACCATATGGTTTAATCCGTTCACCGGACGGTCACCTGATCCCGTTCAAATCCTGGTTGACCGCTTTTCTCGGACCCTTTGGTCGTGAAGGTGATTATATATTATATAATGGTCGTGCAATTTTTATCGTATTTCGTTACGCCCGACTCAATACGTCTATATCAATATATTTCAAAGTGTAGTTACATAATTATGTATTTATTTTGAGAAAATCAAGTTTCAACATTTCACTTTTTTATTTTTTTATTTACCAAAGGCTTGTGTTTAATCAATGCGTATTTTTTACATAGCAATTCGTTATTGTTTAGCAATTCGTTATAGAGTAGCGAAGATTACGGAATTGTTATGTCCAATTTTTAAAATCTCAATAGATACGAAGTTGGAATATTATAGGAGAACCAGGAACTCAAGACACCTACAGGGTTTACGACCTGTCATCGGCTGATTTACGTGATCACTTTATGCACTTGCGCAACGTTCACCAATTATTCCTTCTTATTAATTTCCCTATCAATCCAATTTTTGAAAGTTCTTCAATACAATTTTGGAAGTTTAATAAAAATATTTTTATCACGAAAATGCCATCTATTAAGTGACTAGGAAACTTTTTTGTAATGTCTTCTATTGAGAAGTTGGTTTGTAAACAATGAAATCAACTGTTCAATTTCTCAACGGGTATCGTGTAAATCGATCATACAATATAATACATGTAAGTTTCAGTATTATGCTTTATGTGTTCAACTTGTTTTTTTGCAATTATGTAAAACACATAAGATTGTCGGCCCTCATGTCTTAGTCGATTAGCTATCTGAGGATGTATATGCACCTGTTACAAAGACGTATTCGTTCATTAAAAAAATTCCCAAATCATATTGGTGAAATCAAACTATATGCATAATCCCATATTTATATATTAGAAAAAAAAATCTAAACTACCGTCCTATTAAAAACAAATCGATAAATTCAATTTAATTTCAAATGGGCGCCATTAGGTTGTTTTTTTTAATTGTATTCATCGCAAAAGATTCAAAAGTCGTCTTGCATTTTCATTCTCTCGTGATAATTAAAAAAACGAGTCAATTAATAAGTTTACTTTAATCATTATAAATAGATGTTATTTTAGAAAGAAACCATTATATATTTAGAAGTTTTAGTAATTTTATCAATCATTATTTTTATGGATGATATGTATTTAAATGAAGTAGATTTTATGATACATCGCGAAATATTCAAATAACATAAATACATAGGCATCAATAAATCAAATACCTAAATGATTTTACTTCAATCATTTGTATTTATTTAATAACGATCCTATTTTTAGACTTTTTGTATTTTTAATATGAAAATTTTCCTCGAACAAACATGTTTTTTTTCCTCCAATAAATCATTACGATTTTTTTATCTGTTAAAACATACGATTTGAATAACCATAGACTACCTAAACAGCTTCATTAGTAAAAATACTATGTCGATAATAGTAAATAAATAAATAATTTTGTCTGTAATAAATTGTTTGTAATAACATTTGAGTTGCGTTGATAAAACGATATTAGGTATGATAATTGTACAATAATTTAAAATAATATAGATATTGTTATTGACGCAATAAATTATTCGCCACTTTGGTATAAAATTTAAATCAATTTGTATACACTTTTTTGTGTGTTTCAATCACATTTTTTTAAATCAATGATAATGGATATACATTAGAATGAATATAGATGGGTCTTGATGATACCACAAAATTTGACTGTAGAGAAATGAATTTTATTTGTGTGTATCAATACATTATTGTACGTCAGTGTATAGAATATATTATTTTAATGGACAACCAATACTGATGTATGTGTAGTCAGTAAGTATGTACTACAAGTTACTACTATATCGACCAGCTATTACAATAATGCATCTTGGAGCTGTCAGGGATATTCAATTTTGTTAGATCTATTTCATTTTAATAATAATCACCATTCCATGGGCGCTTTTGCTTAATTGGCCTAAAAACAATAAAATCTTAAGGCCTTTGTATACCTTGGGCATACGGTTGTACAAAAATATGCACACTAAATTACCTCTTAATGTATGAAATACGAAAAAATATTGAATATCTCAAATCTGTGATGTTAGCCAAGGTAGCCGGCACAAAAGCCAAACGGCTTACCAATATGCTATAATTTTCAGGATTCTAGCTTATATGACTTTTGAGGTATATGGAAAAATAAAGTAAAAATTCAAAAGTTGATAACCCCTTGACTGTAACAAAAATTCAAAATTCTGAGTATGAAAGTTTTGTAGGCATATAACTATCTATATATTCTGAAATTTCGGGCTATGTAAATTGAGCGGATCAAAAGTTATAAGGGGGGGGGGGCACACAGACATACAGATTTTGAGTAAATCCATATATAGAGCATATATGCTGCGAAGCCTCTAAGTTGGTGTTTTTTGCCTTCAAAGTTGGAAAAACTGTGAAAAATATAGACTCTGCATACAAATCTCGCGTATCTTGGCTTGATACTTTGTCGATATGTTAAGAAAATAAAATTCTTTAGAACAATTCGACAGTTGTATAATATATACATTCTTCAGTTCATTGAATTCTTCAGTTAAGTACTTCTGGTTTGACTGTGTATATATTATACGTTTGTGTGTGTCTGTATATGTATACGTTCAACATTCCATCGCGTACTATCGAGATCAATCTTCTTTTATGTATGTATGTGTATATTCATATGTATGCTTTTTATTTTTATAATACTGCTTCAATTTATATTTTATAGAGCGGTTTTATCGTATTATTTTTAATACTACCTATTTGTACTAATAGATTTTTTACACTTGGATACTTTCACGATGTCTCATTTTTTGATCTATTTGGTTTCATATTATGATCGACTGGGGACTTTTTGGTCAGTCATTTCATCAAAGTTAACCTGATAATATAATATATATGTTTGGTACTTTAGCAAAAATTACAAATTATGAATATTTCATTAAGAACATAAAATGACGATTTATGTCATTTGACGACACGAGAAATACATTAAAAAAAACTATCTGTTTTTCTCCATGAAATTAAAAATTTCCCTAAAAATGATGGGGGAGGCAATTGCAAGAAAGTGTCGAACTTTAAGTGGAAGCTACACCACGATACTCACAGTAGGTAAACGTGCTTTGTGCTTTCAATACTTGTGCTTTGGGAGAAAGTATGTTTTGAGACGAAAAACAATTGCATTATAATAAAAATCACATTTTTTGTAAATTATTTTTGCTTTAATGTTTTTGTATATGTACTTGTTTAACAAGGATATATTCATTTTTTTAATAAAAAAGCGTTACTTATACCTACTACATACAGACAAATGAAAAATTTACGCTTATCATTGATATTAACTATTACTTCCGATGATATTTATTACATTGATACATACAAGTGATTAGAAGTCTCAAAAAATATCTATTTAAACCTTGTATAATTCCTGAAATAAATATTTCTACAATAGTTTATTTTTAAAATTTTGCAATACTGGAAACACTCACATTTTTTATACTTATCTTTGTTTTTGCAAGCTTACTCATGGTTGTGACAAATTCAGTCTTGGTCTTCTTGTTCCATTTTATTTATTTATTGTTGAATTAATAGGAGACAGCAGCTTACCTTAATTTCACTATATAAGAATATTTTAATTATACAGGGCCAAAAACTTTATCCACCATTTGACAGGAAAAGTAGGTACAAGTTTACTTTTTTTTCTTTATATACCTAATAAATGAAAATCTAAAAAGAGGCAGGACGTAGACAGGAAGTAAAGGGAAAGGAAGAATTCAGCCATCAAATTAAACTTTTAAATCTGATATTGATTTTAAATCTGATATTTATCAAATTTTTTAGTCGTACCTAAATCAATCAATAATTTTATGCCTGACTTGCGAGACTTTTGCTCATCACGATTTTTGATTAGAGAGAACAGTATACAAGCTACTTTTTGTGCTTAACATAATATTTATGATTTTCAAACAAGCATTCTGTCTAGGTGCTGATTACGATCATATATTATGAGGATTCGAGACCCATATGAGGATTGTTTTTACCTTCCTTCTCGTTCGAAGACTGTCAAATACCAGTTTGAAAAAAAATATTGTAAAATATAGTTCATTGCAACATTTATACATCTAGATTTCTAAACCTAGATGCAAACAACTTCTAGGTTAAGAACCTGTTCTAAAATAGTTTATGATTTTATATAATAACAATTTTGGTGCGCGTGTGTGTCTGTCATTGTTATCGTAAGTTATCGTAAAGTATTTTATTGACTAACGTTTTGTTTGTATTTTTAATCCATTTTTTATCTGTTTTAATATGTTCTTATGTTTTTAACATTTTTCAACTCCAATGATATCAAATTCAATGCTTTGAATCCAAGGAATTAAAAGTATCTTTAATCATAAGCTGACTTTGTCTTAGGTATCTGTATACTTAATTGTCTAGTCTGTCTTGTTTGTCGTGTAGTTTGGGTTCGTTAAAAACTGTTGATCTGTTTATACGTGTAAATTCAAGTGTTTTTTAACATATTCCTGTGGAATGTCTAGATTTTTATACTGTTTTGAATAGTTCAGCTGGGTGTGTGAGTTTAACTAGCTTTTATGGTTTTAACCTTAATGTACCTAGATAAGCGTTTAATCCCACATATGGCCCTAGAATAACTGGTAATAAATCTATATATTTACATGTATAAAAAACAATTATGTAATATGGTATAACACACCATTATAGGAAGCAATATTTTTACTACGATTATAGTTTCCTACGTACTATTTTGGTAGCAATGAAAATGTAGCTTCGGGTAATGTTACCATGTATAAACCTAACCTTGTTAAATTTCAGTGTTGACTGTTCATAAGTATATAATTATTATTTATTACAATATCTTCGATGGAGTTGCCATATCCACGAAAAAGTCGTAATACCAGATATTATATTGAGACAAAATAGCGATTACACATTTTTTAAGTGTAGGTAGTATTGTGTGTAACATGGTACAGATTTCAGTATCATACATTTTGATGGTCAAGGAAATTAGGTTGGGACGCTTAATCAAAATTAATAATTCACCTACTGTTTTGAAATCCAACTATAGACATGGACACAGTTATAGCCTCGTGGAAGTAGAATAAGCATAGTGAAAATGAAGTTTTGGAGAAAACAATGTATGACTAAAAGAAATTAGTATGTGAATACGAGATTGCAAGATTGAAATAAATATAATTTTGGTTCTACGATTTTTACTTCAATCGAAAGAGAATATGTAAATCTAACTAATGAGTTTTTTACATTTTTAATTACTATTCTATCTATTAAAAAATCTCTAAACTTTACTTTTTCTTCAAGAAAAAATATTGTAAGTATGTCACAGATTTGGTGACATACAATATTTGTTCGTGTTTTATGCATTAAAGGTTAAGTTTTTCTTGGATTTTAGTATCTGATTACACACAGCATTTTCATTTGTTAATGAAATTGAACACCTTTTAGGATAGGTACGAAATTTTCCTTGCTGGCTCTATAAACCAAAGTTATATTATTGACTTAAATATCTACGCGTGAAAGATGGTTAGGTATTTCACTTTAAATGCTCATATGTACTGAAAATGCGATCTAAGTGAGCCGTTTTATCATCACATTCTGATTTTCTTGAATAATTGGCACTTTATGATCCAGACGGTCTTAATTTTAGATGTTTTTCTGAAGATGCAGTTCTCAAATGTTGTGCAGAGTTTTGATTTCTAAAAACGGATAGGTAGGCAATCAATTAGACGTGATTTTTTTCTTATGTTCAATGTTCAGTCGGCACCTAACATACATTTTATAGTCTCCTCGACAGATCGTAGGTTTAAATATTTACCTATGTGTGTGTTTTTTAGCCATATGTTCTATATTTTTTTGTAAAATTAAGGTGCTTTTTAATTTTCTTATAAAAAGTATTTTATAGTTTTAATTTTTTTAGTATTCATGTTTTTTTTTCATAATAGCTATTTTTTGTTTTTTTTTTAATTACTTTTATTAAAGTTGAATTAATCTTCATACGAGTTTAAATTCTAATATATTTATAAAAAAACTAAATTGATAGCCATGCTTCGTTAAATAATGTATTTCAGTGTCGAATCGCATGTGTAATTTATCTGACAATTGGAATAAATAAACTAGTTTCCTCTTACTCTTTTAAACGGTTTAATATATGAGGCACATTGGTGCCTTTTTATATTTTATAACATCCGATAAGACGGTCAATTATTCTTAATTTAATTCGTGTATTTTCTTAAGACGACTATTACGGATATCGTAAATTAATTCTGGGACCCAAAGAAATTTATTAAAGTTACAGTTTCGATTCAACTGAATATTTTAATGTAGAATATGTAATAATAATAATAATAATAAATAATTTATAAAATGCCATTTAATGATTCATGATCATTCCAAGGGCGCATATATTTTGTTTTGCTCTACAAAACAAAGCTGTTTTCAGTCCTTTAGATAAATTGCTCTTGCTTTGTGCACTGCGGACATCTATTACACTTTATAGGATCACTCACACCTAAGCATCGATCATACAAAGCCGCTTTGTTGGCTCTGTCCAACTACTTCAGGGAGTTGTTACTAATTTAGACGACCTGACTTTGAGATGCCTCCCAGATAGCTCTTTCCTCTGACACAGATCTTGAATGTATTATGGTGCCACCTACATAAATGAAAACTGGAAAAGATTTTTTCACTTTTTTTCTTGAACGACTCTGTTCTTTAATTTTTTTTTCTTTACACGTATTTTTTCTATCTATTTCTTTTTGGAAACAAAATCCTACTTGTATTTCATTCAATCATTCATGCATTCATACCATCACGGAATATCCCACTATGTAGGGTAACCAGCGACAGGTGTGCGGGTCTGTAAAACCTTAAAAAAAACGGAGCACATCACATGTGTGTCTACCCACACACCAGTCTCATCTCACCTAAAAAGGCACTACATTCAGAATGAGTGGTGAGCCTCACTGCTGAACTATGTCAGACGTTATTGTTGCCTGTTGTATTTTCGATTTCCCGGCTCTTACAGCACAATCGAAAACAACAATAATAGAAAAGAGTGGAAGCACTATTCCAAGCGGGTACCTACTGATATATATATTTCACTATTTTTGAAAATCCAAAATCATTAATCAATACACTAGTAGGTATCACACCAAGCTCCTAATCATACAATTCAATCGTACATAATTTTCTTAATCTATACTGTATGGCTGTGAGACATGGTATCTTACCGAAAGAGACAGAAGTAGACTTGAGGCTTTCGAGATGTGGTGTTACAGAAGAATACTGGGAATTTCCTGGAGGGACCACATCACGAATGCCGAGGTTCTCAACAAAGTTGACAAACCACAGGGGGCGCCCCCGACGGGAATATTTGGCCCAGGTGTGCGAGGACATGAACTGCGCCACATATGTTGAGCTGAAAAGGTATGCACAGGATAGAGAGAAGTGGAAAGCGAGATGTAGACTTCTTCTGCAAACCAATCCATAGGATTGAGACTTTTGATGATGATACTGCCTATAATACTACTTAATGCATACCTTCGTAGGAAGCAACAAATATCGTTTTTTGATGAAACTGCATAGAAAATTTGTTTTTGGTTATCAAACAATCCAGTTTCACTTAATATTCTCAAAAGTGGATTGTTTTAAAAACAAAAAAAAAAACAATTTTCTATTAAATGAATATAAATTTTACTGTCAGATTACAATTATTCTGATAAAGCAGCTGTTAGTTTCGAAACCGGAGGCGAATTCAACAAATTATATTTGTGAAATCAAAGTAAAAAATAAATTAAAAAGAAAATATTAGTGTGTATAAAAAGTTGGTAGCCATATAATTAGAGTGTATTTTCGAGTTGGGTATCTTATAGTTTCGAAAAGTATTTATTTTCGTTGTATCTGTGGCGGTAGGTATACTTCTGCCTATATTTTTAATCGCCGAGCTGTGTATCTTTAATTAAATAGCTTTATGGTCTTGTTTTGTGAACACCCTTTTCGTTTCAATGTGTCAATGCGGAATGGATTTATGGCGTCCATGGTGTACAGCCTCCGGACAGTATATAACATATATACATACCTACATAATATTATAGGTATATAATGTGTACGGTATATTTTACATACAAACTTTATATACGACTAAAACGAGGGAGAGGATTACATTCGTGTTTTAATTAACTTCCATTTATTTTGTTTTTTTTTTTGTCTTTTTTCTTTCACCATTATATTACAATCTCTGAAATTGGTGTGTTTGTGGTTCTTTTTTATTTTTTATGAGTCTTTATTGAATTTTTTTTTATTATAATTTTGATAATGTTTTTAACGCGGCGCTGGCCGATTTACTAATGATATTAATAACAATTAAGTACTACAAAAATAAACTCAATTATTATTATTACCATTATATACTTCCTCAAAAGAATTAGCAGATCAATGCGTAAATTGTAATTTATTAAAAGAACAAAATAAAATGCAACAAACGCATCATCAAGCTTTCAATTGGGAATAGTTCACCCATCCACATACTTAACATATCAAAGGATTAGGCTCTGAGGAGGACTCTATACTACCTAACAACCCTACTGATTCCCGAATATTAACGTTTAAAAAATCTTTAACAATTCTACATGTATTCATTATTATGTTTTTCGATAAATCTATAATTTCTAAATTACGGATTAACGATTTTGGAATAATGCCAGTGGCTGAAATAATGAACGGTAATATTATTATTTTACGAGAATGCCAAAGTCTTTTAATCTCGTTACCTAAAGAGGTGTATTTTCTAATTTTTTCATCAAAAGTTTTTATAATATTACTAGAATTTGGAATAGCCACGTCGCAAATATATGTTATTTTTTTAATTTTATCATGTATTATTAAATCGGGTCTGTTATGTTGAATTGACCGGTCAGTTAATATTGTTTTATCGTAATAAAGCGAAATATTAATAGGATCAAAAATTAATTTGTTTTTTTATTTGTGTGTAATTTTTACATAGGTAATTTTTACGTTACTTTTATTGTGTTAGCAAAGATCTGCTGCTTTCTTTAACACAAACTTCCAGCTTAAATTTATTAGGAAGGGAAACATTAGTTATTTTGATATTGTTTGTAGTTCTGAATTCTATCTATGTATTTGAATGAATTAAAAAAATATATTTAAACTGTCGATATAAACAGTTGGCTTCATAAGCTATATAAATATTTTTCTTCTCCTACTTTATCTTTTGATTAGACGTGTTGGTCTGTGCGACAGACAAACTCCCGAGATGAAGAGGTCCAAATGTTGAATTTTCATCTATATTTTTATCATAAGACACTCACAGATTCAATTCTAATTTAGAGTGCCAGTTAATTAAAAAGAAAGAAAAAATAATTGCCAAGAAAGTGCTTGCAGAAGACAGTGGTTATAAGTACATACATACATACATACCATCACGCCATGTCCCTTGCGGGGTAGGCAGAGAGAACCGAACGCCACATTTTTCTATCCTGGCACGCATCCCTCGCCTCGTCCACATTCATGCATCGTCTCATACATGTTCGTCTATTGCTCACACTTCTAACATTTCCGTCTTTCAAAATTACGTTCACATGGTCGTGCCATCCCTTTCTTGGGCGTCCCCGACCTCTCATTCCATTCCTTTCCGCTCTGTATATTTTCTTCGTCAGGCGCTCCTAATTCATTCTCCCCATGTGACCAAACCATCTCAATGTGTTCACTTTCATTCTAGTAATGACATCTTTCTTAATCTTACATTCTTTCCTTATATCCTCGTTTCTTACCCGGTCATACATCGTTCTATTACAAATCCTTCTTAACGATCTCATTTCAACTGCATTTATTCTACTTTCATGCGTCTTCTGCCATGTCCAGGTTTCATTGGTTTCATGTGGTTATAAGTATGTGGAATTAACTATCAATATTGTTAATTAAGTTTAAGTTCATAATGAAATTATTACAAGTATAAACACAATTTAAATCCACAAACAATGAGTTTTGATTGTCGCCTCCGAGGATGATGGTGTAACCATCGAAAGCGCTCAGGCTAAAAATTATAACTCATTGTTTCTGGATTTAAACTGTGTTATATTAAGAGGAAAAAAATATATATGACGTTTAGTAAAGAATTTATATTACAACCTAATTAAAAAATGTAAAATTGGTTATCCAAACCACTGTCAAGGACTCATTTTTTTTTTATATTGGTACATATAGTAAACACACAGCCCTAAAAATATTATTCGTAAACACAAGTTACAAAATATGAGCCAGCAAATATTTATCTTAATTAGACGATCGCTTCACCTTTCAAACTGATAAAATTAAAAAAAAATATTAAAAAAATAACATCAGTTTTGTAAAGATAACTATACCAACAGCATAAAATATTAGTACTTATAATGAAAAAATATATATTTAATTCATTTATCTTGTTTTATTCCACACATTAATTTTATTAATATCACATATGTACTAATGACTCATTCTGATTATTTACTTTTGTAAATAAAATCCTCCATTTTGTTTTGTATTATCATTAATGTATTATTTTATCGTCAAATCAAAACAACTAATGGAAAACAAGACACCAAAACATTTCGATTAAGCGTATAATTTTATAGGGCACTTACGGGGTTATTAAGCACCATTATTGGAGGGCCATTATTTGATATAATTATCATCGATTGGTTTCTCCTTGTTTGGATTCCCGAGAATAACATCGTATGATCATTATTTTTTAATAAAAAAAGACTTTCATAAACATGATATGCAATGAAAATATACCTAATATTTTTTGGGACATCTTCTATAGGTACCTACATATTTATGGTTATTTTTCGGGCATTTTTACAGATTTATTTATTTTTACGTAGGTACCTACATTAAAAATTTAAAAAATCATGTTTATAGAATTGTTGTAAAAATTCTAAAATACTAATATACTAATGGCTATAAGCCCTCACTGCGCAATATATTAGATTATATTATCTACAAGAAGATATATACCTAATTGACACAGAATTTAAACTCAATTCAACCGCTTTCTAATGTTTTTACATTCTACAAAATTATTTATATGTTTTCTTATATGTAATTATTTTTTTAATCAAATACAATACATATATTATGTCAAGAAAAATACGTCTGGAATAACATTGGCTATTCACAAATATTATTTATTTATTTAGGTCATATTTTATACATTTTACTAAATTACTATTTAAAAAATCGACGAATTATTTCATTATAATGATGTTGGTATAGCAAAAATAAAAATAATAACACGTGAAATATAAAAAAAATATATTTACTTTTCAAAAGATTCATTATTTAAAAAAAATATTAGGAGTGAATGAGGTTCAATTGTCACCGTCTTTATAATTAATTCTAGGATTATTTTTTTCAAAAAAACACCGATAATATTTAAGGATAATTTCGTTGTTTTTTTTTTAATATTTTTTAATACACAGACGTGGTCGGGGCTACAATATTTCACACAAATAACGTATATTATTTTTCTTGTCGCAAAAAAAAAATATTGTACTTTATTATATAATTAATTGTAGTTTTTTTTATGAAAATAATATTGAAAATATATAAAGATAGTTTTAAAAATATTTATGAAAATCCAGGCGTGGTCGGTGCTGTAAAATTACAAGTAGGTAATAAACGTACATATATTATTTTTGTTATTGTCGAATAAAAAATTAAAGTCATTTAATTTAAACCCTTCCTTGCCTGTAATTATATACTGGCGTCGAGATGAATATTTTATCGACTGATTTGGTAGACGAATATGCATCGAAGATTGTCGAAGGTGTTTTTTTTTTTTTCTTTTTTATCGTCGGCGTCACTTATCGAATGTTGCGTGATGCATTTTAATACAATCATTAAATTTAAAAGGTCTTCCACGTTAATATTATTGTTATTAGCGAAAAAAAAAGATTTATTTTATTTAAAAATATTTTGATAAGATTGAAAGTGTCGTCATTCGGTCCGAAACTAATTCTGATTTTGAATATACCCTTTATGTTCTATTTCAAAAATGGAACATTGAAACAAATATCTCAGTCATTATCGTTGTTCATGAATAAACATTCGTTTTTTTTTAATTGTAAAATTAAGATAGAGTGTTTCGTCATTCGGATCGTCATTGATTCTGATTTTGAATATTCTTTATGTCCTATTTCAAATATGGAACATTAATGTATACTTAAATTATGAAATTTGATAAGATTGGGAATAATATTAATAAGATTAAAATAACATCTGATTTTTAAAATCCTTTTATGTTCTATTTAAAAAATGGAGCATTGAAACAAAGATCTCAACCATTATCGTTGCTTTTGAATAAACATTCGTTTATTTTTAAATCATTAAGTTAATTTAAGATAGTGTTTTGTCATTTAGTTCGAAATTAATTCTGATATTGAATATCCTTCATGTCTTATTTCAAATATAGAACATTAATAAATATTTAAATTATGAATCTTTATTAGATTGGGAATAATGATAATAAGATTAAAATAGATTCTGATTTTGAAAATCCTTTTATGTTCTATTTCAAAAATGGAACATCAAAACATAGATCTGAATAATTAGTTGTTGTTGTTCGTAAAGAAATATGTAAGTTTTTGAAATGGTCCTGGGGGGCAAGTCTGGTCCAACCGGCGAAATCAAAACCCATAATATGGAGTTCTATGACATCTAAAGATATTATAGAAATCCATATAATAATTATATCCATGATATGGGTAATCGTGAGGTTTTTGATTTCGCCGGTCGGACCAGACTTGCCCCCAGGTTAAGAAAATATTTTTAAGTGTAATTTTTATAAAAACTAGTTGCATGTAACACATGAGATCCAACTGTCGATAGCGATGGTATGTAGAGTTGAAGAATAAGTACCAAACTATAAACCCATAAATCCAAATCATTGAATATTTTTTAGATATTTTGTTTTCTATACAACATACGTAGGTATGTAGGTATGTCAAGATAGGATAGTATGGAGGTCAGTCCTTTTTTCCTACCCAGAATATGAAACAGCATGATGGTATGTATGTATGTTTGGAGATGAAGTATCAAACTATTAAGCCTTTGACACAAAATAAATTTGGAACATTTTCCAAACTGATCAAAATATTTTACGATACGTCTACATAAAAAATTCGTTGAATCAATTGTAGGTCTTTTTCTCCCTTGCTATGTACCAACTCTTTGACTATTTTGACTGCTGGGGGTCAGCTCTCCTCATCTTAAAATTCTTCTCCTTGTCCTTCTGTCCTGTATTATGTCACCTATGCCATGACTCTGCAGTTGGTTTCCAAGAATTCTTTGATCTTCCTCTGCATGTAATTCGAGAAAGATCCATGGAGATCCATGCTTAGTTTATCTCGTGATCTGGCGAATTCAGTCTACATTTGAAATAAATTATAATTCGGATTGTTTAAACGAACACAGTTGAGCTGGTTCAAATGCATTGGTGACAAAAGTCTTTATCTCGATACAAAAATGTCACAGAATCTTTCCGTTGATCCATTTCGTTGCGTTCATCTTTGCTATGTGTGTGTCTAAAAGATGGAAATCTTCACTGCCTGTTATCTGCATATAAATTGCTAATTTGAAAAATTGTTTATCAAAACATCTCATCGGTCAGCGTATTAATTCATATGTATAAACTTATAAACAAGTTTAGTTAGTATTGTAGCGTTAGCCCCGGGCAGCTTCTATGCCATCGTACTGCTACATCCAATAAGGATGGTTATTATAGTTACCTCTGTTTCTACGTATATAGAGTATTAATATTTATCTCATTTGAATCATCCAGATCTGATAATTTAAACACATCTGAATTATACGAAAAAAATTTAACAAAACGAACCTTCAAAACATACCTACGTGTTTGGGGTTAATTAATTTTGTATGCATGGCCATGTGAATGATATTTTGAAAGAAGGAAATATAAGAAGCTTGAAAAATCGACGAGCATGTATGAGACGATGCATGGATGTAAAGGAAGCTAGGAATGTGTGTAAAAATAGAGGAGTATGGCGCTCGGTTCTCTCTGCCTACCCAGTAAGGGATATGTCGTGATGGTATGTATTTTGTTATTGTTTATTTGACTAATGAGCAATTTGATATGACAAGTTACGATGTGATCAAACAGAACCTTAGTGGAAAAGTTTAAAAGATGCAACAGTAGATCAAACATGCCTAAGAAGAAAAAGAAATAAATGCTGCATGCATTGCTTATTTAACAGAATATATACATATGTACAATACGTATTCAAAACATTACAATATAATCTAGTAATATAGTCGATGTTTATGCAGGTATATTTGGTAATATTGTAAATAATATGTGATTATTTATAGCTGCTTGCTTGTTTTTAATAATAATTTTAATCGGTGTTTCAAGTCCAGAGAACCAATATTTTCGTGAAGAAATTAATTTAAATAAATTTCTCCTCTGCTGGAGATCAAGCCCAGGACGCCCGCACAGAAGCTAAAAGGCTTACAACTGTGCCACGGTGGTTGGCATTATATATTTTTATTATACCTATAATTATCAGGGGGAGGGTGCCATATTTTCAAACCATATTTTCACATAAAAAGTTGAGAGTAACAGAAACCTTTTTACTCAATAAAAAAGGGGTAAAAATACAATAAAAACTAATAAATATATTTGAAAAATTAAAAATTTCTGCCATCTTTGTGTCAATATCGGACATTGGTGCCCCTGTACAACCTTCATGATCAAACTTGGATTGTTTCATAGTCTTTCACGGTACGCGGCGATTTGATGTTTCAGGACACCAAGAAATCGTCCTTTCGTCTTTCAATGTTGCTCCTCTCACAAATCCGGATTAAAATAAAGAAAAATAACTGTTTTCGTATATTAAATCGAACCCGAAACCTATGGCTGTGGAGTCGGATGTTAAACCAACTGATCCAAAAAGATACACGTCGGTTTCAAAGAAGTCACTAGTGAACGGTTTATTCAAAACATGAACAAGTTTAAAATTTCGATTTAAATTCATAGAGATATAACCAAATTGGCTATATCGAAACCCGCCCTTGGGTAAAAGAGGTCCATGTTATATATAATATAATCATCTCTAACCTTCCCTTTTATGCCCTCCAGTGCATGTTGTTGGAGCAGGGGCCTTGATACCGCACCTAGGTATTCAATATATTATATACACAATTTCTTCCAAGTATAATTAACAATAAATCATTTTACGGTTTGATCTTCTCGCACACCGAATAGTTTTATTTGTATATTGAACAGTTTCATTCTGACTATCCAATATTTATACCACTGAAAATTAGTTGATCATTTCTGTCCCGGCGTTCTTGGTACGATTCTCAGCAGAAGAGAATAAATATTCTTCTGCTGAGACAATCAAAAGCGGTGTTACTTTCAGTAAAAGGGTGACAATGTTTTAGAAATTGATATTATTTTCTACACATCATTTAGATTTGCTAGTTATTTTTTCACTATATATATAATATTTTATTAAACAATAATACATCCATAATAATATAAAATACACTTATTCTTCATCTCCTTCTTCGTTTAATAGACCTAGTTGGTCTGTGCTTCAGAAACTATTTCTCCTGGGATGACGAAGTCCAACTAAGATAATTAATTTATTTTATTCGGTTAACACACAAGAATAGGCTCAAGAATAAAAAAAACATTTGAAAAAATTAAATAATGCTAGGACGGTTTCGAATGATATTTAAAACATATGCGATGGAGCATTTTTTTAATTAGATAGGTATGTTTAAAAAAACGTATTTATTGGTGTGTCAATAACACTAATATGATTTACTAGGCGTCATCAAACAAAGCGCTTTGTGTCGTGTCATGTAGTAATAACCGTATATTTTCTTGTTTAAAACATTCAAAACACACACGAAATCATCTATGATTTAATGTTAAGTATCACTGTTGTAGATGTTTGACGGTAAGAATATTGTCACAGAAACAAACTGACATTTTGTGAAACATCCATAATTTTTCAAAACATCCAATTAGTTGATTTAAAGATGTGAGCCTATTAAAATTCGTAGAAACTGGTTTCTGTTTTATGACCAAGTGTGTCTCCCAAATGTGACTAAAAAGCGCGTATTTTTTCATATTTATTTGTTTATTTATTTATATGTACATATAATATTGTTTTTTTTTAAGAGTGAAAATGTCCTTGTAAGAAGTACATATTGTACATCCTCATACAGTCCCTAAACTAAACATTAATGTTTGTGCTATAGGTGAACGAAATCGTTGTGGCAGGATTCAACCACTAGCGACCGCGATTTGCGACTACTGGATTGCTAACCCATATACTAACCCTGATTTTTTTTGTTTAAAGCAATTCACCCTGTAAAGAGTGCTATGTGCCAATCATTTCATGTCAGAGGAGAAAAGTTAATTTTATTATAAATTTATGTCATTCAATGAAAGGAATTTTGAAATAACGGACAGTACACGTGAATTATTAAGAGGCAAAAGATGTTGGATATTAAGTGGAGATTGGTGATTGGTGACATCTAAAGTAATTAATATTTTTATAATATTAATAAAGCTTATTTCATCCAAATTGATGAATATCTAGGTTCTATTAGTTATTCTTGGTCTTTTTTGAAATAGGGTAATATTAATGAAAATTTAAATATATTTTATGCCGTTGTTCACAAAACATTGAAAAATTTGTACCAAATGTTAAGTGTAAAAATAGAACTTTTCCTAAATGGTTTAATTGACCTTAAAGAAAAAATGTCAATATGTGATCTCTGCGGCTTTTAATGCTACTAGTGGTGTACCACAAGGTTCACACATGGGACCAATTATTTTTATTTTCTTTATAAATCATATTGCAGATATATTTTCAGATGTTGATTATCAATTATTTTTAGATGATTTAAAATATTTAAAATAATCAATAATCATAACAATTGCTTGAAATTGCAGGAATATTTAAATAATCTTTTTGAATGGTGTAATCGCAATAAACTCATTCTCAATGCCAGTAAATGTCAAGTAGAAGAAACGGTCAGCACCTCCCTACAGTAGGTAAAAAAAACAGGGAATTTTTTTTATAGCATAGGTACCATCACGCCGTTTCCCAATTTGGGGTAGGCAGTCAGAGTCGTACGCCAGACTACTCTCACATAACATACATTTCTCGCTTCACTCACGTCCATACACCATCACATAATATGATGATGCATGGACGGTCTTCTTTTATTCCTACTTTTAACGTCTCCATCTTTCAAAATACAAAGACCGTAACTCATAAATATTGATAAAATAATTTTAATTAAATTAAAAATGGCATTAGATTATTGATAAAAAATAATCCAACTTTCAAATAATTCAATTTAGCGGAATAATTCAGAGCGAATAGCGCGCTGGATTAGTAATTCAGTGGTCGCGAGTTCGAATCCTGCCACGACCGATTTCGTTTACCTGTAGCACAAGTATTTATGCTTAATTTAGGGAATACATGAGGATGTATATGTACTTGCTGTTAGGACATACTCATTATTTCAAAAAAAAAATTAAGTCTTTTTATGTTAGAAGGTGGTCAAAATAATATAAATAAGATAATGGTCAGATGGGGTTCGGTTCTCTTTGCCTATTCAATTAATGAAAATAGAAAGATTGTTAATATGAAAGGACGTTATTCAAAACGATTCTATCAATTTGAGTCAACTCGTAACAAAAAAATATTAGTCGCAGAATGTACGTTCAAAGTTTGTATGGATAGAGGTGAAATAACATCGAGGTCATGAGTATCTTGTATTTTAGTGAGAGGCAATCGACATCAGTGGTCGATCTTTTTATTATTTTCATGGTGGCAGTCAGGAAATCCTTTGCCTGTTAATTAAACAAAAATGTAATTTTATATAATTAAGGTAATTTGTTAAATTTAATTTCAATAATTTTATGGCGGCAATAAAAATATGCCAAGAATAATCGTAAAAGCCTTAAGAAAGAGCGTGTTTCTTTTATTTAATTACTTTTTTTCATTGATAAGCGAAACGAAAAAACATGTATGTTGGCCTTTATTTTTTTATAGACGATATTGAAAATTATATCTTATTTTGATTTTAGTGGTTGACATTGCGTTTGGATTGCAAAATTAAAAATTAGGATGGTTATAATTATCTATAGATATCATAGTGACGAGATATCATAGTGACGAGGGAGGATATCATAATGACGAAAGGTGTTGTGACATACCATAGTTTCTCTACCTCTCACATTCCTCCACTTTTCTATTTCTATTCCTACAGTTCCTCCCCCATCTCCGTCATTATCCTTGTTGTTTTTGTCATGTATATATTTATTTTAGTTTTTAATAGGTATATAATATTAATATTTTTTCAGAATCAACTGTAAATACGTACTTTGTGGACAGTTTTTTGGCCTTGATTTATTATTCATTGTTTTATATTCATATTAGTTAATGATGCTGTTATTGTCCCAAATAAACCAAATAAAACCAAATAAAATAAAAATAATTAATTAGTTATACTAAGATTTAAAATTTAACGAGTTTTTATTACAATTTTAATAGGAATATCGTCTTGTCTTACAAGAGGCTTTTCAACTGATATTTTTTTAATATAACTTACTGCATGTTTCTAATGTTTAAATTTGTTTTTTTTTATAGTGCAGTACCTTTAAATAAAATAAATACTGAAGAGTCAAGCGTTGTCCATAACCTACTCTTTTCAGTCAAAATGTCAGAGTATTACTTAAATTCATTAGGACAAGACCACAATTTTATTAATAATAAGTGTTGGTCATTATTTTGGGCGTAACTTCAAACGAAACCCATTTTTTATCTCTTCTCCTAAAAATGTTATTTTGTTTTTGGCATTAGTAATTATTATTAAGAATGAATAATCAATCCATCACAAAGCGTATATTTTTAGGTTTTTACTATTTGTTTTGATCAATACAATTTTGACATACAAGCAATTAATTCTGAAAATAATCAATGCTGTCAACAATTTTCTATAATTTGTTTTTGTCAATTTCTCGTTTTTTGTATCATCTTATATATTTTGTCCAACGGCAAGAATATTCAAAAACAATTCATTCAAAAACTCCATGATGGGATAGTACTTGTATGTAAAACATGAGTTATTCTTTCATTGTTTATTTCCTAGCGAACTCCGAACTCTACTTTTAGTTTCACTGTTTATTTATTAGCAAACTTTGAACGCTAGATTCAGTTTCACTGTTTTTCTATTCACGACCTATAAACACTAGTTTTACAATAGTTTTACTGTTTATTTATTCGCGAACTATAAACAATAGTTTTACATTAGTTTCACGTGTATTTTTTTTATTTTATATTTAATTTATTTTCTATTTTATTTTATTTCTTGTGTTGACATAAGTAAAGCTATTATGTGATAGAGAGAATCTGCCCAGCCTAAAAACTGCTTTGCAGATTGGCGGAAATATGTAGTTGTTATTTTTTTTTATTAAATAAAAATATATTAAAAAAATATTATTAGCATCTGAACACTAGTTTTTCAATAGTTTTACTATTTATTTATTAATGAACTCTGGAAGCTAGTTTTACTGTTTATTTACTAATGAAATATAAAGACTAGTTTTAGATTCACTGTTCACTTATTAATAATGACCTTAGTTATAGTTTTACTGTTTATTTATTAAATGCACTGCCTTATTGGTGATGCTCTCTGATACACTGATAAAGTTGTATCAATGAGCATCATCAGTACGATATTCAAAATATAGCAACGAATCTAATGGAGAAAAATATTATGAAAAGAGATTTTTTCATATAACTAGAAATTTTCGTACATGAATATTTAGGGGGTCATTTAAATATTGTTCTAAAGTATCCAAACATCGAGAATAAATTCATGATTAGGTATATCTTGTATTTTTGTAAATATTTGAACGCACATACCGCTAAAATTGAAAATAATATTGGTTGATACCTAATATCACCTTTATCTTGTCAATCCAAAAAAAACTTACAGGATATATTTACAAGTGACATAGAATCAATATGGATTTTGGATGGGTGGATGGCAGAGCGGTTAGCGCGCTGGGTTAGTAATCCAGTGGTCGTGAGTTCGAATCCTGCCTCGACCGATCTCGTTCACCTATAGGACAAGCATTTATGCTTAGTTTAGGGAACGTAGGAAGATGTATATGTACTTGTTTAACAAGGACATATTCATTTTTTATTTAAAAAAAAAAAAAATTATATATATTTACAACATTGTATTTTATGTATGTATTATTTATTGTATGTAATATATAGTGTATTATTGGTTATCAATCTACAATTTGTATAATGTTCCTTCATCTACTTACAAATAATGTTACATCGCGTCTGATAGTACTAGAAACTATAGCTCTACTACCGCCTTTACATCTAACGGATACCAAGTACAATATAACCACGGATTTACATATTTATTTGAGTATTTTTTTTTTTATCTAGTGTGGAATAAGAATCATTGTGGTATAACTATCATAACATTTTTTTATAAATCTGATCTGTTTTAAACAAATTCATTCATTCATACCATCACGGCATATCCCACAATGTGGGGTAACCAGCGAAAGGTGTGCGGGTGTGCATTGCCTTATAAAAGGGAGCACAACATATCTATGTATACCCACACACCAGTCTCGTCTCACCTAAAAAGGCACTATATTCAGAATGGGTGGTGAACCTCATTGCTGAACTATGTAAGATGTTAGTGTTGCCTGTTGTATTTTCGATTACCCGGCTCTTACGGGGACACTCCAAAACAATAATAGAAAAGAGTGGAAGCACTATTCTAAGCCGGTGCCACACAGCTAAACAAAGTTATTATTTAATGGGATATACCTACAATAAAGGGATCAACTATTGACAGCAAATTCTCAATTCACAACAACACACACGACAAAACCACTAATATGGGACTCACATTGTGGACCATGGACTACACAATCACATGTTATATATTATTGCTTACTATGATTTAGTAATTAATATAATGTAACTAGTCTACCACCTCGAAACAGGCCTGGCCTAGTGAGGTGGTGAAAACCAACCCAATTTATTTGTTATATTGCTTATATAAAGTAATGCAAATCTCGGTATTTGTAGTAAAAAAATCTTTAAAAGTGAATAGGAAACGTAATTCAGCTATATATTCTGCTATATAGCGCTATATATATGTAATTCTGATGTGTAATTATTGTTATTAAAAATATTTTTATTTACTGTGTTAATTATCAAAAAAAAAAACATTGAACGTTTTACATAAATACCTTTTCAAATTTATCCGAACGAGAAAAATGATCGAGGTTGTTAAAAGGAAAAATAATAATTCATACTACGTTAAAAATTTGGTTCAAAATTTCGGGAGAACGTTCTTTCCATCGATTTATGATTTAGTGATAGCTCATTCATATCATCTTAGAATGTATGAAGACCCGCCTTGAGATAAGAGATGCTCCTTGATTTTCGATGGACCCAAGGCTGTAGCAGAAGTCAACATTGATATAACGCAGTGGTAGTGTATTGGTAGTAAACACAGTATGGTATGGCATAGTATATCTGTGTATTGGTACCTGACTGTTGGTTAGTCCAGGTGTTATGGCCGTCAGACAGTACCTACATATCTGCAGAGTCACGTTTTTTAAACAGATTTCTTTCTAGTGCATATACCTATACCTTCTCGTACATATTCCTATATCTACCAAAGACACAGTGGCAGACCTAGACGACAACACCGCAAAGTCGTAACCTAGGGCATTCATTACGGAAGGGTTTCGAGTGATATTATTTTAATTTTATACTTTTGATTAAAAACAGTTTTTATGGACAAGTAGGTAAGTAATACTAAGGACTAAGGAGTGACGACCTAAAACATCCTGTCAGACCTCGACGATATATTACAGGGTAGCGAGGGATAGAGAAGCATGGAGATTGAAAGGGAAGGCCTATGTTCGATACTGAACGAATGATGGCTGACGATGATAACGAGTTGTCCTAATTGAGACGAACTATATTTTTTATGCTGTTTAAAGTAAAATAAGAATGTCCCATAAAAAGGAATAAACCTATTCCTACTAATAAACCTATTATTCCTACTATGTATGAATAAGCTTATATTACCTTCAATTATCTTGTATCTTATATCAACTGTATGTTTTTGGCTAGAAATAAATAAAAGAAATAAGACATTTTCAGTTATTTTTGAACCATATAAACAAACACTGAGTGTACCTACGTAGAAACAAAGGCGAAGAAATATTTTCATATAGCCAAATTCCTCGATAAGGAAGTGTTATAATATAAGTTTCGCTAGTGCATAATGTTGTATGGAGTGGAAGGTTGGACTCTCTAAATCGAAGCATTCTAGATGTGGCTAAACAGAATGTTGATGCGCATTTCATGGGTTGATAGTCTTTAATGAAAGAGTAGGATGAGAGACAGCGAAAACGTTGGCCACTTCCATGGTAATAAATATGCCCTTCTATAACTTTTAGTAGAGGAAACGAAAGAGGTAAGATGGAGTATGAGGCGGAAAAGAATATCTTGACAAAAATCTCAGGCAGTTGTTCCGAAAGAAACGTGTAGGTATTTTTTTTTAATATTTATTGAATAAACGTAAATTAAAACCGGCCCT
Organism: Molanna angustata; assembly: GCA_963576475.1. Lineage (NCBI taxonomy): Eukaryota > Metazoa > Arthropoda > Insecta > Trichoptera > Molannidae > Molanna > Molanna angustata. The sequence goes on along the minus strand of OY754964.1, from coordinate 2,873,284 downwards.
GAGTTCGTTTACTAAGAAACCCGTCGATTCTGGTACCTTTACCTCAAGCGAACCTAAAGCGTTATTTTACGTCGGACGCCGTTAAGGTTCCTAATGGCTTGTAGGTTCCTAGCTATTATACTACACTTCAGCGGCAGTCCACGCCAGATGTGCAAGGGAGAAACTACCGTATAGCCGTGGACGGTCAGTGCTATAGATTGTGAGGGAATGTGCTCCCAATATCGGTCCATGCTTTTGTTACTTAAGATGGTCGCTTCTTGTATAGGTATATAGATTATCGCTTGTATGGGACATTTGTAGTCGCGTTATATTTTAGAAAAAAAAAGTCAATCTATTCCAATCAGTGATGCATTTTTTGTTACATTTTAATCCTACACGTAAGTTTTATAAAAAAAACCAAGTGACGACTTGAGACATGAGAATGCTAGCACGCAATATCTCTACAATACTGACATAAAACGAGTGGGTTGTGACCAACGGTAAACTCCTCACTTACAAGTTACTTCATAAAGTATTCAAATTTTGTGTGGAAAATTTCGAGCATTTTCATGAAATGAGTTTGTTCAGTTATTTTTTTATTTAAATATTTTATTATGAAAATTTAACAATTCTTCAATGCCATTTTATAAAAGTGATGTGCCTTTTTACCAATTTGAAAATAAAAATTTCAAATATTAAGTTTCCTGACCTTGGGGTCAATTTGAAATATTTGACTGTTAAAAAAATTGAGAAGCACTATTCAGATATCCTTCATAAGCACACGCAGAAACATTGTGATGAAACTTTCAGAATACAATCTCAGCATGATAATCAGCAATGAAAAATAGTCTTAGAAATTTTGAAATCGTAACTCCCCACTATATCACCTTTGGTTAGTGAGGAGTAATAATAGATGCGTTAGTAGTCTTTAAAATCGGTAAATAAAAAGCAAGGTGCATACCTCACTTAATTTTTACCGCACTTTAGTTGCACGCAAGTTGTTGTAGCCGTACATAGCACATAGCACACACACACAGATACATTGTGATGAAACTTTCAGAATGATACAAGTTGATAATCTGCAATAAGAAAATAGCCTTAAAAATTGCAAAATCATCACTCCCCACTATATCCCCTTAGGTTAGCGACGAGTTAAAACAGTGAGAAGTTCAGAAATTTCTCAATAGATAAAAGCATTTTTTTTTCTTGGTTATTTTCTCCAAAAGCTATCCAGAAAATAATAGTGTGCTAGTACTAGAGCAGGTAATCGAATTTAAGAGGACCTCGTTCACTAATAATAAGAGCATTTTTCGTTTATTATAAGGGACCTAATTATACAGATTTTGTAATTTCTTTAAGGTCATAATATAATACAATGATCAAACTTTAATTTATAGTACAAGAACAAATAATTTTAACGGACATAAAATTAAATTTTCAGTAGGTATATGATGAAAAAATGTAAATATAAATATTTAATGGAAGGTTAAAATTAGTACCTTTAGGTATCTGCCAAAATATTAATTAAAATTTTTTATCAAGTTTCTTCTGCGTCCTCCAATTCGCCATTTCTTTTCCTCAATAATGAGATCAGAATAATTGTCGTTTTTTTTTCTCGTTCGCTCTTGTTTTAAGAAAGACTATTCACAATTGTTTCAAATTTCCTAAAGTTTTCACTTACTTCAGTTGATGAAAATAAAATTTCTTTTTGGCATGCGTCTATATTTTAATTATTTTTAATAATAATAATAATTAACACTTCCTTGCACCCTTGCGCAAGTGGCGAGTTTATTGCCGTATGGCAACTTCACTAGAGTCTACAATCCGAATCTACCCGTTTGCATTCTGTTTCCGGTTGGCTCTCTGATTGGTTGAGATCTCGTAGTATTAAGTCAAATGAGCTGTGAAATTTTATATTAAATGCGAAAAATTAAAAGAATATTACATATTTAATTTATAATTCAATTTATAAAGCAACTCGCTCACGCGAGTCGCTATTATTATTATACACAAACTTAAACCTAACCTAAGAATGCAGAAAAGAAATTCAGGGGCTAGACGCTACTGGCAACTTCTTGCAACTAACCAGTGTTTCCAGCCCAGAGAAGCAATATTTGCGTGAGAAATGAATTTAAATAAATTTCTCCTCTACTGGGAATCGAACCCAGGACGCCCGCACAGAAACCGACTCCTGTGGCACAGTTGGTAAGCCGTTTATCAATATTCTCAACAAATAATACATAATGGAATTCCATTAAAACTTATGTCATTATTAAAATCGGACTGGATTTGATTTTTATAACTGGACGTAATTATCAAAATCATTTTGTAACGAAAAGGATGTCGATAATTTATTATTGCTGAATCTTATCTCGTTCACTCAAAAAACCTTTATTAAATATCTTGAAAATCAGATTGCAAAAAGCACTCAATTATCTTTATTTTTATCGACAAACCATTAAGTCAAACTCTTTCTATTTTTTTTTGCACAAACTTGAGAAGATTGTAACTGACATTATGAAGGCATGTGACTAATGGAAATCTATAAAGATAACATTAAAAAACAATAGAATATTTTGTCGTTGTCGAGCAAGCCATTTCTTTTACAAATTGCTCTGACCAAACATCATTACAGATATTGAATTATCAGCAATTAGTGGTACCTATTATGATAATAGCTAATAGCTCGTATCTTTTGTGTCATAATAATCACAAAATGAAACACAAAGATTTAGTTTTGCATGTTTCATTTCAAATTATTTTTCGGTGAATTAGCACGTTGAGATGGTTCGACCGGATATGACAGAATACACACGAAAGCAAAATAAATGACGTTGAAATGAGATCGCTAGGAGATTTTGTAAAAGGACGATTTATGGGAAGGTAAGAAATGGAGACACAAAGAAAGAATGTTATATGAAGAAAGGTGTCATTAATGAAATGTAACCACACAAAGACAAAAAACTAAACATACCTATAGCACCTAAACTACAATTTAAAACATGACTTACCAGAAATTTTATGTCTTTCATTAACCAAAGCAAAAAATAATAATATTCAATTGGATATTTAACAATGACAGAGAAGAGAGCGAAAGATTGTTACTTATAATGAACTGAACAAATACATTTTACTAATATATTATTACCTTCTAGCAGGAGTAGATTAAAAGAACACGTGTTAGCTATACAACATAAAGTAAAAACTGCCATCTTAAAAGATGAACATGATAATATCAATTAAAAGTAAACTCACGTAGAGAAAACCTTCAACAGTTGAACTATTTACCTAAAGAAATATATTTTACTTGTATACAACAACGTATATGGCATGAGAACATGGGAATATCTCCTGCCAAAAATCATCCATCATTAATGAGTCGATATACATGAATATGGAATCTGTGGAAATTTTCTCAAATGGATGACCTCATATATTTCAGAAAGACGTCAGTCTGTGAGGGTTAATAACAACACGTCCTTATCGGAAATTGTAAAATTTGGAGTGCCACAAGGATCGGTTCTCGGACCTATTTTATTCATTCTGTATATAAAAAGACTTGACGACTTGATTCAAAACCAAGGATTTAATTCATTTGCTTATGCCGATGACCGCTTGCTCTTCAAATTTTGTAATCCCATACGTAAAAATCGTCTGGAAGTAGAAACTGTTGAGTGCATCGAAAAAGTCGCCACGTGGATGTCTAGCAACAAGCTTAAACTGAACCCAACTAAAACAGAGTTTATGTGGGTAGCTTCACCACGGCGACAGCACCTCATTGAGAGTACTCCTATCAACATCAACGGAGAAACACTCGTGCCAGCTACAAGTGTCAAATTCTTGGGTATTCACTTGGACAATAAGTTGTCACTTGACCTTCAAATCTCAAAAACGGTCAGTTCATGTTTTTTTCAACTCAGACAACTGAAAAACATTCGTCAAAATTTACCTAAGAATGAGACTAAAACACTTGTAAATTCATTCGTTGTGTCTCGGCTTGATTACTGCAACGGCATTTATGCTGGATTGCCGAAGTATCAGCTCGATAGACTACAGATGGTATTTAACACAGCGGCAAGACTTATTTTCGGTGCAGAAAAACGATGTCACATAACTCCATTACTAAACGAATTACACTGGTTGAAGTGTCCAGAGCGAATTGATTACAAAATTTGTTTGACAGTATATAATGCTTTGAACAACCTGGCACCAAAATATATACAAGAGCTGTGTCAGAGAAGAGATCTCTCTGGGAGGCATCTCACACTCAGGTCATCTGGATCACAGAGTAACAATTCCTTAAAGGAGTTGGACAGAGTCAACAAAGCGGCTTACTATGACCGATGCTTTAGTGTGAGTGGTCCTATTAAGTGGAATTCACTGCCTATAGATGTCCGCAGTGCTCAAAGCAAGAGCACTTTCACTAAAGGATTAAAAACAGCTTTGTTTCAAAGAGCAACACAACATTAGACTATCAGCGCCCTTGGTATGATCTTGAATCATTAAACGGCGCTATACAAATGACTTATTATTATTTATTATTATACATACATATGAGTTTCGATGAGGCGATAGGCGCGTTTCAAGATAGAAAAGTTGCATTCGATTCTCTTATGCCTACCCCGATAGAGTCATAGCATATGACGGTATGTATGTAATTTCAATCGTTTTGCTATTAAATTCCTATTTGCACACATTTAAAAGACGCAAAATTATTCCGGTGTCTTGCATTTTGTGTAGTTATGTAGCTCTGAGTAAAATAAAACACATAAATCAATAACATTATCATTTTTTGTTGTTGCTGTTATATTCATGTCTATAATTTGAAATGAGAGACTGCCCATTCAAATTGATTGGCAATCCATAACATGTCGACTGGTCTGGTCCTCCTAATTCCAGTTTTCCACAATCGATAAACTTTAACATTCTTTAATTAATATTCATAGATATTCTAATTTCTGCTGTGGACATCATTACACATGTTCAATTTACGAGTTCTTCGTTTTATTATTGCCTATCATTTTTTTTAATCGGGACTTTTGAGTCACTTTTAATTAAAAGTGCAGACACCGCAAACGACAAAGACTTGGATAACATTAATCGAGCTATGTCTTTTAATGTTTTTACGCATCAAAATAACGAGAAATAATAAATTTAAGACTATTTCAAAAGGCGCTTTTATACTAGCCCAGGTCCGGATTAACCAGGTACAAAATTACGGGGAGCATGGTTAGGAAAAAATATTTTTTTTCAAAACAACAAACATTGCTTTATTTTTTTTTCGTTAAATCAGCGGATATTCAAGTTTATGAAATTCAATTTATTTGATGCAACATTAGTACTGCCAGTAGCTACTTATGGCTTGGAGACTATGACAATGACTCAGAAAAGTGCTGAAAAACTAAGAGTCACCCAAAGAGCCATGGAAAGAGCCATGTTAGGATTAAGTCTGAGAGACAGGGTGCGAAATGACACCATCAGGGAAAGAACAAAATTGGTTGATTTTGTTCACCGCATTCTTACCCTGAAGTGGAGATGGGCGGGCCACGTGGCTAGATACCCCGAAGACCGATGGCCAAGGATAGTGTTGGCTTGGAGACCGAGAACGACAGTCAGAGGTGTTGGAAGACCGCCAATGAGATGGAGAAATGACATCAGCCGTCATGCTGGTGTCAATTGGTTGCTCAGAGCACAAGATAGAGTGGCGTGGAAGGAGATGGAGGAGGCCTTCGTCCAGGAGTGGACGGGATTAGGCTGAGAAGAAGAATAAGAAGAATGCAACATTCATAAATATAGAATTTTTATTCCACAATTTTGAGTATTCAGCATGTAGGTATCTCTCAAGGTGCTAGTTGTGTCTATCGAAAGTATTGAGCCTTCCAATAAATTTTTATTTTTTTGTATCTTCATGAAAGTATTAAAGTAAATATTCTGAAAGACGGAAATGTTAGAAGCATGTACAATAGACGAACATGTATGAGACAATGCATGAATGTTGACGAGGCGATGAATGCGTGCCAGGATAGAAAGATATGGCGTTCGGTTCTCTCTTCCTACCCCGCAAGGGACATGGCGTGATGGTATGTATGTATTCATGAAAGTATATTTCGCGCAAGTTATTGTTTTTTATTATTTAGTTAATTTTTATGATATTTTTGTGTGAACGGTGGGAGTTATAAAATTTATTAATTTGATCGGGCGCCATAACTCTCACAAACAGCCCAGAATTTAGCGCCTGGAGTGTATAATTTAAAAAACAGTCATCAAAATTATAGAAAAATAAACATTTAATATTATTAATAACAATATGTGTTTCCTTGAAGTTTTTGATTATTGCGACTGTCAAAACCAGTATTTGTTCAAACAAACACTAAATTGTGTTTAATTAATACTTAGGTATTCAAAATCTAAATATTTTGAATATATAAATGGTCATGCGAAATGTGTGAATATAATTTGATGTATTGTTTCGAAATAATATTATTTTTAAACTCATGCTAAATTTCGATGCAAAAAATATTTCAAAATACATAATGTTATTAGGATTTTTAACTTAAACAAAACATAATTGACGTTAATAATATATTATGTAGGTACCTAATATTACAAGCAATTTTAGTTTTTTATTGATTATTTTTTTTTTAATTTAATTGAGCTATAATAAAATAACTTTATATTTTAGCTCAAATAAATTTAAAAAAAAATCAATAAAAATATTATGTAAAAGGCTAAGGAAATAAAAAAAAATATCTTGTTAAATATGAGGCATGGTGAAATGAAACGAAAATCTGTCCTCACATTGTAAAATAGTAGCTCCCTTTATTTTTTAGAATTGCACTACCTCACGTTTTCAACCTATTTTTTAATTTTTAGAAGTGAATAATTTGACTCTATTTTTTACACAAGATATAAATAAGCCAGTTAGTTATAGATTAATTAAAAATTAAACCAAGATATTTCATTTTTACTATCTACCAAGAATGCGGCATTTTCTTTATCATCATCAAAGGCTCAATCCTGCGGATTGGTTTGCAGAAGAAGTCTGCATCTCGCTTTCCACTTCTCTCTATCGTCTACCGGAATGGGACACTTGGCTGCGGCCACTTGGGTGCGGGACACTTGGGTGCGGGACACTTGGCTGCGAGACACTTGGCCGCGGCGGACACTTGGCTGCGGGACACTTGGGTGCGACGGACACTTGGGTGCGAGTCCACTTGGTTGCGAGTCCATTTGGTCGCGACGGACACTTGGGTGCGAGCCCACTTGATCGCGAATATTAAAATTATTATAAAAATATTTTTTCTGCTTTAGAATGAAGTGTTTCGTACTGATTATTGTAATGCTCTTTATATTATATATGTACGGTCTAAAAGTATAAAGTAAAAACAAGTTTATTAAGTGAAATTATTTTTCATACTACGAGCATGAGAATTTTTTATACACAACATGTAAAGTCAATTTTTTTTTTCGAAATTTGTTGTGATAAAAATGTAGAAAATTTGAAAAAGAATCTACGTAGTTAAACATCAATACATATCACGCCATATCCCTAATTTATGTGATCGTAAAAGTTTTTTCGTGGACGTATTAGGTACATACAATTGATTACATTTCATGATTACAAACACATATTACTATCTTTAAGTAAGTAGATAGAAAAAAAAATTTAAGAATAAGAAATTTAAACGGGTTTCTAAATCATGTTTGTATTATTAATCTTTTTCCTATCTCAAATCTGAAGCTACCTAATTGATTAAATCACACTATCGCATTATTGAATATTTTTTAATTTATTTTGGAAACGACTGTCTATAAACTGTAGAGAACAAAATATATGTAGGCACTTTAGTGAATAAAAATAAAACAAGTAATGTACAGAAAAAATATCTAATATTTAAAAAAAATAATAAATTACATTTTATAATTATTTAAATATGTATTTGTAATAATGAAATGTAATGAATTGTATGTAATATGTACAAGAAAAAGCTGTCACGGTCACAAATTACAATTTAAAAGAAATAATTAATTTTAATTTTCATAAATTACAATTAAATTTCAATTCATACATACGGCGTGATAGTATGTATGAATTGATGTTTAACTACATAAGTTCTTTTTCTAATTTACTACATTTTTGCTATCACAATAAATTTCGAAAAAAATATAATTCACTTCATGCAGGTATGGGTATAAAAAATATCATATTTATAGTATGAAAAATAATTACACTTAATAAACTTTTTTTACTTTAAACTATTAAACTAGTATATACATAAGTATCTTTATATTTTAAATGCCTGTATACTTGTATATCAACTACATATATATAAAGAGCATTACAAAAATCAGTATGAAACACTTCATTCCAAAGCAGATTTTTTTTTTATATTTCGCGACCAAGTTGGCTCGCACCCAAGTGTCCGTCGCGACCAAATGGACTCGCAACCAAGTGGGCTCGCACCCAAGTGTCCCGCAGCCAAGTGTCCGCCGCAGCCAAGTGTCTCGCAGCCAAGTGTCCCGCACCCAAGTGTCCTGCAGCCAAGTGGCCGCAGCCAAGTGGCCGCAGCCAAGTGGCCGCAGCCTAGTGTCCTAGACCGATCCTCTACAGCCCTCTTCAGCTCAACATATGTGGCGCAGTTCATGTCCTATAAATGATATATAATCAATATAATTAAATAAAATCTCTTAGTTTTTAACCACGTTGAGTATATTTATATGTCAACTAGTTTCGGAGACGTAACCGCTCCTTCGTCCGGACAAACTTATACTTAAGTATATATTATAACTTTTGATAAGAAATTTAACAATCAAGATATAATAGCCTAAATAGCAGCATAGATATAGTTATAAATCTTTATCGATCACGCCATATACTTTATTTGTACCTGAATACATTTCATTAGACTATTATTATATAATGTATGTATATATTTATACGCAATACAATCATGGTTTTTTCTACTTCCATGAATCTTCTCATGCAGGCTCTTCAAATACTCGGAAGTCCTTCTTCCACATTGAATAAATTAACAAATTTCTTTACATTTTCTCAGTATATTGTTTTTCTTCACGTGCCGTCTTCTCTACAAAGGTTAGCGACGATCAGGGCTATCTTCACTTTATTCACCCAAAACAGTGACGCAGTGCTTCTCTGAACCACTGTCTCAAGTCATGAAATTCTTCCTCGTTTTGGTCCTCTTCTCTCTTGTGTCCTTCCTTGGATTACAAGCAGCAAGAGTTGGTACTTTCTTCCTTTCATTATATGTCCGAAGTATTACAGTGTAATTTTTCAAAATACATATATCATTTTTTTTAATTTTATTGCCCACCCCATCAAGAACACGGCAGTATTTTAGTTATGTATAAAAACATCCTATTTCCTGATACATCCAAGAAGAAAACTTAATCCAACCGATTTGTCCAAGAAAATTTATTTCTTTTAACAGATCGACATAGTTTTCAAGCCAAGATCCGCGAGATTTGTATGGTCATATCTATATTTTTCGTTTTTTTTTCAATTTTGAAGTCAAAAAGCACAAAATTTGAAGCTTTGCGGCATATTTGAATTTTTGTTTCAGTCAGGAGTTATTTACATTTTAATTTTTATCATTTTTTCCATATATCTTAAAAACCATAAAAGATATAACGCTGAAAATTTGTAGTTATAAAGACAAATAAAATAGGTAAATCAAACTTGATTTTTGATAAATTTTTGTGTTTTACTGCCATACTATATTTTCATTTTTTTTTAAATATATTAAATATCGAAAAACGCTGAAACACTTGAAACTAGATAATTTTATTTTCTATAAAAAGTATATACATTTTTGTAGTATATTTCAAACTTTTTTGAAACAATTTTTGTGAAAATTTAATTTAGTGACGACATCGTTTCATACAATTTGAATTGCAGTATGCATAATCTCTACGGGGACTGTCTAGAGTTTGATATAATGTATGTACATACAAACATACATAAAATATTCCTTATTTTGGATTTTAGGTTTTACAGTGTGGTTCATACTGTTTTTTGTTTTATTTTTAAACTAATCAAGTAAACATACTTTTGCTATCAACTCATGTGTTACATGCAACTAGTTGTAAACAATTTATTTGGCACATTATTGGATCATGCAACTGTAGTCGCAAATATGGAATCGTATCTCTCACGGTAAAAAAATTACAATAATAAATAAGACTAAACCCAATAGTTTATATTGTAATATGGAAATTTGGTGTTCGTTCAGGTGGTTTTATTTCATTTCCACGACAGTCTTTTAAAATTTATGTACCTGTGTAGCCATTTTGTTGAAGTTCTTTTTAAATGCAAATTTTCTTTTACATTATTGTGGAGTAGTTATTAAGTATCCACTGTGAGTCCATCCATCTTGAGTTGTATAATATTATATTCTTCAATAGACACGGGATGACACATGGTTGGTAGTATATGGTTTGCGTGTAGGTTAGACATCAATTTTCTTATCTACATAATGTAATATTATGTACATTTTAAATCAGCGCAAATGATTTGTTTAAATGACTTGAAATTAAGAAGAGTTACATATAATAATAAAATAGATTTCTGTTTTGCTGTATGTAAACTAACTTACGTTGATATGTTATAAAAATATAAAAATACTTGGTTATGGTTCTATTGTATTTATTGGATACTTGGTTATAGAACTATAACCAAGTATTTTTATATTTTTATAACATATCAACGTACAATGGAGTTCTATCAAGAATTGTCGATCGACAAACTAAACTAATAAACTAACTTGCTTAAATATCTATATAATTAAGATCGGTATGTTTTTCTCAGACAAGCTTTTTTCGTCAAAGAATCGGCACTATGCAAGCTTATTAAAAATATATTTAAAAAAATATAAATTTTATTTACATTCGTTTACGTCCTAAATGGGGCATTTACATTAAAAATATTGATAGTTAAAGTATAAATAATAACAATTTTGGCACATCAACAGCACTATACTGGTTTCCAAGATTAATTAATAATATAGTTAATACTACGTAGATACTTAATAAAATACATACATACATACATACCATCACGCCGTATCCCTACTTGGGGTAGGCAGAGATGAACAAACGCCAGACACCTCTATCTTGACATATATGTTTAATATAAAATGGTGCATTTTGACGCGAACCTACATACCTTGTAGGTACGCTGAATTTTATCACGATATGAATAAATTCTAGTTAAACAAGTACATATTATAAATCTTCCAGCATTTCCACGGGTTGTTTGGAAAATTGTCTAATAGGAGTAAGCCCGCCAGTGTGCGTTATATTTGTTTATATTATGTACAAAAAGTTAAATACCTAAATAAAAAAAATAATTAAGCACAAATGCTTGTACTAAAAAATCTTTGAACGAAATAGGTCGAGGAATTACTACGCATGCGCGGTGCACACTCTTCCACCGACCTTTTCAAATTACAAAATTGACTATTTTATTTTTATTATTCACACATTAATATAGCGTAAGAAGTTAGTTTTATGATATTCTGTGTAACGGAATGTCATCTCCCAAGAAATTAATTACACACTTATTGAGTCATTACTTTTCAGATTAACATAAAATACTCGTAAAAGAATATAATACCAGACAATTTGCGCAAAATAAATTGTTAATTCCTAAATGGAAAAAATATGGCGGTGAAAGAAAACTGAAAGTAAGCATTAGTACCTTAAATATTTAACACCCTTCCAAGTAGAATTTATATTATTAATTTATGAATATGAGATAATATCCTCCGTTAAAACTCGCCTCAAAAACTTTATGGTAAAATGTAATTAATGACAATATATAACATATTTATTGTAAACAGCTAATATGCATGTACCTATGTATGAATATAATTTTTGCGTATATGTATAATGTATACATCATATTTTATAATATTGAAAAAAATAACTTGAGGAACATATATTATAAACTTGATTTGTCTGGGAAACTCACTGATGACTTTTATGGCTAGTGAGAACCCAACAGTTCCGCAAAGAAATCAAAAATAAATAAAAAATATAAATATTATATGAAAATTCTCATATATTTATTTGTTACGTATTTTTTGTAGAAATTCGTTTTATTTTGAATTTTTTTAGCATAAGAAAGTGCCCTTCCTAAATAAAAAGTAAATACCTACATGATAAAAATTAAAATTATTTCAAGAAAAAAGTTGTACCTTAGAACTTTGTTGTATTGAGTAAGAACTATATATGAGACATCTAAAATTTTATTTCAGTTTAGAAAAAAAATTAATTAACTCGTAAATTAAAGCTAAGTTGAAAATGAGTTCAGTTTTGATCTTATAATATGCATTGTTCACAGATCAAATGACCCCTTTCTTTAAAAAAAATATCATATTGTCTCAATTTGTGTGCTTAGAGATTCTTTGCAGACATTGCGTGATGGATTCAATAAACGCATCGAAATGTTGGTCCCGCTAGAGGCGTCTAACAAACTAGAGATGGCAATCTCTCGCAACAATTTGGAATGATTCAAATTGCCAGAAAATTTATGGAAATGCCATTGCATGTCCCAGGGGTCGATAACTCAAATCTCAATCTCATAATTACGCAATAAAATTATATTACCGTTCAGACGCTTCTTTATAAATTATTTATAAGGTTGATTTTACGGTCAAAAACGGCTCCCAATCATTTTCAAAATATTCCTCGTCGAAAAACAATATGTATTTTTATATGTATTGTTGTTTAAATAAATATTAAACTTTTCAATAGAGACAAATTTGGAATATTGTAGTTGAACCAGGAGCTCGAGGCACTTAAAGGGCTTAAGACCACTCATCGGCTGGTTTACGTGATCACTTTACGCGCTTTTCAACGTTCACCAATTATTTATTTAATTAACTCTTTGTACATAATATAAACAAATATAATGCACACTGGCGGACTTATTGCCATTAGGCAATTTCTTCCAACCAACCAGATCACAGAGTGACAGAATTATACATGCACATCAACAAAAAATGAAAGCTACAAAAGAACAAATAAAATATACATAACATCAAGATAAATAAAAAAAAGCATAGCAACAAAAAAGGGATTGGGAAGGAACAATAAGAGGAAATCGAGATCGGGTGTTAGGGAAAAATATTACGTAGCAAAGGGAAGGAAGGAAAAGGAGAGGATTTATGCCATCTTATTAAGCTCCCTGTTTGCGTATAATATGCAACTATAAAAATATTCGTTTTTTTAACATTTTGTAATTATTTATTATCTTTACCTACCTATTAAATTTATAGGCAAACCAAGGTTTTCGGCTTCTATAAGACATTCCGCTACTGCGGCCTCACCAGTTGAAACGATCGTACTACAAAATGGAAAATATTTTATATTGTTCGATTTTATCAAGTAAAACTATGTATTCAATGTTAGCACTGTCTCAATAAATTGTTTAATCAATATACATAGGTATCCTTAGTTTAATCGGAAACTGCGTGATATATGTATGTTTTTAAATAATGACAAAAATTCAATAATATCTCTTCAGCATTTAAAGTAATTCTTTTATGTATAACCTAAAGTCACAGCAAACGACTTGTCAATAATATCTGAAGTAAACGAGTAACGAATTTGATTGATGTATCTCATTTTCATAACTTATGAAGTTGCTGCTAAGTCTTTCTGTTATGAAATGACCATGTGACCAAACTTGAGGTCCGTCTTGTGCTCGTTGTACACTTTCAAATTTTTCATTAAAATTCACTGGGCAGAACAAATTTGTGACACGGTATAATTTTAAACTCAGATATTGACTTATATTCAAACGCAAATAAGGCATAGATCTATTTCTCGGTAGACGTGTTCATGTACTCGAAATAATGATTCAGTTATTTTTCCCGTGCAGTGTTTTACATACATATATCGGTTCAGGGGCAAGACTATTTGTTAATTAAAGTCCACGAATTAATATTATAATTTGTTTTTTTTAATATTTGAATGTGTAACGAAACTACGTATTTACTTTAGATAACCTAAAAGAATACTCGCAATGAAGAGTATGTTTGAGTCTGAAAATGCACTAGAACTCATTTCGAAATATTAATAATACCTAATTAAAACAATAAATACTTGCACGCTGCCTAAGTGGCGAATCTATTGCCAGAAAGCAATATCTTCCAACCAACTAACCAGTGTTTCTATCAGAAATTCACCAACTCTGATTTAAAATACATAAATGACTTATTTGCTGAAAATCGAACTCAGGACGATGGCAAAGATGTCAAACAATCAACTTGACTAACCACTGATTTATAATATACAGTGTGGAAGCACTTCTGTGCTTACACAAGTATAATTATAATAATAATAAACACTTCCTTGCACCCTGCGCAAGTGGCGAGTTTATTGAAGTATGGCAATTTCTTCAAACTAACCAGTGTTTCCAGCCCAGAGAAGCAACATTTGCGTGAGAAAGAAATTTAAATAAATTTCTCCTCTGCTGGGATCGAAATCAGGACGCCCGCACTGAAGTCAGATGGCTTACCAATAGTGCCACGGCGGCGGTCGGCAATTATAGTATGTTGAGCATATCGGAAAGTCACTTTTTTACACATTTGCCGGCGCACTGGATTCGATTCTCGATTCAAGAGAACTTTGTTTAAAATCATATAATTAAATTAGGTATTTGTTTTGTACAAAATGAATTCCTTCAGTATAATTATAGTTTGTCAATATATGATGCATCATCAAATTAATTGTTATGTCGGCATCAAAAAACATTCAACAAATTTAGTTTGTAAACATTCGTTGCTTATTATAATATTTGACAACTGTACCTACATCATATCTTTAGTATATTTTACATATATGTATGTAGTATTACAATTGTGTAGTACATTACTGGTTATCTACTAATCATTTTTATCTCTTATCATAGCTATTAAGTATATTATCATCACCACAGACATCATAAAAGTGATATTTCACAATTGCTTGTCATTGAGAGACATCCGTACCTACGCTTTACCTCAAATTTTGTGATAAAATTGTTACTTTTAAAATTTATAAAGCATCGTGTCATACAAATGATTGAATATGTCATTTACATTCTTAAAGTTACCAAATTTATTTTGAATCTTTATTTAAAATCATAAAGCCCAAAAAAAGACGAGTGGAAGCTCTTAGAAAAGGCCTACATCCAGCAGTGGAGAGATGGCTGTGAAAGAAGAAGAAGACAATTTAAAGTTTAATTTAAAATATACTTAACATAATAAATTTACCACTTTAAAACCTGTACCCCCGTATGTAGAATTATAAAAAAAAATATTTATTATTTTTTTTATTTTCTACCTTGTCATTAACTCTTGTTATAATTTAAACTATTTTATGACACATTTTTGACATCTCAATATAAACGAAGTTGGAATATTATAGGAGAACCAGGAACTCAAAACACATACAGGGCTTACGAACTGTCTTCGCCTGGTTTACGTGATCTCTATAATATGCCCTAGAGCAACGTTTACCAATTATGCCTTCATATTGAGCTCCATATCAATACAATTTACATAAGTTCTATATATTTGTTAATTATGATTTTTTTTTCGTTTGAAAATAAGCTGCAGCACCATTGCCATCTATGAAGTGACAAAGATACTTTTTTGTAACGCAACTATATAAAAATATTCGATATTTTTAACTGTTTATATAAAAATTACTTTTTATATAATATACATGATCTCTGAATGAAATCCGCTACTTTAAAGCATATTTAAAATATGTACATATATTGTCCATGAATCTAAGGTCGTAAAGGTATATCGATTTTCAATATATTTGATTTTACAATTTTCAAAAAACATAGTCTCTATGTTTAACGAGTAGCAAACAATTAAATATTTGGGTAATGATGGGACAAATTTTCCCTCCGATGTGAATTCTTCGAGTTTTCGGCGTTGAATGATAATTATTATTACTTACCATTCTTTACATAGCGAGATAAATTTAATTACGAACATAATATACAGATTATATTTCCATAAATTTCAGCAGTTAAATGCTACTGGATTCGTTTCAACAAGTATGGTGATATGATCAGCATACCGACAATTTTAACATTATCGTCCATAAAACCAGACCAAAAAGCGTGCAAAGACATGGTTGGCTGGTCCCAACGTATACATATACACATTTTTTTCCCAATTATGGGAAACTTCAAATTTCTCGAATCGCTTTACACTGTTATCGTGTTTAGATCTGAAAAAAATATGAAAATATTTTTATAACACGATATTAGAGATACTAATATCATGTTAGGTTAGTATGATAAGGCGTTGCGTATTAATTTGTGTGAAAAATGTGTTATAGTTTATTAACTTCGACGGGAAGAAATATAACGATCGGGTTGTGGCGAACGCGACACTCTGTTTTTTTGCAATTCATTCAAAACATCCCACAGTGTTGGGAATCCAGCGAAAGGCGTGCGGATTTGCATTGCCTTATAAATAAAAGCAAGGGACATACATGTAGGTACTTCACATACCAGTGTCGTCTTAAAATGGCACTAAATTTAGAATGGACATTGAACCTCATTTTAAGTGAATTTTAGATAGGTAGGTACCTACCTATATTTTTTTTAAATATTGTTTTTCATTCTTGACATAAAAAGTGAGGTAATCATTCTTCACATAAATAGTGAGGTGATCATTCTTAACATAAATAGTGAGGTGATCATTCTTCACATAAATATCGAGGTGATCATTCTTCACATAAATAGTGAGGTGATCATTCTTCACATAAATAGTGAGGTGATCATTCTTCACATAAATAGTGAGGTGATCATTCTTCACATAAATAGTGAGGTGATCATTCTTCACATAAATAGTGAGGTGATCATTCTTCACATAAATAGTGAGGTGATCATTCTTAACATAAATAGTGAGGTGATCATTCTTCACATAAATATCGAGGTGATCATTCTTCACATAAATAGTGAGGTGATCATTCTTCACATAAATAGTGAGGTGATCATTCTTCACATAAATAGTGAGGTGATCATTCTTCACATAAATAGTGAGGTGATCATTCTTCACATAAATAGTGAGGTGATCATTCTTCACATAAATAGTGAGGTGATCATTCTTCACATTAATAGTGAGGTGATCATTCTTCACATAAATAGTGAGGTGATCATTCTTCACATTAATAGTGAGGTGATCATTCTTCACATAAATAGTGAGGTGAACATTCTTGACATAAATGGTGAGGTGTTCATTCTTCATATAAATAGTGAGGTGATCATATACATACATACATAAATAGTGAGGTGAACATTCTTGACATAAATGGTGAGGTGTTCATTCTTCATATAAATAGTGAGGTGATCATTCTTAACAAAAATAGTGAGGTGATCATTCTTCACATAAATAGTGAGGAGATCATGTGAATTTCATGAGGTGAATTTTAGATAGGTAGGTACCTACCTATATTTTTTTTAAATATTGTTTTTCATTCTTGACATAAAAAGTGAGGTAATCATTCTTCACATAAATAGTGAGGTGATCATTCTTCACATAAATAGTGAGGTGATCATTCTTAACATAAATAGTGAGGTGATCATTCTTCACATAAATATCGAGGTGATCATTCTTCACATAAATAGTGAGGTGATCATTCTTCACATAAATAGTGAGGTGATCATTCTTCACATAAATAGTGAGGTGATCATTCTTCACATAAATAGTGAGGTGATCATTCTTCACATAAATAGTGAGGTGATCATTCTTCACATTAATAGTGAGGTGATCATTCTTCACATAAATAGTGAGGTGAACATTCTTGACATAAATGGTGAGGTGTTCATTCTTCATATAAATAGTGAGGTGATCATATACATACATACATAAATAGTGAGGTGAACATTCTTGACATAAATGGTGAGGTGTTCATTCTTCATATAAATAGTGAGGTGATCATTATTAACAAAAATAGTGAGGTGATCATTCTTCACATAAATAGTGAGGAGATCATTCTTAACATAAATAGTGAGGTGATCATTATTCACATAAATAGTGAGGTGAATATTCTTAACATAAACAGTGAGGTGATCATTCTTCACATAAATAATGAGGTGATCATTCTTAACATAAATAGTGAGGTGTACATTCTTCACATAAATAGTGAGGTGTTCATTCTTCATATAAATAGTGAGATGATCATTCTTAACATAAATAGTGAGGTGATCATTCTTGACATAAATAGTGAGGTGAACATTCATGACATAAATGGTGTGGTGATCTATCTTAACATAAATAGTAAGGTGAACATTCTTAAAATAAATAGTGACGTGATCATTTAAACATAAATTTCACTCGTTTCAGTATCAACCAGTGTGTGTTTTTTTTTCCTTGTATTTTTATCGATATCGACTTGTAAAACGCTCCATTTTGTGCCCACGCCTTTGAAAGTCCAACAAATTTGTATATGGATATAAATCCAATCTCTGTTTTGATACACAATACTCGTGAGATTTAAAATTATGCCTTATATTATTGTCTATCTAACTGTTTAACATTATAGACATTCAATTGTCTCGCTGCCAGTTATATTATCACTTATATTCGTGTTTAACTCCCACGCGATGAATAAATCTCTCATCTTCCGGTAGTTTGAGGTTTTGGAAGTAATTTCATATTAATATATCCATGAAAGAAACAAATTACCTATGTATATTTGCGCGTTGATTCATTTGATATGAAAACTGTGTTTATTTGTGATACTTATCGTAATAAAAAAACCATTTTAAATACATACCACCATGAATATACCACCAAAATGTGCCTCTACTCGTCTTTTTTATCACAGGTGAGGTAACCAAAAATATCCACAATTTTTTCACGAGTACCTATTGGTTATTCATTTTTATTCTTTTTTTCTTTTGGTTATATATTCATTTTATTTTTGCATCAAGCTTTTTTGTATACTACAAAAGTTTTTAGTTTTTTTCATCATTACAGGTACAAAAATGTTTAATATTTTAAGATATTTCCGTTAAACATGTTATTTATAGGTACAACATTAAATTGAATATGAATTAATAGATGAATCAGTGGCAGAGCGACTAGCTCGCTGAATTGGTAATCCATTGAACACGGGTTCGAATCTCGCCACTACAGATTTCGTTCATCTTAACACAAGCATTAATTATGAATTTACAGAATGTTTGAAGATAATATATGTTTTTGTTGCAACGGCACATCCATAATAATAATAAACACATAATGATTAACGTGGTACGGTTGGTAAGCCATTTGGCATTATGCGGGCGTCCTGGGTTCAACCCCAGCAGAGAATAAATTTGTTTAAATTCATTGAAACAATGCATGGATGTAAAGGAAGCCAGGAACACTGAAAAAAAATAATGTTAAAATTAACCGAACTATAGTGACCACAAAACAATTCGTTTTGTGCTACTAAATATTTTGTGCGCTTAACCAAACAGTACAGTCATAAATGGATTAATTTTTATTAATGATAACAAAGGTTTGGCTGAAAAGGCAGGTAGCCAGTTCAGTGGTCACATTTTGTTTTTCAGTGAATGTGTGCAAAAGTAGAGGAGCATGGCGCTCGGTTCTCTCTCCTTACCCCGTAAGGGACATGGCGTGATGGTATCATCATCATCATCATTGGTGCTACAGCCCACTGTGAGTCATGGCCTCCTCCAGAATTTTTCGCCATTTAAACCCAGATAAGAAATATTTCTCATGCAAATATTTCTTATCTGGGCTGGAAATACTGGTTAGTTCGAAGAAATTGCCATACAGCAATAAACTCGCCACTTGCGCATGGTGCGTGGAGGTTGCGAGCTTATTGCCATAATATGGCAATTTCATCCAACTAGCCCGTGTTTCCAGTCCAGAGAAGTAATATTAGCATGAGGAATGAATTACTGTTGGGGATTGAATCCAGGACGCCCGCACAGAAGCCAAACGGCTTACCAACTGTTATATTCATTCTTGAAAAAAGGTGTTGTATGACATATTCAATTGGATATCTTATTTTTGAAACATCATTATTTGACAATTGTTCAAGATTCATCCTTTCTACGATCGAGTGAAAAGTGATAATTTTACTTACGGCTCGTTCTTTTAATTAAAACACGTTTAAAGAATATCTGTCATGTTTATTCAAGGCCTCCACTGAACAGAATGTAAGTGTGTATGTAAGTATGTATGAGACATATAATGCAAATAAGATTTCAGTAGCAAACAGAAGATGCTATAAACTTGCTTGATTATTATCAGACGTGACACCAACTTGTGCACTGACCATGACAACAAACATACACACACACACATACTAGATACCTCATATTATACTTGCATTTCGTACAGGGTTGTCAAAAATGATAATTTTGGAATATTAAGGTAACGGAAACGTTTTTTTTATTTAAAATACATAAAGATGCATGGATTTTTCAAATTCTAATATTTTAATGGACCCGGGCAGATGTCGTTTTGCCACAGACCGCCTTCTATGTAGATCGCATTTTATATAGACATTTTTTTATATGTTGTTCTACCACAGACTGCCTTTTATGTAGGTCGCATTTTATATAGACCTCATTTTGTGTATTTTACTTTTTTTTCGTTCTCTAGATACGTTATACAATTTCAATAGATTTTTTCACACCGCCATCTATTAAAAGATAAATCAAATTTAAAATAAATTACAGGGGCGTGCCTTGAACCTTTGGACTAGGCAAACCCTGAAAGAAAATTGGGAAATGTCGAAAATTTAATGTTTTTTTAGCTTCGTTGTTCATTTGAACGGCCATGAAAATATTTTAAAATCACATGCCACATTAATATTTCCATTTGTGGCCCTGTGGAGCGTCGCATCTACATATAAATGGTTCAATTTTTAATCTGTAGTATGGTTTCAATAAAACAGACAAAAAAGTATTAGGTCTTGAATTTCTTAATATGTATATCAAATATTCATAGGTACCTAAGCCAAGATTTTCGGCTTCTATAAGCAATTCCGCTACTGATAAATTATGACCCCATAAAAAAATCTGTGGGGTTTAAGAAAGTCGATATTTGTGTTATGTATATTTCTGGACGAGAAATCTTAAAAAAATAAGAGAAAAAAAATAAAAAGAATCGAATATAAAATAAAAAAATTAAAAGTCTATTTATAATTGAGTGTTTTTTTAACAATGTGTACCAGTTTCAAAATAATACAAGATTGTCATTTAATTTCATTGTCATTCTAAATATACACCATATTTATAATGACAACAATAAGTAGATTACTGCTGCCCATCTAGGAAATCCTGTTCTAGGGCTAGCAGTTTACAATTATATGCAATTATGAACCAGGTGATTTTTCCCGTTCCACACTAAATATGTACACAATCTCAACTTTCTGCACTCAAAATCATTACCTCAACAAACATAATATGGACTCATACAAAACAGATCAACCAGGTCCCTATATCCGCCATAATACCTGTCATATATCCAATCTCTGACGCGATGTTTATTTCAGAGCCATAGAAAGAGACTTGTTAAATATGTTGGTGTAGTTAAAATGAATTTAATAATTAAATTGTTTATTCATCCATAGGTATACATCATGGTTGTATGTGTCATTTTATTTTCAAGTGTAAATTTTACTATTTATGTACCTGTAAAATAATATAAACTAATTGTTACATATGCAGAAACACACCTACCTACACACACATGATAAATTAACATGCGAAATTAACAGTATGATAAATGATTGTTAATTTTGTTTCACTAGGATTATATATTGAGATTATAATATTCTTAATTACGTATGTCGACCATAGAGGCACAGTGTTCCGGTACTGGTATTGCAACTTGAATACTCAGCCGATGAAAAATTCATTTAAAATTAATTGGCTGGATCCAACATCCGTTTTGCAATTAATATTTTATCGCAAAATAAATATGTCGTATTATGATGAATTATCGTGTAAAACAAAATATTTACAATGCTCATTAGTCTGAAGTAAAATAAATAAAAACTAGTTGCATGTAACACATGAGATCCAACTGTCGATAGCGATAGTATGTATAGTTGAAGAATATGTACCAAACTATAAACCCATAGATACAAATTATTGAATATTTTCAGATATTTTGTTTTCTATACAACATATGTAGGTATGTATGTCAAGATAGGATAGTATGGAGGAAGATCCTTTTTCCTACCCAGAATATGCAAATTGCATGATGGTATGTATGTATGTTTGGAGATGAAGTAACAAACTATTAAGTCTTCTTACATATTGTGTATAGGCGACTGCCATACAAAATGTATGAAGCGATGTCGTCACTAAATTCAATTTTTAAAAAAATTGTTAAAAAAAAATTGAGATCTTCTACTACAATGTTAATATTTTTTATAGAAAATTAAATTATCTAGTTGGGGTGTTTCGGCTTTTTTCGATAATTGTAAAAGTTTTGGAAATATAGGCAGTTAAACTCATAAATTTATCATAAAAAAAATATTTTTCTTAATAAAAAATGTTTGAGAAACCCTGGAATTTTTTTGAAAAAAATTATTTGAGATTTTGTATTTGTCTATGTTTGTACCAATTTTCAGCGTTCTAGCGTTTATGGTTTCTGAGATATATGGAAAAATAAAATAAAAATTCAAAAGTTGATAACCCCTGACTGAAACAAAAATTCAAAATTCCGAGTATAAAAGTTTTGTAGGCCTGTAACTGTTTATATATTCTGAAATTTTAGGCTCTGTAAATTGAGTGGATCAAAAGTTATAAGGGGGGGACGGACACACAGACACACACACACACAGACACACAGACACACACACAGACACACAGACACACACACACACAGACACACGAAATGTTCTACTCCGAATTCTGAGTAAATCCGTGTATGAAACATATATGCTGCGAAGCCTCTAAGTTGGTGTTTTTTGACTTCAAAGTTGGAAAAGCCATGAAAAAAGTAGACCTCTCCATACAATTCTCGCGTATTCTGGCTTGATACATTGTCGATATGTTAAGAGAACAAAGTTCTCCTGAACAAATCGACAGTTGGATTAAATATATTTGTTTTGGTATTGGATGTTTCCCTTTTTGGGTTAAGTTGAAAGGTCCGAACGTCAGACTCCTCATGACATAAATGTTTCGCTTTATTCACATTCACACATCGTCTTTAATGTTCGCGTCCTTTAAGACCCATTAATATGGTGCCAACATTTCTATGGTGGACCTTTAATCCTCTCTCTTCATCTTTATTTTATTTATTTATTTGTATCTACGGCCAGAAGCCTTTTACAAATACACAAAAAACAAAGCAGTTACACAATATAACAAAAATATTAATAATAATAAAAAAAAAATAATGTAGCTTCTCGGGCAACTAACAGGTTCTATGTCAAATAAATATTTAACACGCACCCAATAACAAGTTGCCACATTATGGAGGCTTACGATATTTATCGTCTCACAGATCCAGACAGAAAACACAATTAAAAACTGTGTCTCCACCAGGAATCGAACCCGGGACCCTTGGATCAGCAGTCAGATACCTAACCAACTGAGCCACGAAGGCCGACACTTTGTATACCTACTTCATCAGACTATTGTTGCTCATTTGTGACCAAAAAATGTATACATGAAGCAAAATCTTTGTTTTAAGCAATTTCTAACCCATTACATATTCTCATCGTGACCTGGCTAATTATTATTTACTTATAACAAATCCAGTACAATATAACATATATCATTAAATATTAGAAGACACAATAAAACATATTTATATTATATAACTAGTTGCATGAAACACATGAGATTCAACTGTCGATAGTGATAGTATGTATAGTTGAAGAATAAGTACCAAACTATAATCCCATAAACACAAATTATTTAATATTTTAAGATATTTGATTTTCTATACAACACTTGTACCTATATATGTATGTCAAGATAGGATAGTATGGAGGTCAGTCCTTTGATCCTACGCAGAATATGAAAACAGTATGATGGTATGTATGTATGTTTGGAGATTAGTATCAAATAATTAGGTTTTCTTAGATATTGTGTGTAGGCGATTGCCATACAAATTGTATGAAGAAATGTCGTCACTAAATTCAATTTTTATAAAAATTGTTAAAAAAAGTTTGAGATGTGCTAATACATCTTGTATATTTTTTATAGTAAATTAAATTATCTAGTTGGGGTGTTTCGGCTTTTTTCGATATTTTTAAAATATTTGGAAATATAATATATAATAAATTTATCATAAAAAAAATATTTTTCTTAATAAAAAATGTTTGAGAAACCTTGGAATTTTTTTGAATAAACTAATTTGATATTTTGTATTTGTCTATATTTGTACCAATTTTCAGCGTTCTAGCTTTTATGATTTCTGAGATATATGGAAAAATAAAGTAAAAATTCAAAAGTTGATAACCCCTGACTCAAACAAAAATTCGAAATTCTGAGTATAAAAGTTTTGTAAGCCTATAACTGTTTATATATTCTGAAATTTTGGGCTCTGTAAATTGAGCGGATCAAAAGTTATAAGGGGGGGGGGACACACACACAGACACACAGACACACACACACACACACACACACACAGACACACGAAATGTTCTACTCCGAATTCTGAGTAAATCCGTGTATGGAACATATATGCTGCGAAGCCTCTAAGTTGGTGTTTTTTGACTTCAAAGTTGGAAAAGCCGTGAAAAAAGTAGACCTCTCCATACAATTCTCGCGTATTCTGGCTTGATACATTGTCGATATGTTAAGAGAACAAAGTTCTCCTGAACAAATCGACAGTTGGATAATAAAATAAAATAAAAAAAACAACATGTTAAGAGTTATATTGGCATCGCATGATGTATGCCTCCACTCCATCAACCCAAAGGCTGTGTGTATTGGAGACACTACTACGTTACACTGTTAGTTTTTTTATTCTTTTCACTTATTCATTTATAGTGTTATCAAAATTATCAAAATAACATCATCGAATCTAAATCATGAAAAGCTTCAATGGCTTATTAGATACTAATTATTTACTAAACAGTTACTTTCTTATCACTTTGCTTACAAAGCGTTGACCAGTTAATCTGTATGTCTGTCTTTTGCATCAATCCTGTATGGAGATAAATTATTGTATGTAATAAATTACTTTCATCGCTAATGTATGAGGGTAATTAACATTCGTTTTATTATATGTATAATGAAATATCTCGCAGTACGCATGTGCGAGAAAATTGTGATAATCTTTTGAAAGATGTACCTACATATATGTGAGTTCATTCAATACAAAATATTCAATTATATGAAATTTAATTATCGGTACCTAATCAGAAAATTCTTGCATATATATTTAATATATCGTTCGATAAAGGCTTTGATTAATCTTTGGTAAATTCTCGTCAAATGATCATCATATTAACGTTAATTTAAAAAAAAACCGTAATTATGACAAAGCTTTCTGCACTGATGAAAAAAAAACGATGTTTTTAAAACTAGCCGTTTGGCTTCTGTGCGACCTTCCTGGGTTCTATCCCCAGCTGTGGAGAAATTTATTTAAATTATTTCTCATGCAAATATTGCTTCTCTGGGCTGGAAACACTGGTTATTTGGAAGAAATTACCAAACGGCAATAAAATTGCGTAGGGTGCAAGGAAGTGTTTATTATAACATATTTAAAATAAAGGTACGTGTTTGAAAGGGAATTCGGTTTCAATATATTTTAGTGTGAATTTTCGTACTTTGCATCCGAGAAATCGTCCTTACCTTCCGAAGACAAATGAGGAGTAGGTCGACTCCAAAAAAGACGAGCTGATGATATAGTTACAATCGCGGGAAAAAGGGGGTACAGGGACACCCAGAATAGAGAAGGGTGGAAAATTTTGAAGGAGAACTTCAACCAGCACTGGAGAGATGGCTGAGAAGAAGAAGAAGTCGTCCTAAGTTAAATGTCTAAATAAATACCAAAAAGAATCTGGTTTGATTGTGGCAATGAGGATAAATATAGGTACCTACTTGCACCTTCCTCTTTTCATTGGAAACTGTTCCATACGTTGGAGGGATCTACTTTGCGTCTTACACTACCACTGTTTTCGGTCCTCACCACTTCTTTCCATCTGCGCTTTGGTCCCCCTCTGGATCTTTTATCTGACACATTCAACTGTGGACTGCATTCTCTTTACATTCCGGAGGTCTTCTACAAACATATCAGTCCCATCTCAATCTGTTTTCTTCGGGATTCTCGGATATATCGCTAGACTTCCTCGTATATAGGTATGTCTAATTTTATCCAGTTTATACAAATATGTAAGAATAATGTTTTTAGAGTTTATTTAAAACTTTGCGTTTTCTTCATTTGACTCTGAAAATAGCTGTAAAACTACAGTATCAGCTCAAGTACGTAATAATATATAAACTTATTCACGGTAAAAACATTCTTAATAGGTCACCCAACGCAACTTTGTAAAAGTGATAATAATAAACTGTATATAGTATTTATGCAGATATTTAATTTATGTCCATAAGCTTCGTTAAACGCCTCCAATCAGCAACTGTTAAAATACTTACCTTGGAAGTTTGCTACAAATTAAAACTTTATCGATTTGAACCAAACATACATACATACATACATAGGTACATATTCATTACTGTGACTCATTCAAATACAATAAATTTTAATGGTTTCATGTAGTTTTCTCGATATAATAATATAAGAAGTAGTTACTTCGGATAAAAACTTTAACGAAAAAATATACATCGTGTATGTCCGGTTTTTTATTTATTTAAAAAAAATTGTAGGACTGCGATGGATTCATGAACGTAATAATACAATATGACTCTTTGGGTCGTATTATGGGAGTTATTAACGAAAGAATGTAAGAAAAAGGTATGAATCTGTACTGCGAGAATACTGCTTACGGGACCTCAACTTTTTCTTCATTTTTCTCAATTATCTCCCGCTATACGTCCCTGAGGTTCTACGACCTAAGATTTTTAAGGTACTTTCTAACGTGAATTTAAAGAAATATCTAAGATGCTCAAAGCTTCCTTATTCCGGGATAACGAAATCCGCCACTTACGCCGCTTCCTAAGAAAACAACATGTCATTTAATCAGTCTGAATTTAGTAACATAACCTCCAAACAAGTGTTGTCAAATTAATGTATCTGTTATTTCCATATTACAAAATAACATTGAAAGAATGTCTTAAGTCACATGTGATACTTATCTTGTTCGTTAGGAATATTATTAAGCTATAGATTTTTTTATATATTTTTCCTTAGGTTGCAAGTTTTTGAATTTTTTGTTTTTAGTTAGTTCGATGTGTTGTGAAATGTGACTAACTTCAAAACACAATATTTTTTGTTTTGTAGTTGGGTTATACATAAATGTGTATTAATCATTATTCAATCTGTAAATGTATTTATATCTAAACAAATTAAATTAGACTGGCTAAAACCAATATACCTACCTATGCGATAAGATCTATCTAATCTTGGTAATTTCTAACTAGGTGACAGTTTAGGTGGATTTGGTAACCAATTGTTAACCGAAATAGACAATATATGATGTAAGTCGCGCTGTGCCATTGCAGTAAATCGTCGGATCGATTCCCAACAAGGGAGAAGTTTATTTAAAAAATATCTCGCTATTTCGCTTCTCTAGACTTGAAGTATGTAGTGGTATGTTAAAAAAGTGCCATTGTTTTATTCAGAACATAATCTTTTAGGACTTTGTGTACATTGGGCCCATGGATGTACAAAAATATGCACCCAAAATTACCTACTAATGTATGGCTCACAAAAAAATATTGTGTATCACCAAATCAGTGTTTTACAATATTTTTCGTAATGGAGAGGTACAAATTAGAGAGTTTCTTAGCAAGAATAGTAGTTATATAGTCCGTCGATTTTCATATTCTCTTTCGATTGAAGTAAAAATCTACTTCATATGTCTTATAGTTTTTTAGTTACTTACAATAAAATATTAATATTAATAATAATAATAATTGTTTATTTACTTTTTAAAAACATATTACATTGGAACAATATTGAATGTATACAAAGAAAAAATAATAATATATACAATATATATATATGAATAAGTATATAATACATGAATTAAACCATTTTTGTGGTAGGTATATAGGGTGTGTTCCACTTTTTACCTTTGTCTGCCTAACTAGGAATAATTCCCGTTTTAAGGCAGCCAATTTATTTTTTGTTTATTTTATAGTTTTCTTCCGAAACAAATATATGTTCTGAATGATGAAAACATTATTAAACAATATATCTAAATGCTGCACCCTTTAATAAAAAAGAAATAAAAAACAAAAAAATATTTTACTCAAGAAACAGATTGACAATAAATATCTAGTAGATTAAGTCAGATTAAGTCAGTAGATTAAGTCAGATTAAGTCAGACTAGAACTAAATTTACTAGAACTGTTTTACAAAGAAAAGTATTACAATTTAAATTTCAAACTCACGCAATAGAATACCTGTTTTTCATTTCAAAGACGTATTAATTGAGGGTTCTGGGGAAAAGATTTTGAAAATGTACTATTTAGCCTACTGTACTTAAAAAATGTATCAATTTTTACTGTGAGGTTGTTAGTAAAACATGAAATTTAATCGACTGGCTGTCTGAAAAATGACTATTTCCATTATTTTTTATTTGCATCTCAAATATCAAACTCCATTAACTTGTTATAATTTAATTAACTCTTAATTTTATGTAAAACAGAAAATATCTATTCATGTCGAAGGTAATTTCAATTTAAAATTACGTTATAGGTTTTGTATGCAAATCGAATTATTGCGTAATACTTTCTTGCTACTCGGATGCATTCTGTAATAACATAAATAACTTCGTGCATATCGGAAAATCGCAAATTCAAATTGCCAAAACAGAAGATTTCAATAAAATTTAACTTCGACTTCGAGATATGCAATGAAAATAATTTAGATATTTTATCCTCAATTTTTTTTTAAATTTCAACAGCTTTTTGAATCATTAAAATTTCGTATATTGTAAATATTACATACAAAAAAAGCAATGTTGTAGTTAAAAGATGAATAATAAAAAAAATCCTTGTAGGGTTTCGTTAGTGTTTTTTGCTTAACCATTCGTTGATGTTATTCAGTACAAAAATATAAAAGAGCAATGAATCATAATAATATAAAAATATGTACTAAAGGCATTTTTGGAGATGGAAAACGAGGAATAAATATGAAAGCAATGAAAATCACAAAGAAGTTTTTACAGGGCTTGTGACATGTCATCGGCTGGCTTTAGTGATCACTTTATGCAATTGCAAATTTCACCAATTTTGACAACTAGGCCATTCTTAATTGTTGAATGTTGTGATCACTAAATCCAGCCGATGACAGGCCATAAGCCCCGTAAGAATGACTTTGTCATTTTCCTTGCTTTCATACACAATGTCTATTGAGATGTTCCAAAGAATACCTATAATATATATTTCTATATGTTTTATTGCTCCCATATATACCAAGCATTGGTTTAATGCAAAAATATATTTCCATCATAAAAAAATAGAATTTTTGAATAATTTGAAAACTTTGAATTTACACTAGGTATATATTTTTAAATAACTGAGTAAATATCTATGTTGTAATGTTTAATTTTATGTTATAATCCAATTTATATACCCACTAAAGAGGTATACAATTCGTAGAATTATTAAAATCTCGTTTGATTTTGCTTGTATTATAATTGATTTCAAATTTAATTATGTTACAAGTAATTCTCTCACAGTTGAGTTATCTAATAATTTGGTCGCTTTAATGACCAATATTTTCCAATAAGTACAGCTAGGTAGGTACACAGGCTCTAGTCAGTCAGTCACATTGGTCGATTTTCAATTTGTGACCGTGTGACCGTAGAGCGAAGATAATCGTGCCACTGCCTGAGGTAAACTTTTTTACATTAGTCACAACTGAGAATAAATTGGCATATTGTGGGTATGTAGGATAAAAGGTAGGTACACACCAGATATAAAAAGAACGAAACATGACTGAATGAAAGTAATGGCTTATTACTAGATGGCTGTACACGGTGTCCAAATGCGCATGACCAAATAATTTTTGAATTATTTTCTTAACATAATTATTATTGTCACCCAAAACCGATCGATACTTTAAAATTTCAAATTATATTAAAGTTTATTTTTTTACTACGATTATTTTTGTTTTGGTAGAACCTGATTACTTCTTTGTCACTGTAGGACAGATGACAGTCAATGGTCATTAATGAATTCAAATCAATTGTAATAAAAATCAAAAGGTATTTGAGTTTTGTTAAAAATATTCTCATTTTAATGTGACGTTTTTTGTCTGATAAAGGCCATTATTAAAAATGCAAGTCTTGTAAAATGTTGCAAAGTGCTTATAAATTGAATATGTATTTAAATCTCATACAAATTCAAATGTTATTACCATAAAAACTATAATATAAACGCCTTATTTTTTCATTTTAATTTAATAAATCACATAATTTCTAGGAAAATTTATATCAAATATTAAATAAATACGCACCCAAAATAAGCCGTTATATTTTGGAGACAAATTCAAATAGAAAATTCAGAGAAAAAAGCGATTTTCTTGGAATCAAATTTGGGATTCTTGATTTCTTTTATAGGGAAACTAAAAAATCGTCTTCCTGAAAAAAATAGCTAAAAAATCAAAACTCTTCAGTCAATAAAATGTCCCAAAATTACAATACGTAATATTATACAGTAAAGAATATAGGCATAAGTTTAACGTTTTCTTTTCCTCATCCTTCTTCCTTTTTTATTTGGTGTCGGCTCTCTATGTTTTTGTCCTCAATGCCTTTCTATCTTGGACCTCTGTTTCATCTAGTTGTGCTTTTCTTAATTCCTTCTCCATACTACCCCATCGTGTGAGTTTGGGTCGACCTCTACCTCTCTTGCCCTCCTGTTTTCCTAGAACAGTGCGCACTGCATGATTTTCATGCCTCATCACTTGGTCATCTCAATTTTGATGCTGTGATTTTTTTTGTCACTAGGGTCAGCCCGAAGCTGCCTCTATAGCCATAAGTTTAACATAACATTGCCGACCGCCGTTGCACAGTTGATAAGCCGTTCGGTTTCTGTGCGGGCGTCCTGGGTTCGATTCCCAGCAGAGGAGAAATTTATTTAAATTCATTTCTCACGCAAATATTTCTTCTCTGGGCTGGAAACACTGGTGAGTTGGGAGGAATTGCCATACTGCAATAAACTCGCCACTTGCGCAGGGTGCAAGGAAGTGTTCATTATTATTATTTCATTAACATTAGGTATATTATTAAGGGGGAGACTGCTGCCAACGTACCTATTTTTCAATTTGATATACCATCATTATTTCTTATCAAATCGTTTTGAAAACAATAATTTAGATACTTTGGGTATTAATAAAGAAAAATATATCGTTACTTTTTGATAATGTTCTCTATAATTTTTTGTAGAAAAGTAATGGCATACCCCGATTTTCAACGCCTTATATTTTTAATAAAATATAAGGTGTAGTTCAACATATTTTTTTTTAAATTAAAGAAGACTAAAATATCTAGAAAATATGATGTGACGTTGCATTAATGCTTCGGGTTTAGTAAATAAACCTAAAAAACATTTATTTTTCATTCAGCGCCATTGCGAAATAAAAGTTTTTTTGGTTTATTAACTTAACCTGATGCAATAATTCAACTTTACATCGTAGATATTTTGGTTTTCTTTAATTTATAAAAAAAAATATAATGCTCTATACCCTATAGTTTTTTTAAAAATTTAAGATAAATATCAAAAATATAATATAAGACCGTATAAATATTTTAATTGTGTTGAAAATAATAAGAATTTAAGATAAATTCTTATTATTTTCAACACAATTAAAAAGTTAAGCTATATTTTTCTTTATTAATATCCAAACTAACTAGGTTATTTTTTTCAAAATGATTCGTTTTGTAGTAATGATGCAAATTCAAATTGAAAAAATAGGTACGTTGGCAGCAGTCACCCTCTTAAGTAAATGCCTATTAACACCTTCGCCTATATCTCTCAGTAGTACCTTCATAAGTTTGAAATTATTCAAAGTGAACGCAAAAATACAACTGAACTCAATAAATTACTATGTTGTTTAAAGCATTTTATATATCCATTAAAGTTTAAATTAGAATACACACTCTCTCACTAAAACTACAAACAATCTAAACGGTTATATATCAAAAAACTGCACGAAAATATGGACCGTATAAATTGTATCAAATTAATATATTCGATAAGGTCTAAATTGGAATGCACGTTAACTCTGTTTTATAACAAGGATTGTATACAGTTATAACTGAATGGTAGACGAAAAAATTAATCGTATTAATACTGTCAAATAAACAAATTTTTCGTACTAATATATTCATATACATAAGAGGTTGGAGTTAATAAAATATACGTCTGCCATTAATTCGTTGAAGTTGCGTAATACAAATAAAAAAAAACAATCCTATTTTATGCGAACATAATTTATTACGTCTCAAGAGTTATCGACGTAGAATTACAATGCACGGACGTAAAATATAACTTAATGTTGTACCCGGCTCATTCCGTTTATAAATTTGTCCAATTTTACAAGCTTCTTTTCAAAGGTGATTTTATATTTATTTGCATTTATTGATTGGTATTCATGTAAACAATTATCTGAAAGAAGGAAAGGAAAGTAATACAAAAAAACAAATAAGTATGAGTAAGAGACGATTTTTGAATGAGAGAGAGGCCTTTAATATATGCGAAGAAATTTATGCATAGCGCTCGGTTTAATCTGCCTACTATTTTGGTGCAAGTCAAAAAATCGTTGATAATAATCTAATTTTAGAAATAAATTTAATAATTTTAAGTATACTTATATTTATTTTTTATGGTATTGTAGGTATATTATTCTATGATTATTTATAGTAGGTACCTACATCAATTGTGGACAAGAGTAATTTGTCTGTCTTTTTTTTCATTTCATAGTGTTTTTTTCTGTTTATTTTATAAGACTGTATAAACAGAAATACATAAATAAATAAATACGTATCAAAAACGTACCAGAAAGATTCATCGAAAACTTTTTTTAATAATGCGAAAAATAGTTTTGTAGTCAAAAATATCACTTTATGTCAATCGTAGTATACTTATATTTGAGTTAAATTGTGTATCACTATTATTAACAAACATACAAATAAATTAAAACATATAAGATTATTTAACGTATCACTGGCGTATATCTTCTAATATTACATAAAATTTCTTATAATAACAGTTGATTCGATAATTCTTCTAAACCAGACATTTATATTACACTCAATGTTTTATACAATAGAGGCTAGCTTATTAAATTTGTGTTGTGATAGTATGTATGTCAGAGAATTGTTAATTTATCTTATGAATTAATTGATACAGCTATTTACAACAAGGAAGTAAATTATAAATATTCTTAATATTTAACACAGAGAAACTGGGAAAAAACAATCAAGTTTTGTGCTAATTAAATAATAAAATATAGAAAAAAATCTAAAACACCACGCCTATATTAACACACTTAATATAAAAACATATTTAATCAGTTTTTTTATAATATGCTGAATCCAGTCAAATAATTCATTATATTTTATCAAAAATTTAAAGAAATTAGTGCCGGATAAATAGAAAAAAATATACAAAATCAAATTTAATCATGACATTAAAAAAAATATTAATCAAACCATCTTATTATAAAAAAAAATATTGTAGGTATCGTGTTAAAAGTATTTTTGACTCAATATAGCTAATTTTTTGAGGTTTATTATTAAAATCAAGCATATGATACTGTTATATTATTAATTTTTAAAGTTGGTAGCAGTTATGCCTCTGAAAAGGAACCTGTATTTTTTATCTTCTAATAACACTAATAACACAAGCCACAGGTATAATTTTTTTACCTGACATCTCTTTACGACCACTTTTTAGGTAAACCCAAAATGGACAGGCCGTGCCAGTTTTGAGGTTATTTACAAAAAAATCCTTTTTCAACCAAACATTTTTTTTTAAATCTAGGAGTATTTTTTGTTGAAAACAAAGATTGTGTTGACTAACATTGTGGCAAATTAATCTATTTCCGTGAGAATAATTTGCTTTTACAAGGACATTATTTACCTATTTGGCTCGATAGTAATTTATGCCAATAATGGATATACATACAAACATCTAGATAGAACCATATTAAATTAGTAAACGCTTTAGTAGGTGTATGTACACTTAATTACTGTTTTACAAATGTGCGAAAAAAATGTAAATTAGAGTCGTATATCATTCGGCAGGCTAAGGTTGTAAGTAAAAAAACATAAACGTCGTATTATATGGCTTACTTAGTTAAATATTATGATTCCTGAACTAAAGATCTCAAGTACAGTTTCCTCTGGAGACTGTCTCCAGAAAGCAACTCTTATAGCACCAGTTGAATCAATAAAAAATGTCGAAGTACTCTGAGAAAATTGAAAAAAAAAATAATACAATTTAAATTCATGTACCTATTAACAGTTATTATTAGTCATTATTATTATTTTTTTTTTAATTATTACTATGTATATTTCAATTATTTATTTTCAACATTTTGCTTACATGCTTACATGAAACGAATTTCATATAAAAAGGAATATTTTATGTATAACAATAAATCTTTTTTATTCATACCAATATAACTATGGAGTTCGACAATCTAAAATCTGTCTCAATCGCTAAAATTAAAAGCGTTACTTCCTACATGTTTCTTTATTGTATGTTTTATACGTCAGCCAAAACTAACGACGCGTAAGCAAAGGCAAGCAAGGGTGTGCAGTTAATATTATTAACTTTAGCCACTTGATTGATATGTGCATTAGCTGTTTTGACACCTGTCGATGCCTCTGCGCTTTACATCACCTGTCTTATTTTTTATTACTACCTCTCTTACTTATTTTTTTCCAAATCAACCCAATTTAACTACACTTAATGTACGGTTTGTTGATTTTATCGTCCTTGTATTTGAAGTTAAGTCCTTTTGCTATAGTTTTTCGCTCCGTAGTCGTTCCACAGACCGGTTTCAAAGATGGAATAATAGTATTTTAAATACATATAATTGTACAGATGCATTGAACATAAGTGGATTTTTTTGCGAATCGTAATTTTCTATCAATCTGCGGGAATCGATGTTCATTAAATCTACATAAGCGTAGAAACCAAACTTGACTATTTTTAATTTAAAATATCTTGTCACTAAAATAAATATTAATATGCCTAAGTCACTAGAAGGTTAATACCAAAATATTAAAATTTTCATATAAAGAAAAACTTATTAAACGTGGTCACATTATGTATTCGCACAACTTTTGATAATAATGTCATATAATTAGTTGATTAACTATATTTTTGGAAGCTACATACATACATTTCAGCATACTTTTGATTGTCAATACTGCCGGTATTTAGGGTAAAAATAACAATATCTAATAAATCGAGCAGTTAAATTAAATACCATTAAAATACGAGCTCAAAGCATTAAATACCAACTGAAAACATTGGTAAATTAAGTATCAACTGAAAGCATTGGTAAATTTAATACCAACTTAAAGCATTGGTAAATTAAATACCAACTCAAAGAATTGGTAAATTAAATACCAACTCAAAGCATTGGAAAATTAAATACCAACTCAAAGATTTGGTTAATTTAATACCAAATGAAAGCATTGGTAAATTAAATACCAACTGAAAGCATTAGTAAATTTAATACCATGAAATTACCAAATCAAAGCATTAGTAAATTAAATACCAAATCAAATCATTGGTAAATTAGTACCAACTCAAAGCATTGGACCCCGGAATTTTTATTAGCAGCTAGTAACATTTTCGCTTATTTTATAAATTGTATAAACTTATCTCTGTGTTGCCCTCGGAACCTGCTCCTGGTAGTTGGATGTTCAGGTGTCCTTCAATCATTTTAAACTCAACACAAAATAATAATACTAGCTTAGATTATTAATTTATAATGTTTCAAGATATAATAATATTGTGAAAATATATTTATCGATAATTAGTACCTACCCATATCGCTCAAAAACCCACTCAAGAAATATGGAGTCTAAAATTAATTTTACGGTATTTGAGTTTTTCTTCATCTCATATTTATCTTTCTCATAATAACATAATATATGTCCATCTGTCAATGTACCGAGATGACTCATTTCAAAATACCAACATAAAAATAATCCAATGATTTCTAATCATAGGACATTCATTACATGGACAAGTTTTTTCGCCGTCTCTTGTTGGCTAGGCTGGCGCTCAACGATGCGCAAAAATGCGAAGATCGACATGTTATGAACCGACCGAATATTTAAGTTTGGTGAAACCGAAAATCCGATTCGGTTCGGTCCAGTTACAGATGATTCCATACAAACAAAATCTATAATCGAATAAAGCATCGGAAAAAATAATTATATGTATGAACTTGTATGAAGTAAGTTTTATAAACTAAAAAAATAATGTTAATTTTCTAGATCATGAGAGGATTTTGGCAAATGAAAGCCTAGATAAGAAATTAAAGGATGTTTTTAGATAATTTTTCAGATCTATGTTAATGAACTTGTTTCATTTCAATATCAAGTCGTACTTACCTTTTTAGCCTGTATGAAGGACAAAAAAATCATACTATGCGATTCATAATTTAATTTAAATTCTGGAAACATACAGTTTTCAACGATTTTGTTAGAATTAAACACAATATATAAGCAAAACCAGTAATGTTCCTTAATGAGTTTATACAATCAAGTAGATATTAGATTGGTAATACAAACCTTAACATAACTACATGAATCATCATATTATATCATCACGGCATAGCCCATAATATGGGGTAACCAGCGACAGGTGTGCGGGCGTGCATTTCCTTATAAAAGGAAGTTTCGTCTCGTCTCACCTAAGAAGTTACTATATTCATAATTAGTGGTGTACCTCATTGCTGAACTATGTGAGATATTATTGTTACCTGTTGTATTTTCGATTACCCAGCACCTAAGGGCCACTCGAAAACAATAATAGAAAATAATGGAAGCACAATTCTAAGCCGGTGCCTCGCAGTATTTACTTGAGTATATGTATATGTATAATAATTAAAAATTCAAATCTCAATTGGAAATTTTTAAAATATATTTGTATTTAATTTTATGTGGCTTCTCGGGCAACTAAAAGGTGCTATGTCAAATAATTATTTAACACGCACCCAATAACAAGTTGTCACATTCTGGAGACACAATATTTATCGTCTCACAGATCCAGCCTGAAAACACAATTAAAAACTGTGTCTCCACCTGGAATCGAACCCGGGACCCTTGGATCTGCAGTTAGATACCTTAACAATTGAGCCATGAAGGCCGACTTCATATATTCGTTTTTTACCACCGAACGATTTCGCCCGAAAACGTTTGCGAGGTGTCTCGGCGCTATCAAGGTCTAAATTGTGAAATTCTGTGAATAAATTTGTTGTGAATGTGTTGTGGGGGAAGAGATTCTAATATTTCGATTCCGCATCGGTTTCCGCCCAGTTTCGACCGCAGTCTAATTTGGCAGTCGAATCGTGTCTCGAGCAATACAAGTTTCTTGATTGATTGCAGCATAACTCATGTTGGCATTTACCAACGACCGTCGGACATCTGTTATGAAGGATTGCTACCTGCATGGATTTGTCAAGAACACCATTGCCCAAACTCTCTGATTATAAGCATTTAAGTATTGAACGTAAACAATGATTATCCAAAGCTTTATTGCTAACTATTGGTCGGCTTTTATGATTCTGGTGTTAGTGTTAGTTGGATACCTCACTTCTAAACCAAACGTCCCGGACTCGATTTCTGACGAAGATACGTTTTTACACTGTTTTTTTTTTTGTATTTTTAACAAATAACACATAAATAGACTTCAAATTTAACGTATATACATAAAATGCATTAACCTGAAAGATGAAGGTTAGCACCATAACAGGTTGGAAGATTTTGAGATGTGGTTACATCGCAGAATGCTCAAAATACATTTGACAGATCTGGTTACAGACTCAGAAGCATACAGTATGTACACAAATATGCACACATAATTACCTTCTAATATATGATATAATCTGTGATGATTATATCATATATTAGAAGGTATGATGAAGGATGAGGTAAAATTTTGTTTTTTTTTTAAATAGCAAGAATAGTTATTAATATTAATAGTAGTTTGTGTTGTTATACGGCTGTGAAACTTGGTCGCTGAAGGTTAACACCATGAATAGGTTGGAAGCTATCGACATGTGGTAGCATCGCCGAATGCTCAATATCCCTTGGACAGATTTGGTTACAAACTCAGAAGTCTTAAGTCAAGCTAGAAGAACCAAGCAATTCATGTCTACAATAAAGATAGATCTCTAAGTCACACAATGATAATACCAGAAAAATACCACTTGCTTCAATTAATACTGGAGGGCAAGATTGAAGGCCGCCGAAGGGTTGGAAAGAGACAGATGTCCTGGATGTGAATTATTAGGGAATGGACGGGTTTCAGAACTGTAGAGCAGATATTCCGGGCAGCAACAGACAGAGAGGGATTCACCAGAGTGATCGCCTACATCGAGGAATCCTAAATGAACACCAGAAGAAGAACTTCGAGCTATTTAGTTTTCAATATACATTTTTTCTAATTTTAAACAAAATTAATGATAACATAATGAATGGGTACTTTTGAAATGGGCCGAATAAAAAAAACATTGGGGGTTGTCAACTTGCATACATGCCATCACGCCGTGTCCCTAACGAGGTAGGCAGAGATAACTGAATCAGGCACGTATCCATCGCCATATCGACATTCATACATCGTCTGTTGTTCAAGCCTCTTACGTTTACCTCTTTCAGAATGATGTTCACATGATCTACCCATCACTTTCCTGGACGTCCCCGACCTGTCATCCCATTCTTGTCCACATTATATATCTAGGCGTTCCTCATTCATTCTCCCCGTGTGACCAAACCATCTCAATGTATTCACTTTCATTATACTGATGACATCTTTCTTTATTTTCAACTTTTGGGTTAATAACCTTGTCAATGGGCTAACCTTAAAAAAAATGTAGATACGAAATATAATAGGGTTTTGAAGATTTTAATGATGGCTAAACATACCCATTTTCTTTACATTGACGAATTTTCTATGTAATCAATATACCTACCTAGGAATACACCGTAACTCATTTATATCGAGGTCAGATGAACTGTCATATCAAACATTGTTCAGCTTAATAAATAACATAGTGTTAAAAATAATACAACTACGTACATAATATGTACATATGTTGAGATACATAATTTATTTGAAAAATGCTATCAAATGCGAATACATAATAAACTTATTCCTAACCTGAAATTATATAAAATCAAGAATATTGCCACATTTAAAACAAATTTATTAAAGGTATGTTTGAATCAAACAAAATTGTTTGTCGTTCTACATAAATATTCTCCTTGTATCTGAAGGACTATTTTTGCTGGCCCTAATCTACTGGTATTTTTTTTCTGCTTCTTTGTCGTACTAAGACGGGATAAAGGCATAGAAGAAGATGAAGAAGGATACCAGTTGATTAGGGCATAGTCAGCCGAAACGGTCGTCTTGATGTAAGGAAAATATATATCTAGAACCAAATCCAAAAAATCGCTATTTCCTCCTTCAAATCTTATTCATACCACATAGCTACTATACCAGTTTTTTTAACTATTAATTCTAGATTTATATCACTTCAAATAAGATTTTATTGAATGAAATAGAATATTATATTACTGTATACCAATTTACATTATTTATTCGCAGTATTATAAATGTTCACTCAAAAAACATTTCATTGTTATGTATATCGAACGGGTAAAAGAACCAAACCAGACCACAATAAAACAACTTAAATCAAAATTCATGAATGAAAACAGGCAGACATTATAATATATCCGTTTAAGGCCTTCACTGGTATTATTATTCAAATAAACAAATTTATTTTTGGACGAAAAAATGTCACAAAACTGATTTCACACGATGGAATTTCCAATATAAAATTACAATAAAAAATATTGGGTTGATCGGTAAGTCATCTCGCTGGTTTTTTTTTTTTTTTTTGTGAAAATGAAAGGCGATTATTAAATCAAGGCACGATTAAGTACAAGGTACGATTCGATAAACCTAATTTCTCAACGATATCACGAGATGTGTTTCAATGTTTTGTATCAATCAATTCCTTAACTTTGTCTCCATTAGCTTCAACCGAGCTTCCAGAACGTGGTGTATGTTAAACAAAGAAATTTTACAAAATATTTCTGGCACTGGCGTTCTGTCAATACATGTCCAAACGCATCGAGTCATATCTCCATATGTTCCTGTCGAGTCATTTTTCATTGAACCGAATTTTAACTATTTCGATTGTTAAATGTGCCCAAATTGCTGCATTCTACATTCCATATTTGATTGGGCATCAAACAAATGTTTTGAATCAAAATCAAATATAGAAATTCAGTGTAGGTAGGTAGGTACCTATGTACTTAATAAATATTTGGTAAATTTAGAATATACACTCAGAGTAGGAAGGTACCTAATATTGATTTAAGGGGGGGGGACTGCTGCCAACGTACCTATTTTTCAATTTGATATACCATCATTATTTCTTATCAAATCGTTTTCGAAAAAATAATTTAGATAGTTTGGGTATTCATAAAGAAAAACGTATCTTTATTTTTTGAAAATGTTCTGTATAAATTCATGTAGAAAAATAATGGCATACCCCGATTTTCAACGTTTATCTTATATTTTTTAAAAAATATATGGCGTAGTTCAACATATTTTTTTTTAAATTAAAGTAGACAAAAATATCTAGAAAAATACGATGTGACGTTGCATTAATGCTTCAGGTTTAGAAAATAAACCTAAAAAACATTTATTTTCCATTCAGCGCCATTGCGAAATATAAGTTTTTTTGGTTTATTAACTTAACCTGATGCATTAATGCAACAATACATCGTATTTTTCCAGATATTTTGATCTTCTTTAATTTATAAAAAAATATAATGCTCTATACCTTACAGTTTTTTTTGTAAATTTAAGATAAATGTCAAAAATTGGGGTATGCTTATTATTTTCCTACAAGAATATGTACAGAACATAATTAAAAAATTAAGGTATATTTTTATTTATTAATATCCAAACTAACTAGGTTATTTTTTTGAAAATGATTTGTTTTGTAGTAATGACGCAAATTCAAATTGAAAAAATAGGTACGTTGGCAGCAGTCCCCCCCCTTAATTATCATTGTTATTTAAATAGGTACTCAAAACATGAAATTTGTGCTCCGAAGAAAATTTGAAAAACAAACGAAGTGAACTTACCCATGATCTGAACAGAAGTCTGACAAAACTTTTAAGACGGTTTGTTACATAAAAACTATTGCGTAGAATCAAACATACTTTACTGTCAACAACAAGCATTTAAAATATTCAATAAAAATACGGCTTAAGTGGCTGTGAAAAAAAAAACACTTTTTTCTCAGTTTGAGAAATGTCTTTCCGAACCACCTATTACTATCCAATACTGCCGTTTGAATGCTGTTAGATTTGCAATATCGTATCTTTGATCCATCACCGAAATGGCTAATGCGAATTTATGACTATGTAAAAGTTTAACATATTATATCGCTTCCTAATGAACCGGATTCTTAATTTATTTATTAAAGTTTGAGGTGGTATCAGCTAGTTTGACTATCAACATGCTATATTTCGTTTATGAATTCCGTTTGCTTGTGAGATATACCTACTTTTCATTTTTTTGTGGCATATTTTGAAATTTTGGTATATAAAAAAATGTATAAAAGTTCATATATTTTTGCTTATAAAAAAATATTTTACGTAAATGCATTATTTATTACTAAATACTCCAATTTCTTTTGGGAAATTATCAAAAAAATTTCAAGTTAATAGCTTTTTTAAAATAACATATAAGATATCTTTATTAGACAATCATTAAAATGCTCAAATCTTTTGAAGGTTTGTATGATTGGAAAGCTCAAAATCACAATTTGCGATTGTAGATGAATTTATTTTTAAGGAAATTTAATATGTCCACGTAAGTAGAAATGTTTCAATTTTTCTCCTAAAAGTGAAAAAAAATATTCGATGTGCCTAATTTAGTTAAATCGGTGACGTATCATAATATTTTTGTCTCATACGATTTATTCCTATGATATTGTATTATACAGAAAGAATATTGTGCATGATACAACATTTATTGCTTATCTTATATTAAAATTTTTCCATTTGTCAGTTTTTTTCATAGGTATATTTCCATGCACGTTCTGTTATGTGTAATCACACTGCTTTTTTAATAAAGCTCGTATTTGAGATATGTCAAAATAATTGACCAGGACTCGAGTCTCTCTACTGAACCCATTAAAATGTGTGCAGTTTACATATTTAAAATACATGATTATCCCTTGTGTAAATCAATATTATATTTCGTATGAAAATATTTTAAAAGCCACAACATATT
This sequence comes from Molanna angustata, assembly GCA_963576475.1. NCBI lineage: Eukaryota > Metazoa > Arthropoda > Insecta > Trichoptera > Molannidae > Molanna > Molanna angustata. The sequence continues at coordinate 2,830,647 of OY754964.1, read as the reverse complement.
ATAATTTATTTAGGACAAAAATATTTTGTCTTTTTTTCTATTCCTTAAGAGGTGAAACTGTATGTTATACACCCACGCGAAGGTCTCAAAGCTTACCTGTATCTTTTGTGTCTAAACCCAAACATGAGGATTATAAAATTTGAAGACCAGACAGGTAGAGTATTCTTATGGAATTATTATTAATATGCTTAAGCGTTATTTACTACTCGAAAAATATCGAAATATTTCTTTGAAATTCTGTACAAAGCCTCAAATATATGTGTGAGACTAAGAATCTTAACCAAGAAATTTGAATCGATGTTGGTATTTAAATACATAACATCACCTCGTGTTTCTGATGAACCAGGTACAGAGAATTCTCTGCCACAAATTCCTATCTTTTTCTTTCTGTTTGTTTTCTATTTTACTGATTTTAATTAATTTAATTTATGTATGTACAATAGAGTGTCCAGTGGACGCGGGTTCAAATCATTCCTCAACAATCATGTTTGTTTAATTTTGGAAATGTAGAGTATTTTTGTTTCAATGACATTTAATATGTATTTTTTTTTTCAAAAACGTTTTTATTTTAAGTTCGGCATCCCACCCGAATTGAGGGTGATTTGAGCCATTTTAGTGTCTATACGAATCATTATTTACAGTCGAATAATTAATTTAATTGATGGTTGAACATTCACAAATCAATTTGATTTGAGAAAATTAATTTGGCAATAAACGAGGGGCTTGTTCAGTGATTACCAGGACAATAGATTTAAACAGGACAGTACCACATTAACAGGACAATAGATTTAAAAATATATTAAAACAATAAACACGATCATAGGGTGAAATTAAAGATTTTTTTTATACATAAACAATAGGATCATGCTGAAGATTAGCTGTTGGGGGCTTCTCTTCTTGCAACATAGCTGAGCATTGAGCATGGTCCTTTTGAGTCGTAAAAGTTGTTTTTTTTATTTTGTTGATATATTTCCTTACATAAACTTTTTTTTCGTCTCATTAAATATTTTATTATTATTATAACATATTTTTTTCGGTTTATTCTTAAATATTTTTACAGACTAAGTGGATGTAGAATGATTACTTTTAAGTTATTCCAAAGTCTACTAACCTACTTTAAGTTTTTCCAGTTATTTCAAAATAGACTTAGGATCTTGATCGAATCAAATATTCAAATATATATTTTTGTTTGACTCTTATAGACTTATAAAGGTATTTAATAAATTCTCAATTTGATTACTTTGGTATACCTACATTGACATTATTTTAAGTAAATATTATTTAGGCTAGGTTGTTTCAACAAAAGTATCAGTAATAGTATAGTTACAATACTTTGATTTCATAAAATTATTCAAAATGCGTCGTTCTATAGCATTAGATTTCAATTAAACAACCAAAAGTTTTGAACAATTTTATGAAATCAAAGCATTTTAACTATACTTTTTCTTTAATCTTTGTTTGAGAAAAACAGCCTTAGGGCCAATATTATAAAGGTCCGTAAGTTAAATTTCAGACATAATAAACTGAAATTTGGTATTAGTCTCACAATTTACATCTTATAACAATCCGTTAGTAAAACGCCAATAAAATTAACGGACCAAAGTTTACTGACGGCTAGACCCACGGTTAAACGCAGATACCGATCTGTAAATTGTATGATTTGAGGTTATGTGATATGTCATTTTTTAGGCGGTGTTGTTTTTTGGTAGTTTTTTCGTGTTCGAAATATATTTTTGCAAGTTTAATTATGTCTTAAAGTTCAAGCAGTGATACTATGAATTGAATTATTTTAATATACTAGATGATATGGAATTTATATATCAGATTCCGGTTGTCAAAAGGTGCTGCGCAAAATTTAAAAGAAGAGATCGGAGGTGACTTAAAAAGGAAGACGAGACGAAATAAGGCATTGTCTCCAGAAATCCAGTTACTAATTGCCTTGAGGTATTATGCTCTGGGATAAATCATATTAGTTCCAGCAGATTTTGTAGGCGTTTCAAATGCTATGTATTAACATGTACTCACGTTTGATTGAGACATTTTTATATAACAAATATATTATAACAACTGTATCCCAGTACAACCGCTATATAGTCTATTAGGTTACGTTGACGCTACTTAACGCGCGAAAGTGTCAAGTGCCATCAAAGTTCCATAGAAACGACACGAAACCATAGACTACAACAGTAAAATTTGACAGTTTTTACTGCTTGCTTACGGATCGTCAAAAACGTTTTATAATATGCTCACCGGTAATATTTACTAGACGGTTGACCATCCGTTAGTTAATAGTCGGCATACTTACGGATATTTGGTACATCGTTTATAATATTGGCCCTTAGAGTTTTTGTTTGACATTACATATATTTTTTATGTATTTGACTTGAATAGAAGCTACGTAAAAGATTATTTTAACTTCCCACAGATCCACATACATATTATGATTTATATCTACCTGCTTTGTTATTTACTGACGAACTCATTATTTTAAGGATGTCACTTGAATATTTTATTTTTATTCATGAAAGTATATAGTGTTATAACAAATTTATACAACACAATGAATAATTAAATTAACTAATATGTTCATTAAATAAATTGTCATCTTTTTTTTATGATTGCAGCGTTTTAAGCTTTTAAAATATCAATCGCCATACATCAAAACGAAAATCACAAACAAAAATGAAATTCCTAGTACCTATATTCATTATTGTATACATAATAATATGTTCTTACTTATTTAAGATTATCTAGCAAACCTGTACTCCGTACTCAATATTATGTATTGGTTCGGCCCGGACAAAGTAGGTTGGTACCTTACACATACATATACATATAAACGCACAGTGCCCAGGATTGGTTCCCTGAAACTGTCAGACAGAAGAAAAATGACGATGTTCAGGCGTGTCCTTAATCAGTAATTATTTCATACTTACAAAGATGACCGTTCGTCGTTCCTTATCTAATAACACTAGTTCTCAAACTTTTGACTCGCAACTCTTTATTAATTTTTATCAATTGTGGAATTAAATTTGATTAGGTAGGTACTTTATACATACATATATACATCGAATCACATTTAAAAACATTTGCATCTGCAATGCCCCACTAGATAAAAAAGCCTGAACCGGGGCTAATGCATCTTGAAATAGTAATCATACTGTAAATAGCGAATGCCAAATATCATTAAAATTGAATATCTTTACCATGACATAATGCTATTTCCCTATTTGGGGTAGGCAAAGAGAACCGAACGCCAGACTTCTCTCTTTTGACATAATAATAATAATAATAAATGCAGTACAAACTGACCTATGTAGAAAATGCCACCAAAAGTCAGAAACCATCCAGCACATTACAGGGGCATGCGTCACTCTCACACAAAATGACTATACACACAGACATAATCAAATCGCAAACATCATCCACCAAGAATTAGCTATTGCACACAAACTAATAAATAAAAATGACAAAATGCCTTATTATAAATACACACCCACACCAGTTCTTGAAAACTCCACTCACAAACTATACTTTGACAGATCCATCCTAACTGATAGAACCATACATAACAATAGACCAGATATCACACTTGTAGATAAACAAAATAAACATACAATGTTAATTGACATCGCCGTACCAAATACACACAACATCGAAACAACTACAACCGAAAAAATTAGAAAATACACTGACTTGCATGACGAAATCAAGCGAATCTGGGACATGCAATCTGTGATAATAGTACCAATAGTAATTTCCACCACAGGCATTATTCCATTAAACTTATTCAGCAGTTTAGAAACCATCAAATCACCTAAATACACATACGTCACCATGCAAAAAGCAGCCATATTAAACACATGCAGACTGGTGAGGAAATTCCTTCAAATCGACGACACTACTGATCCTACTAACACATAAATACTACACATGGCACCAACACACAAAACACCACATTTTATATACTCAGTAAGGATAGCTATTGGCAGCATTGCTCGTGCTACCCCAAACCCCACCAGGTGATAAACCTGAGAAGGTGTTAAAGAGCCCGAAATAATAATAATAAAGAAATACTTTTATTGAATAAAACAACGTGGCGGACTTATTGCCCGCAGGCAATCTCTACCAGTCAACCACCATGGTAAATACAATCAGTTTACAGGTTAAGACATACATTTCTCTCTTCATCGTCTCATACACGCTCTTATATAATTCTAACCAACTTATCAACATACGTACATAAAAAATAAATGGAGCACCACAAACTATATATCACAGATGAACCATCAAGAAAAATACTAAATATACAAAAAATGGAAATAAAACGGAATAAATTTGCTTTTATTTATATCAGGGGTAAATTTATTCTAGTTTAATGGTCCGTTCAAATTTAAACCGCGATCATAGGCCCGAGATATCAGTTGGCCCTTAAATCGTTGGATTTGGTAATCCAAGTTAAATGTTTAGGGAAGATTAAATTTCATTCGCGTATTTCAGTGCAAAATGAAACGTCAGTTACGTAATCTTCAACTATAGATATATTTTATGTTTTTCTATGGTTATTGTCTATAACGCATCCTTAAACAACCTTAAATGATACGTGACGCGAAGCTGTGACTAAATATTATTTTATTATTATAACAACACATTATTTTATTTGTTTCATTACACAGCATGTTACTTTTTCAATTTTTTATACCGATCGATGTTTTTTTTAATTAAAATCAAACATTGTAGTGAAAAAATGTCATTGAATGTGTACTATGTACATAGTACTTCAATGCAAAATGTATGTACATTTTACAGATGGATATGGAACTAAATGATAATGGTAAAATAGTGTCTTATGTAGAAAAATTAAGAATACATATTATATATATAGAAACAGGATGGATCAATTTAAAAAGTGGGATGAAAAAACATCGCAAAAATAAAGTTTTAAAATGCGTGCCTGACGTTTCATTATGGCTGACAGTTTATTTCGTTTGTTGTCAGTGTCAGGCAATACATTATAATTATGTAAAAAAGAAAATAAATATTAAATACATGAACCACTTCTATATCAAGTCTTTTATTTTAACAACAAAAATAAATCATGATTATAATTATTATGCAAAGTTATTTGTAGTATAAAATGAAATAAAACATTAAAGCGTGCGGCGATTAGTACGCCACCTGGCGAAAAAGACTAGAAACAATACTTAACTCAAGATTAAGACACGCGATCCGCCAGAAACGTTGAGTTAAATATTTGTCGTTTAGTGACGTATTTAAGGGAAGATTAGGTACTGAAATACGCAATATTTTTGTTAAACTTGAGTTAAACTCCTAACGGCCGACTGAAATACTGGGCCATAGTCAGTCACTTTTTGAACTCAATTCCATTCCCTAAAAAACTAGCTCTCTGTAATGTAATAGATCTCGATGCAAGATGTCTTTCTTATGTTACATACTTTTATATTGGAGCCAATATCATTAAATGCCATCAAGCACACACATCAACCAGTGCAGTTGATTTTTTATAGTAGTATCTGGGGAATATTGGAAAATCGTTTGATTTCTGTGCGTGCGTCCTGTGTTTGATCCTAGCAGAGAAAAAATGTATTTAAAATTATTGCTTCTCTAGGCTCGATAAACTGGTTAGTTGTGCGAAATTATCGTTTGGCAATAATCTGCTCACTTGTCATAAGTAAACGAATGGGTTGGGGACAACGCTAAACTCCTCACTAACAAGTCATTCTATAAAGTATTCAAATTTCGTATGGAAAATATTCAGCATTTTCATGAAATGAGTTTGTTAAATAATTTTTTTTTAAATATTTTATTATGATAACTTGATAACTCTTCAATGCCAATTTATGACACTGATGTACCTTTTTACTAATTTGAACATAAAAAAATCAAATTTCATATTTCCTGAGCTTGGGGTCACTTTGAAATATTTGACAGTTAAAAAAAATGTGAAGCAATATTCAAATATCCTTCAAAATCTAATAGGGTCTAAGCAATTATTGGATATACATATTTGCAAAATTTGAAAAGAATCGAATAAGTGTTCATAGCACATAGCACACACAGATACATTGTGATAAAACTTTCAGAATACAATCTCAGCATGATACTAGTTGATAATCTGCAATAAAAAAATACCCTTAAAAATTGCGAATTCATAAGTCCCCATCCCCTTGTTAGTAATTTTTTTTGTGATGTTCCTAATCGAAAAAATATAGGTACAATAAAATTTTGAGGAACTGTGGTTCAGATATTTTTTTATAATCGTCTCAGATGTTTTTCATCACACGCCACACATACACACTCGGTTCCCCACACAATCATCGCAAGCGGGAGCTTTGCATTTTTTTAATAAACTCTCAATAATATCCGATCATTTTTACATACCGCCATCAAATTTAAATCGAGCGTCTATCGATTCGGGATTGACGAATTTAAATGCCGGGCTGTGTAAAAAAAACTCCTTTCAATTTGCAATAATTCGATTTTATGACAAATAACAAATTAATGCCGCGGATTGGAAGCGACGGTCCGAAAAAAATAATACAGCAATTTGTTACTTATAAATGTACGCGAAACCTGTCACTCAATGTTAATATTATTTAAATGATCGCATCGTATCTTCGATAGGATAAAATAACAATTTTCTTTTATGGTGTAATTATATTTTTTTTTATTTAATAACAAATCGAGCCTGATCAATTGTGTAGAGTAGGTAGTCATCACATTTTTTCACATAGATTATTTCGCATACAATTTTTATACTTTTCATCGACCGTGGTACAAATACTATGCATTTTAATACAACTGAATATTTATTATATTTCATGATCCAGTTTGATAACTTATGTAAATTAAAATAAGACTTCTGTGCAATTACGAATGGAAATTGAATTTAAATAAATATATGCAAATGCATACCTAGAATTGATTCGATTATACGTGTGTACTTGTTTATTTCATAATTATCTGGATTCCGTCTAGGGAGGCAAGTCTGGTCAATCGGCGAAATCAAAACCCTCGTTATTACGCTTATCATGGATATAATTATCATGTGGAGTTCTATAACATCTTAAGATATTATTTATCTCCATATAATGATTATATCCATGATATGGGTAATCGTGAAGATTTGATTTCGCCGGTCGACCAGACTTGCTCCCATGTACGGAGTTTGAAAAGTATTATTTTCTTCAGTAAAGAGTTTTTTTATAAGAATTTTAATGCACTTTGAAATACGTATGATATACTTATAAAAAAAAAGACAAATTTTTACCAAATTTGTACAAATTAATAGATATCATTGTACACTTCAGGTTCGCCTTATACCTACTTTAAAATATTTTTCTTCGATTACAATAAAAACACAATTTTTTTTCTGATTTTTTTCTTAGTAGTGTACTTAATCCAATTTAACAATAACTTTCATGTAATAGCTTATACCATATAATATAAGTTTTAAAACAAAAAATTTCGCTCAATTTACAGATCCAGATTAGATTTCATGTAAGATCACATTTTTAAAAATTTATATAGATTAAAATTTATATGTGTGTTTCAGTTCGTTGTCGATTATCCTTACATTTGAAAAAAAAATCTCTTCGTTAATTTTCATTTAAATTAAATTTGATTTTAAATTGAGAAACTATTGAGCGTGTTTCTTATAATAATAACACGTTTGAGCGAGTCTCATACAAGTCCATTTTTTTTCTAACGCACGCCTCGGACTTATCAATATTCCAATCAAATAGTTTGATTGTATTTTTTACCCGATATTCTTTTTTTAAATTTATGGTATCAATTTACCCATCGCTCTCTGATGTGTAGTGTGCTCCAATAAATAAATTATTTTCATCGGCCATTCAATAACATTTGAATATATTTAGTTCCAAATCGTCAGTGATTTTTTTAATTTGTTGAGATTTTTCCCAATATGTATGCACATATATTAAACGGATAAATTATTTATTGCGTTCATAGATGGTGTATTTTATATTGGACGTATGCCAATGACCTTTATTTACAAACAAATACCACAAAACAGGTCGTATGAAAAAATTAGATTTGATTTAAATAGCTCGGTAGCAAAACGTCGACCGTCGTATCTGACTGTTGATCCAAAGGTCCCGGGTTTGATTCCCGGTGGAGACGCAGTTTTTTTATTGTGTTTTCAGTCTGGATCTGTGAGACGAATCTCCAGAATGTGGCAACTTGTTATTGGGTGCGTGTTAAATTAATATTTGACATAGTACCTGTTAGTTGCCCGAGAAGCGCATTCATCATTTCACGATATGTTTATATCAATTAACAAAATACGCGACTAAAAATTGGTGAAGAACGCTAAAAATTCTGTTATTTACAAAAAAAATAAACTATCGTCCTTTGCCGTTTTTATTCCTTTCTCATTCAAAATATTCAGTCATTCGTTTTATTTAATTTTCCTATTACATAAAATCAACAAATCTTTATATAATTAAAATTACATAAATAAAAATTCACCCTCTAAGATTTCTTATCCAAGCAATGCACATTAAAAAAGAGCAGCATCCCCGACACGATTAGTTAAAACAGTTTAGGGTTTATTTCTTTTATTAACAGAAGGAGGATTAATTGGAATTATTTTAGCCGATTCTTCTATTGACACTATACTTCACGACACTTTTGGCACGTTACAAACCTCATTCGAGTGATCTTAGCACAATCAAATTGATGAATTAAAAAGAACTTAAAACTAGCTTAAATTCACCACCGAAGATTATATGGATCTGAAACACACTTAGACTCTTTCTCATACAAATATTGCTTATCTAAACTTGAAACTCTTGTGAGTATGAATATATTTTGGTCATCAATATTATTTTTATCTGAAAACTTTATTTATTTATTTATTTATTTATTTATTTATACATCTTCTTGTACATAATATAAACAAATATAATTGTACACTGGCGGGCTTATTGCCATTAGGCAATTTCTTCCAACCAACCATTTACTTTTATGAGACTTGTATGGAGTACATAAGTTTATATAATTTAACTTTTTTTTACTTCTTCTTTATCTTGGATTAGATCATTTGATTTTAAATGATTATCTTGGGAGGAGGAGATTCATCTGTCTTTCCATCTCTTTGGTTGCCTTCCAGATAAACTTTTACTGTTGGGGATTTGGACGATTCTACATATGTTTTTATCAATTTTATCGTTTATCAGTTGCTCCTGTATAAAAAGGTATTAATATTTTGCGAAACAGCCTTTTCTAACGATATAATATATGTCCTCGTAATGTCTATTTCAATCAATATCAATAATTATATGTGTGAAAACTTACGTCAGCTACTCAGCGTAAAAATACTTAAAAACTGTGAATTATGTGTTTTTGTACAAATTGAGTCATTTTTATGTTTGTGGTCGGCCTTGATTTTATAGAAATTGTTGGCAAAATCTCAATTTCTAATAAACATATAAATTCTATAGTTGTATTTACAGAATTTAAGCCAAATATAATTAATGCAATCAAAAGATTACATCAATTCATCAAACAGACCGTTAATGAGCAAAATGTAATCGGTGAAGGTTGATCCTGGTAATCGCCTATCGAAAATAGGTCAAGTCTTCTAATTTCCTACTTTTCCTCTAGAAATATTCATCCTTGCTTCTTCTTTATTGAGACATAGTTTATTATGAAGATAAGAACATTTTTTACGGTTCCTACATTTTCGCTGAGTTCTGTTAAATCAATTTATTATTATTATTTATTTGATCTTGACATTTAATATTTACTAACTATTAACTCATAATCTCCATCCTCACTAGGACTATGCCTGTTTCGAGGTTGGCGATTTCACATTATAAGTGCGACATTATGATCCTACCAAGAATACAAATATACATGTATCAAGTAACTAAGGATTGCTTTGAATTTTAAGAGAGCAAGTATTTCACTTTTGAGAACAGCTATGCATTTTTAAGATTATTTTTAAATAACGATTGATAAGAAATAAATAAATTTATTAATTGATATGAAATAATAAATGAATTAATTGAGGTCATACCATGTCTGATATTGTTTGATAGAGTTTTGTTTTATATTTTTACTTTATGTGTAGTTTGATATATTTTTGTTTTTATTTTATGTAGTTTCTCGGGCAACTAACAGGTACTATGTCAAATATTTTTTAACACGCACAATAATAACAAGTTGCCACATTCTGGAGTTGATATTAATCGTCTCACAGATCCAGACTGAAAACACAATTAAAGTGACTCCTCCGGGAATCGTAACCCGGGACCTTTGGATCAGCAGTCAGATACCTAAACAACTGAGCCACGAAGGCCACGAAGACTGTGAAATATTCCACATCGGTACAGGCTTAGCCTAGTGAGGTGGATATATATAATATGTAAAAAATGATTTTTTAAATTATAATTAAATAAATAAATAAAATGTACATATAATTCAAAATAAAAGTCCATCTTTAATAGATACATTTGCATAAAAAAAGTATTTCATTTATCATTTTAAAGTTATTTCATGTGAACAACATTACATTTTCGAGGACAACTACTTCTTGACTTCTCGACATATCTTCTTGACATCTTCAATGAGCAACTATATTTTTACTATTGTAATTGTCTTAAAACAGCCTTTTTGGCTATTTATATATCAAATTTGATTTCAATATAAATAAGTGTGTTAAATGTTAAAAATTTTATACCATGTTTTGTCGAAACAACAGCATATGTTTGACACGAAGTGCATGCATATCTGACCCACGCACCATGGATGTTAGTAAACAACATATCAGTATATGTATAGGTAGATATGTATGTATAGGGTCATTTAATTACCAATTCATGGTCATAAAGGTTTGTATGTGTTTGCCACCAGGAATGCATTCTTGGGCTACCTCACCTGACTTCACCTTACCCCGTCAGCCGTTCTCAAATATAGTAAATAAGTGTTTCTTAACATATATTTATTTATTTATTTAGGGACAAATACAGTCTTAACATACTAAAATGGAATAATACACTATAAAATAAAAACAAACAGACCAATTACATATGTCCACAGATATTAAATATAAAACATTTCAAACATCATAAATTTAAATATAACTAAGATGTATGTTTGCCTGTGACGAGAAAGGAAAAGGATGGGAAAAGGATTGTGACAGTTAAATTGTTATATTTTTGTTACAAACAACAACTCAAAATGTAAATAAAAGTATACAAAAGATAATATTAGAAAAAACAAAAATAACTAACAAAAAAAAAAATTCAACATACGAGTTCATGCTATGCACTTATAGAGAGAATTTTTGTATGCGTTATTACAAGCGGTATATGTCTATTTATGTCTTCTTCTTCTTTCGTGTCAGCAACGCATTCATATAATTTTCTGCCAGTGTCTAGCAACGTCAATAGCACAATCATTGCCCACCATAAGATCGTGCATGGTGCTGTTGACTGGACTTGAGGGGCAGCTACACAAATGTGCGGTGGTCTGCTGCTCTCCACAGTCACATTTCGTTGGTAATCCCTGTTGCAGGAAGCCCCATGTAGACAGGTTATCCAACGTTCTCATGTCTTAATAGTTTTCATGGAATAGGTGTATATTTCACGATTCATGTGTTTTTTATCATTTATTTATATATATTATATGAATATGTAATAATTTGAAGTATATATATATATATATATATATATATATATATATATATATATATATATATATATATATATATATATATATATATATATATATATATATATATATATATATATATATATATATATATATATATATATATATATATATATATATATATATATATATATATATATATATATATATATATATATATATATATATATATATATATATATATATATATATATATATATATATATATATATATATATATATATATATATATATATATATATATATATATATATATATATATATATATATATATATATATATATATATATATATATATATATATATATATATATATATATATATATATATATATATATATATATATATTATTTTATTTATTTTGGATATCCAACAGTACAGTAGAGCATAATGATATTAAATACAATGAAAAAAAAAAACAAGTAAATGTAGACTACAGTACATAATAATAGGACATCAAATCAAATAATTTTAAAAGCTTAACATACAATTTACGAAAAATGAGAAAAAAACAAAATTATAGGAACACACCTGAAACATACAGGGAATAGTACCGAGAGGATTGTATGTATTCTAGAATCATAACATGGGATTCTAACTCGCTTAAGGTTCAACGAAGAAGGTGTTGCAACCATTATGGTGACACATAAATAATACATTCATGCATATACTAGAGAGTGGAATTTTGAGTTATGTTATCAGTGCAAAGTTGGCGCTTTATCGCAATTTTGAACGAGTGTAGAGATTGAGTATGAAAAAAGTCAATGTTATTGAGCAGGTTGTTAAAATTGGAGGTGGCCCGGTTAGTAAAGAAATTTTTCCTAAGATTAGTTTTAGAGTGTGAAATAGAAAAAGTAGGTTTTGATCTGACATTGCGGTTTGGAATGTGAAGTGAGATATTTTCTAATAAATTTGGACAATCAATGATGTTATGAAATAGTTTAAACAAAAATAGTGAGTCTGCAGTTATTCGTCTAGATGATAGTGATGGTAAATTAAATTTTGATTCAGCTAAGTACACGTTATTTATATGATTATGCGGGCCCATTAGTTCCCGACAGCCAGATTTATAGATGAGGTGTTTGAGGAAGCGTTTTTGTACACTATCCAGTCTATTTATGTACTTAAGATACATCGGGTTCCAAATTTGCGATCCGTACTCCAGATGACTTCTTACCATAGATGTATATAGAATTTTGAGGCATTCAATATTTGAAAAAGGTTTACAGTTCCTGATGATGAAGCCCAACATTTTATTGGCTTTTTTTACTTATATTATTCATGTGATCGTCAAATGACAGTTTACTATCCATAATAATTCCTAGGTCTTTCACCGATTCTTTTCTAGGTATAGGGGAATTATTAAGTTTATAGGAAAAGATTTTATTCTTTTTTTTTTGTAAACGTGATAATTTGACATTTTTGTGGATTTAAGTTAAGAGAATTTATTTTACAGTATGTTTGAAGATGCTCTAGATCCTGTTGAAATTTACGGCAGTCTTGAACACTATTTATTTTTGTATAGAGCTTCATGTCATCTGCATATATTATTACTTTGACAAATTTGAAACAAGAGGTGATGTCGTTTACATATATATTAAAAAGGATAGGGGCCAGCAGTGTGCCCTGTGGAACGCCGCATGGAGTGGTAATCCAATTAGATGTATAGCCACCGGTCACAACTGCCTGAGATCTATTGCGGATATATGAAGTGAGCCATCTTAGAAGATCTCCATGGAAGCCAAATTTTTTTAATTTTTGAATTAAGATATGATGATTCAACAGATCAAACGCCTTGCTGTAATCCGTGTACACAGCATCGACTTGGATATTTTTATCAATTGCGTTTGTCACAAAGTTAGTGAATTCCAGCAAATTGCTGGTGGTGGATCGACCCGGAATAAAACCATGTTGATCAGTGGAGATATTGCGTTTAACAAAGGGAATTATTTGATCATAAACAATTTTTTCAAAGACTTTACTTATTATATTGGTTTTAGATATGGGTCGGTAATTTTTTACATCAGAACGGTTGCCAGATTTAAAAATTGGAGATATATATATATATATATATATATATATATATATATATATATATATATATATATATATATATATATATATATATATATATATATATATATATATATATATATATATATATATATATATATATATATATATATATATATATATATATATATATATATATATATATATATATATATATATATATATATATATATATATATATATATATATATATATATATATATATATATATATATATATATATATATATATATATATATATATATATATTATATATATATATATATATATATATATATATTATAATATATATATATATATATATATATATATATATATATATATATATATATATATATATATATATATATATATATATATATATATATATATATATATATATATATATATATATATATATATATATATATATATATATATATATATATATATATATATATATGTTAAATCTAAGGTTTTCGCGAGTACAAAATATGTTATTATTAAGTATTTTGGGGATAACCCGCGTCAAATTATGATTCCCGAGAGAATCAGTCGTCTGCCGACGTTTCGTCTGAATCTCATCAGACATTTTCTAAAGGCGCCTTGTTAATAAATTTTCGTCTCGAGGGATAGTGCACGCACGTCCGTTCGAGTCGAAAGCTTACTACCAAGTGAAAGTTTGAAAGGAAGCCGCGTCAAGTGTTAGTGGAGGGGTGGGTTTCCCCAATGACGTCATTATTGCGTTTTGTTTGGCTTCTAGTGACTCTAGTACTTAACGGTATATTGTTTACAGGTGGATTATCAGTTTTCGGCTTACAAAGAATTTTACTAATGTTTTTAATGTGACTATTGTTTGAAATATCGGTAGTTTGATTACTATGGTTTTTAAAAATGTTGTTTTCAAGTACACTTGTCCATGCGGTCGGGATTCGAATGCTATCGTCCCTGTTATTCATTATACTGTTGCTTCTTTTATATATTTCGATTGCTTCCCTGTAAATTCTAAATGTTTCATTATTAATATTCGCGACTACTTTTGAATTTTCAAAGTCTATGGAGTGATTTTCGGTCAATGAGTGATTTACAAGAGATGAAGTTAGTTTCCGGTTTTTAACATCTACGCGATGTTCAGAGACGCGCGCCGAGATTCTGCGATTTGTCCTGCCTATGTAAGTTTTTGAGCAATCACCGCATGGGATTTCGTAAATACCGTGTGACTCTAATGGTATTTTATCTTTCGGACTTTTTAACCGCATGCGTGCACTATCCCTCATATATATATATATATATATATAATATATATATATATATATATATATATATATATATATATATATATATATATATATATATATATATATATATATATATATATATATATATATATATATATATATATATATATATATATATATATATATATATATATATATATATATATATATATATATATATATATATATATATATATATATATATATATATATATATATATATATATATATATATATATATATATATATATATATATATATATATATATATATATATATATATATATATATGTTATAATATTTTTATCTCGGTTTTCCCGTGTCAGTAGGTCTTGACTAAGACCATTGATTTATAATATATTAAAAATACAAATGACGATTTCTAACAATATGTTTTTCATATTAAGTTTGTTCATATTTACTTGGTAGAATTCCATTCTGAATATTATTAAAATGAAACACTTTGTTTGGATTCTACAATATGTAGAATCCAAACAAACTGTTTTATTTTAATAATACGTTTTTCGTATTTCTTTTTATCATATTTAATAAAGTTAATGGAGGTGCTTGCTATGAATGGTTTACACAGAACGAAACCAAACGATTCGGCTGAACATGGAACACAAAATTTTATTTTAGATAAGACATTAGTAAGCCATACTATGACAAAACACACCATCTATGTATAATCTATATACCTACTATTTAACTACATAATTGATTAAAAAAATGAAATTTTGAAAATTTTTATATTCATGTCCACTTTACAAACATAATTGTGGAGTAGAATAAAAAATATTTTAATACAAAGTTTTTTTTAACTTTTTAATGGGGTGCGTTGGTAACATTTGACAACTACTGACTTGTTTTTTCTGCTTCCTATTCCCCATTAAGGATTCTCTCCTAGCTGCCTAGACCCATATTTAACACGGCTACTGAAGGATGAATACAAAACTTACAATCTACTCCATATCCTTTTTTTTTGTTTTTTTTCATAATAACCCATTCATATCGTTCAAACAATATAAAAAATGTTAAATGTAATTAAATCGTGAGTTAATTTACATATTTATGTTGTATTTTAATCAATCATTGTTATTAAATATTTTATTTTGAAATCCGAAACCTTCCTCATTTTAATTATTTAGGATAGTTCTCACATTTAATATCAATTATTTAACACTTGCGCAAATTGCGAGTCCAAACCTATTTGGCAATTCCTTCCAACTAACCATTGTAAACAGCTCAGAGAAGCAAGAATTGTGCAAGAAACAGTTTTTAATAAATTTCTCCCCTGATGATCAAAAAATGTGAGCAATTCAATAAAAGACTTCTTCTTTACGTACATATTATGTAAACCATGAATCTGTTCTTTTTCTGAAAGTTATTCCTGAGAGGCCAACGGCCAACTATCCCTCAAACTTTTTGGCATTCCAACAATAACGGTTTTTATTAATAAACAATGATCTCAAATATGCAATTATTTTCTCAAATATGAGTCGGTAAATTCAGTCAATAAATTCTAAGCATGCTGAGACAGGCCGGGCATGTTAAAAGAATGCCATCCATGCGGGAACCAAAAAGAGTCTTAAAGGGGCACCTAGGTGGCAAAAGAAAGGTCGGAAGACCGAGGCTGCGATATGAAGACGGCATTGTGAGGGACGCGTCTCAGCTTCTGAGTGTGCCAAACTGGAAGTTCGCAGCAAATAACGGGAGAGGTTGTAGGAGAAAGTTACGGGAAGCCAAGGCCTCAAGATGGGCTGGAGTGCCATTGATGAAGAAGAGTCGGTAAATTTAAAAAAAACATGATTCTACCAATTTAAATAACTATATTTATTGCACTTTGTTGCACGCTGAGCACGTGGCGTATATCTTCCAAAAAACAGTATTTTCAACCCAGAGAAGTCGAACCCACGCATTAGACTAGGACACTGCCTTATTAACAGTCACCTCTACAAGATACATGTAAGGGATAGCCCTTCGTGTGCTTGTGGAGAGGAAGTCGAGACCCGGGACCATGTGTTTTTTGAATGCCCAATCCACACTGAATACGATTTGAACAATATTCTTAATACTCCACTACCAATCAATATTTCACATCTTCTGTCATTAAATTCCTTATATATTTATTTACACATAGTAAAATTTCTTCGCCTTAATGGATTCAATATATAATGCAATAACCTCAAGTCTCAAAATAATTTAATAACATTTTTTATACTGGCAGAAATCATCCTAATGATTGGGTGGAATGCCATATAAGCTAATAAAAAAAAGTCGAACCCAGGACGCCAGCACAAGAGTCAAATGACTTACTCCGGAGACGGGTTAATTCTGAGTTATAATTTATCGTGTAATTCAACATATTATTTATTAATTTAATGCTTTATTTATTATAAAATTCGGTGTATACTTTTGAACTGAAATCTTAATAAAAATCTCAAAAATTTGTGTACATACTTATGTAAATTAAATTTCATTTGCGTTATACCATAGATTTCATTTACCGATATCATTCTAAAATATGTAGTTAGTTGGATAATTTGAATTTATACCTTTAAATTTTGTCTTTCCTATCTCTGTGTGAAAATTCGCACTTTGTAATTTAAACTTAAATTGACGATTAAGATTAAAGTCGACTTAATATTCTAGTAAATTCCTTTGAATCAAATGATGACATTTTTAACTAATCGGCATTTTATTGACAAACTTATTAATATTTAAAAACCCCAATTTATTTTATCATTCATTAGACACTGAATTCCTCATTTGATATCTGCCCAATTTAATTATATATAATAATGACGATTGAACATAAATTATAATTGTTTTAAATCGAGTTATCAATATAATAATGTCCAATGTTAATTTTTATTTCGTTTAACGCAAGACATATCCATTTATTGAGCATATTAAGATAACCTTTTTCTTAGCGGTAAAATAATTAATTTTCAAATAAAAAAACGGACGATAAAAACTGATCATTGATTTGATTGTAAAAAACCCTTCTTTTGTATATCTTCAATGATAATGAATTTTCGTGTCGATATTTTATTGAAAGAATGCAAAAAACCATTTATGAAATGATCGTTGATCGACACTGCACAGATGTTTAACATTCTTGATTAATTCGTTGTTATTCTTTTGAATGTGTTTAAAAAATCTTTATTTCCGTCCATATTTATTTCACAATACATATAATCCAGATGGAGAATGAATAAAGAATATGAGTTTTTTTTTATTTTAATACAACAAGTTTAATAAAAAATTAATAACTTTCTTACACAGAAAATAAATTAAACAAAGAAAAAAGATAAAATAAATAAAGCGGTCAAAAATTTGAACATCTGTAGGTATTTTGAATTAAAAACTTGTAGGTATAGGTACTTCGTAGAGCAATAAGTACAAGACTATACCATTCATGCTAAATGCCATAATATTATTAAGTACCTAGGTACTATTTTTAATCCGAATTATTTTTATTTAGTTACATACATAGGGACTTAAGAATGATATACAATATTACTTTTTCTTCTTCTTCTTTTAGTAGACCTGTTGGTCAGTAATACAAAAAACGATGCCTCCTGATATGACGAAGTCCAACAATTTTGGACCTTTGGACGGCGACCAGAAGGTATTTCATTGGCTTCTATATACGCAAGTCTCTCACAGTCCCTTCTGGCTACGTGTTCCCTCCAATGTCTTCTTCTGGATTTACTCCACTGAACGATGTCCTCTATTCCACGTGTTTTTCTTATTTCAACATTTTTGAACACGATTTCGGAGAGTTTTTCCAGTGATTGACCTTGGAACCGTCGTTTCCGCTGTCCTAAGGAACCCCTTGGTTCGTACAGTGTCTGCTCGCGTTTCTACATCATACGTCGATCGGTCACACATACAATGTTACATAATATTATCATTCATGATTCCTTTCCTCTTGTGTTAAGGAAAGCATTATCTCATCACTTAAACAAAGAAATGAATTAATTCTCTAAAATAAACACATATCTGTTAGCACAACCTACGTTTTGTGTTCTTATAGTCCATCATCAGGTGAGCTTTCGCCTTACGCTTCGTTTAGAATTAACAACAAGCACGTAAGTCAAGAATTAGCTGAGATTAAATCTTTATGATGCAGACGGTCCTTTTTGGGACAATAGAATATCACTTTATACACCGAAACAATTATGTAATAAAAAACTGTTTTAAAAACTACAGTTCTATTTTAAAGATCAAGAACAAAGATTTTTTAACGGTACGCTGGTTCTTCAAATAAAATAATTTTCTTAATGTTTGATACGCGGTTTATTTCAATTTCTTAATCGAACGACACTGATGGATTTTGTTCAACTTAAATAAAAAAAAAACAATTGATACGTGTATAATAATGCCACCTGAAAGCGATTAAAATATTCAGGTTGATTGATCGCCGGTTGACCACTATTCAGTTTCTCAACCGACGGTCAACCATTAACGACTAAAGCGTTCGCCTCGATTAATTCACAATGACGTCATTTGCAGAAAAATTCTCACGAATATTTTTTCGACGAAATTAATATTTTCGTTTTTATTTAGCGTTCCGACGTTGTTTTTGACGATTAAATTGCACGGAAAAATCTCACCAACTCGAAATTTATTTATTTCATTAATCACAAACAAAATAATTATTATACCATACCATACCATCACGCCATTTCCCTATTTTGGGTAGGCAGAGAGAACCGAACGCCAGACTCCTCTCTCTTGACATACATTCCTCGCTTCATTCACGTCCATACATCGTCTCATACACGCACTAAATATTACGAGTACCTACAAACTGTTTTTTTAGACTACGTTAAAATATTAAAATATATTTATTAGTGGTAGGTATAGTTATTTTTGTGTGTTCACTGAGTTCAAATAAAAGTATTAAATTATCATTGTTAGAAATCGAAAATGTAGATAAAACAAAAATATAAATCACTATTGTAAGAACGATTTAGAACGGATTAAAATTTATACTTATTTATTCAATAAATCTATGAATATTGTGGCAATTCGATAAAAGGTATAATCAATAAAATATTATAATTATGTTCCTTTCCAAAACGAATTAATTAAATATAAGAACTAATGACAACTTAACAACAGTAAAATTGCTGGTACTTAACAAAAAAGAGACGAAAATAGCCTCTTGATATTTGAAAGGAAAATCCTGAGAAAAAAAAATTCGGCCCAGTTAACGATACTAGTCTTTGGAGGATACTCGCGAACTACAGGAATTATATGATGAACCCAACTTAACTTTAGAGGATACTCACGAACTACAGGCATTATTTGATGAACCCTAACCCAACTTTGTAGGATATTCACGAATTACAGGCATTATGTGATGAACCCAACCCAACTTTGGAGGATACTCACGAACTACAGGAATTATATGATGAACCCAACTTAACTTTAGAGGATACTCACGAACTACAGGCATTATTTGATGAACCCTAACCCAACTTTGTAGGATATTCACGAATTACAGGCATTATGTGATGAACCCAACCCAACTTTGGAGGATACTCACGAACTACAGGCATTATATGATGAACCCAACATTGTACAAGTCATAATAGTACCCAAAAACGGATTTATATCAACAGCTATGTGTAGCCATGATTCAATTTGTCTGGTTCCCCTTTCTAAGGGTTACGAAGGTCAGATGGCAGTCGCTTCAATGTAACAACCAGACTCGCCAATTCCAGGATCATGGTCAAAGCGTACCCCGATAGAAACGGGACAAAAGCGCTAAGGGAAAAGATAAAAGTACGCAGACTGCAGTGGTTGGGACATGTCAGCCGGATGAATGATGATCGTATCCCCAAAAAGATTCTTAATACCAATCCAGAGGGCAGAAGAAGTAGAGGCAGGCCCAAGTTAATATGGCTGGATGACACAGAAGACGACATTAGGGCTGTCGGAATAACAAACTTGGAGGACTGGAGAAGGATTCTGGAGGAGACCAGGGTCCACACAGGGCACTAGCGCCAATGATGAATTACAACTGAGGTACTTACTCAATTTCCGTGTCCGGAACACTATTTATTTATTTACTAGGGGCTCCGCCCCTGGCCGCCTCGCGGCCCAACCCCGGTTTGGCGCTACGCGCCATTTTTTTAGGCGCTTCGCGCCTTTATTTATGCGCTACGCGCATTTCATTGGGCGCTGCGCGCCATTTGTTTTATACCAAGCATCGTTTTTTTAACGCTTCTCACCAACCTATGACCGCTGCACATCGAACCAATTCAGGTATTCATCGAACTTACAAAGTATTGAATGTTATCAATAGTGATTTGTAATTAAGATATTCATTAATTTATTATATTATTAGTTCAATGTTTAATAATGTTACCATAATAGAAATTAAACAATAAGTTATTAGTGTGAGTATATTTATCAATATAAATGAATCATATTTCTAAAAAAACATTTAAATTGTACTTAAGCACATAATATTATTATGTATAATGTTTCAATGTATATAGGCATGCTATAAGCATTCAACTCTCAAATGTTGTTGATGTTCCGTTATTTTTTTTTTAAATGGGCAACTACAATAATATTGTTTTAAACAAATATAATAAGAATAGCAACATAAGTAATTGTTACTTAATCAGCCCACCTTTGATTTCATGTTGCATGTACTCACTGCTGATAACAAAACAAATTATTATTCCTGTATAGCGTGGCTCCTGGACATACATAATATGTCCACGGAACTGAGTTTTTCCAAATTATTATATGTGGTAAGGCATTGGTACAATGGGGAATTCTGAGCGGCATTAGTGTTTTTTTTTAGTCCAAAAAGAACGTTAAGGTGTGTCTTGTTTGTCTATTTGGTATGTTGAAGTTAATCATTTTCATAAGGTCTGTACAGTCAATTTTGAAGTTTTTTATGCCATAAAGGTACATTAAGTCTGAGGTCCTTCGTCTTGTCTGTAAAGTCTGCAATTCATGTTTGTAGTTATTACCAAATTTGTACTTCATGTTTTTCAAAAATATTTATTGTATTCATTCTATACTGTTAATATAAGTATTATATTGTGGATTCCAAATGACTGACCCTTGTTCCAATTGACTTCTAACAATTGTGTTATACAGTAAGCTAAATGTTTTCATTTGTGTGAATGGTTTACATACTCTCATCAGGAATCCCAACATTTTATAAGCTTTCAGTATAATGGTGTTTGTCAAATAAAAGTTTACTGTCCAGTTGTATGCCTAAGTCTCTACAGTCTGATTTCTTATCAATCATCTCCCTATTGATTTTGTATGTGTATTGTATTGTACTCTTTTTCCTAGAGAATGTAATGGAGTGACATTTTTCTACATTTAGTAACAGCTTATTAGAGTCAAAATAAGAAGTTAGTCTATCCAGGTAAAGTTGTAAGTCCTTAGTCAGTAATGTCTAACAGTTTTACAGATTTTCATATCATTCAGTTTTATAGATTATTATCTTATGTACTTTAAACAAACTTGGATGGTTTTGAATATGTACTGGTTGTATTAATTTGAATAATGTCATAGGCAAAAATGTAAATACTTATTTGTCAAAATATTATAAAAACAATATTGAACACACATACATACCATCACGCCATGTCCCTCACGGGGTACAGAGAGAACCGAAGGCCACATTTTTCTATCTTGACACACATTCATCGCCTCATCAACATTCATACATCGTCTTATACATGTTCGTCTGTTGTTCAAGCTTCTTACATTTCCATATTTCAAAATAACGTTTACATGGTCGTGCCATCCTTTTCTTGGGCGCCCGCGACCTCTTATTCCGTTCCTGTCAGCTTTGTATATTTTCTTCGTCAGGCGTTCTTCGTTCATTCTTCCCAAGTGGCAAAACCATCTCAATGTGTTAACTTTCATTCTGTTAATTACATCTTCCTTCATCTTACATTCTTTCCTTGTATCTTCATTCCGAACTCTGTCATACATCGTTCTGTTACA
Source organism: Molanna angustata (assembly GCA_963576475.1). Taxonomy (NCBI): domain Eukaryota; kingdom Metazoa; phylum Arthropoda; class Insecta; order Trichoptera; family Molannidae; genus Molanna; species Molanna angustata. The sequence goes on along the minus strand of OY754964.1, from coordinate 2,807,599 downwards.
AATTCTTCTAAGCGATCTCAATTCAACTGCATTTATTCTGCTTTCATGCGACTTCTGCCATGTCCAGGTCTTACTTGCATACGTCAAGGTTGGCACTACGATTGCATTATGAATGGCAACTTTAGCGTCTCTTGATATGTTGCGATCATTCATAACTGGTCTAAGCGCTCCATTCACTCTGTTTTCTGCCATAACTCTTCTTATCAGGCCGTCCATTCCGTTGGAACATACTACCCTGATAGACATACTCGTCGACTTGTTCAAGCCATTCATTCTCTACTTTTATTTGAAACACTGTTCTGCTTTCACTCTTTTCTCTATTGAACATATGAGTAAATATAAGTTAACCCTGGAACACCCAACATAATCTAGAACACTTGTATTACATACATAATATATACTACGAACAAATATCCATACAAACGTTCACCGTCATATAGACCTGCCCTATAATCTGCACCATATAAATCAACGCTTAAAGATGCCCTTATACATGCTAGAATATTTTGTAAGTTTATTGAATTTATTATATAAAGGAAAAATTGTAAAAAAATCAACCTTTTACCTAAGCACATAATGTGTAATTTTTCAATATAAATGTTTTCATAATGTCATTATCAGTCAATACAAAGCTATCATGATTTGATCTACATTGCTATTAGATGATTAATCCAATAGACGCCCTACGATTGATTTTAAATGTAATTTAGGGTATATAATATATGGAAAACAATGTATAATGTGCACCATATAAATCAACTAAACAATAAGTTATTGGTGTATATTTATTGATATAAATTAATCATCTTGCTAAAAAAACATTTCAATATATATAGACATGCTTCTCAAGATTTTTTCACAATGAAATACATATTCGGTACATGTAAATAAATAAATTTGAAGTATTTCATAAGTGAACATGTACATACTTATTTGTCAAAATGTTCAAAGCATACATATGAGAGAGAACTAAATGTTTATAAATCAATTTAAAATCTCTTTAAATACAATATTTTCTGAATACTTACTCATATTTTTTACAACCATTCTTGTTCCATTACAAAGACCATCTCCTCGTAGAATTTTCCAACTGTCGATTTGTTCAGGAGAACTTTGTTCTCTTAACATATCGACAATGTATCAAGCCAGAATACGCGAGAATTGTATGGAGAGGTCTACTTTTTTCATGGCTTTTCCAACTTTGAAGTCAAAAAACACCAACTTAGAGGCTTCGCAGCATATATGTTCCATACACGGATTTACTCAGAATTCGGAGTAGAACATTTCGTGTGTCTGTGTGTGTGTGTGTCTGTGTGTGTGTCTGTGTGTCCGTCCCCCCCTTATAACTTTTGATCCGCTCAATTTACAGAGCCTAAAATTTCAGAATATATAAACAGTTACAGGCCTACAAAACTTTTATACTCGGAATTTTGAATTTTTGTTTCAGTCAGGGGTTATCAACTTTTGAATTTTTATTTTATTTTTCCATATATCTCAGAAACCATAAACGCTAGAACGCTGAAAATTGGTACAAACATAGACAAATACAAAATCTCAAATTAGTTTTTTCAAAAAAATTCCAGGTTTTCTCAAACATTTTTTATTAAGAAAAATATTTTTTTTATGATAAATTTATGAGTTTAACTGCCTATATTTCCAAAACTTTTACAATTATCGAAAAAAGCCGAAACATTCCAACTAGATAATTTAATTTTCTATAAAAAATATTAACATTGTAGTAGAAGATCTCAATTTTTTTTTAACAATTTTTTTAAAAATTGAATTTAGTGACGACATCGCTTCATACATTTTGTATGGCAGTCGCCTATACACAATATGTAAGAAGACTTAATAGTTTGTTACTTCATCTCCAAACATACATACATACCATCATGCAATTTGCATATTCTGGGTAGGAAAAAGGATCTTCCTCCATACTATCCTATCTTGACATACATACCTACATATGTTGTATAGAAAACAAAATATCTGAAAATATTCAATAATTTGTATCTATGGGTTTATAGTTTGGTACATATTCTTCAACTATACATACTATCGCTATCGACAGTTGGATCTCATGTGTTACATGCAACTAGTATTTAAAAAAAATGACTGACTCATGCATAATAATTGTGTTATATAGTAAGCTGAATGTCAGGATCAAGTTGTAAGTCCTAACAGTCAGTAATGTCTATAACAGTTTTATAGATTTTCATATCGTTCAGTTTTATAGATTATCTTATGTACTTTAAACAAAGTGATTCACAAACTATGTATGCATTTGTTGAAACAGCTCGCTAGCACAATGTATTATATTGTAGACCTCCCCAGATGCAGCTAGAATAAAATTGCATAGTTGTTACCGATTGACGATGGTTTGTTTAAAATATCTCTCATACCGCCAAAAATTGCAACTCGAGCTTCATCTATTTTGTTGACACCTTACATTTAAAGGGTGTCTCATACGTACCCCATAGAACACACTAACTAACGTACCCTTACAACTTCATCTGCATCATAAACATACAGACTATAATTTTTCAAACAGTATGGTCCGGTACCAGGCACGTCTGCAATCTGAACACCGAAGGATGCAAAAGCATTAGCACTATTCTTCCGGATATATTGACAGTACTAACAACTACTCTTCGCCTAGCATTTCGCAATGTTCGCCTACGATCTCGCTGTTCTGTCATATCTCACTCATCCATCTCTTGATTTGTCGTGTTTTGGTAGCAGGCATCCACGGAGCATCCACTAAATACCTGCAACAAACAAAATAACACCAAATAATTAGATATGACGATGCGTCACGTCAAACGTCAAATGTCAATCCGTGAATCCGTCCATTGTCCATATCCTGTTAGTACAGAATGCTGCCAGTATTCAATTACGTATTCCGCAGATTTATTAATAACGTTTGATAAAATTGATGTTTAAAATTCCTTTTTGAACAATAATATTGTCAATTGATATTTAAAATACATTTTAAACGATAATTTTGTACTTTTTCGATTCAATTTATTTTTTATATTGGAGAAATATTTAGAATGCGTAAAATAAAATTGGGTAAAATTATTTTACTGGCAATACGCGCACATGCTAAGCGGCCACGACCACGTACAGATTGTGGAGGGAGACGTATTCAATATAATAGATTATTTCTCGGGCCACTAACAGGTTCTATGTCAAATATTAATTTAACATGCACCCAATAACAAGTTGCCACATTCTGGAGACTTAGGATATTAATCGTCTCACAGATCCAGACTGAAAACACAATTAAAAACTGTGTCTCCACCGGGAATCGAACCCGGGACCTTTGGATCAGCAGTCAGATACCCAACCAACTGAGCCACGAAGGCCGACAACTGATTACAACAATTTATAAGTTCGGCTCTTGGTACAAAAATATTTAGGTCCTTTACTGGTGCACATTGTTATAAAAAATAACTATTTACATTCTTGCTATAAATAAATGGTTCCTACCCACTCACCAATAACTATCAAAATATTTCCACGATCTCTTCGAATGATTCTTTTTAATTAGCTTTTTTTTTATTCATTTATAATGCTAATTATAATATCCTTAATGACTTTCACGTGTTGGTTATGATCTAATCATAAAATGAAAAAAATATGATTTTGTTCAACGTGTTATAACCAAAAAAAGCAACGCAATTCCGTTGAATTATTTATAAAATCGGTATATTAGTATAATTTGAATATTAAATATAACATTTAGATGGTCGTAACATAACGATAAACAACGATTATAAAGTTATAAACATCATATTAGGTAAACATTCTGGTATTGAGATAAACAAGGAAAGATAATTCGAAATTTACAGAGATGTGCGGACGAGGTCAAGAGATTCGTTTCTGAATATACATATGTAGAAACAATAATTTTTAGAAATATTTTTCCTACTAAGTATACAACCGTTACTATATTCGAAATTTTCAGAGAAGTATGATGTATGGAGGAGGTCTAAATAATATTTTTGAATAAACCAACAATTACTTTTAATATAATGTTGAATTAAATTTGAAATTTACAGAAATGTGTGATTTTTAGCAACAAGACTATACAAATAAAATTCGACATTGTCATAGATATGTAGACGAAATGCGAACTATATTTCTTTTGTTTTTTGTTAGAAAAAAACACAAAATTTAAAAATATAAATGTACTATATATTTCTGAATTATACATATTATAATAAAACATCAATTTTCGTTAATTTAGGTATTTCACTGTATGAAAACAACACGAGAATAATAATTAACGGAGATGTTTTTGTGACACATTTCATTGTAACAAATTTATTTACTACAAATCACTTTGTTACGAATCACAGATCGATGTCGATACGACCGCTTCTTCGTCAGGGTGGATGTCAACTGACTATTGTTCCTAATATGTGGTGGAACGTTGTCTTGAGGGATACCACAAATGATACAGTATGATACGACCTGTTTCGAAGCGACTTGCTTCAGAATAGATGACAACTATATAATATAATTAATATATGTATTTTGTTTTCATTCCTCTTTGTCTGCCATCGGCAATACATCCAAAGTTTGCACGACAAAATCGATCTTACGGGCGTATCTTATCGACTTTATCTTTGCTGTACTATACATACATACTTGCATATATAATAGATGATGACTGTACATATTTGCGTTTTACATCCTCTGTATGTGTATATATACATATATATACAGCCTCCATGTTGGTCCATACTCCGTAATTAAGGCTTTCGCGGCGGACGCCAACTTAACCCGAGGTGCTGCGCGCGCAGCTTTAAATCTCTGTCTCTTTTCCTCCCGCTTACCATATCAAATGATGTTCCTTCTTCTCTTTCTACCAGGACTGTGTCTACAGGAATCATACAAATAATATTAAATTATCAGTATATCTTGGGACAAAAATTATATTTATTTATTTATTTATTTATATATCTTCTTGTGCATAATATAAACAAATATAGTTGTACACTGGCGGGCTTATTGCCATTACGCAATTTCTTCCAACCAACCAGATTACAAAGTATTACAACATTGTGTATGTACAACAGCAAATAAATAAGAGTAAAATAATTCAAATAAAATACATATAACACTTAAATACTATTAAAACAAACAAAAAATATAATTCTATAAATATAATAAGGTTTGGGTTCGAGAGAATATTGTACAATAGTGACAAAATGTGTACCTATATTGCGCCGCTGGCGTATCCTGGGCCAACAAAGAAGATTGCGGTAAGATGATATGCGATCAATTTTTTTCAACCCAAAGATGAATCAGATACATATATTCTGAAGTTTATTAAGATGCACTTCATTTGCATCCAAATATCATACATCGTCATAATCAGCAATGGAAGAAGAAGTGATTGAGATAGAGTATTTTACAACGGAATGGAAGGAAATTTTTAAGTTTATTAAGTTAATGTAGGGCAAAGAAAATAGATTTACTTACATGCGATACCTGTTCATGCCACGAAAGGTCATCATCGATGAAGATTCCAAGATCTTTTACAACCTTTTTTTTTTATATATATTATTTATTAGACCGTTATCCCAGTTATATTATTATTGAAAACAATATTATATGTAATTACGGCCACATTAAAAAAAAGTATGCATTAATCCAATATAGTTAGAAAAACTTATTTTCTAACTTATTTGTCGTTTGAGATCAATTTATAACCCTTCTCAGAAAAATATTACTAACATTATTTCATTTCGAAATTTTCATCAAGTATACAATCACAGTAAACATTAACTGACGCAATTTAAGGATATCCAAAAACCAAAATCTAAATTAAATTTTATTATAGTATTTAAATTTTAATTTATCTTCTATTGTATAAACCAATCAGTCAATATTAATATAATTTATTTAATTAGTACCATCAACATCACGATCACCCTGTGACACCCAGGAAAGGATGTTGGCTTTTTGTATAGGATGTACAAAAAATATATTAAAATATAAATGCATAGCTATTTCGATGTACGCAGGTACCTGCTTACCATAAAATAATCATCATTTTAATTGTTATTCATTCATACGGAAAGAATTTTTTAATTTTTGGTTTTACTTTAAATAAAAACTTTTTTTTATCGAATCATCAACAACGTGTGGTTGGCATAAAAAGTCCTACATACACTTTTGTATTTACATACATATAAGAAAATATAACTTCTTCTTTTTCTTCTCAGCCTTCAACTTTTCATTGCTGGATGTATGCCTCCTTCAACTTTTTCCACCCTTCTCTATCCTGGGCGTTCCTGTAGCAGATTTTCCTGAGCCTGCAAATATTAAATATATAGTCAGCCCATATTTTCCGGGATCGTCCTGCTCCTCTTTTGTCTTCCCAAGGTCTCCATTGAAGAATTCGTGGTGTCCATCTGTCGACTTCCTGTCGTGCCACGCGACCTGCCCACTACCATAATATTAAAATTATTAATATTCACTCTTTTAGAAATATGACTTAGAAACTTATACACGCGTAATATGCCGTGATGGCATGAATTAATGAGTCCTATATTTTATAAAAAATCGAAATATTTTGATCTTAAACTGTCTTACATAATAATATGACCAATCTAAATATATTTATGTTATGTTGTCTATTCAACTTAAAACCACTGATTTAATTGGTCGGTCATTTTGAATATAATAAAAATTATATTTTTTTGTGAATGCAATGAGTGCATCACGCATGTTGCTCGATTTAATGATCATTTTTGATTTAATGTGCCTACATTTCAACAAATGTCCCTATATTGGTTGCCTCGATTTGTCGTTCGTTTGTAAATGGATATAGTAGCAATGGTGTACGGGTACCCTCATACTAATAAAACCCATGCATATATCTAAATATAGTTCATACATACAACTTCCGATATGCAAACTTCAGACGAAACTTAATAAGTGCAAAATAATATTCAGTGAAATATGGCGTGCTCCAATAAAAAAATTAAAAGCTCAATGAGAAAATACGAGTTATATTAGGTAATGATAAACATGACAATCTGCCTGCGTAAGAAGAAGATTTAAATAAAACAAATTGATAACCTATAGTTTCATATATGTGTTGTCCTTTTGGCAGAAAAATGCATATGTGAAACTATAAAATGAAATGATACAGCATAAATACCACCTTAGTGACTCCGCATCTGGAATCCCTAACCACTGCCTGAATAAATACCATCAACATTAAAAAAATGATATGTTTGGTGTGATGGTCACCAACCTCCGTTAGGAGCGGCACAAGAAGAAGATGACAAAAAAAGATTCTACCAAAAACATTTATGCTCAATATTACTTTAAGTTGTCAAGTTAAAGTCATACCTATAGAAATAATTTGAATGTATTTCTTTAAAAATGTTAAGTATAGAATCAAAATAATTTCCGTGATGAAGAAATGTGAGTTCTCTTATCATAGATTAACAAAAATTAAAAAAAAATATCGATTTTGTCAACAATCTAACAGACTTCGTATGTAGTTACTCTCAAAAAATTACTTCGAAGTATAATTTAATTTATAAATTAACTTTACACATAATGTACTATTTATGTCACATAACTGTTCAAATGAACACCTCGGCACAGGACTTCCTAGTAAGGTGTTCAGCGTACCCTAGCAATTACATACTTATATGTACATACACATATACTTAACTTCTAGCTCTATTATGTAATTGAATTTGTAACTTCCACTTTCTATTGTTAATAAAATAAATAAATAAGGTTATGTTAGATGATTTGATGGTTTTTTGTTAATGTCGCCGACTCGAATGTCAATTTGTTAGCCAGTTATGAAAATGGTTTTTAAGAAGCAATAATAATAGACATTTTATCCAAACAAAAATAACTTGTTTAGTTTTAAGGGATTTGGTGTTTTGTGGTTTAAATATAAATGTGGTTTTAATAAAATTAGTTAAGTTTCTAGAAGCAATAGAATGACCATAATAAGAAAATGTGAGTTCTCTTGTCGGGAAATTAAAATATGATTAGGAATGCCTGCCATTTTATCCTACCAAAAATAAATCGGAATATTTGGCTGATTTGACTCTCTGTGGTCTAAATCGCGAAAGCGTACGTACAATTCGAATGGTCTATTATGCAAGTAGTTTAGTTTCTAGAAGCAATAGGATGTCATGTGAACAAGTTGGACGGTGAAGCCGAGTTAGAGAGATGCAACATACTATATACTCTGTCTCTGACCGCAGACTCCCTGACCGACCGGTCTGACGGCTTGATAGTACACACAACGTCTACGTTCATTTGAGCCTGCGGTCTCCACTCAAAACTACACAGTCACAGAGCTTCCACAACTGTCATTTTGACACTCCAATGCCAAAAAAACGCTCGCATTATGATCATGTTTTAATATCGGAACCTGATTATTATCAGATCTGCGAAAATATACTTTTTTCATCCTGGACTGTGTATCATTTATGATTTGCCAAAAGGGTAATTCAAATAGTGTCAAATATTTTGAATTCAATTTCAAAGATAATTTAGTTGTTTCGCTTTCTTTTCTTCTACTCTACTCCTTCGATAAATATAAATATCAATATGAAATCTCGGTTACATTATTTTTTAATTAAGGTTTCAGCTCCGAATGCCAATATATAGAAATAAACAAATATTATTAAAAGCTTATTAAAAAGTGTTTTCGAAAACTTTTTTTTTAACCATAATTAGTATTTTTTTATTTATTTATATCAAAAATGATTTTCATAAACTTTTTTTCTAGTTAAAGTGTGGAATATATACTATCTAACGCCTTAATATCATGAAATGTTTGATGTTTGATATTTCTTTCCCTTTTGAACTATTTCATTCTTGTTCATTATACATTAAAAAAATATTTCGTTTAATAATTGAGAAACTTGTTATTTTGAGATTCAAACCGTATCATAAATTATTTTATCTATGCTTATAGTTTTTACAAAGACTTACATACATAATTTTATAGAATTAAATATACCTATTTCAAATGTGGACTCAATTTAAACTATAATAATTCATTCATACACAAAAAAACATCGGACCTTTGCCACATATATTGTTTTATATTTTTTCTCCCGTGGATATTTTGGTCCTAATATATTATATAAAGATTTAACATTCAAATTCCTAACTTCAATATACACAAATTATTTAGTATACAACTTCCTAATTTCTTACATACACAAAACGAACCCAAGACCCTTGGTCTCACAAGTCTGATATCTTACTATCTGAACCACCAATGATCAAGTTTGTTCGAACGGGATAGAAGCAAATAACGAATGGCTACACAAGAATATCAAAAGTGTTCTGCTTTCTCTATAGGTATACATACCCCTTAAGGGACATAACCAAACAAAACGAATTGAATTGAATACTTAAGTAAACACCTAGAATTTAAAAATGTTGCTCAGTCAAAATTTTCTTTACAAGTTTATTCTATCCAAAGGATGAAATAAAGTCTTCGAATCATATTAGGGCTTTAGTACTACATTTTTATATAAATCCTTTTAAACTTGTGATATTAATTTCACCCACCAAATCACAATGGTCAGCCACAAAATTGGTTGTGTGAACCGACTGAAATATTTGTGATAATCTGACACATAAATACCAATTTCATCTAATTATTTCACACAAGGCCTTCCAATCAACCTAAACACAATGCAATAATCGTCCCAGCAACAATGAATGCTAGAGAAACATGAACATAACAAAAAAAAAAAAACTAAATTTTCCAGAACGTCACAGTATTTTGACGTTGTCGTGAACTGTTGTCTGTAAAACTAATCAAATGTATTTTGACATTTAAAATCGATCGAATTTATGGTTTGGTCTGTACAAAGGACACAAAATTAAGTAAAGACGAAGTATTTTTTTTTCATTGAAAAATAAATCAATTTACCCCCGTAATTGCAAACTTACCGTCTTGGTATGAAGTAACGGTCACAGCGTTAAATAAAAAAAATAATAGTAGGTATACAATTTTACGTAAAAGAAATAGATTAAATTGTTATGAAATCGTGTCACAAAACATTTTTATCACATGGTCATAGCAGACGTCACAAACTCTAAACATCTCACATCGTTCGCAGTAAGGCTCACTCAAAAGTTTCGACAGTATATACATACATAATATTTTAAAGAGTTATGCATGTTGACATCTTATTTAGTCTATGTATGTATGTTTACTCTTACCATAGAAGACCTCTGCAAACAGTTCTATGTTTACTTGGGATTTTTTTTTCTCCGCCATCATTGGAGTGTTTTCTCGGCCAATACCCAGAAACCTGCTCCATAGACAAATCGTCCATGAGATCTTATACAGAATCTATTATTATTATTCCAACCTATGGTTTATGATTAATTATCTTTCGTATGTCACTTTGACTCAGAGAATTTGTTTGGTCAATGCTTTATTTTTTTGTCATCTTGAGAGTCCTCTAAACAATTTTTGATGTTATATAATATTGGACAGTTAAAATTATTTTACTGTTTTTTTATTGGTTTTTCGTGAAGAACATTACTTTTTTTATTTTTATAAATACCTACAAATTAAAAGATTTCTTGAAAGAAGATGGAAATAGATGTAGATGAACTTTGAAGACCTGTATCTACATACGTCCATTGGATAACTAATCTTTAATAATTGTAAAAACTGAAATCTCAACAATAGTAGACTATCCGACCACCAAAGAGATGGAATGACAGCTAGATCTCATCCTTCCAGGATATTCCATCTTCACAAACAGTTTAAATAACCTAATACAGAATGAACAAAAAGACCTATAGTTAAGGTTTTACAAAAAAGGACACATAATTTTATATTACTCCATACTCCATTGACAAATATTGAAATTTTTATTTTGCATTCCCATTGAGCGATTGGTGAAAAAAAATAAAAATACGCTAAAAATTACAAAATTATAACTCTGATTGGGTATTATATAGTATTTTATATGTTTTAGGGCATAATATAGGCACATCCCTAACCTTTATGACAGTCTATACTAAAGCTTATTTTGGGCAGCGAAGTTATTGTTATCAGGCTCCACTAATATTCAATATTCTTCCCGACTATCTAAAATCAAGCAATTCCTCTCTCAAATTTAAAAAAAATGTCAAGATGTTTGTATTGTCTGAGGATGTCAAAAATATTCTTTCATCGTTAACCTTCCTAAGTTGAAATATATGTTTTTTACTTTTTTAATTTTTATTTGCAATAGGTACTCATGGTTACCCTATATATTATAATTTTGTTATTGTATTATTTATAATTTATATAATTTAAAAAAATATTGTTGCAAGTGGTTTATAAGTACCCAACAGGCGACATTAGTGACATGTTGTTTTGTATAATATTATTTTTGTATCATTTATGTCTGTCAAAAATGTGAATTTATTTAACCTCGATACAGGTTTATCCTAGTGCGGTTGAATACATTATTTCATATTAATTGTAGGTACTCAAAAACTTAAGATTTTTTATAAATAAATATATTTTTTTTAAATATATAAAACAATTTATAACACGCTTTTCGTATTCAAATAAACGAATGGGAAAATATAGTATCGCGTAAGAAACTATAGTAGCGTGCTTTCAGAGTTCTGCAAGGGGCGGTTATTAGTCCTCATAAGCAGAACAAGTTGTGGTGTTGGAAGAACAGCGTGTAAGAAAGACGTACGTATGTTGTGCAGTAGGAAATATGTAAGACAGAAAGGATTGATGTTAGGTAGATTGTTGGTAGCCAATAGGTTGATATACCTTAGTAGTTAATAAGCAACCGACCTGGGTCAAACAACTTGTACCTGATGTGTATGTATAAAGGTTCCCATATAAAAATATAATTAATGCTACTTGATTCTTATCCCAATGTCGCGTCACTGACTTATGCCAGGGGTTCGAAATTTCACACATATATAAAATAATATTTTTATTTTATCTCACTCTCTTCTCGTCCTTATCCCCGTGTCCGTGACCGCCTCCATGCTAATCTTTTCTTGGTAGAACGTAGAGCACCATCAGTCACTAAAGAGCCCAATGCAAACTCAACTAGATTACTCCGTCTGGTTGGTGTGCGACCATTTTATATAAAATATATCGTATCGCCTTGCGAGGGTCTCTATATCTGAAATTTATAAAAAAATATCTTATATAATATTATGTATATACGTACCAAGATTACTTTAATATTACATAATAATAATTATATAAATAATTTATATCGCGACGTGATTCAGGATCATTCCAAGAAATCTTATATTCTTTCTAATTTTACTCTACGAAACAAAGCTGTTTTCAGTCCTTTAGAGGAAGTGCTCCTGTTTTGTGCACTGTGGACATCTGGAGGCAATTTATTCCAATTTATAGGACCACTCACACTAAATCATCGATCATAGTAAGCTCTGTCCAACTCCTTTGGGAAGTTGTTAGTCTATTATCCAGAAGACCTGAGCGTGAGATGCCTCCCAGATAACTCTTTTCTCTGACACAGCTCTTGATATATATTGTGGTGCCAGGTTATTCAAAGCATAAACCGTCATACAAATTTTGTAGTCAACTCTTTCTGGACACTTTAACCAGTGTAGTTCATTTAGTAGTAGAGTTATATGACATCGTTTTTCTGCACCGTAAATAAGCCTTGCTGCTGCATTAAATACCATATGTAGTCCATCGAACTGATACATACGCAATACGCAATCCAGCATAAATACCATTGCAGTAATCAAGTCGAGACACGACGAATGCATTTATTAGTGTTTTTTGTCTCATTACAGTATCAATTCATTGTCTCATTACAGTATCAATTAATTGTCTCATTACAGTATCAATTCATTGTCTCATTACAGTATCAATTCATTTTTTATAAGTACAAACTTTTTTTCTAGATAATAGGTACATATATAATATTGTATTGCGCACTGGTGGGCTCTTAAAAAACAAAACAAAGAAAAATTTGAATTATTTATTTCTTTAATTTTTACCTATACAAATGAACCCATCACTCATAATATAAAAATCTATTTCATAGATTTAAGCGGAACAAAAAATTATAAATAAGTGTGCCGACCGCCGTGGCACAAATTGGTAAGCCGTTCGGTTTCTGTGCGGTCTTCTTTGGTTCGATCCCCAGCAGATGAGAAATTTATTTAAACTAATTTACAACGCAAATATTGCTTCTCTGGGCTAGAAATACTGGTTAGTTGGAAGAATTTTTCATATGGCAATAATCTCGCACAGGGTGCAAAGTGTTTATTATTATTATATTACATGTTAAAGCTAGAAAAAAATGGTTTTCTACAAAAGTGTAGACCCATATACATAGGTACATACTGTCGGTAGATTCAATAAATTAAAACTATTTATTCAATTATATTTTTGCTGTTGAAAACACCTGAATCACACTACAAAGATGTATTAACGATCCCGTTCAATAAATCTTGTTGGGTAACTTACCGCTCCATTCCTTTACCACCCCTCATGTACCGTCGTCATCTTCCGTGGACCACTTATCTCTCCTCTGCATCTCGAAACGTCCAAAGGCAAACATACCAGCACACTCGTCCCAGCACAGGGGACAAAAAACCAGCCACACAAATATGTTGTAAAGCCTGAAATATTGAGATTAGGAACGTACACCGACGTAATCCCAAATTTATCCGATTCTTTATTATCAAAATTAATAAATAACAGTTTTAGCCTCTAATAATATACATATTTCCTAAATACAAATGTGCAGTACGAATTTATGACTTTTGGGAAAGAATCGTTTATTACTCGATAATGTATGGCGTGTGTATGTTCATTATATTTCTCTCTCTCTCTCTGACATTCCTTGCCACTTTCCTATCCCACTATCCTTTCCTAGTCATTATTTCTTTGCATTCATTCTCTTCTGTTGTGTTGAATATAACTAACAGTGGATATACATAATTGTATGGCAGGCCTAACTATGCATTGTGCCTCTTTTGCATATATATTATAATGATTAGATTTGATTTTTTGATCGCTAATTACAGAATAAACATTTTTGATAGCTATTGATAGTTAATTCTTATAGATAGGTGCAAATAAACAAAAGAAAAAAATATTATTTAAAATATAAGCTATAAAATTAATCTAACTAATTCAAACAAAAATTATCCAACACTACAATATTTACAGCGTTGCCACCTATGTGGGTGGAGCTATATTGATTTTACAATGTTGCCAATTATGTGGTTTTAAATTGATTAGTTTCACATTAATTAAATGAAATAACACACAACTTTGTGTACACCACTACAATTATAATTTTTATTCAAATGAATAAAAATTCCTCTACATGTTACGAGAACAAAGTTCCCTTCCTCAGGAGGATACAAAGTATCTTTGTATCCTCCTGAGGAAGGGAACTTTGTTCTCGTAACTTGTAGAGGAATTTTTATTCATTTGAATAAAAATTATAATTGTAGTGGTGTTCACAAAGTTGTGTTTTATTTCATTTAATTAATTTCAAAATGACACCACAAAGTAAAAAACAGTCGTTTGTCGATGATGTTATTAGTTTCATTTTGGACCTAGATATTGCCGAGTCACCTCACCGAAAACTTTCTGTCATTGTAAATCGAATTCTGTGGAAAAATACTTTGGTATTCATTCATTTTAAAATTGTTTTCCACTCTGTTAACCTAAAAAGTTAAGAATCATTATGAGGTTGACTGTTTTTATTTAACATGGCTTCGTAGGGGACACTAGCTTTTAGGATTTGGGTCCATTTTACCCTTCCTAAGAAGCGCACTACGTAGAGTTGGGGAGGATTTGCAATCTGCTCAGGGACATATTAATTCGGGTTAAAAAGTGTAAAACCCAGAATTCGGAAGATAGTTACACAGCCGGGTTGCTGTGCTAATAAAAGAGTTCAAGAAGCGACTGGTTCGTGTAGATTGAAGGTTTATTGTGAACGGGTCTTGATATTGAATAAAACTAATGGAATATTAGATACCTACCCAATATTCCTTGTTTTTCTTTAAATATGACAAATCATTTCACTTTATTTAAACCACGCGTGAGATTTTTGATACGACCACCTAAACTGACCGGTACTTTCTCAGGATGGATGAAAAATGACTTTTGCAATATAGTATGATTATTGTGGGGATGTGGCAGGGGAATATTTTAATTTTTCCCTGCTAAACCTATTCATTCTTTTATTGATATGATTTATTTGAGTTTTATAAATTGTCAACTGGCAAAAAGTTCGCCATCTATGTGTTTATAAATATAATTAAGTATGAGAAAATAACCGATGAGAAAAAATCTTCAAAAGTCACCATCAAATTTTATTACAAATTATTTTCGGATAAGTTAATTTCAATCCGCTTAAAGTATATGCCAATATGCAAATAAGACCAGTTAAATAAGTGAAGCTGTGCCATAATTTGATCGGGATTAGCATGACAGGACAGTTTATCCGAATATTCCACTCCATTAGTGTTATGATACAGGCGTCATTAGATGTCATTTCATGTCAAAGAGTCGGCTTGGTAATATATACCTACTCTCGAGGGCCTTCCAACTGAACCTCCAATTCCGAGGATGAACAAGAAACCTGTTTCTTCTTAGAAAAATCTCTCCTTGTGGCTACCAGACGTCAGGTATTAACAACCAAACATTACTATCAATTTTAAGTGCCTTATTTTAAACATAAACTATTTTATGTATAAGAACCATACAAGTCTCGTTCTTTCCAACAACATTAACATGCAAATACCTAGTGAATGTGCATTGCACGAAAGTGGAAGCAGTCACAATCAATAAATTCTTTCCAAAATGTCTCGTGTTCGATTCCCGACCGAGATACAATACAATATTGAACTATGAGTTTTCAGCCTTCATGATACGACAACTTGCTATTTATGTATGTATGATATTTGAAACCTACATGTTCGTTGCTTGATAAGCAATATAAAATAATATATAATATTTTGAAAAAAACTATGCACCTAAACGTTCTTTACTAAAAATAAAATATCCGGAATCCCGTCTAAAAAATGAAGAATTTTTGAACTTTAAATTTTTTCACACTGACAGCGTTGACTATGTAGAATTCTATTATAAAAATTCAACACTGTTTATTTCTTCTACCGTTATTTTATTCCTATCTAGGACTACAGTTTCGCCTAGACGACCGTTGAGATCAGTTGAAAAAACCTTTACCAGGCAAAACCGTCGTTATGATAGCAATAGAATAAATGTAAAAGAAAAAAACAGTGATTAATTATTATATTTTTTTAGCAGAATTCTAGTTCTTAATTAAATTATTTCTTGGTTTATTTACCTATATTTCGGTTAAGCTTCATAATTTTATATATAATAGGGTTCTTAAGAATAAAAATATTTTTGTGTATATCTTACTTATACAACCGTAGCGTGAGCACTATATCTAAAATTTCAACGGGTTGATGATCCATGTTTCGATTCAAATACATCACAAAACATAACAATGATAATAATAATAATAATAATAATAAAACGAAACGTTTGTCATACATGTAATATACAATTTAGTTAGCAAGATAACCCGGCGTTGTCCTGCCCTGTCCGCGTGTCACAATATCAACTTAACCAAAGATCCCGCTGTTTATTATTGTCGCTGCGAGGTTCTCCGCTGTCAAGTCTAATTAGCCGTACTTTATTGTGTACACAAGAAATATTTCCGTATTATATTTTTTTCGACAAGAACCGAACAGTATGGTACAAGGTACAATAGAACCCGACAAATACCTACTGCTAAAGAGCTAGTTTTGATTTCGTCGAAAACGCTTTTATAAGTGAATCGAGTTCCTAACAAATAATTCTTGTGACATAAATCATTTATATATGTATCTTACGTAAACTAAAAGTTTTTTTTGAATTAAAAATACATAGTTACATATTTTAATACAGCGGCCTTCTTCTCTCATTTCAATCTCTTCTCTTCCATTCCAGCCTGTCCTGTGAGAATTTATCTTCTCATCCTCTTAAAGATCAAGATGACAAGATCCTCTTAGATACTCCCGACGAGGACATCATTCTTCTTCTCATCTTCTCTATAATATATGTAGGATGTGCCTACTTCATATGGTCTATCTTTCTGAGATGGTCTTGAGAAGTTGTCTTTTTACTTTGATTCTTGTAAGGACTTCATCGTTCGTGATTATCGTCTTTCCAGGAAATCCATTTCATTATTCAAAAAAAAAATGTTAAACAATTTTATAAGAGAAAAATATTAATATTCATTAAAAGGGAAGCATTTGAACTGTCGATGTTAAAAAGTCTAGTAAGAATTGCTATTTTGAATACATAATGATTTGAATACTGTAGATTTAAAATGATATAGGTGAAATAAGTCATTGTATTATAATTTTATATATTCACATACGACCACTGATTCCGGGATTAGTACGAAATGGAGTAATTGAAAATATAATAAAACTTTTCCGCTATTAAAAAAACACGTAGTTATTTTAATTGCAATTTTTTAATATTTTCATTACCGCAATCAAGCAAAGGTTATTTTTATAATAGATAATAGTCTTGACAATACTGCATTCATATATTGGAACCCATTTCT
Organism: Molanna angustata; assembly: GCA_963576475.1. Lineage (NCBI taxonomy): Eukaryota > Metazoa > Arthropoda > Insecta > Trichoptera > Molannidae > Molanna > Molanna angustata. Next base: position 2,789,963 of record OY754964.1, on the reverse strand, counting down.
TCCACATAAACGCGTAAAAAGAATTTTCGCATAATGTTATCATATAAATTATGCCCAGAATACACTTGTAGCGTGTTAGCGCAGAATCCAATTGATTGTTCAATTACATATATGGACACCTCTGCAAATTAGCGCACGTAAAACGATTTTTCCGCGATCCATCAAAGAATCTTATATGACTTATTATGTACATAATATAAATGTGTAGAATCTATTGATTTATACTTATTTTCATATGTGGCATCAAGGCATACCTCATACTGAGGAGTAACCAGCGACAGTTGTGTAGGTGTACATTACCTTATAAAATGAAGCACGACACATGCGTGTATACTACCCACACACACACTAGTCTCTTCTCACCTAAAAAGGCACTACATTCAGAATGGGTGGTGAACCTCATTGCTGAACTATGTGAGATGTTAATTTGCCTGTTAAAGTCTCGATTACCCATTAACACATTATTTTCGATTACCCATTTACACGCTATTTTCGATTACCCATTCACACACTATGTTTTTTCGATTACCCATTTAAACAATGTTTTTCATTACCCATTTAGGTACGAAACATTTTCGATTAATCATTTACACACTGTTTATAATTGTGTTTTCAGTCTAGATCTGTGAGAATGTCACCTATTAGTTTCCCGAAAAGCTAAACACAATTTTAAAAAAATAAAATAATAATTTTATGATTTTTGTGATTATTATTTAAAATAATAAATTTGAGATAATAGTCACAAAATTAATTCAACGAATATGCTAAAAATCACTTAAAACAAAGAAGCTTCTTGTTTGTTTGTTAGAGACCTTAATACTTAATTTGGTTTATCGCACTATTCGACTTCAAACTAAGCAGCGAAATACATTGTTAACATATTCAAGTCTTAATTATCTATACTTTTATATAATTATATGCCTCTCAATCTGGTAGCGAACTAATGCAGTCAATTATAAATTGCATTTTAATTGCGAAAATTAAATTAATTCACGCAACGTTGCAGAATACAGTAATTAACACGTTATCAGTTCATCACACTAATTATAAAAATGGGAATTTAAATAATAATCCCACATATTTATTATCTGGTTTACTTCAAGATTTTAAAGGATCAAAATGTTTCGCGTCACAACAAACAACAAACAACAAAACACAACTGAAGTATGCTGAAGGTCTGAAAAATTTACATTGCATTTTCAAAAATGCCAACATAAAAAAAAAAAAAAAAATAGCGCCACCTTTGGAGATGTAAGCGTAAAGTAAAACCAGTGCTACCAATAGAGTGCCACTGGCGTGACACTTACTAGTGTTAGGTCGATGCGGAATAATGTTATGAATAATGTGTATTAATTAATTATTCTGTTGTTTTTCTTTTTAATTGTTGTTTAATACGAGTTTTATGTTTTATTTTTAACTTTTATTTTATAATGGCCTAGAGGCCGTACTTAAATAATAAAATAATAAATAATAACGTTGTAATCAAACCTCAAAGGAGTGATCACGCTGAAAGGAAATGTGATTTTCAAAATAAAATCGATTCGTCTAAATAACTCGAAATTGTTCCTTTTTATTTCTTCAAATATAATTCTTTGCTAATTTACCATGAGGCATAAAGCATCATAAATCTGCCCTTACAATCGAAATATTCATTTTATTTCGAACCTTATTTAATAAGTGTTTTAATATTATTTTATGGTGTGATGCACCGGATTCGAATAGTCCTTATTTTTTTTCTAGTATCATCATTTTCTGGTGTACCTAATCGAAAATACAAGAGGCAAATTAAAAACATCTCACACAGTTCAGCAATGAGTTTCACCCATTCTGAATGTTGCCATTATGGTCAGACGATACTGGTGTGTGGGTATATACGAAGGTGTCGTGCTTCCTCTTATAAGATCCCTGGTTACCCCACATTGTATGAATGAAAGAATGGATCGTATATTTAAGTACTGGTGAGGACAAAGTTTTTATCTTTGTATTCAGCATTAACTGTGCCGAACGCCGTGGCACAATTGGTAAGCCGTTTGGATTCTGTGCGGGCGTCCTGGGTTCGATCCCCAGCAGAGGAGAAATTTATTCAAATTCATTTCTCACGTAAGTCTCGATTCTATGGACTGGAAACAGTGATAAGTTGGAAGAAATTGATATATCAAAACTGATTATGGAATTATTATTCAGTCTTAATTTTTGGGATAGCTAATAATAATAATAATAATAATAATAAACCCTTCCTTGCACCCTGCTCTAGTGGCGACTTTATTGCCGAATGACAATTTCTTCCAACTAACCAGTGTTTCCAGCCCAGATAAGCAATATTTGCGTGAGAAATGAATTGAAACAAATTTCTCCTCTGCTGGGAATCGAACCCAGGACGCCCGCACAGAAACCGAACGGCTTACCAAATGTGCCACGGCGGTCGGCAATGTTATGTTTAACTTATGGCTATAGAGGCAGCTAGGGGCTGACCCTAGTGACAGAAAGTATCACAGCATCAAGATTGAGATAATATTTTAGTGTTTTTTACTAAAAATGAGCAGCAAAAAACATTTTAATTTTCCACTCCACATTTATTTTTCGTTATAACGTTTTCAGATTTTTCAATCCATATTCAGTAACAACTTAAATGTGACTGATTCGACAAATTAATGTCATCCTACATTGGTAAGTGAGAGCGTATCGGGTATGGTGGGGTATGTCAAATGGTTGATTTGTACGTTTTTAATTAATATTAAACATGATATCTGTTAACTGGCGCAGAAGCAATCGTTTATATAAATCTCATTTGTACACGTATTGCAGAAAAACCATAATATACCTATATCCTGCTAGAGTCGCAGTAAAATGGCATTCGCTCGCATATACACCGTAAATTGTAAATACATAAATGCCACTGTTTTAATTATCTTTATTATAATTATTATTCCAAGTCGGCATGAGACGTTAATAATTGGTGTGCACCTGACTTTATCTGATAATGTTTTATTCAGGAATATAATATAACCAAGCGAGTTCGCTCTTCGTATACCGCGTGATAATTTTCTTATCTCGAATCAAATGCACTTTTATCATGCAACATTGCAACACAGACAGATGCCGCCAATTAAATAATATCTACTCGAAATACCACACAAATAAGATGCTTATACCTAAATATAAATAAGTCATTTTTTTAACAAGTAGGACATTTTGACTACCTACGAATTGATATATAAATAAACCTAAGAAACATTAGCAATAGAACAGACAGACTAAACAAAGGACTATTGTCCACCAGCATTAATTTGTACAATCAGCTACCAGATGACATTAAGCACTGCCAAAAATTCCATTTTTTCAAAAAAAAGTTAAAACAACACATACTGCATGATAGTGCTTTCAAATAGATTTTCCTGTACTCCCGGCTAACTGTTTTGAGCTCCACTATGGTTGAATTTTCAATTTTTTTTGTAAACTTCATTGTAATGTTATTGCACACCACATTGTATAACATGTATTAATCTAACAAAATGTCAATATAAAGCAAAATTTATGTCAACACTCAGCAAACGCTGTCTGTGTTGAATTTTAAATAAATTAATAAATATATAAATTCACATAATATATCTAATAGTTAAATATTTGCATATATGCAAACGTGGTGCTCGGGGGTGGCATCTGTGCGAAAGCGTTATCACCTCGCGTTTAAGGACTGTTGCTTTCATTGTTTACAAACCAATTTCTCAATAGATGGCGTTACAAAAAATAGTTTCTTCGTCACTTCATAGTTGCCGATGGTGTATCAGCTTATTTTTCAAACGAACAGATTTTAATGCTTAAAAAATTGGATTGATTGGATGTAACTTAATAAGAAAGCATAATTGCTCAATAAAGTAATCACGTAAACCAGCCGATAACAGTTCGTAAGCCCTGTTGGTGCCTTGAGTTCCTGGTTCTCCTATAATATTCCGACTTCGTCTCTATTGAGATGTTAAAATAATGTCATAAAACTAAAACACTTTTATTTAAAGATTTTATCTTATTATTTTATAGATATTATTTTTAAAGGCTATATGACTTAAATGAATAAATTCAAATATATGTAGAATACAAAACTGAGTTCGATTATTTGTAGTTATTAAAAATTTACAATGGTATTCTACGAAACAAATACTTATAAATATTTTTGAAAATACAATTTGAATGGATCGAGTAGATAAGGACCCAATAAACCGAAATGATAATCCTGAAAAAGGAAATAAATATTTGTATAACCTTAGTCAGGGATTAATTTTTATAAAACCCTGAAATGTGTAGTTTTACAATAGCATTTCTGTGAACATTGACAAAATAAAATATGTACCAAGTTATATCACTTTTACAAATATATGATACAGATTCTGTAACAAAATAGTTATATTAACCTATAACTCTATCATCATACTTAGTAAGATGAAAATAAATGCCCTTAGGTGGTTCGGCCACATAGAAAGAATGAGTGATGACCGTCTGACAAAAAAAGTGTACAAGGCTGATAGAAGAGGAACGAAAAGTAGAGGTCGGCCAAGAAAAAGTTGGCACGATCACATAAATGGGATTTTGAAAGATGGTGATGTTAGAAGTAAGAATAATAGAAGAGCGTGTATGAGACGATGTATGGAGGTGAATGAAGCGAGGAATGTGTGTCAAGATAGAGGAGTCTGGCGTTCGGTTCTCTCTGCCTACCCCAAATAGGGAAATGGCGTGATGGTATGGTGGTAACTCTATCATTATCAAGTGAACCCACATTTCTATAACCTCATATTGATCCAAAGTTTATGGTTATATGAGGTAACTTAACCTGAAACTATCGTGTTACACAAAACCGCATTGTAACTAACTATCTTTATCTTATAATGCAAAAATCTGTAAACAACACTTTATCTTCACTATTACAGGTTGTGAGGGTTAAAGTCATGGTGGCAGAGGCCTAGGGCCTCGCCCCACCCGGACTCGCACCCGCACCACCGGCCAGCCAGCCGTTTACACATGAAACTATCAAAAATCGAATTCTCGGGGTCGCAACCTGCCCTAAAGGAATTTAACTCCAATTCAAAGAAAATTTTTTAAGGGAAGTCTATCAAAAGACTCCCATTATACCAAAAATAAATATAATTTACGATTATCAATATTTGATCATTTCTTGTCATACCATTAGAAGGTCAAAAGGAGGAGAGATAAATACAAAACCTGAATTATGATAACAATTTATATTTCATTTTGTTTAATCAGTCTTTTTCGTTTTGATACAAAAAAAAATTATCCATATAATACAATTAAATTATTACAACCTCATTACATTTTTATTTCTATTACATTTTACCATCCCCAATGTTAACCCTTTAAGAAAAAAAAATCTATCTTGATGTAATTATGACCCAATAAAACATTATTTATTAACAAAAATCTTCTTATTAACTATTTGGCCAAATTTACATACTGGTGTTAATACATTATACAAAATTTCATTAATACAAAAAAAATGGTTGTCGTTAATTTACATTTTACAAAATTAAATTAAAAAAACTGTTCATATTGAAAGTCACTAAATTCGAATTTTCTATTTTTAAAACTGCACGAAGTTAAATAAGATTCGATCATCCGCCATCGTTGTTCACAAAAAATGTCGGTCTTTTGAGGTTACACGACTCATCGCCATCTTGATTCAATTTCATATCATATTTTGCTGTTTCCAGCAAAACAACTTGTCTTCAAAATGATGGATAGTCGGTGCAATGATATTGTTTAATCTTAGTCTACATAATACTTTGGATTCCATTACATATTAAATATATAAAAAAAACTAGTAGGAAGGAATATTTGGGGGACTCGTTAACCCTGGAATATGTTATAAAATTATTGTGTGTCGGTGGACGTCAAACTAATTATGTTCAAAAAAAATAGACATGGAGACTTACCCATTTTCCCACTAGTCTTTTTTATGGTTATTAATAATATTTTAAACGCCACAGCGCCTTTTTTGTCCAATTAAGTGACGTCCATTTTATTGACTTTTTCGCGTCACCTCTCGTTAAAAAAAAATCGGCAAAAGGAATGCAATCCGGTGTTTCCGCTCGGCGACTAACTAACCGGGTTGCCCGCAGACAAAAAAACTCTGCCTATTAGCATAATTTTAACATTTTTTCCAAAGTGGATTATCCCTTTTTTTCAATTTTCCTCTGAGAGGAGGTAAGTCATGCTATTCAATAAAATAACATGACAATACACCCCACCCAGAAGAAAATTTTAAGCGAGCTTAAAATTTTTGAGGGTCCACCGTCACACAACAACTTTACATGCAATCAACCTGTCTATATATAATCTGAGAATAGACCTAATACATATTGAGGATACAAATCTGTGTGTAATTAAGGTATGGTTCTAGGATGGGTATACTGAAACAGATCAAACAAATCAGCAAAAAAAAACATAAATGAAACATAGAATTGACAATAATATAATCAACATCTAGATCCTGGATCTTAGAATGTTATTTTGATTCACATAATATACTCTATATTTATATTTCATACTTTAATGATTACTTGTAATTTACATTGACAATTTCAACAAAAGATATTCTAATAAACACTTAATCTATTTTTTAAGAATGGCTTGCATTTACTAAGTAAACACCCGCCAAACTATTTTTTGTACAAAGAAATACTAGGCAAATAAAACATAATTTATAATATCGAAATGGAAATGAATCATACAAGAATTCTTCACTCTAGGTGAAAATCTTATTCTTCTAACTTAACCCCCACAGTCTTTGTATTTTTAGCGCAAGTCCGGGCCCGCTCTCATGTGGTAAGGAATATATTCTAGGCCAATTCCTTCCTGGCCATCATGTGGAATAACAGAGTACTCAAACAAGACTCACAACTACCAAATTACGTCATCAGTCTTTCGAAGCGGAACCTAAACAGTCCCTTAAAGATCTGATGGAGCAAAAAAATTTTTTTTTACTCTTTGGTAAAAAACAAACCTAAGCAAAATTATCAAACTTAAACTCTATATCTTAAATCTCTCTTACGCCTACTCCTTGGTACAAGAACCAAACCTAAGCATTATAAAAACAATATTTTTTTTTTTAATTAATCCTTCGGGTTTCCTTCCTTATGCTTGATGGAACATCAAACAGAACAAAAGAAAGCAAAAGAAAATTTTTCTCAAACAACCAGTTTTCAATGAAAATTCATACATTTTACTGTAAAGAAAATATCAATATTAAGGATATCACCATGACATGGAGTTGGCTATACTAAAATTCAAGGTTAGATCGTAATCTACTTAGAAAGCACTCCATATCCTTTCAACCAAGCATAAAAAAACACAGAGTAATTTCCACTGAATAAATTCTCATTGAACCTTTGCGAGGAGCATTTCCCTCCCTTTTTTTCCGTTCGCCTGCTCATGCCAGTAAGCAAGAAAACAGAAGTGAGGAATCGACTTGAGATGCACTGGCATATTACATTTCAAATCAAAACCCAAAAGTAAGGATACACCCTCTACCAAAAGTCAACTCAGATTTACCATAAAGCAATTCTAGTAATTCATTTACTATATAATACAGCAAATCAACTTTAGGACTGACAACGTTAAAATTTGAGACTTAAAATATTTGACATGATATATAGAACACTAAAATTCTTCAAAAACTAATAGCAATGAGATTTTCACTGAAAACATTATGAATGATAACTCACGGTTATATAATCCTTCTTTCATCAAAAATACATTTATTGAATACAACCATAAATTATATTCAATACCGTCCTTATTCATTATAAATTCTATGTGATTAATATTTATCTTATTATAACATATTATCTAATACTTGTGACATCTAATATACAGATAGAGCATATTACAATTAATTTTGGAGAGATCATACAACAAACAAATATCCTTCTCAGAAAACTGACCCACGGTCCTTAAACTATAATCAACACTAACTCTAGATCACCCAAAATTGATACTTTTTAAACTCAATTGTATTGAGGTATTGTAGATACAACTTTAAGTAGAAACATCTAAATATACTTTACTTATACTTTACATTTTTAATTAACCAATATAAGGTCAATCAAAACCAACTGAAATACTCTATAATGCAACACCAACATATAAATACATTTCCTTATTAAACATCAACGATATACTCTCTCCAAAAAATTGAATGTATGGTAAAAAATTATTTTTTTTCACTACATTAAACATTATGACATTATAATCATATTTTAAACATAAACGGTATGTATAATAACAGGATAACAATTATATGATCGTATAATATATAAGTGAGTACAACATTACACAGAATACGATTCATGTCTTCCTCGGGGCTAAAAATATAGACTTAACTATATTAAGGGTCTAGATTCAGTAGATTGACAAATACAAAATGCACATTTTTTTTGACTTTCAAATCAAAGTTCTTGCATTGAAATAATTACTATTAACTAAGTTTCATGTTGCATTATGATTGTGCAGATTGTTCAAGTTTTAATATGTCTTTAATATGGAAATTTCCCAATATGTTTCCTTTCTCGTCAGCTAATGTATACACTAAAGGAGAAATTTTCGCTACAATTTTATTTTTGACAAAACGCTCGGCCAACTTAGAGCTGAAATATTCGCTGGCTTTTGAATATGGAAAAGTTTTTCGCCAAATTAAATCGCCTACCTTATAAGATACATCTTTTCTGCCTTGATTATATTGGGCAGCAGACTGTTGAAAAGCCTTAAAAAGATTTTCCTGTACATCGTCGAAAATTTTTTTCAGATCAGACAATTTTTCTGCATAGACATTACGATCTTCTATCTCAACCTCCTCTAACGTACTGGGACCAGGACCAAATCTGTCATGTAGACTTCCTGCCAAAATCTGCTCTCTTCCAAAAAATAAAAAGTAAGGTGTATTACTAGTAGTGACATTAACTGAGGCATTTAGTGCAGTGCAAATGAGTGGTATAAAGCTACACCAGTCTCGTTGTCTATCAGAAACGATTCCTGCGAGTGCAGTTATCGCTGTGCGATGATATCTTTCTACCGAATTGGCTTGGGGCGAATATAAAGGTGTATAAAAAATCTTAGGAATGTCATATTTCTTTATCAGGTCTTTAAATTTATTCGAGGTGAATTGAACTCCGTTATCCGCAATAATTATAGATGGTACCCCATGAGGTAGAAAAACATAGTTTTCTAAAGCTTTTATGATATTTTCCGCGTTAGATTTTTTTAACGGAAATAACCAGAGGTACTTAGAGAAAACATCCAAAACCGAAAGAATATAAATATTACCTAATTTAGATCTAGGTAGCGGCCCGACCACGTCGATCGACAACATTTTCATCGGTTTTTCCACTCTCTTAGGATTTGACATAATACCAAGAGGCTTCTGTTGATAGTGTTTAAATTTCTTGCATATTTCGCATTGATTTATATAATTTACGACCTCTGAAAATAGTTTAGGCCAGTAGTATAAAAGTTGTATTTTTCTATATGTTTTAAAAATACCTAAGTGCGCTGAACTATCTGCATCATGATTACTTCTTAAAATCTCTAATCTTTCCTCTTTCGGTATCACCCTCTTCCATGCAAACTCTTGCAACAACGAACAATTAACTTTGGTATTTCTAAACAATTTACCATTTTGTATCATATAATTGGGGAATTCCTGCGGTTTCTCTACAACACCTTTGTAAATTTTCTTATACCATTCATCCTTCGTTTCTACCTCTACATCTAAGGTTGCAATTTCTATCCTTGACAACGCATCGGGTACCACATTTAACTTCCCACGTCGATGTTCAACATCGAAGGAATATTGTAAAAGCTCGGTTGACCATCGTGCCAAGCGACCAGTGGGGTTTTTCAATGTAACCAACCACTTGAGGCTCGAGTGATCTGTCACCAGCTTAAAATGTGACCCCTCAACAAAAGGTCTAAAATGCCGGATGGCTTCCAGAGCCGCCAACAATTCTCTCTTTTAACTTATTAACTGATCTAAACGAATCGTTTGGTATAGGTTCCATTTTAATAAGTAAAAAAAAATTAATAAAATACCAAAGTGGATTATCCCTTTTTTTCAATTTTCCTCTGAGAGGAGGTAAGTCATGCTATTCAATAAAATAACATGACAAGGTATACAGAGTGGGTATTACAAAATTAATAGCGGAATTGATTCGAATAACTCATAATATTACCATTCTCTCTACAGAATTTCTTAGCACTTTATTTTCCATGTACAACATAATATGTGATAAACCATAAGTGATTATATTGCGTTGTTTATCTGCACATATAATAAAGAAAACGAGTGGGTTGTGGCCAACGCTAAACCCCTCGCTAACAAGCCACTCTACAAATTATTAAAAATTTTTAACAGATTTTTAATTATCTCAATAGAGACGTAGTTGGAATATTTACTGTAGGAGAACCGGGATATCAAGGCACCTACAGGGCTTACGACCTGTCATCGGCTGGTTTACGTGATCACTTTATGCGCTTGCGCAACGTTCACCAATTATGCCTTTTTAATGAGATCCCTATCAATTCAATTTTTGAAAGTTCTATATATTGCAATACTGAAATTCCTTTCGCTTGAAAATAAGGATTTTTACTACAGGCATCTATGTGTGAAATTATGAACAACATTCCTTTTATTTTTATTTATTTTTGTTGTAACGCCATCTATTGAGAGAATTGTTTTTTTTTGTAAATAATTCAAATTTTATATGGATTAAATGAGATTATTAAATTATTTTTGATATAAATAATTTATTATGAAAAATAATTCTTCAATGCCATTTTATGTGAATGGTGTGACTTTTTGCCAATTGAAAATAAAAAATAACAAATTTCGCGTTTCCCGAATCACTTTGAAATATTTGACTGATAAAAAAAATGAAAAGCTCTTTTCAGTTATCCTTCAAAATCTAGAGGGGTCTAAGCGAGTATTAGATACCTGTACAATTTTTCAAAATTTGAAAAGAATCGAATAAGTACTTTAGTCTATAATCGATAAAGTAAAATAAACATTGTGATGAAACTTTCAGAATACAATATCATCATGATACTAGTAAATAATCTGCAATAAAAATAGTCTTAAAATTACGAATTCATAACCCCACTATCCCTTTGGGTTAGTGAGGAGTAAAAATATTTTTATTTTCATTGCCTAGGCACTAGCCGAAACTGTCTATTCTAATATTAGGAATAAAACAGTTAAATTTTTGAAAGAAATAGACTATTGACACTATCTTTGACAAATTATTCCTAAATGATACTCCTTATTTTTATTCTTCATTATTATTACTAAACGACACGTCGCTTAGCTTGATTGGAAGAGATTGAATAGTGGCAGGTTGGAAACAAAAGGTTTTCATCAAAAACATAATCTTTGTACAAAGTTCATCATTCGTTGTATCTATGTATTTTGCCAAACCATCATCGACTTATTTTATTCTCAATGTTTCTTTCAACCTTGTGACATCCTCGCGAATTAGTAAGTATTTTCAACAATTTAATATTTTGAGGGAAGAAATATGAAAGATAAGTTCATACATCGTATTCTCATGCTAGTCATTACGAATTTCATAATAATATTTGCGAATACTTTGCGCATATTTTTTACAGTCATTAACTCTACATGAAAATGCTCGTAATCACTCGAGCAGTTAAAAAGATTAATGCATTTTTTTGTCTATGGTTTTTAGTTTATTTACATTTATACAAGTTTTCTGGTTACAAGTTCTCACAACGAATATATTATTTTTTGCTATGTTGAATAAATAATTGTTTTGGCATTACTATGTCTTAAGCATTAAAGCATTAAAAAAAATCATGGTTTGATGTTGGAGTAATTTGAAAAACATTGTTTTCGTTTTATCTTATAGAATTTGATTTATTTATTTATTTATTTAATATGTATGTATTTATTTATTTATTTATTTATTTACTTATTTATTTATTTATTTATTTAATTATTAATTAATTAATTTATTTATTTATTTGTTTATTTATTAATTTATTTATTTATTTATTATTTTTTTTTTATTTATTAAGATGACAACATAAAGCGTATAAGAGATTTGATCTCAACTGATAGATCTTAAATAATTTAATTTTAAGATACTGTTTGTAATTCTTTTTATTATTAATGTATAATTGTTATTTTATTAAATAAATAAAATAAATAAATTATATAAATAAAGATGATTTAAAGCCAATTACAGGTTGTCACTGGAGTTATTGTAGTATTCTTCAGAAGAGTATAATGGACCCAAATCATATGTAATTTCTGGTGTCTCCTACGTAGCCATGTTGAAAAAAATATTATTGAAAATATTTTGCATCAATATAATTTAAAAAACGCTGAACGTCTTGAATCTCATATTAATTTATACCACTCTGTGCGTTGGAAAATAATCCTACGGAACATTTCCCTTAACCTCTTAATTTCAATTAAGACCAAACTCAAATTAAGTCTCTACGACACGGAAAAGTATTGCCATATTTCAAATTCATTATTTTTTGTGTCATAAACAAAATAAGTAGGTACATGCATTTAATGTCATTGGCCTCTGTTATACCTACTCGAAATTCCATGTTTCACCGGGTAATTAAAATTAATGATATAGTTCAGGTATATATTCAAATGCTTCAATCTAAACATTGATAAATATAATCTGTTTTCAAATCATTACTTATAACAACTTGTATAAGATACAAACAATACAAATATCACTTATTTATAAAAGTTTAATTTCATATAACTACCTACGTTCATATACTAGCGTTCTTAATGGTCTAGGAAAAATAACCGAAATTTTCAAATATAATTGGCCAATTGATGATTTAATTTAATTGTTTGTCTTACATTACTTTTTTTAAAAAAAAAAAATATATCCTTATTAAACAAGCACGAGTCTTTTCAAATCTCTGTTGAATGTTATCACCAACGTTAAGGTAGTTGATAATATTAAATGCAATCATTTTGGCCATGGGCTCTTACCATCTGATGCCAATCTTAACATTGCGTGCAGACATTTTTTTGCCATCAAGATACATTATTATAATAACAAATAAACCTAAATAATATTAATCCTTCTCAGAAATCTAAAACGAGATTCAAAATGCATATATTGATTATAGGACATACCTAGTTATTATATTTTATAAACGTATCATGACAATGATTCTCCCCTCAAAATAATGTGATCGATAGTTCCAAAAGTATTCTTGCATTTAGTTTTAATATTGTTTTCTTATTTGTTTCAGATACATCCATTCAAAAGAGAAACCGTTCAAATGTACAGAATGTGGCAAGGGTTTCTGCCAGTCGAGGACCCTGGCGGTCCACCGCATCCTTCACATGGAGGAATCCCCCCACAAGTGTCCAGTCTGCAGTCGCAGCTTCAACCAGAGGTCCAACCTTAAAACTCACCTCCTTACGCACACGGACCACAAACCGTACGAGTGCAACTCTTGCGGTAAAGTCTTCAGAAGAAACTGCGATCTCAGACGTCACGCCCTGACTCACGCAGTCGGCGACGTCCCTCCCGAGGCTATCGACGTCGGGGAAGAAGATCGTCCACTATCACCCTTGCACGACTCCAACTTCGACGATGACCCTGACGATCTTACTTCCCCAGATCACTCACCAGTAAGACGTCCCAGATCTCCGTCGAACGAAAGCATCACCAGAGGAAGAACTGAGGAATACACACCCGTCACTCATTCCCATACCAGACGGGCTTCACCTACCCCGGAGAGAACCGAGTGTCACCACAACGAACCTCGGAGCACTTCAAGTCCTTACACTATGAGGCCACACCACGACTACCATTCACAAGACAAATCACGCTATTACCAACAACCTGACAGTCTGGTGGAAAAGCAGCGTTACCACCCAGATCACTCGTTAGAAAAACATGGATTCCACTTGGATAACCCACCAGAAAAACACAGATATAATGCCACCGAAAGCCCCTTAGATAAACCCAATCGACATTCTGATATAATCGAAAGCCCCGTTCGCCATCCACAGCTGCAAATTCGTCGAGACCTGCATCACATCCCACCGCCGGAACAACCGATGAAAAATTCAAGTTCTTCTACTACTCCGCTACTGCCGAACAGTCCCGGATTGTATTTGGGTGCCTTTAGAAAGCGTCCGTTGCCGCCCGATATTGCAGACCTGGGGAGACCTTCGACTTCAGGTGAATACAGGGGACGACCTCCATCTCCGGGTCCCACTAACCTCAGTCTGCCGAGATCCAGTGTGCACATGACTCCACCTTCCTTAGGATTGCCTCCTTCTGTTCTGAATTTGCATCCGTCCCACAAGATTGGGCAAATTCCGTCTTCGCCGCAAACATTGATGAAACCCCCAGAAAACCACATGCTATTGGCGGGCTCCTCGCGAATTTCTCAATCGTTGGGTCATTCTTCGATGGTAGCTCAAGATCTCATCATAAAACATCTGCATCCGAAAGACGCCGCTCCCGGAAGTGCATCGTCTTCCTCGAGTGCGCCCAAGTCTCTGACTTGTACTAAAACTCTGAGCTCTTCCATGGAGATATCCTCCAGAGACAGCCCTTCGACTAGTTCGAGTGTTTCCAGTTCGATTAGTTTAGGAATACAGAACATGGTGGGAATCCAACCACCTGTGCCTTCGCGACAGAGCGGTGGCAATCCACCAGCAAAGAAAGGATTCAGTATAGAAGACATCATGAGACGTTGAGTGAAATTGAAATAACTTTTAAAATGTATCGTGTAAATAGTGTTTTTAAAGACTGAAAAATCAAATCTCTCAATGTACAATACTAAAAATATACGCAGTTAATATTTTTTATTAAATTTATTGATTCACAATTAAATTAAAATTTTGTAAATATAAGATCTTTTATTTTTATTTTGAATGGCTAAAAAGTACGTATTATGAAAATGTGATTTCAATTAATTAAAGTGATCTGTTTTGATATTGTGAAGATTAATAAAACTCTAGATTAATTGTTGGTCTGTTATAGGTTCATTTATCAACTATTTAAATATTTTCCTATTGATTTCGAAGATCTCAATGTACTTAAATACTTAAATATATATTAATGTAATATAGTAGTACTCGTTAGTTATTATTATTTTGTATAAATAAGTATTCCATTATTGAATTTTTATTGAATAAATCATTGATAGATTTAGGATACACATATTTAAGAAACACCTATTGGAGACACACATATTGTTCTATGATGCCAATAAGTATTAACTGTAGCGTTCCTGTATATTTTTAAAATGTTATTTAAAATAAAGTTTTTTTTAAATTAATTATTTCTGCAAATCATATAAATATGTACATAAATTAAAGTCATAAATATCGAGTTGATTTCAATGATAAATAGTACGAAATGATGAATATGATAGGTGTCAAAAAAAAAACTCCTTGTATTTTTTATCACAAAAGTTATTTCTTGGCGTAAGGATATTTTTACACATAGGTTTGATTGTCATGAAATGATTTTTAAATACATTTTATAAATATCTATTTTTTATTATATTGTAAGATTGTATATTTTTGTAAAGTTATTTGTAACAAACGTACTGACGAATTGATATTCAATATAGATATGTATGTGTTTGTATCATCATTATTAAACATATTTGCATAGCCTTTGAAATTGTTCACATTTTAATTGTTAAGGAAAATAAATAGATCGTCCATTTTTGTAATTAATTTAAACTTAGTTAATCAATTTGTATTTTTTCTATACAATATTGGTTTAAAGATTGAAATGAGGCACATGAAATTTTGATTGTATATTCATACTTAAATAATATATGTATTTGATACATTTTATAAGCAATTATTAATATTTGATACATTTTATAAGCAATTATTAATTTTCATAAAAAGTAAAAAATACACGACCTTGATAAAAATTAAAATTTTATAAACTCTTGTTTTACTGCATTTGAGAGCTCCATTTAACAGCTAAGGTTATGTTTCAATTGTGCATAAGTTTACTGTTTTTTTTTTTTTCATTTTTTATAAAGGAATTATAATAAACCTCAAATTAGTATAATAGTATCCAATCCTTATTCTTTGTAATACTCATTGTGCGTTTTAGTGCCAACATAAAATTAAAATATTTTTTTTACAACGTTAAATGCAACTCGCTCACGCGAGTCACAGTGAAAATGTAATGTCACAATCAAACATATTTTAAATATGTGCTAGTGCCAAGACGAATCGGATGAGGTTACTTTTGAAAAAAAAAATTATTTTTTTTATAAAAGAATACCTTTTTATATTCGTCAATACGTCATTTAATTTTTCTATTCTTAGTTTGTATTTTGTAAGTGATTTACTTAGACAAATTATAAGATTTTACAATATTCACCATATATCTTTCTTTAAATCAGAAATCGGTATTTTCATGTACCTACATTATAAATATTTTACTGTTTAAAAAGTTTACTTATTTTTACTAGTTATTATTTTTATTTCATGAATATTATATTTTTGTGGTTATGAATTCCCACCTAAAATAATAAATAAGTATTCTTTAAGTTACATTTAACAATAAAGATTTAATTTTGTTTTTTTTTTCAGTCAGAGATTTATTTCTTTGATGAAAAATAAATGTTTGAAAAACAATGTTTTGAAATAGACTCAGATACCTATAAATTATCACGAAATTTAAATAAAATATTATTTTGTATGTTTTTGATTTATTTTGGTAGATCGAAACTAACTGTTTAGATTTTTTTCATGTAGCCAATTTATTATTTAAATAATTAGATTATGTACGAAAAATATTTTATAAAGTTAATTTTGATAAATAAATGTTTAAAAAATAATTTCCTTTTTTGTACTTGTAACCCAAATCCCATTTTTTTATTGTAACCCATATACCAAATCTGTGATATACAATATTTTTTCGCGAAGAAATGTTAAAATCTAGAGTTTTTTTTAAGTACCAAGTATAGTAATTAGTATTAATAGTAGTCTTTGTTGCTATATGGCTGTGAGACTTGAACGCTGAAGGTTAACACCATGAATAGGTTGGAAGCTTTCAAAATGTGGTAACATCGCAGAATGCTCAAAATTCCTAGGACTGATTTTGGTTACAAATTCAGAAGTCTCAAGTCGAGCCAGAACAACCAGGCAACTCCTGTCTACAATAAAGATATGCAAGATCGCAAATCTTGGCCACATAATGAGGGGAGAAAAATACCACTTGTTTCAGAATACTGGAGGGCAAGATATACGGTCGCCTAGGAACTGGAAGGAAACATATGTCCTGGCTGCGTTATATCAGGGAGTGGACAGGCTTCAGAACTGTGGAGCAGATATTCCGGGCAGTATAAGACAGAGATGGATTCGCCAACGTCAGGGGTTCCTGATAGGGCATCATAAGAAGAAGAAGTTATCAAAATAGTACAAAAACTAAGCCGGTAGATTTTCATATTCTCTTTCGATTGGTGTTGAAATCAACTTCATAAGCCTTGTAGTTTTTTAGTTGACTACTAAAACTAATTTTTCAAGATGAGAATTACACAAATTCAAATTTCAAAAAACTCACACAATAAAATAAAGATGTAAAAATAAACTGAATAAATATTTACTATTTAGACTAGTATAGCCTCTTAAAACAAAAAATAGGTTCTCGTCAACTTGCCCATACTCCTTATCCAAAGACCTATAAACCTTTAAATCATCCATTCTCATTTGCAAACAATTCGCAAAATTCTACACCAGATTTTAATCTTTGCCTCGATAGTAAATCCTTTCATATTATATTTTTGGCCAAAATACTTTTAACTTGTAATAATTGTTTACCAGCATGACGAATAAGAAAACATTGTTACTGGTATTCCCCTTTTGACTGGAACATAACACAACTTGCGGTTTATTCCTCGAAAACAATTGAAAATTTATTTCGTCAAAAGACGTGACTTACTTGCAATACAATGAAAATATTCAGTGCAGGTTCTCTGTAATATATGTAAGTAGTCGTGAATAATGCCAACACTTAGTGAATTTTAAATGAAGCGTATAAATATGTGGAAACACTAATATATATTTCTAGTCATTTTCCTCCTTACTACATTTGCAAATAATTTGACATCATCGACACTCATCAATCTGAATGCAGAAATACCCAAAAAAATACAAATTACTCATAAAATTAGGTGCCAAGCCTTTTCATTCATTCATTCATATCATCACGGCACGTCCCAAAATGAAGATACTAAATTGGAATATTATAGAAAAACCAGGAACTTTTGACTCCCGACAGGGAAAAAATCCAATGTTTGCGTTTATGCAATCTTAAAAAAAAAAATCGATTTACATACACAAGTAGGTAAACAAGCCAAAAATGAAATAATATTTCTGGCACAGTTCATGGGTGACATATGTGCGAGAATACTGTTACTTCGTGTATAAGGACTGTTGTTTTCTTTATTTACAAAAAACAACTTCATAATAGATGGCGTTACAAAAAGGTTCGTTACTTCAAAGATGGCAATAGTAAAAATATCCTATTTCTCATTACTAAAATATATAGAACTATCAAAATTACATTGATAAGTGAACTCAATCAGAAAGCATAATCGGTGAAAGATACGCAAGCGCATTAAGTGATCACGTAAACCAGCCGACGACAAGGTCGTAAGCCCTGTAGGTGCCTTGAGTTCGTGTTTCTTCTATAATATTTTACTTCGTCTCTATTGTGATGTTCAAAATTTGTCAATAAAAATATCATTTGACTCCCGACAGGGAAAAAAATCCAAAAAAGATATAAAATGACTGCTTACAAATATAAAATAATAATAATCAATATAAAACTATAGCTCACGTAAGAAAAAATCCAGCCCTGGTGGTCCAGTTATAACAAGGAAATACATCGAATATATTTTTATTATTGCATATGCGCAAACATTGGATTTTTTCCCTGTCGGGAGTCAAAGATATTTTTTTTTTTTTTTTACTTACACATTGGTACAAGTAGGTAAATAAGACAAAAATGACCTTATAAGTCTGGCGCAATTCAGGGGTGACTTCTATGCGAAAAATGCATTGTCACCTCACATATAAGAATTGTAGCTTTCATTATTTACAAAAAACCAATTCTCTCAATAGATGGCGTTACAACAAAATAAATAAAAAATAATAAGATTGTTGTTCATAATTTCACCCATAGATGGCTGTAGTAAAAATTCCTTATTTTCAAGCGAAAAGAATTTCAGTATTACAATATATAGAAGTTTCAAAATTGAATTGATAGGGATCTCATTAAAAAGGCATAATTGGTGAACGTTGCGCAAGCGCATAAAGTGATCACGTAAACCAGCCGATGACAGGTCGTAAGCCCTGTAGGTGCCTTGATTTCCCAGTTCTCCTACAATAAATATTCCAACTTCGTCTCTATTGAGATAATTAAAAAATCTGTTAAAAAAAAAGGAAATACATATTTGCATTTTTAGTATTCTCATTTAAACTTGACTGTTATGTATCTATATTTTGTGAGCGTTTTTTTGACGACATAATTTATAACGACCGAATTGCCAATTTGTATGCAGAAGGAGTTCACTTTGATGCTTTCCGTCGAAAACAGAATTCTTGGAACACAGCGCATGATATAGGGTGAAAAAATATCCGAATAGTTCACCAACATCACCATAGAATAATAATTTTGTAAACCTTGAAGATGAGACTCAAAGATATTAAGTAGCCTAAAGATTTTCCCTATAGCCGTTTTGTTCCTGAGACACGTATTTTTCGCTCTCCACCACAATAAAATGGCTATCGAGATTTTTAACCATATTTTATTTATTTATTTATTTACATAATTTATGTACATGTGTACAAAGGCAGGTTTATTGCCATAAGGCAATTTCTTCCAACCAACCCGAGCAACGTGAAGTCTCTTAGTTAAATTGGTACAGTACTAATTAAGTGAGAAATAAATTGATAAAAAATAACATAAAAGAGTAAGAAATATAAAAAAAAATGAAAAGAGAGTTTAAAAATAAAAGAATAATAAAAATAACACTGATCATAGCAATGAGGAAAAAGAGGTTACGGAAGGATATAGAAGGAATTTATTTAATTTATTTTTGTTTTTTATTTTATTTAATTTTAAGGAATTTACATCAATTTCTATAGCTTATCTAGACTAGAAACATTAGTTATTTGGAATAAATTGGTATTTGGTAATTAACTCACACTTTATACTCAGGGGTGTAATAAATTAATGTCAAAATATATCGATTAAATAAATAGATAGCGCAGCCTTTATAGATTAATAGTGCATACCTACACACAAACAATCACGCCATGTCCTCCACACCGTAGGCAGAGAGAACCCAAAGTCACATTTTTCTACCTTGACACACATTCATCAACATTCATGCAACGTCTTTCATATGTTCACACTTTTTGCATTTCCCTCTTTCAGAATATCGTTCATATCCTTTGTACCGTTATTACCAGATTTGTATATTTTCCGTCAGGCTTTACTCATTCATTCTTTCTAAGTGGCCAAACCTTCTTAAAATTTTATTCTATTAACTACATATTCCACTATCTTACGCTCTTTCCTAGTGTCCTCATTTCTTACCGAGTTATACATCGTCCTATTACAAATTCTGGGATTTAGTCAAGAATAAAATCCAAACATATCCAGAATATCAATGGAGCAATGGAGAGGAGGATGCTAAACATTAGTCTTCAAGATCGAAAACGCAACGAATGGATCAGAGAATAAAGGACAAAAGTTACCGATGTTGCATACAAGCATCCTTAAAATGGAATTGGGCTAGCCATGTATTAAGAACAGCAGATGATCGATAGACTAAACGCACCCTGGATTGGCGACCGAGAACTGGACGCAGAAACTCGGGCAGACCGCAAACAAGATGGTCTGACGACATAAAACGAGTGGCACGAGGTCAGTGGCACAGGGTGGCGAGGGATAGGGAAGCATGGAGGCTGAAAGGGGAGACCTATGTCCAACACTGGACGAATAATGGCTGATGATGATGATGATGAATGGTGCAATTGCTTTACACAATACAACTTATTGACAACACACAAAGTATTTGCACTATTGTTACTGTAATCATGGACAAACAGTAAGTTATCGTCAAATCTATTTGTTTTCCGATATTTGTTTTCTATATAAAATTATTAACGGTCTGATCGACAGCGCACCCCTTCTAAGCACACTCCGTTTTCACTGTCCACTTAGGAGAAATAGAAACCAGTCTCTCTTTTATATAGAACCTTCTAAAACTAACTATATGCTAAATTCTTATATTAATAGAGCTTGTACTGGGTACAATAGAAATTGTTTGAGCGTTCCGGAGTTGGATATGTTTGCTTCAAGTTTTTATGTATTCAAAAAAAAAATTGTGAATTTGTCGGATGTTTAATCTGTGCTCTGTTTTATTGTGCACATCTTTAACTTTTAAATTGTGCCCCTTTAACATTAACTTTAACTTAATTTTAATTTACTATTCTTCATACATTGAGACACGTGAGGCAAATCATAATATGAGTTTCTAGTGGTCAATGCTTCCCCCCACTCCCCTTCCTACCTCTCTCCTTTCCCATCCTGTCTTCATAATTGTTAATAAATGTGTATGTACTTAATATATTTAGAATACTATAATTGGCAACATAAAAATTATCTCTGTATATCTGTATAAATCTTTATTGTAATGCTGTTGTATTCTATAAAATAAAAAAAAAAAAAAAAAATCTAGTAATCGTACCAACATCCGTTCATTTCCCTGAATGCTATTTTCCAACTGTCGATTTGTTCAAAAGAACTTTGTTCTCTTAACATATCGACAATGTTTTAAGCCAGGATACGCTAGATTTGTATGTAAGGTCTATATTTTTCACGGTTTTTCCAACTTTGAAGTCAAAAAACACCAACTTAGAGGCTTCGCAGCCTATATGTTCCATATACGGATTTACTCAGAATTCGGAGTAGAACATTTCGTGTGTCTGTGTGTCAGTCTGTGTGTGTGTGTGTGTGTGTGTGTGTGTGTGTGTGTGTGTGTGTGTGTGTGTGTGTGTGTGTGTGTGTGTGTGTGTGAGGGTGTGTGTGTGTGTGAGGGTGTGTGTGTATGTGTGTGTGTGTGTGTGTGTGAGGGTGTGTGTGTGTGTGTGTGTGTGTGTGTGTGTGAGGGTGTGTGTGTGTGTGTGTCTGTGTGTGTGAGTGTGTGTGTGTGTGTGTGTGTGTGTGTCTGTCTATTAACTGTGGATCCGCTCAATTTACAGAGCCGAAATTTTCAGAATATAAAAACAGTAATAGGCCTACAAAACTTGTATACTTATAATTGTGAATTTTTGTTTCAATCAGGGGTTATCAACTTTTGAATTTTTGCTTTATTTTTCCATATATCTCAGAAACCATAAAAGCTAGAACGCTGAAAATTGGTATGAATATAGACAAATACAAAATCTCAAATTTAATTTTGAAAAAAAATTCCAGAGTTTCTCAAACATTTTTTATTAAGAAAAATATTTTTTTTATGACAAATTTATGTGTTTAACTGCCTGTATTTCCAAATTTTTTAAAAATATCGAAAAAAACCGAAACAACCCAACTAGATTATTTAATTTTCTATAAAAAATATTAGCATTATGGTAGTACATCTCAATTACTTTTTAACAATTTTTATAAAAATTGAATTTAGTGACGACATCGCTTCATACAATTTGTATGGCAGTCGCCTATACACAATATCTAAGAAGACTTAATAGTTTGATACTGAATATCTAAACATACATACATACCATCATGCTGTTTTCATATTCCGGGTAGGAAAAAAGGACTGACCTCCATACTATCCTATCTTGACATACATACCTACATGTGTTGTATAGAAAACAATATATCTTAAAATATTCAATAATCTGGATTTATGGGTTTATAGTTTGGAAGTTTGGTACTTATTCTTCAACTATACATACTATCGCTTTCGACAGTTGGATCTCATGTGTTACATGTAACTAGTAATAAAACCATATTACTTATACGTTTTTGAAACAGAAATTCAGGATACAAATTTTCATAGGACCTCATACACAAAATAAGTTAGTTGTCGATACTTATTAGCATCAAATGAAAATTTGTATTCTTATGTTCGTATATTAAAATGAACCTATTCATACATAAATGAGGATATCTATAATGTTTGAAATGAACCAATGACTCGATACATAAAATAAACCCACGACTTTTTAAGTTAGTATGTATGTATGTATAGTGCATATATTATATGAAAGAGGACAACGATTGTTTTATATCGTGCACATTTATTTAAATTAAGCAAAAAAAAAAACGCATCGCTTATACACAGATGATGTGATCAAGTCAATAAATATTAATGACAGAAGCTGAAACCACTTTATATTATGACAAAATTATTTTACTTTTTGCTGTTATATGCATAAATTACCGGTGGCGGTAAGATATCAAGGAGCTCGATGCATTTATTAATATTTATTTAACGACACACAAAATGTCATGCTATTTCACATCTATGTGGGACTTTGGTCTCTTGTATCTGATATGTGTGTCTCTGGTATCTGGTCTGTGGTCTCTCGCCTTTCGTCTCTGGGAACACAACTTTTTATTTTCTCTCGGTCAGAATGATTTATTTTATCAACATATAATGCACATGTATCATTTTATACTTTGCACTGTTATTTCAAAAACATTGATCATCCAAATAACATAGACTAACGGTCTTCATTATTAGATTTCTTTAATAGCTTACTAAACGGACAACTAGATAAGCACGACTAAAATAGTTAAGATCGGTATTAAAAAAATCTTACATATAAACGTATACTATGATATGACATGACTTACTAGCTCACCGAATTGTTTACGAACACTCTCATTATTTTTTATATGGCCGCATTGCCTTCACAGATGTCTAAACATAGATAAATGCATGTAGTCTTTGGATAACTGGCATTGAAAAATGAAAAAAAGCACCGAGTTCTGCCGTATTTAGTCAATTTAAACACGATTGCGATGGAAAAATTTAAGTATTAAATGTAAGTATTAAACTATAAGTATTAAATTATTCTGTCAATCTCATATATGCGTCGTATCATAATATGTGAAAGATCCGCACATTTTGAAATACTTGGTATTACGCGTTAGTCAAGCGTTTTAAATAACCTCTCGACCTGTCCTAACTTGACGTCTATGAAATAAAGGTATAATAAAGATAGTCAGAGTATATGAGTAAACTTTTTCGTTAATAACGCTTTATTACCAGGTACTATAGATAGTTTACGCTTATAATTAATATGGTTGGCGTTTAAAATAGATACCTAGTGGATACCTAAAATTGTAATTTTTATCAAAATAAACTAAAAAGTGTATTATATAAATACTAATAAAAAAACAAACTTCCTGAAAACATAACACTGTTCTTCTGGTGTACCCCAGGGATTTCACCTCAGTCCAATATTGTTTATACTATATTATATCAACGACATTCAAAAGTGTTTCGATCACAGCAATTATCATGTGTTGCTGATGATATTATTTTTTTTTAGTAAAATAACAAGCTTGAGAGATAATGTATGCAAGCGGATTTGTATCGTTTATATTCGTATTGCAAAAATAACCAACTTTATTTTAATGTTTCCAAATGTGTTTGTACCTACATATATCATTTACACGTTCAAAAAATCAAATACCCAATACTGAAGAGAAGCGAGGTAGTTAGAAACCTGGGCGTAACTCTTGGTGGAAGAATGCTGTTAAGAACCCACATTGATGATGTTGTGGAAAAAGCAATCAAGCAGCTTTCAAGGGTTAGGTATATACTGAGAATATCTAAACCTTTTCAATCAATCTACTGACACTTTAAAATTGTTATATTTTAAAATGTTCGACCCTATCTTGAAAATTCTTCAGTTGTTTGGAACCCCCAGTATGTGAACCTATGTAGAAAGATTTGAAAAAGTTCAAAAT
The DNA here is from genome assembly GCA_963576475.1 of Molanna angustata. Classification (NCBI taxonomy): domain Eukaryota; kingdom Metazoa; phylum Arthropoda; class Insecta; order Trichoptera; family Molannidae; genus Molanna; species Molanna angustata. Next base: position 2,764,914 of record OY754964.1, on the reverse strand, counting down.
ATTTTTAAAATGCCGTCTTACCATTGATGATAGAATCATCTTTAAATAACAACATTAGAAAATAGACGTACCTACCGTTCTTTCAACAAACTTCAACACTTTTTTTAACAACATCGATATGAATCTTACCTCATTTAACAAGCTCAGGAGAGTGTTGAGGGTTTCACTCGCTGGGAGGGTGGACTGACATACGAATTGTGTGCATTTTTTTCTCTCCCATTATCTCCTCCTTTTCCTATTTTCCTCAAAGTTCCACCAAGCAATGACAACTTTGTGTTCTTATACTTTTCTTACTTTTTTATTTAGATTTAAGAATGTATACATATTATGTATATGTGATAGTGTTTGTTTACAATTGTTAAAGCGCACTTCACTATTTAGTAATAAGCTGTAAACAGTTTTTGGTCCTTGAATTGTTTTATATATATGTAATCAATTAAATTCTGTTATGACTGTTTTGTTTACATCGAAATAAAATTTTAAAAAATAATTAAATAGTCCATTGTCATAAAAGTATTAAGTGAGTAAAGGAATGAAAAAAAATTACCGTTTTGGCACATTTCCTAACTTTTATTGCTGTTTCCTCTTCTTCTCGTGTCATCTCAGGTCCCCCCGATATTGACGACTGCTATAGAGAAAGCCTCCGTATTCTGGACAGTGAGAAACAGCCCTCCACAGTCGAATATTTTTATTATTGCATATGCGCAAACATTGGATTTTTTTCCCTGTCGGGAGTCAAAGATATTTTTTAACAGATTTTTAATTATCTCAATAGAGACGAAGTTGGAATATTTACTGTAGGAGAACAGGGAAATCAAGGCACCTACAGGGCTTACGACCTGTCATCGGCTGGTTTACAATAAAACAATTCTCTCAATAGATGGGGTTACAACAAAAATAAATAAAAAATAATAAGAATGTTGTTCATAATTTCACACATAGATGGCTGTAGTAAAAATTGCTTATTTTCAAGCGAAAAGAATTTCAGTATTACAATATATAGAACTTTCAAAATTGAATTGATAGGGATCTCATTAAAAAGGCATAATTGGTGAACGTTGCGCAAGCGCATGAAGTGATCACGTAAACCAGTGGATGACAGGTCGTAAGCCCTGTAGGTGCCTTGATTTCCCGGTTCACCTCCACAGTCCTTATACCGGACCATTCCCGGATGTTTCGATGCCAGGCATTCTTCCGACCCCTTTCCGACCCTCGATCTTCCCCTTCATGACAAGCTGAAGGATAGTATATTTTTTACATCTCAGAATATGGCCGAATTACGTCACTTATTACTCTTTAAGAATACTTAATTTCTATAGTATGTATTGAGTGGAAGCAAATGGAGAACATACTCCAACATTGCAGAAAAAACGGCTAAGATATATAGAAGAAGAAGAATACGTTCTCATTATTATTATATCCTCAGTTATATGTTACTTTGCTGTCTCATAATATTGTGTAAATAAGTGGGTGCCGTTGTAGTAAATTTCATTAAAGTTTCATTTTCTTAATTAATTCATACATGTTTATAGAAAGTTGCACTAGTATTTCAATGCCAATCTTATTAATAATGATAAAAGGTGAAATGTTACTTCCGTCCACCTTGCTTTTATGTGCCTTTTACAAAACACTGATCGTAAAATGAAATATTTGTATATAGATGAAGAACTTAAGTGGCAGAGCATCTGGTGAGACAGAGCTTTGATCTCATAGAGAGAGAGAGAGAAAGACACTCCCAAATTAAAAAAAAAACAATCCAACAATCAACCTTATACATTTATAAAGAATTTTTTTTTCTAAAAAAAATATTTTAAAAAATCACAAATATAGGTTGAGACGGTGTACTAAAAATATTCAAATAAAAGTGTCGAGCAGGTAAGTATGCAGAATTTACATAGGTTACATGTACCGAAAAAGCACGTGAGGAAATTTCACGTTATAGTCACAAAAATATGAGAGTCATAATATAGCTCTTACATCCTTGAGTGACGATAATATAGATCATGTACCATAATAATGAAATTAAAAAAATAATAATAATTGCTAGTAATGTGCAAGGGGACGCCTTAAATCATTAATTTATCTAGTTTGCGGTATGGTGAACTCAATCACCTGTCGATATGGAGGCATTTATTGAAGATGATGTAATTTCTTGAGAAAATTTTATGGTGAGTATAATTTCCATGAAACATGAAATTAATCAAAAAATTAATGCGGCAAATTAGTGAATTCATAAAACATACAAAAGTAATTATATTTGCACATAAAATTGCATGCGAAGAAACTAACATCTAGAAGAAACTAACCAGGACCGAATCTAAGACATTCAGCGCCCGGTGCATCTAATTAAAAAGAGGGCCTCAATTTACAACACTGTTACAATAATTGTTTCGAAAATAAATAGTCAATACTTTGAATTAAAATTATATATATACATTTACAATAATGCGACTCTGACAAAAAAAAGCGTATCGATGTGGTAAATAATATTTTTTATGCAATTTGATTTACGATTCGCGCGATTCGTGCAAAAAAAAGTAATAACTAATTATTAATTATCAATAAAAATCAAATGATAAACCAGAAAACATATATTAAATACACACACTTGTGAAATTCAATTTTAAGTCAAAATTAAAAATTCGTGTTCATATATTTTTCACTCACAACTTACAAAATAAATATGAGGGAGACGTTAACATCCGACTGTTAAAAAACAAAAAAGTTTGTACCTACTATTTATTTTTTGTAAATAACTTAATTAAATGGTTAAGGCATAAGTGTCCCTACATATATTAGGAAAAAAATTCGGTTATCGTGTCTTTTAAACTACATTGTAGTTAACTTACAGAATTTCGATTTTTTTTTGTAAATACTATTGTGTTTGATTAATTTGATTAATTTTTTTGCGGCCCTGGTGTATCGGCACCTGCTGCGTGTGCACTTTTAAAACAATCGATGGATACGGTCCAATTACTAGCAATATATTATTTTTGTCTTCAGAAAACCCTTTTTCATAAAAACCGGTAATTCTATTATATATTATAGCCTTTAATATCATATTTCTTACTGAACACGCAAATAGGTTTTATCTTTGTAACTAAATTACTTTTAAAGGATTCAACTAAAGGAAATTATCCTACCTACGTAAGAAGTTTTATTTATTAAACCTTTACGTGTATTTCGTGGCTCAGTTGATTAAATATCTGACTCCCGAGCGAAAGACCCCGGGTTAGATTCCCGGTGGAGACACTTATTTGTGTTTTCAGTTCACGGCGATTTGAAAATTGAATTATTAAATTTGACATTTGTGTATCGCAAGGCGTACTTTTGAATTTTAAACCAAGATTATTCAATCTTCTTAATAAGTATAACTTAATTTGTATTTTGAAGTAGAAAACTAATTATTTTTCTACAAATGGAATATTTTTTTTTGTTTTTTATCCCCCATAGGTTCTTTACAGAACACTTGGGTTCGTCGTTACATAGTTCACAATTTACAATATTATGGTCACAATAATTTATATAATACATTGACATCATGGTTTAACAGAGTACAGAGTAATTCGGGAAAAAAAGTACTGAGTAACAGAGTACAGAGTAATTCGGGAATGAAAGTATGCGTGGTATACCAACTTGGCTGTGTCTTTTCCACATATATCTTTCACTTTTTTAATAGCATATATTGCTGAGTTAAGTCTCTTACATAAATGGTCAATGTGATTATTCCATTGTAATTTCTTATCGAGTGTTACTCCCAAGAACTTAGTTTCATCAACCATTTGCACTCCTATTTCAGGCAGAATAGCAGTAAATGGATCTAAAACATCTGGCCTTCCAAGAGAAAAGCTCATTGCATTTGTTTTTGTCATATTTAAAACTAAGGAGTTATCGTAAAACCAGTCCTTTAACATTGTTAGTGATTGTAAAGCACTATCTACAGTTTCCACATTATTTTTTTTTACCTTTAAGAACTAGTGAGGTATCGTCAGCAAACATTATGATTTCAGAATAAATATTAGTGCAGCTAGGCAAGTCATTAATGTACATATATTAGAAACAAAAGTGGTCCACAACAGATCCCTGAGGAACTCCACAGATTATCGTTGCTGTCTGCGATTTGATATTATTAACTTCTACATATTGCTAGCATTTTTCTAGATAAGACTTGAAAAAATTATATTCTACATCTTTGATCCCGTAACATTCAAGTTTTTTAAGTAATATGCTATGGTTTACACAGTCAAATGCTTTTGAAAGATCACAGAAAATTCCACAATACAAATGTATGTACATATGTAATAAAATGATACAAGTATTTTTGAATTATTAATTAGCTATAAACCACTTGTTTTTTGAGTCACTTCGTGACATGTTTCGGAAGCACTGTCCTTCCATCGACCGGCGTGTCGAGACTAACATGTTGAATTTGTTTGTTGAATTTAAACACTTCACAACTCTCCCCTCCCCCCACTAACCCAACCAACCCTCATCCGCCACCCCCCTCGCTTCACAGACAGATACACACAAATTCAACATGTTAGTCTCGACACGCCGGTCGATGGAAGGACAGCGCTTCCGAAACATGTCGCGAAGTGACTCAAAAAACAAGTGGTTTATAGCTAATTAATAATTCAAAAATGGTTTATATTAACTACCACAAAATATCCTCCGAATCATTAAATGATACAAGTATTATTTAATTGAATATTTTTAAAGTTGAATAATGCATATACGCAAACATTAGATTTTTTTCCCTTTCTATTATTATTTGACAAATTTTAATCATCTCAATAGAGACAAAAAAAATGTTTTAGGACATTAAAAGTTATCTTTTAAAAGCTGTAAAATCGTTATTTAGAATATTGATTTCAGACTTAATGACAGAATTATACACTTTACAACTACGTCTGACAAAAGAGTTCTGCGCAAAATTAGTCTTACACATAGGAATAGCAAATAATTCATTCGATCTAGTACCGCGTAAAGGGCAACTAAAGGCAATTTTCTCCAAGAGTAATGCAGAATCCACAATGCAATTCACTATTTTAAATAAAAATATCAAATTGAACACCTTTCTACGCTTATTTAAACTGAATTGTTTGCATTGGTTTTCCCCAAAACGATATGTTAAATAATTGAAAAATTTATCTTGAACTTTCTCAATACGATCAATATAATATGTTCGATATTGGGGATTCCATATGATGAAAGCGAACTCAAGGTGTGATCTGACATATGCCATGTATAACAATTGGAAGATAATAATAATCATCTTGTCTGTCTGCGTCCAGAGTTGATCATAGGTCTCCTCCCTTTTCTTCCACTAATCATTCAATATTTTCTTTTCTTTTCTTCCACACCGCATCCAATCACTCCCTGCCACTCCTTTACTTACTTTCCGTGTCCGAAACACCATCAAATTAGAAACCTCCAGTGCTCGGCCACCCGTATGCCGCTTTCCTTCGCTGTCACGGTGTCTTCATGTGCACATGTAACTCCAATCAAGGGGCATGAGAGAAGGTGCGAGTTGTCCTGCACTGTGCCACACTCACAGGTATCTTCCTCTCTGTAGCCCCATTTTTTTACTCCTTTAAAATAAATTAATAAACAGTATAAAACGAAGTCGGTGGAATAAATCCATATTCTCGATACTGTGAGCTCACACAAAGAACTGTATTCTATCTAAGTTTGAATGAATATGTCCATAGCTACGCAAATTCACCGTGAACTATAAGAGTAATCTTATACATATGATAAGTGAAGGTACTAGGCTCACTAGATACAGCCTCAAACAATTATTTAGTAGAAACTCCATGAACAAGTTTACGAGATACAGTAGGTGGTTCAGTATTATTAACGCCTGGTTACCTTAGCAAAATACTACCCAAACAGGTATTTCCGAACTAAATATATCAAACTACATACATTGCTTATGTAGGTATAATATGAACCAGGATCTTCATTTGATAACTCCAATCGGAAAAGTAAAACAGTCTATATACATTTGAATCGGATGAATCAGTGGCTGAGTAATGATCCAAAGGTCCCGGGTTCGATTCCCGGTGGAGACACAGTTTTTAATTGTGTTTTCAGTCTGGATCTGTGAGACGATTAATATCGTAAGTCTCCAGAATGTGGCAACTTGTTATTGGGTGCGTGTTAAATTAATATTTGACATAGTACCTGTTAGTTGCCCGAGAAGCATTTTGTTATTATTATTATTAAAGTTATTTTGTACAATCAGCTTTTTTCTTATATTTATTGTTAATGCTGTTATTTTAAAGTATACCTACGTACTTACATAGTACGGATTGCAATCCAGCAGAATTATTGCGGATTTTATTTGAAAAAATCTGGATTCGAGCTGGATCCAGTAATTATAGATTTTTAATAAAAATCTAAAAAGTTGTCATAAAAATTTAGAAGATAGTTTAAATCAGTTATATCTGTCCGTAATTGTATTTATTTTGTCGTGAAAAATTATTTTATTGAATAATATATACATACATTCATCAAATAACTTTTTTATTCTTCTTCTTCTTCGTGCCATATCAGGTCCCCCCGATCAATGCTGAGAAGGCATCTCTATCCGCCGCCGTCCAGAACAATTCGCCGTCGTCTCTGATGCCGGTCCACTCACGAATCTTGCGGAGCCATGACATCTGACGTCTTCCTATTCCTCGGCGTCCTTCTATTTTGCCCTTCGTAATCACTTGGAGCAGCCTATACTTTTCACCTCGCAGACTTTTTTTTAATATTGGTATATCTTCAAATCTAGGGTTAAATAACAAGGATATTCATTAAAATAAAACTCGCAAAATTAATACTGCAGTATTAGTGGCGTAATACTGCAGTGTTATATTTCGCAAGTATGCAAAGTGATCACAAAAAAATCGGCTCAATTTGTTGAAACTTTGCGAAACGACGGAGCTTTTTTGTTTATACCTACCTGTTTCAAATACGTTTGCTGAATTATTGAGCCTACAATCCAACACAAGCTATAAAAATATTTTATATAGCATGTGCTGGATAAAGAATTATATAGATAAACTATTTTTATACTTTTTGCCGTAAAATTATATTTAAATTTATTTTATTATTTGTTATTCACTTTGGCTGCACTGTACAAATAAAATGTGCCTATTTATTTGTTTTTGTGTATATTTTCGAGCAATTATCAGGTACTGCGTCAAATATTAATTCAAAACGCCCTCAAAACGAGCTGTCGCATTTGGGGTTATGATGGGGTTATAATCGTCTCACAAATGCAGTCTGAAAAAAAAACTACCTCCACCGACAATTTAACCTGGAACCATTGGTCAGATAATATTTCTAACTAACCACGTATGTATATTTTTGCACTAAGGCTGAATTAAGTATTGCCATTAGCAAATACTTCCAAATAGCCCGAGACATTGTAAAGTGATGGAAAAGAAAGGATGGGCTTTCTTTATCTTTCATCACGTTTTTAAATTTATTATTATTGCAATATTATAGACAGAATAAAATTATTGTATGAAGTGAGAAAGAGAACTATTATCATCCTTGTGTGTTCTTACCTTGCCCTGAAGAATTTAAACATAAAATAGAGTCCATTCCCAGGAGGCAAGATACCCAAGGTTCAGCAGGCCAGCAGCTCAGTAGTTGGGCACTTTCATCTTTATGTCTCAGGTTTGATATGATGGGTTGGTTGTAAGTGAGTGCAAACACCAGATCAGTGAGAGATGTAGATATAATTTTAAGTATCAAAAAGGGGACATTAGCATTTGACAATATATCATGATAATCTGATGACGTTAGCGAAGACTGGCGCGAAGAGGCAGTGAAATATTAGTTCGTAATTATAACAATAGCTACATACCAACTCGTAGAGTGGTTACTTTGACACTGTCTCGCGCGAGTCGACGCTGACGCCTGGTACAAGCAACTAGAAAAAGAAGAAGGCAGGAAGAGTATTAAATGTATAAACACATGTATGTACCCCAAAGGAGTTTTGTCAAAAGACGAATTAATTAATTGAAGTTAGATATATCAAGGAAACAAACATTCAATGTAATAGTAAAGGTCACGTGTGAACATGAGCAATGGGGTTGACCTTTCCTGCAAATGATGTTATGTCAGTTAAATTTATGAAAATGAACACTTCAATCAAAAAGGCAAAAGTTGAGTTGTATAGATTAGTTATTCATAATTTATTACACATTAGGTTGATTATCCCTGCAAAGGTTATGGATCTCAAAGAAAAATAATGTGAAATATATCAAGTTAAAAAAAAAGATAAATTCAATTCTCAAAGATTAATTATTTATCATTATCTAATGATAGGGTTGACTATCCCTGCAAAGTCTATATGTAACAAAGAGAAAACCATGTAAAACATCTTAACTTCAAAAATATTAAATTAAATTTGATTACATACCAGGGATCTAGATATGAATTAGGATTACTTATAACAGATGTGACACTGTGAGATTCGGATTATTCTGGCAAGATTTTTTTTTCTTGATAAAGCTGGGGTAAGCGCGATCGATTACATGGAGTCCTTGTTGATGGAGAATTATCCTTAAATCCATGAAGGGACGAAGAGACACACACCAGGCACGAGGTGATGTAATGCTTGGCAGTGACGTCATTGCGGCGAGACGAATTCCTCGAAAAGATACTGGATCGTAGAATAACAGGTTGGCTGGAGTTGAGGGAAGATCAATGGTCTTGATTCGGCATGGGATCGACCATGGAATAGATGCAAACTTGAGCGATTTCTAGGTATGTCCACAGCAGAAGGTTAGATTATCAGATCAGAGGCACGAGGAGACTTTGAGATATTCAGGCAGTTGAGGCTAAAGCATATTAGATGAATCCGTTAAAAGTCAGGAGACGAAATATGAACTCCACAAGTGTATACTTTTACAGTTAATTAGTTTTTACAAAGGATGAGCACAGACCAAAGGCGAGGTAGGTGGTTTGCAGCTTGCATTCTTGAACAAGAAACTAGTATGAGAGGTTAGAATAATCAATAATACGCTTCTACATTGACAAAGTTAATGCACTTTACATTGTCGTTCAAATTATATATATCGGAGCACAAGAAGACATCATCAAATCGATCGTTAACAACTTGTATTTTTTAACAGGAATAATGTTTTCAAATCAACGCGATTATGGATACTAAAACGGCCTTTTTTTGTTAGGCGAGAAAATAATACTTTAACATTACACATGAATGATTTTTATCACTGACCAAAGTTAATACACTTCGCACTGTTGTTTAAATTATATATCGGACCACAAGAAGACATTATTAAATCAAACTTCGTACTGTTGTTTTAGGAATGAAAGACGCCGTTTTTAACGGTCATTTTTAATAGTGTGCAGATTGTTCTAGAAGCTACTGGACACTGTTTGAAGGGGATATTACACATTTGACACAGAACAATATGAGAGTTTTATCACTGATAGTTTTAATTTCGCCACACGTCGTCGTCCGAATTATTTAAAATCAAAAGACTACATTTTGAAGCCGTATTTAAAGTTTCTTTACGAAGAATAAATGGATCACACACGCACGGGCTGACGAGCGTATCAGAATTTTTTTTTTAAACTTCAACAAAAACCGTTCGGGGAAAAAAAAAATAAGTCGACGGTCGCCGCGGAGAGATAGGTACTGACATCTCTTGGCGATCCAAGGAAATAATGTGACATAACATAAATTGAAATAATCAGCGGGGAATTTGAATGTGTTAAACTGAAGAATCGAACGTATTAGATTAAAAAGTAGCGTATTCATTATTTAAATAGATAACGCTACAACATGTGAAATATCAAAATCAAATCATAATTGGATCAGAAACACTGGTTTAAAAAAATGTTTAATTATACATTTATGTCTTTGTGATAGCATCAGTCGTTCATTAAGGTATTTTTTATTAATAATTCTAGAGATTTTGTATCAAGAGAGTGGTAATTAATTTTGAAATTAATAAGTAAAATATAGCATAGAAAATATTTTTCCACAAATTAGATTTTTTTAACCGAATTTTTACTTGAGAGTGACTCAGCTTTATCAAGGTCTCTAAATGAAACTAAATTTGACAAGACTAAAATCTAATACTTACTACTTATATATTTACAATGTGGCCATTTTTTTTTCTCTTTATATTTTTTTATTTAATAATTTTTGTTTTCATTTTATTTTCGCTGACTCTTTGTTTTAATTTTTTTTTTGTTTTTTTTAGTTTGTATTTTACTTCTTGGTTTATAAATCTAAGCAATAATTTTATAATTATGTAAACGCCAATTTAGGGCTTTTAAAATAAAATAAATAATTGATTTTCAAGTAGTATTGGATTTGTCTGGTTAAATTAAGTTTCATTTAGAGTTTTAGACCTTGATAATAGAAAAAAGTGAAAGCACTATTCTAAGCCACTGCCTGAGTTAAGAGAACACTACTGACCATCTTTTGAGTTAACATTTCTTTATAAATAGGAATAAAATGAACCAATAACTAGTCTTCTGAAGTTTTACATATGCGTCTATCCAATGACAATATTCCTACCAATCTTCACAAAACTCCATCCATCCAAAATTAATTTTTCATATACCTACCTTCAATATACTGGTGAACATTTTCAAAAAGTTTTTAGCAATGAATGTTTAATTAATTAATTATATTCTTTAATTATGATTAGTATATTGATCAATAATGAGGTTACTAAATCTGACTACAATTTATATCATAAAAGAAGTTACATATAATTAATAAATTTGACTTTTTACTCATTAAAATTATGATAATTAAAAAACTTAACGTTTGGTAATAAAAATCGAATCTTTGCTAAAATACTTTGGTTTATATTATGGAGTGGAGCCCCTGAGGTTAAAGGTACTTTCGAGAAAAACCGAACCGAGGGCCTATGAGTGACCCTTAAGGTTTAAGGTGCTTTCAGTAAAGTCCGAACCGAGGGCTCAACTCGGTTTGGTCCAGAATTGATTATTGACTCGTGAAGGAAATACAGTTAGAGTAGGTAACCGAATCGCTTCCTATTGTGACGTGTTAGCGATCAATTCCGAAGACTGAAAACGAGGTCACCAGGACAGATTCTGTCCACTAAGTAAAGTAAAACTTTACCTAGTTTAAATTTATAAACTGATCTTGACTGACCAAGTCACAATAAGAAGTCGACAATATTATTCATATTTTTTTTATTATTCAAGGCAACCTACCTCTACGAAGCGATAAAGAAATAGAAAATATATTTTATAGTAGGTATAAATTGGATCGCGACCTTTAACTGCGATTGCTAAAGTTTGATGACCCTTGGATTGTTAATTTATGTTATTTGCTTTATCGCCACATTAATCGACAAAACTATTAATAATTCTTTTAAGATTCTGGATATACATTTTTTATAACGTCTGATCTAATTCAGGTTATTTATGGCAACAGCATACCTTTTCACAAAGGACATTTTTTACTTTTGCAAATGTTAAAATATTTAAAAGAATATATCTATCCCCCCTAACTGTCACGACATAGTAATGTTATACATATCCCATTAGCAAATGTCACGAAAGTAGGTACATATGTACATACCTACTTATCTTTATGTTATACAAAGATAAATTTTAAGACAGATTTTATAGCTAAAAAAAATATGTCAATATTCATTCATTCACTTTATTTGTTTCATAATATGTATAAAGTGCGTAGACTTAGAGCTGATAAGTTTTCCATAAATATCCTTTAATTTCTTCTCTATGCTTTCATCTGTCAAAATTTGGAAATATTTGACAGTTATAAAATTTGAGAAGATATTCTTCAAAATCTAATGGGGTCTAAGTGAGTATTAGTATATAAAAATTTGTAAAATTCGAATAGAATCGAATGAATACTTTAGTATATTATCGATTAAGTAAAATTAATACGCCGTACATAGCACATAGCACACACACAGATACATTGTGATCAACTTTCAGAATACAATCTCAGCATGATACTAGTTGATAAACTGCAATAAAAAAATACGCTTCAAAATTGCGAAATCATAACTCCCCACTATATCCCCTTGGGTTAGTGAGGAGTAAACATCATTGTTTTCGTTTTAAAACACACACAAATACATTGTGATCAACTTTCAGAATACAATCTCAGCATGATACCAGTTGATAAACTGCAATAAAAAAATACCCTTATAAATTGCGAAACCATAACTACCCACTATATCCCCTTGGGTTAGTGAGGAGTAAAAATCATTGTTTTCGTTTTACAAAAAAAATACAAAATGCTTTAGAGTAGATACAGATAGATACTTCGGTGGCCTAACATACCCAATCTAAATTATTCCATCAGACATCTTACATAACATTATTTGGTTGGATTGAAATTTTAAGGTATGGATGAAAAAAAAAGTGATTGGATTAATTGAACTCCGCCATTAGCCATCGGATCAGGAATGCCGTGCTATAAATAACAGTCGGAAGATTGTTATTAGTTATTGAAGTGGTTAAATAATATGAACATCATTTTTTCTTCTATAAGACGACATACCTATACCTACATATACTAGAATGGGGTCTATGATAGGGGTATTGGAAATTATTCAAAGGGAAATTATTTAAAACCCTCACTTAGGATGCAGGTTTATATTGAAATTTGATTGCATTTTTTGTAGTTTTATTTGGTTCAATGAAAGCCATAGTGAAAGACGAAATAATTGTTTAATAAACATACTAGGTATGATACTATTGTGTCGCAGTCATTTTATTTATTTATTTATTTAGTTATGTATTTATGTATTTATTTATTTATTTATTTATTTATTTATTTATTTATTTATATATTTATTTATTTATTTATTTATTGTTTTATTTATTTATTTATTTATTTATTTATATATTTATTTATTTATTTAAATATTTATTTATTTTATATTTATTTTTAAATATTTAAATTTTTAATTTCAGTATTAATTATAAACTCATTTTTGTATTCCACATACTTTATAATTTTCTGTTTATTTTAATGTAATTAACAAATGTACGATTTTGTAACAAACTCGACTATGGCCAATGTTCCTACATTTGAGATTACAAGTGCCATTTAAAAAATAAATAAATAATAATAATTTATTTTTACACAAAATAATGAAACGTATGAAGTTACTGGAATATGTCATAAATTTTAGTAAAACACATAGAAATACCAAAAGTAATAGCGATTGTTTGATGTGAATGTTCATAGTTATTTGCGTGTGAAATTAAATGTATGAAAACATGAAAAAATATCAACTGAAAGAACTATATATATATGTATATATATAAATCGTATATGTCGAATAGGGCATGCGTATATATGTATATATATATATATATATATATATATATATATATATATATATATATATATATATATATATATATATATATATATATATATATATATATATATATATATATATATATATATATATATATATATATATATATATATATATATATATATATATATATATATATATATATATATATATATATATATATATATATATATATATATATATATATATATATATATGTTATTATTAAGTATTTTGGGGATAACCCGCGTCAAATTATGATTCCCGAGAGAATCAGTCGTCTGCCGACGTTTCGTCTGAATCTCATCAGACATTTTCTAAAGGCGCCTTGTTAATAAATTTTCGTCTCGAGGGATAGTGCACGCACGTCCGTTCGAGTCGAAAGCTTACTACCAAGTGAAAGTTTGAAAGGAAGCCGCGTCAAGTGTTAGTGGAGGGGTGGGTTTCCCCAATGACGTCATTATTGCGTTTTGTTTGGCTTCTAGTGACTCTAGTACTTAACGGTATATTGTTTACAGGTGGATTATCAGTTTTCGGCTTACTAAGAATTTTACTAATGTTTTTAATGTGACTATTGTTTGAAATATCGGTAGTTTGATTACTATGGTTTTTAAAAATGTTGTTTTCAAGTACACTTGTCCATGCGGTCGGGATTCGAATGCTATCGTCCCTGTTATTCATTATACTGTTGCTTCTTTTATATATTTCGATTGCTTCCCTGTAAATTCTAAATGTTTCATTATTAATATTCGCGACTACTTTTGAATTTTCAAAGTCTATGGAGTGATTTTCGGTCAATGAGTGATTTACAAGAGATGAAGTTAGTTTCCGGTTTTTAACATCTACGCGATGTTCAGAGACGCGCGCCGAGATTCTGCGATTTGTCCTGCCTATGTAAGTTTTTGAGCAATCACCGCATGGGATTTCGTAAATACCGTGTGACTCTAATGGTATTTTATCTTTCGGACTTTTTAAAAAGGATGAAATTTTGTTGTCTGTTCTAAAAATGGTGCGAATATTATGTTTATAAAGTAGGTGACTGATTTTGTCTGTAGTGCCTTTTATGTAAGGCAAAAACGCAATGGAGAGTGGCTTTACTTTAGTTGACGTATCTTTTTTATTATAATTTTTATTAGTTTGATTTTTTACTGCATTATTTATCGTAAAATTAGAAAAACCGTTATTTCGTAGCGCGTTTTTAAGATACTCTAATTCGTTTTGAATGTTTTCGGAGTCGGCTATCCTTAATGATCGTGTTACCAAGGTGTTTGCTACAGAGGCGATTTGTGCTGGATGATGGTTCGACGATGCGTGGAGATATCTGTTGGTATGTGTTGATTTTCTGTACACAGTGTGGCCGAGAGTGCCATCGTCTTTTTTGATTACGAGAACATCAAGAAAAGGTATTTCACCGTTGTTTTCTATCTCCATTGTGAATTTGATGTTATTGTGGAGATCGTTCAGAAAATCAAGAAATTTGTTAAGTTCCTCCAAACCGTGAGGCCATATAACGAAGGTATCGTCCACGTATCTAATCCATAGCTTTGGTTTTAAGCGCGCTCTGTCTATAGCTTCCTTTTCTAACTTGGTCATGAATATGTTAGCGACTGGCGGTGAAAGAGATAGACCCATTGGTGCTCCTTTTACTTGTTTGTACATGTCGTTATTATAAGTGAAAAATGTGTTATTGAGGCAATGTTCTATCAAAGTTATTATGTCATTCGGTGGGTCACTCATTTCTTTTATTGCTTGAAGAGCTTCGTCTGTGGGTATATTGGTAAACAAGGATACGACGTCAAAACTGACAAGGATGTCGCCCTTGTTTAATTTTTGATTTTTAATGATTTGTATAAAATGTTCCGAATTTTTGACAAAAGATTCCGCTGATTCTACATCTGGTTGTAAGTAGTTGGCAAGATACTTTGATAACATTTGAAACGAAAAAGTTTGAAAAATTAAAGTCAAAACACGCGAAGCTTCTATGTGACCTAACCTTTTTGTGTCGATGTCGTGATAAAAAAGTAGTGCCAAAGTGTTTTCAACTGAGACAACGCGGTAGCAGAAAATCGGTGAGAAAAATTCTTTATAATACTAGTTTTTCCCTCATACGCGACGAAATCGGTTACATTCATTTACAATTACATACACTTGGTACTGATATTAAAAATCTTCATTTAAAACTTTCTAATAAAAACTTTCTAATATATTACACCCATTAATATGGTCCGAATTAGATAATCTCATTCATAATAGAATTGAAACGAATAATAAAATAAACTCCGACCGCCAAATAAGTAAATTCACGCGTATCGAAAATAATATCAAAAAAGTAGAATACCAACAGTCTTTAAATACCGATAAAATCATTCACAATCTCACCGATCTTAAATTGATAATGAATAACAGGGACGATAGCATTCGAATCCCCGACCGCATGGACAAGTGTACTTGAAGAACAACATTTTTAAAAACCATAGTAATCAAACTACCGATATTTCAAACAATAGTCACATTAAAAACATTAGTAAAATTCTTAGTAAGCCGAAAACTGATAATCCACCTGTAAACAATATACCGTTAAGTACTAGAGTCACTAGAAGCCAAACAAAACGCAATAATGACGTCATTGGGGAAACCCACCCCTCCACTAACACTTGACGCGGCTCTTCCTTTCAAACTTTCACTTGGTAGTAAGCTTTCGACTCGAACGGACGTGCGTGCACTATCCCTCGAGACGAAAATTTATTAACAAGGCGCCTTTAGAAAATGTCTGATGAGATTCAGACGAAACGTCGGCAGACGACTGATTCTCTCGGGAATCATAATTTGACGCGGGTTATCCCCAAAATACTTAATAATAACATATTTTGTACTCGCGAAAACCTTAGATTTAACATATATATATATATATATATATATATATATATATATATATATATATATATATATATATTATATATATATATATATAATATATATATTATATATATATATTATATATATATATATATATATATTATATATATATATATATATATATATATATATATATATATATATATATATATATATATATATATATATATATATATATATATATATATATATATATATATATATATATATATATATATATATATATATATATATATATATATATATATATATATATATATATATATATATATATATATAATATATATATATATATACTATATATATATATATATATATATGTATATATAATAATGACGTCATTGGGGAAACCCACCCCTCCACTAACACTTGACGCGGCTTCCTTTCAAACTTTCACTTGGTAGTAAGCTTTCGACTCGAACGGGACGTGCGTGCACTATCCCTCGAGATGAAAATTTATTAACAAGGCGCCTTTAGAAAATGTCTGATGTGATTCAGACGAAACGTCGGCAGACGACTGATTCTCTCGGGAATCATAATTTGACGCGGGTTATCCCCAAAATACTTAATAATAACATATTTTGTACTCGCGAAAACCTTAGATTTAACATATATATATATATATATATATATATATATATATATATATATATATATATATATAATATATATATATATATATATATATATATATATATATATATAATATTATATATATATATATATATATTTATATATATATATATATATATATATATATATATATATATATTATATATATATATATATATATATATATATATATATATATATATATATATATATATATATATATATATATATTATATATATATATATATATATATATATATATATATATATATATATATATATATATATATATATATATATATATATATATATATATATATATATATATATATATATATATACATATATACGCATGCCCTATTCATAACGACATCCATACGATTTATACCTTCTTCTTCTATCGTGTCAGCAACGCATTTAAATAATCTTCTGCCAGTGCCTAGCAACGTCAATAACACAATCATTGCCCACCATAAGATCTTGCATGGTGCAGTTGACTGGACTTGAGGGGCAGCTGCACAGATTTGCGGTGGTCTGCAGCTCTCCACAGTCACATGTCCTTGGTATTCCCTGTTGCAGGAAGCCCCATGTAGACAGGTTATCTAACGTTCTCCCAACGCCCGTCCTCAGTCTGTTTAGTGACTTCCACGTACGCCACTCTAGGTTGTGGCCCGGGAGGAGACTTTCCTTAGGCCGGACGAAGTTATCGGGAGCTTCTTGTTGCCATAGACGGAGCCTTTCCTGCTCAGGGCGAGATGGAAGTAGCTGCGTTGAAGGAACCTCCACGCGGTGCCCCCTGGTAACAGAAATTTTCTGGCCAATCCTTCCACCACAGCAACACAACGCAAATCTAAGTCCAAAAACGATTTATACCAATATCTTCGTGGTAAGATTGACGAAGTGCAGTTTCCAGTTAAGATTCGACACCTTCTTGCGACTGTCTCCCTGATAATTTACATGAAACTAGAATTGTTTTCTGTTTGTCAAATGACACAATTAGTCCTTGAATTGTCACATTGGCTATACTCTAATAATAATAATAATAGTGTTGGTGTTAGTAGGTAACACTGGCGTTATTCCAAAATCGTTTAGCCGTAATTTATAAATTTTAGATTTTTTTTAAAATTAATATTAAATAATAAGCAAAAATCGTTAATAATGAATACATCATGATTTAGAATTGTCAAAGATTTTTAAACGTTTATAATCAGGAATCATTAAGGTTGATAGGTTGTATAACAACCTCCTTAGAGCCGAATCCTTTGATATGTCTGGAACTATCTGGATGGGTGAATTATTCCCAATTGAAGGCTTGATCGGTGCGTTTGTTGCATTTTATTTTGATCTATTAAATAATTTACTATTTACTCATTGATCTGGTCATTCTATTGAGGAAGTGGGTAATGGTAATAATCATAATTGAGTGTTATTATTTGTAGTACTCAATTGTTTTAAATATCATTAACAAATTGGCCATCGCCGTATGTAAAAGGAATTTTTTTTATAAATTCTCTTCATAACATAATATTGAAATGACCCGTTATTTTAAATTTAATAAGACTAGCTCCAAATATTAAAATATTACTTTAATATAAGGAAATCTACGTACTTATGTATACTTACATAAGAAGGCGCCGAACTATTTCATGCCTATATCTTTAGGTCTACATACATAGGTTCCGACATACCTTTTTCTGTTTTACCTCCGGCATATACAGTTGAACATTAATACGATCTAGGCTCTATACCCTAGAATCAACATTAATTGAACTTATTGCTATATATGTTCTTGATCTTTAGTTTTATCGAGACCAAATATTTATTTTTTTACGGAATTCTGGAATACATATCATCACGTCGTTTCCCTCTTTGGGGTAGGCAGAGAGAACCGAACGCCAGACTCTTCCATCTTGACATACATGTTTAGCTTCATTTACAACCATTCCTCGCGTCATATATGTATGCTCTTCTATTATTCTGACTTCGTATATTAACATCTTTCAAACTCCTTCTCGGTCGGCCCCTACATCTCATTCCACTCTTTTCACCCTTGTAATCTTTATCAGCCGTTCATCGTTCATTCTCTCTACATGTCCGAACCATCACAGACCATTTATCTTCATTCTTCTCAATATCTCTTTCAATATTCCATTCTCGGCTGATATCCACATTGCTTTATCATAGATTATTTATCATATGGACCTCATTTCCACACTGTTAATTTTTCTTTCACGCGTCTTATACGCATCACATTCCAATCTAAGTATTACCAAATCGTCAGATTCCAATCCTAAGTAGTACCTTATCGTCAGATCCTAATCTATGTAGTACCTAATAGTCAGATCCAAATCGAAGTAGTACCTAATCGCCGATCCCAATTTTAGTTGTACCCAATCGTCAGATTCCTATCTATGATGTACCCAATCGTCAAATCCCAATTTGAGCAATACCTACATAATCTTGAAATATTAATAATAAAATAATAAAATAATAATAGACAAATATCAAAAAACGATATCATGTCATTTTAACCCAAAATGAACCGAGTCATTCAAAATCATCATTTTAAGTTTTTCTTCACGAGTGTTAATGTAATTAGTTCTTAGCTTATCATAATTTATTCTAAATCAGAGTCTCATTCGTCACATTCTTAAAAAGTTTCATTAGATCGACGCATTATCTTCCATCTCACCCTGATCAAAAATGCCTTCACTTGTGAAGGCAAGAAACCCCTAAAAATTTCATCCGCCTTAAAGAGATTCTTCCTTCGGACCACAACTTGGAGTGGTGTACGTGGAAGTCCCTGAACCATTTGAGGTCGGGCGTTGGAAGAACACTGGAAAACCTATCTACGTGGGACTGTTAAAAGAAAGAATACCAACAACATGGAAAGCAGCATACCACTGCACATCTGTACAGCTGTCCCACAAGCCCGGCCAACTGCACCGTGCACGGCCGGCGGACAGTGGTTGTGCTAAGTCGCTTGACACTGGCAGAAAATGATTTGAATGCGTTGCTGACACGATAGAAGAAAAACAAGAACATCATATCGCTTGCGCGTACCTACATCATAAAATTCATAACATAAATAGGTCGATTTCAGTTATGGGAAACATCGTCAACAAAACACAAAACGTTTTTTTGATAATGTATTAATATCATCGTAACTACTCTTACCTTAATTGCCGTTATGATTTTTATCTTTAAGATGTGACAAATTTTGACACGTCTGTTAGGACAGTTTATTGTGTCGTCTCGTATGGTCCATGATGGTTGCTCGTATTTGTTAGCATCAGACACCATCCTGTCTTCATTATTATTCATGCATTTCTTGAATCAATCCATGCCTTCCTTGCCGTGCCGTGAACCTTCAGCTATGCTCTCCTTTGTAATTAGAAGTAAATGTCTATTAATTATAAAAGAAAATATAAACAGTAACGAAAACACAAGGAATAGGCGTGGACCATATATTGCTGTAATGGATAAAGAATTCAAATAAATAATACAAGGGTGCACGCAATCACGCCATATCCCTATGCAAAGAGTCTATTTTGCAAATTTTCAAAGATAATGTTATACAAAAAATTGAAAAAAATAAGTCTCTGCGATTCCAAAATTATTTTAAAATACCCAAATGTAATACAGGACAATTACAAAACAACTACATTTATTTGGGAATAAAATTTTTCAATTGCCTCCCAAATGAATTAAAGCAGATAAAAGAATTTAAAAAATTTAAACATAAATTAAAATTGCACTTAACTTTCTAAAATGGTAGTTTTCGATTTTGTTGTTTTGATTTGTTTCAATTTCCAGTATTTTCTTTTTTTATTTTTGAATATGTGTTTTGATATATTTGAATCGTCTATAATTCTATATTACTCATTTTTCAATTATTTTCATGTTTTTCTTTTTTTTTTGTTTGAATATGTATTCTGATATGTTTTCTCATTTGAGTATTCTTCTTTTTCATTTATTTTCAACCTTTTTATGATGTTTATTTGATTTTTTTTTTTGTTCATGTATGATTTGATTTAATTACTTTTACTTTTATGTTGACTTTGCTTTGTATTGATACTTTTTATTTTGTTATAAGTGCTTCCCTCATCAAGCACAAGATTGTAATCTTTTTGATGAGGTACTGCAGGGAAAAATATGTAAGAATATTATTACTAGTGAATTTATGTATTAATTGTATTATAAAATATATTAAAAATAAAATAAATAAAAAATAAAAAAGAGTCAACCAACTAAATTCGGAGACTAGGGGATTGTGGTAAACATCAAACTTTCGTTGGATATGAATAAAGCGTACGATTTTTTTTCTTATTCAAAGGTCAACAAAACCTTATTTTTTGTGGAACCTATTTCTATTAAACACATCCATGAAACAAATATTTTCAAACTTTAAACATGTCGGTGCGTGAGAGCATTTTGAATGTTTATTTATTTTATTTTTTGAATCATAATACTTTACATTTTACAAGTATAAGATAGCTGCTTCAATATAATAAATATGTTCTGAAGCAGTAACCTAAGTACTTAAATTAAACACTTAAAAAAACATTTAAATCATTTATTTAAATTTAAAAAATCTTGGTTTTGTTTCTTTAATTCAATTTGTACATCGACGCGTTTCGTGCAAGAAACGTATATATTGTAAAAATAAATAATAACATCATCATCATCATCAGTGGCTCCAAAGCCCAGGCTGGGCATTAGCCTCCTCAAGGGAAAACAAATAATAAAAAAAAAACAATAACATACCTAGTTTTTTTTTAATTGAGTAAAAATATATGAAGTTCTACCAATGATAATTATTTATTCATACTATCGTGTATCCCCCCGCACCAGTCTCGCTTAACCTAAAAAGTTACTAGATACATAATGGGTGGTCATTGCTGTTTTTTGAGATGTTATTTTGAATCAATTTTTTTTAATTGCATATTAGGAACGCAAACATTGACTCCCAAAAGGGAAAAAAATCCATTGTTTACGTATTGGATTTTTTCCCGTTCGTGAGTCAATGTTTGCGTATATGCAATTAAAAAATATATTCGATTTACATACACATTGGTACAAGTAGGTAAACAAGCCAAAAATGAAATAACATTTCTGGCGCAGTTCAGGGGTGACATCTGTGCGAGACACCGTCATCTCATTTATAAGTATTGTTGATTTCATTGTTTAAAAATAAACTAATTTCTCAGTAGATGGCGTTACAAAAAGGTTTTACCGTTACTTCAAAGATGGCAATAGTATAGTTCCTTATTTTCATGTGAATTGTTACACACTATTCAAATATATAGAACTTTTAAAAATTACATTGATAAGGGAACTCAATAAGAAGGCATAATTGGCGAACGTTGCGCAAGCGCATAAAGTGATCACGTAAACCAGCCGATGAGAGGTCGTAAGCCCTGTAGGTGCCTCGAGTTCTTGGTTCTTCTACAATATCCCAACTTCGTCTGTATTGAGATGTTAAAAAAAGTTTGTCAATAAAAATATAATGTTATTTTGCTTGTAGA